>JAOWCC010000019.1:71860674-73060674 GCA_030867875.1 Actinernus sp. WN-2022 | reverse complement strand
GCCAAATAAAATCCGTAAAATCGAATTTCTGAAATATTCTTCAGATACAAACTTAAGATACCAGGTAAAAGATTAACATATCGAAATTTGAGGGATGTAGCTGTGCTGAGAAGCGTGCAATCGTGTTTTCAGTTTTCCATACATTGACTGTAAATTTTCACGCGGAATTCGACTCGTTTTTACAGACAATGTATGGAAAACTGAAAACACGATTGCACGCTTTCTAAGCCGAAGCGGCTCGGGAAATTTTTGACAAACACGCGTGAAATTTATCCCTAATTTCACTCGTCCCCATTTGATTACCTATACAGAGATCCTAACATGTAAGAGTTTCCTAGAATAATATATTAATAAACTCTGTATTATTCTGATAGAGAATCCACCCATACTTTTTTATTTTTTTATTTTTTTTATTTTTTATCATATTTTTATTTCACCAAGAGAAAGTATTTTTTTTATTTTTTTTACATCGTTTTTACAAACGAGGCTTACACACATTACAAACACTAATTACAGGAGGAAAACGGAGCATATCTATAGTTGTTATTTTTTTTAATTTAAATTAATTTGGGAGCTATTTTTCCCCATTTTTTTAGATGTATGGCAATTTTGTCATTTTTTTCAGCTATAGATTTTTCAATGTCATGGTAGTATTTCATTTTCGTTATAAATTCATCTAAGGTGGGGCTTTTTCTATTTGGTCTAGCCTTATATAACATAAGTTTATAAATATAGATAATAAAATTAACTAAAGTAGTTTCTTTTCCTCGGTCGACTCCTAGTATAACATTACAGGCATTTATAGGAGGCAAGTTAACATTACAGGTAGAGAGCCAAATTTCCAAACTAGAGTAATATTTTATTGAAAAAGGGCATTGAACAAAAAAATGAACCATAGTTTCTTCTTCTAGCTGACAGAACGAACAGCAAGGACTATCGACCAGGTGAAATCTATATAAATCTTTGTTTAGATAAAGGCAGTTATTTAGTAGTCTATATTGGAAACTTCTAAGGTATGATTCGATTGTAGTCTTATGGATACGTGTATACACTGATTTCCAATCAATAACTTTAACCTTTAATCTACATTTCAACTTAGATTGAGAGGTTGGTGTTTCAGCTTTTGAAGAAATTAAAATATTGTATATTGTCTTATTTGTTTTAATTGCTCTATCTTATAAGGGGTACCCCTTAAGTGTATTAAGTCCGATTGCATTTCGTTAGTGTTAAAAGGGTGAGATGAATTCAACATTGACTTCCATTTTTGAGGGATTGCATGCATGGATGATTCCCAACCACCCAAATAAATCATATTCAGTAAGACCAAAGTCTTAAGCCTTTTCCCAGCTAAAGCCCTTTTCCGTGTCCCACAGGTCGTTCACTCGCATCACCTTCTTTTCTATAATTTTTTAAAAATATTTCGTATCTAAAGAAATGTATTTATTGTTCCATAGTGGTTGTCTTAAAACACTTAATGGATCATCTTCGATTGGATCTACACTTATTTCAGCCCAAAATCTCCAACCATACTAAGGGCCCGTGCGCACTAGGCCAATTTTTATGAACTTTGCAAAATTATTTCTGGTAAAATCCATTTTACAAGTGCGTACGCTAGTTTGAGGGTCTCAATGGGTGGTGGCTTTTACAGTTAACGGTTAAACCCATTGAGACCCTCTCATAGGTCTCATAGGCCATGTTAGAATATTTCAGTTTACGGAAATTTTTTTTACGACTAACGGTTAAAATTATGTAATTTTTACGCCTAACGACTAGTTTTTTTGCCGATTTACGGCTAACGGTTACTGGCCCCATTGAGACCCTCTAGTTTTGATCCAGACAATCTGATTTTGTCAAACACTACCAAACTTCAAATGCGCCGTCGTCTTGCCTCAGGGCAGGACGATTTTTTGTCAAACGTCAAAACTGATTTCGCCAATAATTATGTTCCATTTCACCACGAATATTCATTGTGATTGATGTTTGTGGTTTTGCTGATATTTTGCTTTTAGTGCGGACACGTTCACCAAAATAAGCCGAATTTGGTAGAGACAACAATTGTCATGGTTTTTGGTATTGACAAACAAACTTCGTCTGCCTAGTCTATATTACAGATAGTTGAAGGTGAAAAGAGAGTCGTGGTAAAAGGGGAAGTTTCTGATTGGCTAACAATTACCTCTGGTGTTCCACAGGTTCTTTGTTGGGACCACTATTTTTTATAGTTTATATTAATGATTTACCGGTGGTAATTAGTAAGGATAGTTCAATTGCTTTATATGCAGATGATAGCAAATTGTATAGGATTATTAATACTCCAGAGGATATGTCATCTTTTCAGGGTGACCTGGATAAGATTTCTGATTGGTGTAAGGAGAATAAAATGAAAGTTAACACTAAGAAATGTAAGATCATGAGAATCACTAGGAAAAAGAGTCCTCTCATTAGGGATTATCACATAAATGGTCAAAGTCTGGAAAGTGTACATATATATAAGGACTTAGGTTTGTTTACTAGCTCTAATTTATCATGGAATTCACACATAGATTCTATAACTGCCAAGGCTAATAAGATTCTTGGACTGGTGAAAAGAACTTGTATGGATATTAATGACGTTACTACATTAAGAACACTATATTGTAGTCTCATTAGACCATTACTCGAATATTCATGTGAGACTTGGAATCCACATACACAACGTAATATTAATAGATTAGAGGCAATTCAGAGGAGGGCAACTAAGTTTATCCTAAAGTCTGGTGAAGATTATAATACTAGATTCGGGGGTAGAAGCGGAATATTTTCACTCTAAAAATTCCGTATTCCTCTGCTCTCCTGAGGTAAATATTCCCATTCCCTACTAAGTTTTTTTTGGATATTCCTTATTCTTTTTAATTTTCATTGAAATATTCCGTATTCAGTATATTTTTCAGGCAAATATTCAATATTCCTCAGTTTTCAACCACGATATTCAATATTCAATATTCCGCTTCTACCCCCGATACTAGATTAAGTCAATTAAGTTTAAAAAGTCTATCTAATAGGAGATTTACAAGGGATGTAGTATTTTTATATAATTTAATTAATGGGCATTATAACATAGATATTTCTGATAAGCTTTTATTCTGTAAAGATCGTAACGTAGGTTATAATTGAAGAAAAAATGACTCTCTTGACCTTGTCAGTATGTATAGTAGAACTAATAGTTTTAAATACAGCTATTTTATCCGCATTATCAATGAATGGAACAGTCTACCAAATGATATAAAAGAAGCTATTAGTATTTCTAGCTTTAAGCACAGTTATGTCATTTCTTAGTAATACTTAGTTTTATATTTAGTATATAAAGTCAACTTTTTGATATATTTTAGAATTTTAGCTAGTTTTATATTATATATTATTTATTTTATGGATTTTTCTCATATTATATTGTAGTTACTGGGGAGCATCCCTTGTATGGTGTCAAGGGCGCTTTTTGGATGTTTCCCTCTCCACTCTTTATTTAGTGTATATATTATTTGTTTGTTATTTCATTTATGGAGAAAACTGTAATAAATAAAATAATTTACGTTCGGTTGAACGAAGTGAATTAGAAAGTAAGTAAATTTTAATGGCTGTTTATCAGCTATTTATACTCTCGCGCAGCGCAGCGATCCGAGGCCTGGAACCTAATTATAGTCCAGTCTGTATCGACGTCTGCATGTATCGGCATGATCGGCACGTGTACTTATTAAATATCAGTATCAATAATGGCTTCAGAAATACACCCAATCGCGACTGGATCGGCTTCACAAAGCGGCCGGAAAATCGAGCTTAATTATACCCCTTCGTCCTCTCTGATCGATGAACAAGTCAAGATAACAATTCAAGGGCTCCAACCTGGCGAAAATGTTACTCTCAGAGCAAGACTTTGTGGAGAATTGGGAGATAGATATCATTCATTTGGTCATTTTGTTGCCGATCGTGAGGGAGATGTCTGCGTGAGTTCAGATCCTTCTTTTGGAGGTTTTTATCAAGGTGTCGAGCCCATGGGAATAATTTGGAGTTTGAAACTTGAACCTGGCCAGAGGAGAGGACTTCGGCTCATGAAAAGAGATGTATCCACGCCTTATAAGATAGACTTGGCTGCGTTTCAGGGACATTTGATCAACTGTGAGAGTTCTGAACAAGAACTGTGTAGTACAACATTTGAGAAATGGTACATTGGCAATGGAGTGAGAAGAATTCCAGTTAGGGCTGGAAGAATAAGAGCAACCTTATTCTTGCCACCAGGAAATAAACAGTTTCCAGGTATTGTTATTTTGTATGCTCTCAAATATTTTCCCACACTACAGGTCATGCAGTGGTCGTTCGTCCATTTGATTTAAAATTGACCAAGGAGGGTGGGGTTTTTCTTACATTGGGGTCTTTTTAAAATCGACTCCCTACCTTAAAGACCCTGTGTCCGAGCCCATGGTGCTTTGCGCCAATGTTATGATTAGTTTGTTTATCAACGGCCGCATAAATTAAAGGCCAGCTTTTAGGCGAACTAAAATGCTCTCGATTGTTTATAAGTTTCATAAAAGAAGTATACATATACTTTGGATAACGAATTTCATAATTTCTACCGGATTAGAAACCCAATCGAGCCCACGAATTTTCTCCGGATGCTTCGAATATGATTTTAACAGTACTCGGCAGGAAGCCAGTTGTTCTGTCTTTAGATTCTAATTAGGTTTACGAGTGAGACTTTTCACAACTCTACAAGCAAACACATACTCTTGCTACCTTGTTTTCATGTTTCCAGTATTGCTTAGCTGTATTTGAAGATCTCTACTTTCCCTGCGAATGATATATTTTGAGTGTAAAATGAAATGTCGACTCGTACTCGAGTCAAACTCACAGCGAAGTAACAGCTGAACTCGGCAGATTGGACTTTGACCCGCGATCGTAGTTTTGGTAGCAAGACTTTCTGGACCTACTGGAGGATGAAAAAAAAGGTTAAGGACATTGCTTTCTCTGCTAATAAAAATGCAAAACAGATACAGATACGTCGTAACACCTCACTGAAGCTTAGCCATGCGAAATTATAATTACGAATGATCTTGATGCCAGAAGTGGTTGCATGCTTTGTGCTTTGTATTTCCAACGAAGCCCGCCGGTCCATTAGTGCAGCAAATCCCCGGGAAACTCACGTAGTAGTCCTTTTGAACCACAAGTGTTCTCTTGTAGATCCAGAGAAAGTAAAATGTGGACTGCTGAAGGATTATTTGTCGAGTCGCTTCGCCTCGCTGTCTCGGTCCTTTCTCCGGAATTCCTCTACTCGCCACTCTAGTCCGGGATTCGAAGAAATATTCGAACTAAAGTTTCATTTTAAAAAGAATATATTCAAAAGTTAAGATAAAAGAAAGTCAGTTAAGCATATATACCTATGAATAATTACACGATGGCCCAAACTAGGGATGGATTTCGAAAGATTCGAGAGTCACATAACAACAACAACGATCTTTCTGATTTCCGTAGCCTACGGAAATGATTTGCGCGCGCAAAGCACCATGGGCTCGGACACAGGGTCTTTAAGTCCCGGGGAACGGTCGGGGTTTCACTTGATTATGTATACTACAGGGGATGGTGATTTTGTGATAGAATTGATCCGTGATTTTTATGCAGGATCCCAAATATTTTGAATAGAAGGGGTCATCTTAAAATTTATCAAAAAAGGGTTGGGTGTCAAACAAAGACTAAATGGCCGGTTTTAAACCAACTACAGGAGTTCATCCATTCTACATGATGATAAAACTTAGTTCAGTGCCCAGAGCAGCAAACCTGATAAGCGATCGCGACAATGATGAGCATAAATTAACAGTCCTGGATGACCGACTCCAACTCAGGGCTGCCTAAATTGCATTTTATTTTAGCCTCAAATAAAATGCACAAAATTGAGCTAGGAAATGCAGGAGAATGCACTTTTGAGCGTCTAACATTAAAAACAATCACGGGAGAGCATAACCCCAGACCCCCATACAAAATCAATACTTGGGGCTCACAGATTGGCTGACAGGAAATGGTAACATTTTACTTTCATACCAATTGGATTTGCATGTAGTTTGGAGAAATACCAGCAAACAAATACTTTTGACATAAACCAAAGTAATAATCACAGAAATGTTATGGTGTATTCTTTTACATCTGAGATAATAAGAAAATAAATAAAAGTTGTTGTCAGTTATACTACTAGGTTATATTATCAACTGACTTTCATGGTCTGAAATGACAATTCTGAAAAACTATCCTTCTCAGGGTTTCCATGGTCAGGAAAAAGTCAGGGAAAAACTATATATATTTTCAATTAAGGTCACAGAAAAGTCTGGTAATTTTGCCTCTGCATCGTCAGGGAATAGTCCAGTTTCGTATTTGAAAATAACCGCTGAATGAAATGAATACAGACACATGTATGCCGGGTTAGCCTCATTCTGAAGTTAAACATTCATAAATACCAGCGAGAAGGTGGGCTATTCACAACTCTGCGTATTGTAATTATAGTTTCGCGTTTTGCACCTTCTCGCTGGTATTTAAGAATGTTTAACTTCAGAGTGAGGCTAACCCTGTGTACATGCCTCTGTATTCATTGCATTGCATTCATTGAATCTTTAACTTCAGAATGAGGCTAACCCTGTGTACATGCATCTGTATTCATTGCATTCAGCGCTTATTTTTCGAATACGAAAATGGACTATTCTAAATTTCTTGTCAAAGTCAAGGAAAAGGCAGATAATAGGCTACAGGTTTTGATAACGACTTGTGTTTTGGACAAGGGAATGTCCTTTACTTCGCCAAGTCTTATTGTTGTCAGTGAAAATTGTTTTCTGGTCAGTGAAAAGTCAGGGGAATTTTTTTCCTAATAGGTATAGGTGGCAATTAACCCAGCTTCTGATCATGCTGGTTTGTATAATATTTTATATGCATGTTGTATAAATTGTATTTGTTGTTGGAAATTAGGGGGGATGGGGGGGGGGGGGGGGGGGGGAAGAGGTGCTAAAATAAGTTTTGTGGGGGTAATAAAAAAATGACATGAACAAAATCACTTTAGATAACCTTCCCCTCTGTGGCATACATAATGAATGCAGCCTTAGCAGATTAACATTTTAGTTGCATGAACTATTTCAGAGTTTATTTTAGGACTCATTTGTTTTACTGACAGTGCTTGCATCAACTACTAAATAATTTCTATAGCTCACTCTATCGAGTCGTGAACCTCCAGTGCTCGACCTTAACTTTTTTAATCACTGGTCCTGGGACTAGTAGGGCTGAAAATTTACTAGTCCAGAGAAAATTCTTGGTAGTCCTGCCTACGGCATGCCAATATTTGCTGATCTCTAAGCCTTTCATGATACACACACAAGTGAACAAGTAAAAACAAAGATGGTGGCAATAGCGGCCTTCATGGGAGCTCCTGGGGCTGACTAGTGGCCAGTCCTCGACTCAGCCTTGTTCAGTCTTCTCGGCCTTTTCGCAATTGTTTTCGGAACGTTTGCGAAGAAATGCGTTGAAACAAAAATCACAGGACATGTTTTTTTAAATATTTTATTAAACATTACAAATTATAGAATAGTTACTTAGTAGTCATGTGACTTAGTGGCTCAATTTTTTTACTAGTCCAGAAGCATTTCTTACTAGTCCAGGACTAGTGGACTACTGCTAAGGTCGAGCACTGACCTCATTTCTGTGTAATGTGTGGAATATTTGTTAAGGTTTATTTGTGAACAGGGAATAAAATCTGTTTGGCATGTGTTTATATAAATGCGTGTGTGTAGTTGCATGGGGTGGAGGAGTCACGACAGACAAGTTGCTTATAGAAGAATGGGAGTTCCAAAACGTGGAAGTTGAACCACCTAGAGTCATTGTATTTCCTTCTTTAGAATAGATAATGAATACTAGGGAATTAGAAGAATTAATTAAGTTGTTGAATTTGTTTTGCAAGGTGTTATTGATATGCTTGGGACAGCTGGTGGTCTTGTCGAGTTCAAGGCCTCCCTTCTGGCTTGTCGTGGCTTTGCAGTCCTTGCACTAGCTTATTTTGCCTATGATGATCTACCAAAGACACCAGAAGATGTTGAGCTTGAGTATATCATAGAAGCCAAAGAATGGCTTGAACAACATCCACAGGTCCTGCCTGGTGGAATTGGAGTCATGGGAGTATCAAAGGGTTCAGACTTAGCAATTCTTCTAGCATCAAACTCCACAGGCATTACAGCCCTTGTGTGTATATCTCCATGCCACGGGCTTTCCTTTTCACCAATGAAATATAAAGGACAACAACTTAGCTATTTACCATGCGATCGTACCAGGATTAAGCTCCAAGGTGATTCAAGTTTAAATCTGCGTCATGCATACCCAGATAACTGGGAGGGTGACATTAAGGATAACCCATATATGTTCTCAGTGGAGAATATTCAGTGTCCAATGCTATTAATGTATGGCAGTGATGACCACAATATGAATCCAGAGCTGTCAGTACAGAAGATTGTCCAGAGGATGAAGAGTTTTGGTAAGGGTGTACAGTGCAGTATACTTCATTACGAGGGTGCTGGACATCTTATTGAGCCACCTTATTCTCCACTATTTTCTATGGCCTACAATGAATTGGAACGTGTATGTTTCTCATGGGGAGGCAAACCGAAAGGGCATGCCTTCGCTCAGGAAGATTCCTGGACAAAGATTAAGGATTTTTTTCAACAGAACCTACCTAAAGGATTTCAGAGCAACCTTTGAAAACAAGAATGGTGATGAGTTTTCCTTTTGAATTTTTACAGTGCAAGTAATGAAACTGGGGCCAATTGGACTTACATGTAGACAATGAGAATGAATAGCTCACATTACAGAATCAAAACAAAGCATTCAACCTTACCACAATTACTTGAGCCAATCAGCATCGATTACAAGACAATAGAATTTTGACTTGCTCAAACTTCAATCTGGTAAAAGGCAAATGTGGTCAACTAGCAGTTCTGAAGGCAAATTCTTATGAATGAAGATCATTGATATGATAGAATTTATAGTTTGGACTGCTTTATTTGTATATAGGAGAATAAGAAAAGCAAGAATAGGAAAAGCAAGCTCTCTTTCTAGTTATTTTATTTGCTAGGAGTATTATATACATATTTTCTTATATACTTTCTTATACTAATTGTAATGATATTACTGGTATATACAGTCATACATGTACCTAAATAGTTCAAGTACTTGATTCATTAGTTACTCCCTTTATCAAAAATGTTGTTTGGATTATGGATTGGGATTCATTGTACACTTAAGTTTAAAGTGATGAATGACTGAAGATATTTTCTACTTTGCCACCTTACTTTTTAATAGCCTGCCTGCAAACCTAAGACAATGTACAGTCTAAATACTTTGTCTTATTTTAGGTTTACTAAGTCATACTTAAAAGATTGGGTAGTCATTAGTAAATTAAATTTCCTGTATTCTGTAGCATGGGGCCGATGTTACACGTTTCAACACCTTTATATGTTTCTGGTATCACTTAATGTAACAAGAGCCCATCTGGGCTTTCACTCGGGCCACATGAGATTGAAGATGAAATTACACTTTCATTTGAAATCCTCTAGTAATAACCGAAGGGAAGAATTATTAGCTGAATTTAGCAGTCTTTAGGAGTTGCCGGTAGCGCGGTGACATTCATTCTCTGCTCCCCTAGTTATATGTAATTTAGTATTTTTGTTTTTCTCGTGTATGTAAATTAAAGAAGTTGACCTCTACTTTAATATTCATGTTCATGTTACGCACGCTTATAGCTTTATATAGCAGAGTGCGGTAATTACGTCACAAGTCTAGACCCCCCGCCAAGACTCAGACAAACAAACCGCTTTTCTTGTATCAACTTACAAGAATTGACTAGCACTTCAGTTCGTCCTCTGTCTATTCTACCAGAAATGACTGCTTTCCTGGACCATATTTTGAAAGGGAACCTGATGATTATACTGTCGAACAGCTTAAACTTTGGCTGAAATACAGAGGATTGAAACAAAGCGACAAACGTTGATCTTGTCAAGCGAGTTTTGCATCTTCGCTGGCCAACCAACGAGACATGCTTACTATATAGACTGTCAAGTCCTATTTAAACTGTACTCCCAAACTCATCTTTTCCCATGCAATATCATTGTAAGACTTCACCTAAACATTGAAAAGTTACAAAGGTCAGGTTTTCCTGTATTAAGGCAAAAACAAAAGAATGTAGCCGCATGCCGAGTGCAATCATCTTCTTCAATAAAACTCATCGGAGACCAAAGCTGTTATGGCTGGAAGAGCATATACATTAAAACTATGAACTGATAGCATCCTAAAATTCGGCAATCTTGCTTATGTTGGTGTGCTCTTTCAAACCATTATGTTATTGTTTGCATTTATCGAGTTTTCAAATTTAATACCTGCAGCTCCGAAATAAATTAACTTCATTTGTGCTCAGAAAATAAATCAAAGCATTGTAGATGTAGGCTTTGCTTCCAAAATTTATTTAGAATCCACTAATAAATTCAAGTAAACTTAATGGTTGAACAGTAGTTCCTTCTCATTGTTTACTGGTGGATACATAAGTCAGGGTTTCAGTAATTTATAGCCACTTACGTTTCATTGCCAGACCTAGTCTCGTTGTTCTGTGCTTTTAAGGTCTCTTGTACAAACATTTATCCAATGCTGACATTTCTCACTGAATTTGCTGTAAAGGTTTTGGAACAGAAAAGCTCCTCCTGTGAGTGATCAAAAAGGCCGAGAAAAGATGAGAAACCTGATCTACTGGCGGTGTACTGAACGATGCTCCGAGACATATCTCTTTGAGCGCCGGATTCACTTACATCTCCCCCAGCAACAATGATTGGTATAGTCACCATTACTGATATGACTAGGAATCTTACTGAAGCAGCTGAAGGCATTGATTCTTTTTTTTTATCGAAAAAAATACGAATTCGGTCCTAATTTAGTCTGCTGTTCTGCAGGTTCAGAGTACTAATAGATGAGTGTCTCAAATTTATGTCTATATTTGTCCCATATTATAAGTTGTATCCTGTCCACCTGTGATGGAGCTATCACTGTATTTCTCTACTATTCTTTCTACCCTGCGGCTCTTTGATCGCGTCCATATCGGTATTTGTTGGACTAAAGATTATTAACTGAAATGCCCGTTTTGTTTATCTCTATTTAAAAGCTTTTACCCTCCTTCCCAAAACTGCGAACTGTTGGAAGCCTTTAATTTCTCGAACCAAAATCTCGGCCGTGAGAGGAATCTTGCTTACCGTGAGAGTTGAATAACTGCTTCGGTCATATTATGTGCCGAGTGAGTGTTTATTACCTACGAAACGTACCTCCAACAAGAGCGCCAGTTGAAATATCCTGAGCCTGTTGGGAGTGTTGGAAGGCTTTCGCACGAGTGAACTTAAATAAAACATTAAACTGCTTAAATTTGAGAGATGGGACTCCAAATTTGAGAGAAAATTCCTCGCGCCGTCGTCCATCTTGATTTACTGTATTTAATTATGTAAATACATTAACCTGGCGATTGTTGCGTGACCAGCACAGTGCAATCTGATTGGTTGGAATTTGACCTTTAACGCATGCGCAGAACGCGTCTGACATGAAATAAAAACACAAAAAATAACGACTTGCATTTTAAGACTCGGCGCTGCCACAGGCAGCCCGAGTAATAATTGTTGTAAGATATTTCATTACACATTGTAACTTTGATTGAACAGGCAAAGAGTCACTCCGTGGATATATACACTGTTGATAAACCATTATTATTATTGTAGTCCAACTCAAATGTTTGGTAGTCCTGGTGCCAATTCAATAAAGCTTTCACACCTGTACTTTACAAGTCTGTCCATTGTTTCAATACCAGAATTGGCCCCTGGTCTATAGCTAGTGGGCTAATATTTAACTGCTAGATTTCAGCACTGATAATATAACTAATCATGTGATGATCTAAAGGCTGAATTGTCAATTTTCAAAGTTATTAGTTCATTTACTATACTAAGCCTGATGACTCAAATTATTTGTAATTTCTCTGCATCTATTATCATTATTTTTCTTGTCTAAAATAGCTTAGTTACAAGTATGAAGGATGCAAAAAATAAAACAATATAGATCCATATGTCATGCTGGAAGGGTGATAAATGTGGATGCATCTCTCTCCAGTGTGGCCCGATCGTTTTCAGAAGTTTCTGGCGAGAATTGAGTGCAAGGAATGCTGGGGTGATCAGCATTATTGCTAAACCAGCAAAAGAACCCTAAAAAAAGAAAATCGTGATAATTTTACAATACTGATTATAAAAGCATCTGAATCTAATTTTTCTAATTGATAAAATTATAGCATTGATACATGTAAGTATATATAGTTAACAATATCAGCTAAAAATTTTTTTGTATTTACTAAATAAATAACTACCCTTTTCCTAAAAAAAATTCTTATATTAATTGCTGTTATACTTACAGTAAGTACAACAAGTTTGCTAACATCGTGCACAAAAACTGCTACAACCATAGGAGGAAGCAGAGCTACTAATGTGAAGACTTGTTGACTGTAACACAAATTCTGTGGAAAAATAAAGTAGAAAAGGATGTATTACCCGGTACATGTTCAGCTTTTTAAGCAATATATATCGGTAATTAGGGACCAGTCATTAATTAGAGGGGGAACGGCAGGTGTAAAATGGGGGAGGGTCCCCACATACCAAGCTTGAGGGGGGATATACCTATTTAGCTTGGCTCGATCAGTGTTGTCCCATTTCAGATCACGTGACCATCCCTTGTGTATTGTTTCTTTTATTTCTGGTTAACGCACGAGGAGATACATTGATATAGAAATACTTCGGACAAAGAATATTATTCCCGAAAAAATTGAAATGGGACATTGAAGCAAGCTAAAGAGGTCTATTGGGAGCATTTGCACTCTAATTAACATACCTGCCAACTCTCCCGGTTTATGCGGGAGACTCCAGATTTTGGACCTCATCTCCCGGTCTCCCGGATAGAGCCTCAAATCTCCCGGTTTTTAGACATTTTATGGATTTCTTTAAATAATCTTTCTCCCAAAAAGCTTTAAACTATTTTTTTCGAGAGCTTTCGGAAAGTCTTCGGAACACAATCAGGGTATCTTCGGAATAATTCGGAAATCATTATGTCATAACAATTCTCCAGATTTTAGAACTCTGGGGGTTGGCAGGTATGAATTAATGACCAGTCCCTTAATAGCTATAAAATGGATGTATTGGTAATCAGTGGCTTAGTCTACGATCAAAGTCAAGGAGAACTTGGGTCCAGCTTAAGAACTTAGTCATTCTAGAACTTGCGGTATATCTGCATTTCATACTGTTTATTAAAAGGGTTGTCTAGCCCTGCCCATGGCTGTCTTTAAAGAAAGGGGATACTGTGTGATCAGACTTTACTGTTTGTTGTGTCACACTGTTATGTTGCGTGACGCATGCTTGTTACTTCGCACATGATTAAAGATGGCCGACTTGAGCTGAAACACGAGCTCCTAAGGAGAGGAATCGCTCACTTAATTTATTCATGAAATGACGATATAAACTAACTAAAATCATACCCTGAAAAATAAAAAAAACCTAACCGGTCAGTAAACAAGATCTTACCCACTTAGAGTTAGGGTTCTCAAGAAAAACTTCTCAAGAAAATGGTGAGGTAAAAAAAATTTGTGAGATTTTCTGGAACTCGAATCCCGCTGCCGACTACACTAAACAACCATCGTCGCTCAAATGCTGTTAAATTTGTACATTTTAAAATCACTGCTAATTTATGTTAGTTTATATGGTCATTCATGAATTAATTAAATGAGCGATAACTGGCCTGTCTTCTGAGATAAAACAGCGCTATCTCTCGGAATAACAACACCGACTACAAAATAATCGGAACCACAAATGCCTGTGATTATATCATAAATGCTCTAAGAACGTTTCTCTATTCCTTTTACCGACAGTCACGACAAACTTCTTTCGAAGCCCTTCTGAACTTCGTGCGTTTTTACACGAGTCTTAAGGTACGGACACAAGCTGCAACATTGCGTGCAGAAGTAGGATCGAGTTATACTTCAGCAATATTGTGCGCAACAAATTGCACCGTGTGAACAACAATTGCTGGCAATATTGCAGAAGTAGGATCGAGTTCTACTTCGGCAACATTGCGCGCAACAAATTGCACCGTATGAACAACAATTGCTGGCAATATTGCAGAAGTAGGATCGAGTTCTACTTCGACAACATTGTGCACAACAAATTGCACTGTGTGAACAACAATTGCTGGCAATATTGCAGAAGTAGGATCGAGTTCTACTTCGACAACATTGTGCACAACAAATTGCACCGTGTGAACAACAATTGCTGGCAATATTGCAGAAGTAGGATCGAGTTCTACTTCGACAACATTGTGCACAACAAATTGCACTGTGTGAACAACAATTGCTGGCAATATTGCAGAAGTAGGATCGAGTTCTACTTCGACAACATTGTGCACAACAAATTGCACTGTGTGAACAACAATTGCTGGCAATATTGCAGAAGTAGGATCGAGTTCTACTTCGACAACATTGTGCACAACAAATTGCACTGTGTGAACAACAATTGCTGGCAATATTTTGGTGAATGCGGTAATACGAGCGAGCAGCGCAGCGAACCGGTGTAACGTATTACCACAAATTCAACACGAGAAGATGAATCCATGTCGCGCGTAAATTCGGTATGTTATGGCGTATAAGTAGAGGTTATTGACCAAGCGTGAGGTCAAGATGGGGGGATATTGGTCGAGTTCATTTTTTGCGTTTTTATGGACCGAGACGGAGTCGAGGTCCATAAAAACGCAAAAAATGAACGAGGCCAATATCCCCCCATCTTGACCGAACAAGCTTGGTCAATAAGGTTTTTATTATATGGCACAAATGAATAAAATCACACTTTGACACACGCGCCAGGAACCCATTGCGTGGTAAACTGAAGAGCGAATAGAAATCAATCTAAAATTAGACTGAGTCTCGACGACTTTTCACTTGAAGTTCAACCTTGTGGCGTTCAAAACAGTTTGTTTTCCGACGTAAAAAAATGCGTTTTTATGGATGAAAACTGACCTGTACTTTACTTCAGATGGACTGAGTTTCAATGACAACTTCATCAGGAAGGCCGAATGCATTAACTAGAAACAAAAATGTGCATATTTGTGGAAGATTTGAAAGTTGAAAACCGGCGTTGAAATCACTCGAGTGGCGATAACTCAGATAAGCACACTGCAAAACTTGACAAATAGAGCTGTAGAAGAATACAAACAAACTTGTAAGTATTAATCTAGTAAATATTCTTAATTTGTAAGCCATTTACCAAATGTAAATGCTTAATTTCTTAGCTCATACAATATAAAACCTGCTTTCTTTGATGAAACTGTGTGCTAAGCTTACTCGTTTCCGTAATAATTTTATTTTTTTGTACCACGATTGTAGTAGCGTTGTGAGGTAGCCGAACTTTTCTTTGTGTTTTAGAAGTCACGGCCATTTCAGCTTCGCTATAGTTTTTATCTCCGTAAGTCCAGCTTCGTTCAATTCAGTCGCTTTTGCTGCAGTTGTTTTCATCGAACTTGCAAGAGCCAGAAAAAAACTGCATTAATCCCTCTAAAAAGGTGAATTTTAGCTGTAAACGAAAAGGCAGAACGATTTTTAAATTAGTATTTGCCTTCATGTCACAAATTGTTTAGTTTCTTTCAAGATGTATGGGTTCTATCGCTATTTGTTTACGAAGAATTGTGAGCGGTTTTGTAAAATCCTGAGCGGGCAAGATGGAAAAATATTGCCCGCTGAGCAACCAATCAGATTGCAGCATTCAGAGTCATCTTGCCCGCTCACGGAGCTGCCATGTAATAAAGAGAAGATATTGCATGGCGGCGCGGAGATACGGATTTTATCTTCAAGTGTTCACGAAACTGAAATTTTACGAGTGAGCTCAGCGAACGCGCCGCCATGTATAACTTACAGGGTATCTTCCTGTATTCCTTAGCTATGTTTGGGCCAATTTTCAGTGACGTTTTACCTCACTCGACTGAAAGACCGAAACATTCCATACACTGAATGCTATTAAATATTACCATTTACAATGCTTGGGGCGAATTGGAAACAATAATTTTATAACTTAGTAAACTCACAGTGAATTACCAAATTGAGAAAACTCCCAACCTGTTTAGGTTTTAGGTTTAGCTAAGTAGTTTTCTTGTTTTTCGCGAAACAGTTTACGTAAATACGCCGTGCGTACTTAAAATTAGAAACAGGGGTGATTGTATGGGCGGCCGTTACCACCAAAAATACAGAACAGGAATCATTTAACAAAGAATTGTGGAATGATCAATACAAAACACGAACGGAATAGACAGAAATGAAACCATCTAACTATCGCTTGCCAAATGGAATAGACAAAACACAAATGATAAAGACAAAACACGAACGATCTAACTACCGACGTAGAAATGATTCAACCAAGTATCAAATGATCAATACAAAACACGAACGGAATAGACAGAAATGAAATCATCTAACTATCTCTTGTCAAATGGAACAGACAAAACACAAATGGTAAAGACAAAACACGAACGATCTAACTACCGACGTAGAAATGATTCAACCAAGTATCAAATGATCAATACAAAACACGAACGGAATAGACAGAAATGAAATCATCTAACTATCTCTTGTCAAATGGAACAGACAAAACACAAATGGTAAAGACAAAACACGAACGATCTAACTACCGACGTAGAAATGATTCAACCAAGTATCAAATGATCAATACAAAACACGAACGAAATAGACTTAAATGAAATCATCTAACTATCTCTTGTCAAATGGAACAGACAAAACACAAATGGTAAAGACAAAACACGAACGATCTAACTACCGACGTAGAAATGATTCAACCAAGTATCAAATGATCAATACAAAACACGAATGATCCAACTCGCTTATGTCAAATGGAAAGATAATAATGAAATGATCCAACCTAAATACAAACGATCCAACGCAAAGTAATTCAATTCAACGTAAACACGAATGGTTTGGCGTGATGTCAAATGATCAAGTCAACAGTCGAATGGTTCAGTCAACAGTCGAATGGTTCAGTCGACGGGGGGTCTCCATGACGTCACGCACTGCAAAATTGGCGGCAAAACAAAGCTGCCATGTTTGGACATGTTTGTCTCCTGAGTTGGTTCTACTATAAATCGATTGTTGTGCCCAATCAGCGACGTTGTTACTGTATTGGCTACGGACAATAGCCCGTCTGAAAATCAAGCTGCTTTAGCTGCGTTCGCTGCGTTCGCTGCAGCAGTTTCCTTACAACGTCGATCTGAAGTGTCATCGAACCCGCCTCATAAGCTTTCACGATGCGGTATCAGTTTCACGTATTGCAAACGCAAGAACTATATGATGTTATTCGCTCAGCCCAGTGGCATTCAAAACTTTTTCAAAATGTAAATACATTATCCTGCGATATTACTTTTCCTTTTAGTCTTGTCGATGAATTAAAATAATTTCTGCCACACACTCGGCAGAAATATAGGACTATCTTTTTTGGAGAACTGCCGGCTCTTTTTCTTCCTTCCCTTTACTTTCCTCACCTCCCCCCTCTTAGCCCCAGCTGGGTAGCCGAGGATGACTAAGCCCATTTTTGAGTAAATTAAAAAACCCTGATAGAATATCATGCGGTTATATCATAGTGAAAGGTATTGTAGTTTGGGTACTGGCGTAAATTTTTTGTTTTTTTTATAATTAGTAAACAAACTATCTCTAAATCTATATCAGCTATAGCGATAAAATCAGCCATCCGAAGAGCAGAAGTGATCAATAATATCTGGTGCGATATAATACAAGTAAGAAACGATACGAGAATACAGTATATACATTAATTTGTTTTTACCAATTGATATTTTGCAGGCGCTTTTATTTAAAGCCGGCCTGTTAAATTTCCGGTATCCTAGTGGTTTGGTCCCCGTGAATCCGATCTGCAGTAGTATAGATGTGATCACAGTTTAAGCAAAATCTGTTGAATAATATTTAAATGTGTTTGGTTTCTCTGTATTCTCCAAAGTTTGATTTATGGACTTTTTGGAATGCCACTTAGCCGGAAGTATAATATCTGTAAATCTTTTGCTCCAACAGCATCTCATGCACGGTGAACAATACCCTCTATTTCTTGTTACTCGCGATGTTAGTTTTCTAATTTGGCCATTTACATGGTCAAGGAGCTGGTTAATAAACAAAACGTGCGCAAACATCGGTTGTGTCTTCATCATAAGTTATCATATAAAACCGGAATTTCTATCTTCCTCGTACAAGTATGAAAATGCAATAAAAACTAAGGGTTCTCAATGGTATTTTTTAAGTAGTGAAACTAGAAGTAAATCCGACGGAACTTACCACATCTAGGAAAGTTGGCGACTATGCGCTTAATAAAGGTTTCCAGCATTTCGTCACATATTGCTATAACGAGAACTATTCGTCATTTCATATTCTGCCATTCTATTCTCCACAGTCCGCTGACTAACTCCAAGCATCAATGCCATATCTTGATAGATAAAGTTGTTTTCTGTTTTGAAATATGAACCGGCAAGAAAAAAAGGACATTAAATCGAGTTTCAGTGCTTTCTATTTTATTTATTTTATTTATTTACGTATTAGTAGAGTACAGGCCTTTAAAGTGCAAGTATCGCCATAAAACAACATGAACTCTTTTTGCCCCAAATTCTATTTCTGATATTTTCCATGATAGATAAATTATGCTTTGTACATGTAAGTTACAGTACCAGGAAAATGATAGTGTATATATTTTTATTTTTTTATTAGTGGTACAGGTTTATTGTTGAAAATTAGATATCACCCCCCTCCTTTGCATAGAGTAATTTACATGTTGCCCCCTCTCTTGGGATATGATTTCACATTGTGCCCCCCCCCCCCCCCTCCCGTTTCTCGACCCCCTCCCCCCTCCTGCTTTTGCACAGTCCCTTATCTCATGTTAACACAGTACAGTGTAGTACGTGGCACTATTACAGAGGTTATTACCTTTAGGCGAGCGTTCTTCATATTTTGCGGTGCGTTATTGGCAGAATTATATAATACATAAATGCATAAAAAATACAAATACATATATACAAATACACACAAAAAAAATATTTTATTCATGGCATGGCTCTCTGGAAGATCATGATTATATGAAGATACTCTGTGGGTAAATAAAGAGATACAACATTCCCAAGGCCAGCCATATGAATTCTGCTCCATAATATATAGAGCTTATGTATCGGCTAAGTATCTAATACGGCTAGGTTTATTATATAAATCTGCAAAGAACGCACCTAATATGAGAACGTATTCGCCGGCAGTAAAAATAAAATGGCTTCTCGATTGCCATTTTCTGCAGTTTTTGTATATTTATATATAATAAACAACTTATAAAGGCTCGCCAAAATACAAATGACTCGTAAAACTACAATGAGCCGAGTTAGCTGCTTAGCCGACTGATGACTTCTGTGTATTTCCAAGAGTCATTGATATGGAGCCTTTAGGCGATCCAAACTACGAACTGAATAAAAATACACAACCGTATTAGGCCATCCCAATAAAATGTTTCGTTTCCCATCGCCATCTGGCTCGTGATGGTGGGTCGGTCGGCCGGTAAAAACGTTAGGGGATCTGGAACCAAGTCGGCTTGAAGACACATTTTCCTCTATTAGTTGTGGATTGACAACTTGCACGAGAAAAGTAAGAAACTTTTCCACAAAATTGGGTCGGTCTTTATAAACTTTGAATTTCTTTTGGATTTCCCCCCAAAAAGAGTCGGTCGGATGATGGTAAACAAAACATTTATTGGGATGGCCTTAGCATGGTCGAGGCAAATTGCCGTATCAGATGTTTCAACAGAGAAGTTTGTATTACATTTGTATATAAATTGTGCAAATAAATATTATTTTCTTTCCATAATAAGCAAAAATCTTATATGCTCGCTCGAGAAATGGGATTTACTATATATGGTGATGAAAAGCCATTTCACTGTAACTACCTGAAATAGTCTCATATTCGGTGCCCTCTTATGCATATTTCGTGCATTCTTGGTAGAACTGGTATTCTGATTCTGAGTCAAATGTCAGTGGCGATTGATAAAGATGTTGAGTGAGTATTTCGTGGATCATTTCTACTGACAAAGAGAGTATGTTAACTGGATTTTTAAAAAAATCACATACATGTACTTTTCCACTTGAGAACATCTGCTTAGGCGGATTTACAGAGGCTCACAACAATTACATATGTGAAGTGTTGTATTCCGGTGAAAATTTCGATGCGAACTTGTAGCAGTTTGAACGAGGTATGCACATGCAGGAGCTAATGGCTCCAGGTATGCATGCATTTAAAGTCCGAGGCCGGAAATCCGTAAGTATAGAGGCGTCTGATTTCTCTTTGAACTGAACCATGACAGAACATTCCAAATGAAAGTTAAATGTTCGGATATTTTTGTGTTATAATCAATGATGTAATTAAGAACTATTAAAGTCTAAGAGGAATCATAATACAGGCGCGGATCCAGACCGGTTTAAACGGTTTACGGAAACCGGTCAAAATTTCCAGAATTAAGGGGAGGGGGTTCAGTAAAATTTCCAATTTTGGAGTTTGAATTACCCTATATCATTATGACGTCACGGCTTGTTTATGAGGGGGACAGAATCGACTTGAACAATAGAATTTTGAACTAAATCTGCTCTACTGAGGAAAATTTAACTTCGAATTGTCTGGTTTCCAGATATCAGCTGTATCCATGTTTATCCCACAATATTTACCGTATTTGGTGGCTGTTACCGCTATTCTACGTTCTTCAAAATGCATTTGATAGCGATTTCCTTTGTGTTGTTGCTGTTTTGTCCCTGTTTTGTCCCCCTCCCACGACCGTGATCCTTAGCGTTTAAACAATAGATTGTTTTGATATGACGTCATAGTGATATAGGTCAATTGGGAAGTCGGAAAACGGTCAGATTTTTTTCTGGATCCGCGCCTGTAATATAGATCAGTTCAAGCCCACTTTGCAACCGGGAAGACCTTCGATTTTCCTAGCTAGACTAGACTAATTTGGGTGACTAGCTAAACAAGCTGATAAAATATTATTAACAACTTCTCAGGATGATGTAAAATAGCAATAAACACTTAGTACCAGAATCGATTTATAGTAGAACCAACTCAGGAGACAAACATGTCCAAACATGGCAGCTTTGTTTTGCCGCCAATTTTGCAGTGCAAAGTGACGTCATGGAGACCCCCCGTCGACTGAACCATTCGACTGTTGACTGAACCATTCGACTGTTGACTTGATCATTTGACATCACGCCAAACCATTCGTGTTTACGTTGAATGGAATTACTTTGCGTTGGATCGTTTGTATTTAGGTTGGATCATTTCATTATTATCTTTCCATTTGACATAAGCGAGTTGGATCATTCGTGTTTTGTATTGATCATTTGATACTTGGTTGAATCATTTCTACGTCGGTAGTTAGATCGTTCGTGTTTTGTCTTTACCATTTGTGTTTTGTCTGTTCCATTTGACAAGAGATAGTTAGATGATTTCATTTCTGTCTATTTCGTTCGTGTTTTGTATTGATCATTTGATACTTGGTTGAATCATTTCTACGTCGGTAGTTAGATCGTTCGTGTTTTGTCTTTACCATTTGTGTTTGGTCTGTTCCATTTGACAAGAGATAGTTAGATGACTTCATTTCTGTCTATTCCGTTCGTGTTTTGTATTGATCATTTGATACTTGGTTGAATCATTTCTACGTCGGTAGTTAGATCGTTCGTGTTTTGTCTTTACCATTTGTGTTTTGTCTGTTCCATTTGACAAGAGATAGTTAGATGATTTCATTTCTGTCTATTCCGTTCGTGTTTTGTATTGATCATTTGATACTTGGTTGAATCATTTCTACGTCGGTAGTTAGATCGTTCGTGTTTTGTCTTTATCATTTGTGTTTTGTCTATTCCATTTGGCAAGCGATAGTTAGATGGTTTCATTTCTGTCTATTCCGTTCGTGTTTTGTATTGATCATTCCACAATTCTTTGTTAAATGATTCCTGTTCTGTATTTTTGGTGGTAACGGCCGCCCATATGATTGCCTCTGTTTTCTTTTACTTTGGGCGGGAAACTGAGTGGGGCGCGCGTGCGCTGGGCTCATCAAAAGCGCATGCGCGTGACGTTTTTGCCGCAGTGTGGCGCTTATTCATGTGACCTGTGATATGATTTCTCCTAGCAGTTTGGCTGCCAATATAACACAACCCTGCATGAGTTTATTTGGCAAATTTGGTGCGATAACCATTCTAGTGCAAACAAAATCTAAATTTGTCTCATCGAGTCACTTCATTTGCAACCAACTAACATCACATGCTTCAATGACACCAACAATTTGATATCAATTGTCCCAACAGTCCATTTATTGTTGTCATAAACTCTATTCAGCCTCGGCCATGGGCCCCGGTATGTGAAATACCGTTTATACCAGAAAATCCAAAAAGGTAAATATACCAAATTCCCAGATTTCACTCTAAAAATACTGTAAACCAAGAGAGCATATTAAGTAAGAGAGGGAATATAAAATTTAGTAACCGGAAGCAGTTGAAGCAAAGTGTGGGCGCGCGCGACATCTAAACCAATGGCGCGAAAATATTGGCCGTCAAAAGCCAGCTAGTTAAGGAATAACTGGCTCCAACCCAAATAAAACTATATATTGAAATCCCAATAACTTAGTACCACTTTTAAACTCGACACCCCAAAAATTCAGAGTATCGCTAATCTTGACATACTCTTTAACATGGTAGCATTTACCCTGGTTCCAGAGGTTTTCTAGAGAGAACAGCCGCGGAGAATCAGCGATAAGCGAACTGCGAGAAAACCTCTGGTATCGGTGGGTGCAAATCTCACTTTCATGAGGGTCAAGATCTGACTGTCTTTTCTCTTCTCGCAGCTCGCTGATCGCCGCTTCGCGGCTCTTTGTCCGCGGCTGTTCTCTCTAGAAAACCTCTGGGACCAGGGTAGGTAGCATTCAACTGTTAGGGTAAATTCCGTCAAAGCGACACGGCGTTGAAACAGCAACATGAAGGACATGAAATAACGATGAGCGTCTGAAATTGCCAGAGCGATAGAGACTGAGAAATAAGAAAACAATAGACGACATTCCGACAACGACATGCCCACCTTCCGAGACAGCGACTAGTTTTGAATATCAGACAGAGAACATGCATACCCCTCCTTAAAAGGGCCTCTGTAATGTTACTGCTCTTCGTACTATTCAAACAAGATTCCCCATTTTGGAATAGGGTCTATGTCTAAGGTCTCATTGCCTCTTCATATGATGGTGGTGGTACATCTGGTTCATTAGGAAACTGCACTGCCTGCTGACTGGCATATCCATGGGAAGGTGGAGGATAAATTGAAGCAGATGACGAACTTGGAATGTGTGAACCATCCACGGCTGGCCAAGCATTTTGAGATGATGGATGAAAAGGTAATACAGTGCTTGGGGGGTAGCGTTGATTTGATGCTGCACCTGGGGGGTAGGGTTGGGGTGCTGCAGTACTTGGGGGGTAGGGTGGCTGAGGTGGTACAGTAGTGTTTACAGGTTCTGCATGTGTCAAAGGGGTATCACCAGGGATATAGGATGTTGCAAGGATGATCAGCACGAGGACACCAAGGCCAATAAACGCATATGGCAAGAACCCGCCCGACGTCGACGCAAGTACGACTCCAATAACAGTTCCAACAACACTAATAAACAGCACCTTTACCCGTCTGGTCGGATCTCTGAGCCATGTTAACGTTCGGACGACTTGGCTTTGTATTGCCATCTGACATGGGCATGGCACTTTGACTGTTCTTAAATCCTTTTCCACAACTCTAAAATAATTCCAACTTATCGTAAGCTCGATCACATCCCTCGCTTTAGGCAAAACCGTTCTGAAGCTCTATCGTAACAGATTTCACCGTCTGCAGTAATTTTACTTTGTCCATAATGTTTTCCTCTTCACTTATTGTCGGCGTATTAAACGCGTAGAGTGCGGCACGATTTCTAAGTCCAATTCAACCAAGTCGTGAAAACAAAACCACTTCGGTATATTGCCAAATACTCTGGCGAAAACACGGAGCCAAATTCACAGCGTTAAATTGATCTCATTCGCTGACGAAAGCACTATATGCAGCTGTACTTCAGGTCGGTGTATCACAGCACGGAACGATTGGAAGTCCAATGAAATCGTGAAAACAAAACCACTCGTAAAATTCTCTCTCGAGAAAACAGGGGGTCAAATTTACGGCGATAAATGTTTGGTATACAGATGTCAGCGACCATGCGTTGAAAGCACTGAAGCTGTAACTTCTTGCCAGTAACATAACATAATCTGATTGCTTTTGTTGACCTCCACTGTGTGTTTGACACTCCTATGGAAACCTTTTGTATTATTTCCCATTGACATGTTTTTTTTCGGTCCATGATTAGCATAGACGACTCTAGTTATTTGTTTTGAATTAACTGATGCGTATAGGAGTGGATTTTCAGGCCATTGGTATATTTTAACGAAGGTCAATGTAGAATTTAATTATTTACGAAGAAACTTGGATAGCCAATTTGGATGGAAATCCTTTGCTGCTCGTAAAAAGAGGTTTCTTCCACTGATGTCGTTTGAAGAATTCAAGAATTTCAAGAATTCAAGCCCATTAAGAGAGAAGGGATTTTTTAAATAACTCATTGTCAGAAATCGATCCCACGCGTGCGCACTAGGCATCAAATTACGACCGTAAATAGACATTGTATTGCTCAGAATTTTACAGTACTTTGTATGGAAGTTTGTGTTTGGAGTCCAATTGTGAAACAGAATTACAATAAACCTTCAAATGTATCGTTTGCATCGTATTTTCTAGCATGTTATTGACTGTAAAAATGCATGTAATCGAGTTGAAGCGAATAATTCTGGCTTCCTGAGCTTATTCGAATTAATGCACTAATGTATAATCGTCTGTTTTGGCCTCCATGTTCACTGTAAGAGGGTCTGAATGGGGGGGGGGGGGTCTACATGTCAGTTGTCAGTTAAAATTTTGGCCATTTGTCGGTTGTCAGTTAGCCCTAGTTAATCATTACTAGAGAAAATTTACAATGTTTGACCCAGAAAAAGCAAATTTGTCAGTTGTCAGTTATTTTTCGGTTGTCAGTTGTCAGTAAAAGTATCGTCATTTGTCAATTATTTTTAAGGTCGTTTGTCAGTTGTCAGTTAACCCCATTCAGACCCTCCTGTAATTTCCTTCATTTTAGCCACACTGATGGTTGCTTTGATCAACTTTGAAGAATAAGCATAAGCTTATTATACGGACGGAGTAAAACGCAGGGTGCAGGGCACGCAGGGCACGCAGGGCACGCAGGGCACGCAGGGCACGCAGGGCACGCAGGGCACGCAGGGCACGCAGGGCACGCAGGGCACGCAGGGTGTTCAAAGTAAAACAATTGAGTTACATAATTTAGTGTCTTTGTTAATATCAGTTGTCTGAGTTGTTCACATGGCAAATATTATGCTAATTTTAGAGTGAAAGTAAAAGTGTATCTATTTATCAATGTTTTTAGTTGCTTTCCTGTAAGCTTTTCTCAAATACCATAACATAACGGACGGAGTAAAACGCAGGGCACGCAGGGCACGCAGGTGTTCAAAGTAAAAAAAAACACAGAGTTACATAATTTAGGAGATAGAGTTACCCTAGCACTAGTAGGGTTGTCCACAAGTTGCTCGGCAACTTTTGGGCAACTTTTCCGATTTCGAGCAACTTTTTTACTTGAAAGCAAGTTTGAGCAACTTTTTCACTTTAAGGCAACTTTGAGCAACTATTTCGTTTCTTTTACTTTGTTTTTACATTTACATGAATTCAAGCCGATCAACGGGTCGAATAAGAGCAGAGAATTAGGGTTTTTTACTGATTTGTATACACTTGCTACTACCCCTGTGGTAAATGTAGGTCAGCGGTTGTCCTTGGAAAATGTCAAACAAAATGGCCGACAAAGGTACATGCTCGAGTGATTCTGATTCTGATTCTGAACAAAGCCCGTTGACAATAGCTGCAAATGCAGTATCCACAATGTGTAGGTTTGAAATTGCTAATTGCTGGTTTTCACTTGACGTCATAGCCGCCATGTTGGTGCCCTTAAACAATAGATTCCTCGTTAGCTTATTTTGTTGGGGCACCAACATGGCCGCCATGCCCTTTGTCATTTGAATCTCTGGGGATTGAGTGAAAAACAGCAATTCAATTAACCAAGCTTTGAACAGTTTGTACGTTTTAAGGGTCAAAACAACTACTGCGAAAGCTATTTGTACACGAAATGATGGAAAGTAAAATAATAATTGTTAAAGCTAACTCAATTCTATGCTATGAAATCATCAAATTGATTGTGCACATGAACTTTTTTGAGAGCATTTTTTAGCAACTTTTAGATTTTTGAGCAACTTTTGAGCAACTTTTTGATTTTTCGAGCAACTTTTGAGCAACTTTTTGAGAAATTATGAGCAACTTTTTGGACTTTTAGGAGCAACTTGTGGACAACCCTAAGCACTAGGGCTACCCTAGCACTAGGGTCAAAGATAGCCCGGGTGTCCAAGCAAAATGATTCAGGTAGGGTTACCCTACTGCCCGGGTCAACTCAACGCCAGTTTAAGTCTCTTACAAATATATTCTTCATTTGAAAAGCCGTTTCTTATAAAATTTCATACTAATGAATGAAAACATGTGCTACTATTATTACTCTTCCACTTTTCTTTCATTTTTATCCGATTCAAACAGATCTGTGGAAGTGATTTTGATTTAGTGAACCGCTAGAAATCATTCAAGCATAGAAAACAACATGGCGGACACGAATAGAGTTTTGGCGGGTTTTGGTGGATTAACGTCGATTCTTCTTTCTGTGGTGCCCTTTATTGCAGCTGTCTAGTATCCTAGAATGTTTGTTATGTTATGGTATTTGAGAAAAGCTTACAGGAAAGCAACTAAAAACATTGATAAATAGATACACTTTTACTTTCACTCTAAAATTAGCATAATATTTGCCATGTGAACAACTGATATTTCAAAGACACTAAATTATTTAACTCTATTTTTTTTAACACCCTGCGTACCCTGCACCCTGCGTTTTACTCCGTCCGCTTATTATATGCAAATGTAACTTAGTATTTACCTACAGTTTCCCAGTGAGGTTAAATTTGAGTGATATTCAGGTATCTGTACACTACCACAGCTCGAAAGAACATCAAAACGAAACCCGTACGGCCGTAGACTTCTTCTCTGAACAGTCCATCCGCCATCGATTAGCCTGTAAGAACCTGGTAACTAGTTTATTCGTAACTCAGTGTGAATGGCTCCCAGTGGTTGAATCTAACTTTTAAGTTTTGTCTTGTCGGTGGCGGGAATATAAAAAAAAAACGGGGGAAAAATCTCGAGTGTGTTCCTAGTAAATAACAGCTCTTAGCTTGGTCCTCGATAACATTGTTATTCTTTAGTTAGCTCATTCCATGATGTCATAATGCGGGTATCAGCGGCCATCCCGAGGGGGCGGCCCCCGGGCAACCCACGGGCAACCCAGGGGCTTAGCAGGGGATTTGTAGCAAAAACATGCCCCACACTGGGGCATTAGAGCGCTTTTGCGTTTTCGTCAAAATACCCCGGGGACATACCCACGGGGTTTGCACGTAATCAGCTGTCTCAACGTTCAGCGGGTTTCGCTACAGGACTCGCTCGATCGATCAACGTTCTTTGATTTCTTTGTCTTTGAGGTAAGTCATATCATTATCATTCAAATTAAGAGATTAAATTAAGCCATCCACTGTCGGAAGACAGAACAAAGAAATAAAGGATAATATTTGTATAAAACTATTAAGATTTTTGACACTTCTAAAACGTTTAGCTTCTAATACTTATAATATGTTGCCCAGGTTGCCCCAGGGGTGGGGGTTTTTGTCACAATTTTCTGCCCCACCCGAGGGGTTTTAGCATGTATTTGTCATGGCTGCTGTGACAAATGCCCCTGGGTTCCCGGGGGCCGCCCCCTCGGGATGGCCGCTGATACCCGCATAACTTCTGCAATACTTGCCTGAAATTTTTTACATTTTTAAAATAACATCTGTTGTATTACTTAGTATCAATATTTATTCCTTAGTATTTATTCTATTAGTTATTGGCCGTATTTATACGGACCAACACTCAGTGTCTTAAAATAACAGAGCAGAAGGTGCTCCCTTTGTGATCGAACTGCAATTGTTATCCGAGGTGGATTAGAGCACGCATTATATCCGTGAAAAAATACTGGTTATTTAAAGCGTAAAAGTATTTTATCAACTAAATAAATAACAACTATATAAATTACGAATTCAAGCATAACGAGCACATGACACGCTTTCGTGTCTATTACCTGACGCGTACACTCTACCATAGTTTACTAATTGCATATCCCTTAATTTGATTCTATAGGAAAATCACATGCCCGACGGCTGTGTAATTCCACGTTAAATTGCACGAGAAAACCGATATCGCCCGAGTCGCGGAGACCACTGGGATTTTCGAGTGCAATTTAAGTGGAATTTGTCATGGAATGAGTCATGAGGCCAGCTTCGTTTCAAACCAAGACTAATTTATTGTTTTTCACATCGCTAGCTATATACACAGTGACGTCACTAATATATACGGGGCTTACAATGACATTACATAAATTACACTACAGAATTAATGAGTCGGGCATGTGATTTCCTTGAATCGCATAGTCCGATGAATTACTTGAAGATTTAGTACTTTGGTTTATATTTTGCCAAGTTATAAATAGCTCGCGTACTCTATTCAGTGGTTACCGTATTTCCTCGATTAAGCGCCCTGGGCGCTTATTTCAAATTTTGTTACCAAGGGGGGCGCTTAATCGAGGGGGAGGGGCGCTTAATCGAGGGTGGGCGCTTAATCGAGGAAATATGGTATTCCACTCTAAAATCACCACTCCTCTCAGCCAATCAGCGTCTGATTTTGCAAATGCATCGTGCGCTTCAGCTGTGACTATGCGCTTCTATATTGCATTTCATGTCTTGCAATAAAGATGATATCCCAGTTGAGTGGTGTACACTATTTTTTACAAAATAAACGCAATTACTCAATACTTTTTTTGTTGTTTCACGGATATATGCTCGCTATCACTTTTGTTTTTTGAACATACTTAATTGTAAATTGATGCATGATATACATAATCAGCTAGCTCCCGTAAACATCATAAATCTCTAAAAAAAAAGGCAGTGAAATTCATGCATACAGGACTCGATCAACAACAAAGGATAACGTTTTTATTGAATACTCAAGAACAGATAAACTGGGAAAATCTTTCTCAGGAATTGGTGGAATATCTGGAACAGTCTACCCTCATCTCTTAGATAACTCGTGAAATCTCATTAACTAAAAATCAAAGAGACACTTCTGAACATTCTGCAAAATGATACCTGTCTTGAAGTACCAGAAATATCAAAGCAACTTAAAAATAGATTATGATATACTTCTTTCTTTATGATATGTATGGACTTTATTTGACGAGGGTAGTCTGGTATCCAGAGGTGCCCTGTATAAATTTAACTAATTACAAAATAATTAATATAAATAATGTTAAACTACAAATATGATAGATATGAGCTATACAAATATTATAATCCTATTTACTAGATACAATACAATACAATTATTCGCATTTTGTCTTCACTTTTTTAGATATGTATTACTATATTTAGAAAATAATATTTGTAAATATAGTTCTGCAATAACTAAATATAGGGAAAATGTAAGGAAATGCATAGAGCCTAGTAAGTAAACTGTGAGGTTTTCGCGTTAGACACTAGACAAAGAATGCAAGTAGTTTTGTGTAGCTCTGACACACACAAAAAAAACACACGTTGAGCATAATAGCAAAACCTTATAATTCAACTAATATATACTAAAATTCCTGTTACTACTTTTACTCCACAACACTTGTCCTATATTTTATTCATGTAACCATACTTACTGATATCTTCTCTTACTAAGCAGAGAGCATCTGCTTATGTACTAACATTTACTGATTTATTACTAGTTTATTTTCGTTTTGTGTCCTTGCCTCCCACCTCAAATAGTTTTTGACAACTGCGGATTTGTCAAGTTATTTGTTAAAACATGTATATTGATATTAATAATAAAGTATTGATTGATTATCTGGGGAAAAGTTGGCTCAAGGGCCCACAATTTGACACCAACTACTTGATTAAAATTGTCCCAACAGTCCATTTGTTGTTCTCAATCTGGCTGCACAAAGCCAAAAATATAGGATATTAGGTGAAGTAAATGCTGCCTTTATTGAAGCATATGCCATAGTAAGTAATAATGAGCAGTTTGAGAGTTTGGTCTTTCATTGCTGCAAAGTTATTGACATTTAAATACAGGGAAAATCAGGAAAACGAGGCTAGTTAGGAATAACTGGCTCCAACCCAAATAAAAATTGAAGGGCTGTATGCAACAAGGGTGTAAGCGACTCCTGATCACATTCCAAATTCTCCTTAAAAGTCTTTGTTTTCTATGGGAGAATTTAGAACATGATCAAGAGTCACTTATGCCCTTGTTGTACACAGCTCTTCTTTTAACAATATATTGAAATCTCAATAACTTAGTACCATTTTCAGCTTTTTCAGTATTGCTTATCTTGACGTACTCTTTAAAGTGCCTACAACCCCCAAAATTGTATTTTTACATCAATTCTGTATAGCGCTCTGACTAAGAATTCGAAAAAATAAAAGTGAAAAAACTAAACTTCAATGATTTGTGGCATCAAAGTTAGGGAAACATCCATTTTGGGCTCCCTGTTTTCAGTTGGAAGTCAGCGCGAGTCTTGGTGAGGGCCTGGAGTTGTGCCGTCAATCAGACATCATTTTACTACAACTACCACAATCTATTGCATGGTTTCTTTTGTTCCTCTAATTTAGACCATTGTCTTGCTGTTCTCAAAGGAGTTGGAAAATCTGAATAAGAAAAAGAATTCAAAAAGGAAAAATGTCCTATTATAGTCTAATCAATATGAAATGAAAGAGCACATAAATTAGTAAATTTGGTGACATTTCATTGGATATTTACCATGTGGTGAGCTTTCAAGAGTTGCAGAAATAAGAGATGTTTGAATGGAATTGGAAGGATGCCCGACTACATACATCTCACTAGTCTCCAGGCCCCCAAAGGGAATTGAAAACTGACGGCCACATGTTCTGGTTCTCAACTTTGAAAGGCCATAAAAAAAATTACAGTTGAGTTTTAAGCTCCAATTTTTTCTTTAAGTCCTAAAGAATAGTTTAAAGTTTCAATCAAAAAGTAATAATTTTTGGGGTTATAGGCACTTTAACCTGGTAGCATTCAACTGTTATGTTACTGCTCTTCATACTATTCAAACAAGACTCCCCATTTTGGAATAGGGTCTATGTCTTAGGTTTCATTGCCTCTTCATATGATGGTGGTGGTATATCTGGTTGTTCATGGTAACCGACCTGAGATAATGTCAGGTTCAATGCCACAGGAAGCTGGCAGCACTGCCTGCTGACTGGCATATCCATCGTCAGGTGGAGGATAACCCTCCACAGCTGGCAAAGCATTTTGAGATGATGGAGGGTAAGGTAATAGAGTTCTTGGGGGGTAAGGTGATGCAGTACTTGGGGGATAGGGTTGATATGATGCTGCACCTGGGGGGTAGGGTTGGGGTGGTGCAGTACTTTGGGGGTAGGGTGGCTGAGGTGATGCAGTAGCGTTTACAGGTTCTGCATGTGTCAAAGGGGTATCACCAGGGATATAGGATGTTGCAAGGATGATCAGCACGAGGACACCAAGGCCAATAAACACATATGGCAAGAATCCACCAAACGTTGACGCAAGTATATGACTCCACTAACAGTTACAAAAACACTAATAAACAGCACCTTTATTCGTCTAGTCGGATCTCTGAGCCATGTTACCGTGCGGACAACTCGGCTTTGTATTGCATCTGACACGGGCATGACACTTTGACTGTTCTTAAATTCTTTTCCACAACGCTAAAATTCCAACTTATCGTAATGCTCGATCACATCCCTCGCTTTAGGCAAAACCGTTCTGAAGCTCTATCGTAACAGATTTCACCGTCTGCAGTGATTTTACTTTGTCCATAATATGCTTTCCTCTTCGCTTATTAATGTATAGGTCGGATCGCGTAGAATGTGGCACGATTTCGAGGTCCAATTCAAACCAAGTCGTGAAAACAAAACCACTCGTATATTGCCAAATACTCTGGCGAAAACAAGGAGCCAAATTGATGCCACTTATTCCATATTTCGCTGACGAAAGCACTAAACATGCAGCTCTACTATATACTTCAGGTCGGCGTATCACAAGAAAGGCGTATCACAGTTAGTAGGCAGTAGGTCCAATGAAGTCGTAAACCAAAATTTTTAGACGGAGCCAAAATGCCAAATTTAGCCTCCTCGACTAACTGAAAATTACTGGGAACGAGAATGGTTGTTTTCGTATCGAGTGCAATCTCGTTCCCAGAGCCCGCGCGTTTTTCGGCCAGCGGTGACCAAACGCTTTGGGCTCTGGGATAATCCATAACCGGAAGCAGGATTTTATGCTTCCGGTTTAAGAGCGCATGCGTGAAAGGTCGTTTACTGAGCATGCGTCGTATATCTAATGTACTATGAATATGCGCAGAGAAAGCAACCGCTGTGGTAATAAGAGCGCTGGCTTACTAAATTGATAAAATGACCGACGGCTGAGAAAAAAATGCTGTTCGTCCGTCTCGTGGGAAAAAAAAAGAGAAAAAGACCCTAACAACAGTGGAACTGCTAAAGGTACCTTTTTGCCAATCGATACTAGGTTCCCTCAGAGACAAGAAAGCTATGATTTAAACTGCCGTGCTCCAAAATTCACGAGGAGGCGCTAGGTCTTAGGACTCGGGATGCAGTAAGTGGAGTTTGCTGAGAAACATGATATCAAAACTTTTAAAAATGTATACGGTGTTGGTCCGAACAAGAAGTTTAATTGCTCCACGGGCAGTCCTTTTCGTGTCTTGGACGTGTAATTTTCTTGAATCGGTTAAATAAATGTTGTTTTACTGATGTGTATAGTTATAATCGTTGAATATTTCGCGGTGTAACATCGCCGGGATAATATCGATAGCGGATATAATTGAAACGTTTATTTATTTTGTTACTTTGCCTTTGGTTGATTGTTTAAAATAATATTCAAATATAAGTTACATGTTATTCCGTTTACATAAATTTACAATCAGCCTTGATTTTTTTCCGGTGAGTTTTAATAAGCTTAATTACTTTGTGCTAGAATTAACTTTTAATACTCTTCTTTAATTAGGAAACTTTGCATTCCTTCACCTTAATAGTACAGGCTTATGTTGTATCAAATATATTTTATTCATTTAAATCTTAAAGAATGTAATGTACCTATCAATGGGGAAATTTCAGTCAAATTCTCAAGGGTGGTGAAACATTACTTGTTTAATTTTTAATCAAAATGTACCACCCAGGACCGAGTTGTTCGAAGTAAGGGTAAGCACTAACCCGGGGTTAAATTGCTAACCAGAGGGTAAACTGTACAGATTTAGCACTATCCTAGGGATAAAGTTACCCTTGCTTCGAACAACTGGGCCCTGGTCCAGAAAGACTACAAGCTTATGCAGAAATCTAAAAGAGCGAGCTCAAGCACAGGAATAATAATATTGTAAAATATATAGTTCTTTAGAAATGGCTTCAATTTGTTTAACCCAAATCTGAATGAGAAAACCAAGCTTAAAGACTTCTATTTTGGGAAATATAACACCAAGGCCTTGTTTTAAGATGTTCTGTTTGTCTTACTGGGAACTTACTGGGAACTATGAAGTGCAACAAAAATATGATGCTCGGTAACCCAGTCAAAGTCTTCTACAGTTTGTAATGCCTTGACCCTGGGCCACAATTCAGGATCAAATGCCTGACTCTGGGGATTCAGGGGTGGATTGAAATGGGATGCACCATATGAGCACCATAGACACGGGGGGTTGGGCCCCAAAATGTTTTGAAAATCAGGTCTCTGAAGTAGTATTTTCTGAATTTTGATACCACTTGAATCTCAAAAGGGGGTGCATCCTCCAAATCACCTTGCCCTCCCATAGATCTGTCCCTGGAGATGGTGAGGTCTAGCAAGTATAAGTGGGTCAGATGTTCTTTCCTAGTTCTTTTACAATCCAGGGTGGAACTTATATATAGTTGGTACAATGCATGTGCAGCCATGGCCATGGGGTCCTAAATCGGACCCAGTTTTTCACAAGTTCGCTCCAAACCCTGTATTTCCAAGTTGTTGTGAAAATGAACCCATTTTCAACCTGATTGATTATTTTGAGCTGTTTATATAAACTCAGAATTCCACAGTTTTACACAAAAGCTAGACCCTCTAAAGTAGGTTCAAATCTGACACACAATATATATCATAAGTAAGTGTGCCCCTGGAAACAGTCAACTGCTGGACCATACCATGTATGTTCACAAGCTGCCATGTTAGTGTGAAGTCTGAATGTACATATATATATATATTTATTTCTGCTACACAAATGTTTGAATATTTCCTACTCGACATGCTGGAATTCTGATAATGCAAATATTATTTCAATGGCAGATAACATTGATTGATAGGCCCTTTGCAGGGCCTGGTCGCGTGACCTTTTTAGCCTGTCAATAAAAAAAAAAACATGAATGCCAGAAAATGAAAAGAGCAAGCCAAAATTAGTAAAAAGCCCAAGTTTAGGTTCATATCTTTAAAACTGAAGGAATGGTAAATTTTTGAAAACTCTATAATTTAGCTTAATTTAATAGAGTTTGTGAGGCTTTTTTTGCTGACTGGCATGGCTTGTTACGGCACAAACTCTGTTAAATTAAGCTAAATTATAGAGTTTTCAAAAGTTTGTTTTTGATTGACAGGCTAAAAAGGTCACATGACCAGGTCCTGCAAAGGGCCTATTGACTCCAATCTTCGGAAAAACACACTTTCAATTTTTGTTTTTCATTTCTTTGAATTTTACCAAGTTCAATACGCTAAAAATAGGTTTAAAAACTCTTCCAGTTCGCAATTAAAATCTATTAAAAGTAAACACAATTTAATCTATCCAACTACCATGTTTGTTTACAGAAAACACATCAAGTGACTGTGAACCCACGTGGCATTCTGACACTGCATTTCTCTTTACAATTTTGCAGCAGCAATCCCAAAATGAATTGTGGGTAATGGACAAAAATCCCATTGTCTACTGTGCCAATTTGGGTTAAATACATAGTACTAACTCAACTAACCCCCCTCCCCCCTCAGTCCAAGTTTGGCTAGCCCTGTTCAGTTACAAACTGCCAAACCATAAAGTCAATCACTCAAGCTTTCCCCAGAATGTCATTTGGGAAGATTCTGTGGCTTTGCCGATGACCTGCAGCAATTTCTCTTGTAGGATTTTGAATGGAAACTGCTCTAATTTGGTCAAATAGGCCACTGGTAGAAAGCCAAAGGACATCCTGAGGTCTGAGGGTGGCTGAAAAATACTTAGCTTGCTTTTAGTAGGCTTTGTGAGGAGTTTTCATTGGGGTTTTCTCTTGCATTTCTGCATTTGACACACCAATTAATTTGTGATATTTTTACTTGTGAGATTGTCGGAAGAAAAACCCTAAGGTGATGTAATATATCCACTTCCACCACAGTGCAAGTGCAAAGGAGTAGAAAAATAAATTGTGCAGGCTGACTGGTAGGGATCGAGCAAAGCAGCCTATACATCTGTTGAAGTGATCAAAATGTCCTTGTTTGACGATCAAATACTTGCATTGGTTTCCAATAATTATGACTGGCATCTAAAGGTATAAAGAAAATAATTTATCACTGGTAATGGCTCTATCAATTCCAAATCTGCCCATCTTCCCAGGCATACATTTTTGTATGTGTGGTATTGACTGAGTTTCTGTCCCAGGGATGGGGCATTTGCCAGCAAAGAAAAGTTGGGAGGTGGGGAATTGGTCAAAGAGAGTCAAAATAGTAAGTGTTTATAACATGGTTGCCACCCATCAAGAAAAAAAAATTCCCCGACCAGAAAACAATTTTCACTGACCATATAATAACACTGTTCAACATTCCCTCATCCAAAACAAACATCATTTAATATCAAAACCTGTAGCCTCCCCTCGCAGACACTTTGAGGCATGAGAGGCCATCATGGAAACCTAAAATTAATATAAAATTCCCCGACTTCTTCGTGACTTTGACAAGAAATTTAGAATTTCTCTGACCAGATGCAAAATTCCCTGACCTTGAAAAACATTTTTTTCCCTGACTTTTCCCTGACCTGTGGCAACCTAACCTGAGTATCACGCCTTCCCCTCCCCTGATACTCAGGTTAGTGGCAACCCTGTATAAGAGATTTATACTTGTTCCAAAGCCCACAGAGGGGCATACGCATAGCTTAGCTGACCCCCACGAGACTGACCCAATGAGGCACTTGCAATGCTCTGAATTCAAAAATGTCAAGTGCCCCACAAATGCCGGGGTGGGGGAGTTATATGTGTAATAATAACTATTAACGTGTCTAAAGGTATTTAGCAAAAAAAATTTGGGGACACAAATTAAAGAGTAAATTAAAACAATCTATGTATCTATATCTATGATTAAAAAGGTAAAACTGATGGATATACACATTCTTCTGTGACCTAATTCTAACTAAGTTGTAAATACATATATCTGTATCTGTATGTCTATCTGTGACTTAAAAACATTGATAAAATAGAATAAAATAGAACAGTATAAAATAGAAATAGTATAAAATAGAACCAGTATATTACATGTTGCTGTCATCATTGTGCTGAAGTGGACTTTCTCAGCTTTCTTCTGCTCAAGGCTGAATGATAGTTATTATTCATCTACTACATGTAGGCCCGGGATGTAGGCCTAATAGTAAATACTTATGCAAAGATAAAACACGTTTTATTCTTGGTTTCACTTCACAAAAGAGATGCACACACGTTTTATTCTAGTTTTCACTCAGTTTTTATTTACGCATCTGCCCAGAGTATAAAGTCAGGTATTCAAAACTAATTCAATCACTAAATCAGCAATTTACCTAGTGGCAATTTTTCTCTCGCAGTTCTAATTAATCTGGTAAATATTTTAGTAGTTGAATTTCGTCAAAGATTCTCCCGAACATCTGACCTGACATATCGTTCTTAAAAGCCTTCAGAATGTGTCTCTTCTTGATTTTTTATCCAGACAGTTCAACACGATGATTACTACTTGACTGCAGCAACGGCAAGAATGACAAACTTGATTTTTAGCGATTTTTTCACCACTTTTTAGGCCGGTCTTTATATGGCCGATCGCACGAAGCAACTCCATGGCGTCGTTGTGAATTTACTTCCGGTGAGATATGCTAGCCAATCAAATTAGACCTCGATGTTGATTATCCCAGAGCTCTGTATCTTGGCGTTGGCCAGAAGATCGCGGGCTCTGGGAACGAGATTGTATCGAGTGAGCATCGAGTGATAGAGCATGCGCCAACAGTTTTGCCTCGTACCAGACTCACTCGGTCACCTCATTCTCCCCGTTGAATTAACAATTATCCTTAAATGGAAAACATGCTTGGAATAATGATAATCGTTAATTCTACGACAAATCCTAACCCGAACCACAAACAAAACCCTAACCATCGGACGAGTTCACGGGTAAACGACGGGTTCTCGCTCACCTAGAGCTAGGGTTCACAGGTAAAAAAGAAGAAAACACATAAGGCCATCCCAATTTTTTTCTCCGTTTCTCATCGTCCGACCGACCCATTTTTGTGGCTTTTTGTAAATATAAAAAAAAAATTGGGGGAAGGGGTAGGGGTGAAGAAACCCTAGAGCAGCTCCTGGAAGCTCATGCTCGAGGGTAGGTTACACAATAGTTTCGGCGGTGCATTTGTAATTCCATGTTTGTAGCGTATACGGACGACGACATCGATGGTTTCGTCGTCCATGTTGGCTTGTAACCTCGCCTGTGCAACCGCGTCTTATTAGTTCCAGTCTTTCCGCGCATTTTTTATTTTTATTTTTTTTCCTCACCCGACCGACCGACACAATTTTTGAAAACCCCACCGATGAGAAACGGAAAAATAAATAGGGATGGCCTAAGCAAATACCGTGGACAAAAATCCTGCAAAAATACGTTGGATCCGAAGTGAAGACCTATGCAGCCAAAAATATAAATAATAACGAATGAAAAGTCCGAAGACTACAGCAAAGCTGATATACAACGTAAAAATCTAACACAAAGCACTACGGTTAGCTAGGCCTGACACGAAAAGCGCTCGGACCAGATTGCAGCCATAGACAGCTGTTTCGTTCTTATTAGAACTCGTCAGTATGGTCATAGTTAATAGAGTGGAATGGTTAGGAAACCCGGCAAACTTCAAAGGGGCTAACAAAGGCTATGCGATTTATGTTGGAAGGGGTAAGACAAAAGATTGCACGGTTATAGTTCATTAGCGTCCCCTGACCGACTGAACTCACGCGTTTCTATTGGCTGAATGATTAACACATTGGAATTTCTAGTCTTTTGTGCACGTTCAAGGTTGAAAAAAGCTAACAAAGACCTATAACAAAGAAGGTCGCTGGGTTTCCTAACCATTCCACTCTATTAACTATGGTATGGCATAGCAAACAGTACGCAGGCTTCGGTACCACTGCACCATCGACCCGGACTGAGCTAAAAAGCTGCAGTGTAGTGCAGACGTCTTCACTACTACATACACTAAGCCGGCCTACCGCCGTTCGGAATGTAACAAATGCTTATCTTTATCCTTGACTGGTTTTAAGAATGTCATTAGAATTAACGATTATTATTATTCCAAGCGTGTTTTCCATTTAAGGATAGTTGTTAATTCAACGGGGAGGATGTGTTGATGAGATACAAAGGTTTATATTTCCAATATGATGTCATTTCCAATGTGATGTCATTACCAACATTTGCTGAATTTCTTTGTGCTTGTGAATAAAGCTATTTTCTAATTTATAAACTATTTTGGTAAAATCACTTTGATAAGCTTCAACAAGAGACCATCCTTAGGTGATGGTCTCTTGGCTTCAAATATAACTTAGAATATAAAAATAGGTAATTTGCACATCATCAGCATATTCGAAATGTAGACGCAACACCCAAATCAAGAAATATTCTACCGTTGGACTATTCACTTCATGTGCAATCGATATCAAAGATAGCTGGCTAGGGCTTATACAGTGGAACCCCGTTATACCGGACACCGAAGGGACAAGAGAAAGTGTCCGTTATAACGGGGTTTCTTACAGATTACGTCACTTTATTGAAATTATTAATACTGTACTGTATAAACCTCTATTATAGCATACACATCAATAACGCAACATTTGAAACGTCTCAAATGAAAGCAAAACATATAACCTTGATAATCAAGTGAAACTTTGTTTTTTTTCTAACAAAATGTTTATCCTCTTGCAAATGTATTCATTTCCATTCGTCTCTAATCAGGATTAAATCTTCACGAACAATTTCATAGCGATACAGTTGTTCTTTCGCAAACATGTCCGTTGTCCGTTGTCCGTTATAACGGGTGTCCATTATAACGGGGTCTTTTTAACAGAAAATGTATCACCTTTCCGTCGGGACTTATAAAACTGTCCGTTATACCGGGGTGTCCGTTAGGCGGGGTTCCACTGTATTAGACTTTCTCAAAGTCCTTCTTAGCCCCCCGCACGAAGGACTTTTCCCACTTCAGTTGCAGCGCGCCAAATTTACAGGTTGATTTTTCAACCGGAGGCGTGGCTTATGACGTACTAAGATTTGCCCAATCACAAAGCGTCAATTCTTCAGGCATTGTATGTTGACGTGTCAAGTCAGTCGACCGTGGATGTGGTATTTACAATTTGATTGTACTCAGAGTTTGTTAAAGGCGCGAAATGTAAGCTCCGCCCCTGAAACGTATTTTCGCACCAATACATAATCCCCCGATTCAATTTCCTGCAAGTGAAACAAGTCGAACTCGCCTCTCCCTTCGATTCTCGCACTCGATTTTTGACCCAGTAATCGCTAACCCAGTGAGTCAGCGAGTTCGACTTGGAGCAAGTCTAGGCTTGTATATGCACTCAGTTAAGCCGGCTGTTACGTGCGCTGATAAGTCGGTTTAACAGGCTTGACTAGCCCAGAATCTTGGCCAAAAACAACACGATGCAGAGCGTTCTTTTCTCTTCGCTTTTCCGGTGAAGTTGGAAAAGAAAGCTCTGCTCGAAGGTTAGGTATACATGCAGATGCCCGGGGGGGAGGGGGGGGGGGTACTCCTGTTTGTGCCGCGGGGGTGGGTCAGGGTTTTGAGCTCAGTTTGGGCAGGTAGGGTCAGGGTTTTGACCTGATTTGGGCAGATCAGGGTCAGGATTTGAATTTAATGTGGGTGCAGTCAGGGTCGGGGTATTTTTTAAGCATAATGGTTTTTTTTCCCAAAAAGGGGGCAATCAGGGTTTTGGAGCTCGGATTTTGGGTCAAACAGGGTCACGGTTTGAGCCTCTTGGCCTCAAAGACAGACAGACAGACAGCGGTTGTTTATTGGCACTTTGTAAAAAGACTTTTACATGAGTGGGAGTCCAATAATAATAATAGATACCCATACATACCTACCATACCCACATACATACCCATTTTTCATGTAAGTACCCCCCCCCCCCCCCCCTCCCCCCGGGGGCAGATGTCGGCGATCCCATGCGTTGAAAGCACTGAAGCTGTAACTTCTAGTCTTGCCAGTAACATAACGTAATCTGACTGCTTTTGTTGACCTCCACTGTGTGTTTGACACTCCTATATGGGTAAGTTTAGCTCGGGCCGGGCTCCTATATACCCTGGGTTCCAGAGGTTTTAAAAATGTTTTTCCTTTTGTTGGCAAATAGCGCTGCGAGCGCAGAAGGCGCGAGGATCGGCGGGCGCAAGGCCCGACCCCCAAGACATCTAAAATATATGTTTTAACCGCCAATGCCTATCAAACATATCTTAAATATGTATATGTTCATTACCGTCTTAAAATAGACAAATAAAGGTAAAACAGTTAACCTCTGGAAAGGGCTCCGTAAAACAAAGACAAAAACTCAAAACCCCTGAATACATGAATTATACAGCAAAACAATACCCGGCTCGAATCTTTTAGTTAGTTTGTTTTTAATTAACCGATGCGTAGATGAGTGGATTTATAAGCCATTGGTATATTTTAAAGAAGGTCGATCAACACAGAATTTAATACTTTACGAAGAAACTTGGATAACCAATTTGGATGGAGATCATTTGCTGCTTGTAAAGTGGTTTCTTCCATGTCGTAAGTCAACAATTTCAAGAATTCAAGCTCATTATAAAGTGAGAAGGTATTTTTTTAAATAACTGTAACGAATTCTTACATGATTGTAAGAACCTACTACGTCAGTTTCTGCCAATGGTCAAACTCCCTGTTTTCCCAGTTATCTTGTCCCTAATCCCCCGTGTAATAATTATATTCACTGTTAATTTGTTACTTGTCTGATAACCACTGGATTCAGCTGGCCAGTCCAGCCTCACTGTATTTGCCTCGGTTTACTCGTTGGATAATAATGTTGACTAAACTATACATCGATATTTGTCTATTTTGGCGTTTAGGGTTAAAATTTTGAAATTCTATAATTTTGATCAACAAACAGCGACACCGCTTTAAAGTGCACATGAATTGAATTGAAAATTATTTTTTGATATATTTTAAGAGAACTTATTTACAGTTTTATATAATCCCAAGAGTTTTTGGAAAGAAAAAGAAATCGCGCCAATACGTGTTTGAACCCAATTTCATGCGACAGATTTTATGGGACCTGGGACGCAATCGTGACGTCAGTTGATTTGCAGACACTTTTGTTTACAACAACTGACGTCACAGGTTTAATTTACTTGCTTTGACCGCGCGAAATTTGAACCAAAATTGTCGCTTCATTTAGTCAAAACCAGAGTCAAAACGTTACGAGCTAAAAGTGGGATAGAGTAAACTTTCGACAAGGAAAATATTTATTTTTATCTTAGTTAATGATAGTTTGGCAAATTGGGAATTAAATAGATACAGAATGGGTGTCCGTGCTTTATGGGATTCACAAACTCGAGCTGAAATATAAATGCGCGGACACGAATTCTGTATCTGACTTATCTAACGTCTACATGTAGATATGTAGAGTTATGTTTTGAGTTATTTTGGCGATACAACCTAATTCGGCCGAGAAAATCGAAGCAAAAGTTTATGAAAATCAGGACGAAATCCGTATCATATTTACAGATCACTTATCGCTCAGTGATTTTCTTTATTTTTGCTTCATGAATTATTAATGAGTTTCTAAGATTATATGTAGTAGTAGATTTAATTTTCGGTATTACTTGCCTCAAAGGATGATTGCCTAACGATTTAACCTTTTTAAAACTCTGACTATCCTGCTTCTCGAGTACGTGGCGCACGTCAATAGTATTAGAAATGTAGCGGCGCTTATGACAGCGATCCAAGAAACACTGGTTGTAGTTAACTCTGAGTCTCCATATACTGCGGATAAGCCGTATGTAATATTTGGGAGTACTATACTTTTGAAAAGGTGGTCTATCTCTACCTGATTGTAGCCTTCTTTGCGTATAATGACCTCAGAATAAACAAACATTTATTGGACCCAATTTTGACGTGTGCGGGAAAACTTACAGTCGCTTTGGAACGTGACTCCTAACACAAGAAGATAGCTGCATTGCGGGTGTGTTATTTCTCTTGTTAAAAGTCAGTTCCATACATTTATCTGGCTTACATGGAATCATATACTTTTTTACATACAGTTACCACACACACTCGAAGAGAACACTTCTTTCCTTTTTTACTGGACAACATTTTAAGCTCTCCTTTCCTCGTTCTGAATTTTTTTATAATAATAACGAACAAAATTATAGCTTTTCAAAGCGATCATTCGAAAAAACTTTCTTCAAACGCGGCCGTCCGATCTCACCTTTCGAAATAAAACTCACGTTCGCCAGTCATTTGATCGACACATCAAGTATAATTTACTTCAATGAACTCACTGGGAGTAAATCGCCCCTTTACTTGATTAGGCGGCGCTATTTTTAGATTTCTTCGCTTCGTTTCACTCAGTTTTCTGTGGCCGAATTACGAATTCGATCCGTGGATTAGCCGGGCCCTGGCTTTGATTACCCCCCCAGGTCTCGTTAGAAATTCAGTGTACGAAAGCTAAGAGGGGGTCTTAGTTTTCGAGAACTCCGAAAGCTAAGATGGGGTCGGTCTTAGGTCTTAGTTTTCGAGGGTCTTAGGTTTCGAGACACTCGACCTAGAAGGTCAAAAACCGATCCCATCCATTTGGTGGCCTAGCTCCAGACCGGCTAAACTACAGAATACCCGCCACTCCTAATAAGTCCTTTAAAATGCTGCTACCGCGGTCCGCAGTCACGAACTTGCGCGCGCACTATTATAACCTCAGGGTCTCGAACCGCGGAAACAGTTATATCGTGACCGCGGTAGCATTTGGTTAGGTTAGGGTTTAGGGTTAGTTAGAAGTTAGCGGTTCAATTCATACGGCTGAGGGACTGTAGACCGCGGGAGCAGTACTTTCCTATATTTACAGTTAATAATTCAATTCAGACGACTGCGGGACCATGCACGGACCGCGGTAGCAGTACTTTCCTATGCCTTCAGAAATGGACGGGTATGCTAGTCACTCCGAGCTCGTTTAGCTAGCGCTCTCCGTGTTATTCTAGGTCACCCTGTACCTTATATTGTAATCGTAAGTTACCTGTATTTGCCTTTACAGACTGGTACTAAATAAATATATTGATTCATACGACCAGAACTAACTATACATAACTAAAATAATTTATTTAAAATCTCATTTCATACTATATTCTTTATTATTATTTATTAACTATATATTCTATTTATATCCTCATTTAGTTTTATCAATGTAGTCGCCAACTCGAAAGCCATTGCACATTCTTTCTAAAAATACCTATTCTTTTTTAACTTATTTCCTTTATATATGTCAGTCGTAAGATAATTAAGGATTGATGGTTAATGTGCAAAATAAATGAATTGATTGATCGATCCAGCGTCACAAACCTGTATACCTTTTATATGGGAGTACCCCCTCTCCCCCAGGGGGCCTCTAGCTGCAACATGTTGGCTGAGTATATATAACTACAATAATGTAAAACTTCTGATCTAAAATAAAGTTGAATGCAGTACTCACCTTGACATGAAACAGCATCAGCAAGTTGTTCCTGAGTGTGATGCAAATAAGTGGAAAGCTACTACTCAGAGTAAAAACCGGGTATAAACTGAGGAACTTTGCCAGGAAGGCCACTGGATAGCCATCAAAGTTAAGAGTGTACAAAGTATTGATTTCTGATGGTGGCTTGTTGAGTACTGCAGTTGCTATAATGGTGGTACAGTAGAGGATGTGGATAGTGTAGTCACAGAGAATGATTGCAAAGGTTTTCCGTTTGTCTCTTATTAACATTACTAGGGATGTCAGTGCAGGATGACACATGAAGGCAAATACTGCTGTACCTAAAAGCTAAGGAAATAGAAAAAGTACGGGATTAAACAGGGCTGACTAATAATATTGTAATTAACAATTATTATTACAGGGGCACAGACAAGACAATTTTATTATTATTTTGTGTCGAGTACTACTTAACAATTAGACCCGCAGCCCGAATGGGCCAAGAGTCAATAGCCCATGAGGCGCAACTGCCTTGACACACCCAGTTTTCCACTGACTTAACACACTGCACCACACAAGTGCTTGTTGATTTGGAAGCAGCATTTATTATATATTAAGTAACTTAAACCAGAACCCAGATCCTCTCAGGTCAACACTTATATGAAGTAGTAACCCACATGGAATCTGCTTTAGTTTGCTTCAAACAATCAATAATCATGTGAACTAATCCAAATCATACCCCTACATTTAAAAAACCCTAACAATACGCCTTTCTCCAACGTTAAGCTGCTTCAAGTATAAATTATCCAAGTTATATAACTTTTCATCACATAATTATCTCTATTATCTTGGAGACCGATTGCCTTCAATTTTGCATACTCGTTTAAGATTAAGTAATAGTGCTTTAAATTACGACCTTTTTACAAAGAATTGCATATCATCACCTGCATGTACTAGTTGTGGTGCTCCCATTGAAAATACTAAACATTATTTTCTTAAATGTGACACTTTTGCTGCTCTGCGTGACACTTTATTTGCCTCCGCTGCACAAATAATTGGACTTAAATGGCTGTCCGCATCTGATAAAAAGAAAGTCGACTGGTTCCTTTACGGTGTTCCAGAGCTTGACTACAATACCAATGCAAACCTCTTTGTATGCGTCCATTCATTTATTGTCCAATCGAACCGTTTTTGATTATAATTGTTTTTTAATTATTATTGCTAATTATTTATATACGTGTACTCAACTCCTACAACTATTATTATTATCGTCTGACCTGTAACGCGGCTATATCATTGTAATTTATTTAACATAAGCTCTCTAGATGAGCTTCTATGCTCTTGGAGCAAATGTTAAGTCTTAATATTGTTTAAATAAAAATAAATTAAAAAATTAAAAAAACCTAACCATCAACAATGTGTGCTCACCAATTTGTTTGATTCAAATTAAACTAGTTTGTTTTGACCATGGTCAATTTGAACTAGTTTGTTTTGACCGGGTCAAATTGACCTAGTTTGAATTGACTGGGTCAAATTTAACTAACATTTTGAACGAAAATTTTGGGTGAAAAGGTGCGGCTTATACACGGGTAAATACGGTATTATTCACTGATATTTCCCACTCGTGGAGAAAATATCGGGTCACGTGATGCATTCAACCAATCACGCGCGAGAGAAAATATTTGATGGGTTATAAAATAAATTATCATTTATTACAGCAATTTAATATATAGCATGAATAAAGGCTGAACAGTAATTTTTTGAAAGGAAACAATCATTGTTTTCAGGTGTGGTTTCTTTAAGTACCTCTTAGCACCCTACAAAGATAAGATGAATTCTCATTTTATAATCCAAAAAGTAACCTCTTTAATAGTCTCCTGCACCTTCTTTTTGTCAGGATTGGAAAGCAGGTATTTCACTTTACTTTTTCCTCACCTCTTTCGTGCCTGGAACGTCCCAAAGGATAACTTTATCAAGAGGTACCCTATTTCCATTCACAATGTCAATTACTGCTAGAACGATCATAAGAATCATAGCTGTGTTCCTCAACACCATTGTAAACAGCTGTAGTGGTGTCGTATTTTGGAAATTAAAAAAACAAAAAGGACCAATTATCATAATGAATCCAAGCAAAAATGAGTAGTAAGATATTCCATGCTGTGTTCCAAGGGCTCTGGTTAGTGTTGTTGATACAGAAACAGCATAGATGGCAAGGTCCTGTTTGGGAATAATATGAAAATGGAATAAGAGGTGGTGCTCCAATTGCAATCTATCTGCAGCCATGGTGATTTCAGCTGTTACTAAATTTAATCTTTATAATAAGATGTTGCCATTGTACAGGGGCTTTTCACATTATTATTTCAATCATCACGGAGCAGGAATTAACAACTTAAAAAGCTTCCTAGCTCTCTTATACATTGTGTATATGTTACAGGTCAAATTTATTTTCAGATCATGTTTGTCAACCTAGTAGTTTTTTTTTTTTTAACCTGGGTTATTTTTTTAACCCTTTTTTTTTTACCTAGGTTATTTTTTTTGACCTAGGTTATTTTTGTGTACTAAAAATAAATTCACCCTCCCTGTGCTTTCCTTCCTCTTCCCCTACCCCTCTTCCTATGTCCTTACAGTGCTACATTGTACTCATACATGTATAAATATCAACTACATTTGTATACTACTGGTAATTACCATTAGATATTATTCTATTCACAGTTCAACTGTCCTTGCTCAGGTATTTGAACCGGCAACCATTGGATCTGTTGGTCAGATCGAGGCTGCCATAAAGTGCCTATAACCATTTTTGCAATTTGTATAGCTATATATGAACCTCCAAAAAGTTTTGACACTTCTGTGGAAAACTACTCTAGATCACATAAACTTTCCCATGGCTAGCGCTTCCTTTCACAATCTGACTCAAAGTGCCGATTTGCCGTCACTTCAATTCTCAAACTCAGTCTCTGCAGGATTAAAAATTAGCAATCCTCACATAACAAAATATCTTCCAAGATGCTCTGACTGCACTGTGACTACAATGAATCCCAAAAAATAACCTAGGCTACTCAAAAATAACCTAAAGGCTACTAAAAAATAACCTAAAGGCTACTAAAAATAACCTAAATGCTACTAAAAAATAACCTAAAGGCTACTGAAAAATAACCTAAAGGCTACTAAAAAATAACCTAGGCTACTAAACAATAACCTATAAAGGCTACTAAAAAACAACCTACATGTAGGCTACTAAAAAATAACCTAAAGGCCACTAAAAAATAACCTACATGTAGGCTACTAAAAAATAACCTAAAGGCTACTAAAAAATAACCTAAAGGCTACTAAACAATAACCTAGGCTACTAAAAAAATAATCTAAAGGCTACTAAAAAATAACCTAGGCTTCTAAAAATTAACCTAAGATACAAAAATACAATGATGTAACCTAGGTTAAAATAAAATTGAGCTGAAAATAAATTTGACCTGTACCATATATATATACTTGAAACTGGACAAACTTTGAAACCACCCTAGACATTATAATACATGTTTAGGTATTACCATATGCATGGAGGGGAACACTGTTCTTCTCAGTGACAGCTGTAAACAAAACATATACTATACAATATATCTTCTTGAGTACATTTGACAAAACACTATGAAAGTGATATTAAATATGTACCTAAAGAGGAATAATGGCCATGCATTATGTAGAATGGTTTCAAAGTGTGTTGAAGTTCAAGTACAGTATGATATACATGTACATGTAGTGCTTATGCACTGTAGGGAGCTATATTTTATAATCTTGTAATTTTCCCTCTGTGACCAAGCACAATACTGTGGAATTCCCCAATACTGTCTAATATTTCATAAGAACTTATTGATAATTGTAGCGCATAATTATACATGTATTAATGTTGCAGGTCAAAATAAATTTCAGGTCAAATTTTTTTCAACCTAGGTTGAAATTTTTCAAGATTTTAAAAAGGTATTTTCCAATTTTTGGGGATTCATAAAGAAAAGGGGGTTTAGTTTTTTTGGGGAGAATTGAAAAAAAAAATCCACCCACCCACCCTCCCCTGAGAATTTTTTTTCGACCACTCTCCCCTCCCTCTCTATGGTACTCACCGTTCCCCCTCCCTAACTCCATTTCCCTTCTCTATCCCCCATAACCAACTTCGTAATTCACTCATTAATTACACATCATTACTACTTCAATACTTTTTTTTTACTTTTTCGTTCACCGCGGGTAGTGGGACTCGAACCTGCAACCCTTCGCTTGGAAGAATGCCTTGGAAGACCAGAGCTTTACCAACTGCGCCACAGAGACTTGCGTTGGAGTTCCAGTCATGTTTTTGGAATAATATAGCTTTTCTTAACCGAGAGGGGACTAGTAACTAATTTCCATATTTAATTTTATTCACGCATGTGCACTACTAACAAAGTCGGACTTTGAAAACTTCGCTGAGTTGCACGATTAGAAGCGGGGAAACTCTGAACCAAACCGACTTTTAGAGAGTTAAAACCGAACTAAAAGAAAACCAGATAATAGGATTTCAACTCTCACTTTATAGTTAGAAGAAAATTTCTATGGAAGAGTGAAGCAATATCTGTCAAAAGCGATGAAAGAGAATCTCTGACTTGACAAGAAAATTATGGAAGTTTATAAATCAGCTTCTATAAATAACCTGACAGCAAAGAAGTTGTGTAGGAAGGATTGCTTTAGATCAAAAGAATTATAAAGTGAGGACAAGAAAAGCTGCCAAAAATGGCCATGAATAAAATCATTCTCAGGCAGGTATTACATGTATAAAACTCAAAAAGTTATCAGCTGTCAGTCTGTGTCAGTTTTGTTACATAATTTGTACCATTCTCATGCCCAACAATATCCGATTAAAAGCATAGTAAAATCAGTTCACCAGCAAGCACCATTGTCCCTAACATTGATAACTTGTGGATCTTACAGATTTTTGCAACTGTCTGTATAATTAGGTGAACAAAACATGAGTGAACTGTACACCTGACTACACAATTATTTACCTGCACAAGACTTATTTTTCATTAAGTCTTAAGTACGATAACGTCAAAGAGTAACAAAAGCCTTATTGGGGCAACTGCAGTCGAATGCCCTACCCACGCACTGTATGGCAGTGCTTCTTCGAAGGTCCTGTGAACTAATACAAACCCTACACCTACATTTAAAAACACCCTAACCATCAACAAAGGGTGCTCACTATTAGTTAGAGTATTTAGAGCTATAGTCACTAAATTTAGATCACTGAACAACACAGAAAAATAATGCTTCTTTGATGGTCCTGTGATCAACTAATACAAACCCTACCCCTACATTTAAAAACACCCTAACCGTCAACAAAGGGTGCTCACTAAGTTAGGGTTTTTAGAGCTATAGTCACTAAATTTAAATCACTGAACAACACAGAAAAATAATGCTTCTTTGATGGTCCTGTGAACTAATACAACCCTTACCCCTACATTTAAAAACACCCTAACCGTCAACAAAGGGTGCTCACTAAGTTAGGGTTTTTAGAGCTATATATAGTCACTAAATTTAGATCGCTGAACACAGATAAATAATGATTCTTCAATAGTCATGTGAACTAATCCAAACCCTACCCCTACATTAAAATTATTTAAAAACACCCTAACCGTCCACAACGGGTGCTCACTAATTTGGGTGATTAGAGCTACAAAATGAAGTCACTAAAACTCATACATAGTTAGCAGAACTAGTTTGGAAAAAATAACCTAGATTAAAAATTATAACCTACATGTGTAGGTTAAAAAATTTCAAGCTAGGTTAAAAAATTTCAAGCTAGTTTAAAAATTTCAAGCTAGTTTACAAATTTCAACCTAGGTTGAAAAAAATTCATTTACCTGCAACATAATTATATCAATGTTATAATTAAATCAGGGAATGAGCCAAGTTGTGCCATTTCCACTTTAAAAACACATTCAATTAAGTCCCTTGAAAAAATATAAGGGTAAAATTGTCCCGCTTTGTCCTGCTTCCAAAGGAAATTAAATGGCAAAAGGGCCAAATTGGGCCAAATTGTCCCTTCTGGCTTAATTTCTGGCTCAATCTCTGAATAATAATTAAGAATGGCATGGATTAGTGTTAAGTATTCTAATTCAGTTGTTTCAATACTATACTGTAGCTCCAGCAGCCATTGCGGCATTCCCGCTTTAAAAATACGTTTGTCCCTTGAAAAAATTATACAATAATGGTCAATTTGACCCACTTTGGTCGCTTCCAAAGGAAATTAAATGCCACTTCACTCGCAAAACGGCCAAATTGTACCTTCTGGCTCAATTTCTGGCTCAATCCCTGATATATGTGTAATGCATGTACTTCTGTTATGTGTATGCAGCATTAATAAATTAGTCGCATTTGCATACTTTCAATATTAATACATATGATCACTTTGACTTACAGCACTTAGTTATACGATTCCCAGCCATTTGAAGTGTTACAGTGGGACATGCAAATGTGTGATCACTTTTAATGTACATGTATTTGCATACTTTCGTGAATATGCCACATGCGAGATTATCCAATCACATACAAGTGGTTCATCATTTGTGGTTTTGTTTGTTTATTTGATGAGCCACTTTTGTATGTAATTGGATAATCTTGTATGTGGCATGTGCATGAAAGTATGCAAATACATTAAAAGTGGACATACATAAATTTGCACTTTAATAAATTTTAATGCATTGCGCTGTAACAAACTGCCACTAATAATGACTACAAAGAAAGACTCAATAGGTGTAAGATGGCTTTGCAGTGCATGATGGATTGTAATGTTATACTGAGATCTTGTTAACAGTACCTACCCCATATAAATAAAGGCTTAACACAGCATAAAATAATGTTGATCCAACACTCCCAAGGAACAGTTCAGTCATATGGCCCAACTCTACTTTCTCGATAATCTCAAAAGGATTTGTTGTGCTTGCCAATTTGCTTTTTGCCACAAGTTTTTCCCCAAATTCTTTAAAGGGATATACTTTAGAGGTTCCTTTGTTGAAGGAAGTAGGGTGAAATCTGACCCACGCATTTGCTGTTGCTAAAACTTCAACAATAAATGTCACCGTGATGAAGGCCATGAAAGCAACAACTGTGAGGCAGAGCATCCCAGAGATTATGCCAGCCTTAGCAACTGCTGCAGGCAGAGCAAGGATACCAACTCCAGCCAACAGGTTGAAGAGGAAAATAGCGGCAATCTGTGAAATAAGTTTGCATGTGATAAATAGTGATCATAATATTACAGTGTATTAATTTTGGTGGCAGCAGGAGTTCCTGGCAACTATTCGAGTCATAGTTTTCGCATCGGAGCTGCGACTGTGGCAGCTCGCAGTGGTAAATACTACAAACCAGGTCACTTAATTAGACAACAAGAACTATAAACACATTGCAAAACAAAAATAAAGCATTCCAAACTATAAATTCTAGCAATTTATCCATGCAATTTTCTTCATTCGAAAGACTATATAAGCCCTGGCTAATTATATTTCTTACGAAGAGACTAGAGGCCATAGATAAAGGATTATGGAATAAAAAGTTGATTTGATTTATTTGTCATGGTGTATTGGCCATTCAAAGTTGCCCAAAAACGTGTCTTGGGTTGCCTGTGGACGAAAATCAAGCACGCTAGAGCGCTAATTTACAAAATTGGCACTGGGTCTAGTTTGACGTCATCAACAGAACACGCTCGATGCGCTATTGCATGAAAGGCCTTGCCGAATAAAGCTCTCCAAAACATTTAGCGTGATATTATCATCTTTCTCGGTTATCTAATATTCAATTATTTTGCAAATAAGCCAACGTTTGAAAGCCGCAAACAGACAAGTTATGTTGATGATGTCACGTTTTATTCTCGTCCCAGTCCCCGAAGGTGCACAGAAACTATTCTACATTTGGAAGTTTAGTCGCAAAAAAATAATGAAAACATTTTAATTTAGAAATTTCGGAATTTTTTCTCTACCTTTTAAGGTCTAAGCTTTAAAAAAAAAAGCATAATTAGCCAGGGCTTATAATTATGCACTTTAAAATTCATGCAGAACTTGCATTAGTGTAGTATTTGACCAAATTCACCTTTTACCGGATTGAAACTTGTGCAAGTTGGAATGCTTTTGTAATTGTCACTGATTGGCTCAATTAGTAACTATAACTTAGAAATTGCTTTGTTTTCATACTGCAATGTGATTGGTTCTCACTGTATATAAAATGGCCTCAATTTCAGTTAGGGAAGGCGACCAAATATCGGAACGCCTTACCGTTCCGATCCAATTGAACGTCAGTGCACCGATTCCGATTTTGATGAAATCGGTGAATTATTTTTCCAATTTGATCGCCATTTTGTCCGATTTGATCGGTGTTTTGTCCGATTTGATCAGTATTTTGTCTGATTTGATCAGTGTGTTTCCCAATATGATTGGTATTTTCTTCGATCCAATGTCATTGGAAATACTTTTATAGTCGAGGTGGAAGTATATTTATACATAATTTTATATAAATGTCAAATCTCTGAGTTGCAAATGTAGATGTGCTTCTTCATTTGTGGTAAGAAAGTAGATCTAGTCTTTATGTATTTCTTCAACATATTCAGAAAATTCGTAGGTATTAAATCATTTGTCGAAGTCTGAGATATTTTTTGCTGTACTACATTGCATGTATTTAACTTCTCTAGTGTCCCAATAAACTGAGCCCAAGCATTTCCTACGAAACAACAAAGGATAGCCGTCTCACTGAAGCGATAAAGTTACAAAATAAAAATATTTGCATGTCAAAAGCCGCCACTAGTTAATGAAGCGAGGAATAGCGACGTCTTTTGTGACAATGGTATAATGGGATGTTTACACGTTCGAATTTGGTTTCCTTTATATTTCACGAGGATTTTTTTTGGAAAATTAGCTCGAAATTGAATACCCTCGTTGAGCAGAAAGTCTCAAACAAAATCAGAAGCTTGAAAGCACAAGTCCAACACAACACAAGCTAATGATTTGGACTATAAACCCGCGAAGCGTCTGTTTTGACACCACTACAAAGAAATGGCCCGATCGAGTTTAGTTGAAAACCTGTACTCGAAATAAAATCATTGAAACGAAAAAACTCAACTACATTATTTAGATTTCTTTTATTGATACGTGTACCTAAATTAATGCCTTTGAAAATAATTTATAAGTCAACAAAATAATCAAGCATGCTGGAGATGTTGACTTGCACATGTGCAGCTAAATTGAAAACAGTATTAAATATGCAAATTTTGTTTTTACATGCGTAAATGCAGTTCTCGAATAGCAATCTAAAATTGTCAGCATTGAAATGTCCACCGAAATGAAATACAATCAATCTTCCAATCAGACTTTTTTTCCGCTTCAAGTGACATAAGGTACACTAGAAATTGGACTTTTTTTTACCGTTTGAAGTGATATACGGTAGTCACTAATCAGACTTTTTTTACCATTTGAAATGTGAAATTTACCGATTTGGTCCTCAATTTTTTTTACCGATTGAAACAGTAAAGGTGAAATCGGAATCGGTAATGTTACCATTAATCGGATTGGAATTACCGACCGATATTTGGACGCCTTCCCTTAGACAAGTCAACAAGTTGTAAGTTGATTAGTGGGTCTGGCCAGATCAATACATGTAATAGTAAATAAATATAATGATAATTATGATAGAGTCGCTCCAATGTCGGTGTTGACAATTTAGATTATTAACTAAACTAACTAAATTTAGTACTAATTTAGTTATATTTTATTTGGCATCATATTCCCATATTATATACAAACACTGTATTTTGCACCACGTTTGCACCCCTTTCAAAATGTCAGAATTAATCACAAACTGGTCTATTAAAGGAGACAGTGTGGCTGAGCAGTTAACACAGAGGTCGCAATCCAGTCCTGCTCTCCCAACCTTTGTTCTTCAAAAATCTGTGCGAGAATTTTAATATATACTATAACAATAATAGTGGACCAGCTATAGCTACATGTACATGTACCTATATGTGGTATAATTAATCCAGCTAAAGAATTTTCGGTTTCACACATTAGGTTGCCCTGGCATGATAACCCACTAGTTCTTTTAGGGCAAACCTACTCCAATTGTTACTCTTTATAGTTTAAAGTTACTATAGCTATATGTATATAAAAATGTAGCTACCTAGAGTGAAACATAAAGTTGTTGTTGTTGTTGTTACTTATTATGCACTTGTCCTCGGCTTCTCTGATTGGGAGGCTGTATGTGGGGGAATAGGGAACTTTGTAGGGACTTCTATACTACTAATAAAACAATTATTATTGCAACAAATTTGTGCTCTTGTGGTGGGGAAAATGTGGGGACTTTAACTGCTAATTGCGTTTTTTTGTTACGTACAAAAACAAAATGGGGACAACTAAATGATGAACTCGGATTAGGATTAATATAATAATAATAATAATAATTAGTTTATTCATGCCTCTTGCAATGTATATTGAATTACAGGCTGATTACACTTAATAAAGGGATACTGATTACATGTATATAAATAAATAAATACGTACTATATGATATAAGTTAAATTTAGATACCTTGGAATTTCACAGTTACGAAATTGCTAAAACGGTCAGTTTTAGTAGCCATTGGGTATAGTCGGGGAGCTGAGGTCGAAAAATAGAGGTTTCGTTCAACCCAGACCACAGTAAAGGTTTGACACCGGATTATGGTAGAATAGAACCTACTGAACAATGCTAGGTACTTCGTAGAGTTGAATTGTGGTATCAGTTTCGAGTTAAGGCCATGTTTTGTTACGTAATCTAGGTGTTAGCATGGAAACGAGGCTAATCAAATAATCCGCTTTAACCTGGCTAATTCTTGGTAGAAATAGGCAAAAACACCAGGAAAGGTAACTTGTCAATATTGTGCTTGATTATCGCTATTGATATACATTAAAAGGTGTCACGTGACTTGTCACGTGATTTGCTGGAAGCCAGAAACCTGGTAGAAATCGGGGAAAAAGTGATACATTAAAGATTCTGTCACAGAACAGCCCAATGAAACGGCTTATACTTTGAATTTTGGAATAACATTGCTTTCTACATATTGCTACGTATTATATAGTTAGGTATTTTAAAACTCTCAAACGGTTATATTACGTTTTTATAGGCAAATGCACATCAACATGAAAACGAGGCTAATTGTTCAATCGGCTATAAATTGCGTTGCCTATATGTGTATGAAACTAAAATAATACTGAGAAAGTGAGTACCTGTTGTAATTATAATGATAAAGTGTGTCAGCGAACTTCAAGGGAGTCACATGACCAGGGATATGGCAAAACACATGATCAAATCAGACATGATTTCTGAATAGAAACATGCTAAAAGAAAGACAATCATCGGAAGCGCAAGGATATTTATTTAAATTTATTGCATATTCTAGTGGAATATGACTTTCTGAATGTGGTATGCAGTCCCGCGTAATTCCAGGACGTATCATACAAACATACAATGCATGCTAAACGCCACCGAATTCCCTTATTACTTATAATCGGATGCTTGTCTGTGAGTTCTGGTATACTGAATGTTTTTAATCTCACTGAAAACTGTTCAATCCGAATCAGATTCATCAGAATCACTAGAGTATTGCAGTAACGTTCCGTGAGGATTTTTGCACGTCTCATCAGCCATACAAAAACAAGCCTCTGTACAAGATAGTCCAATATTGTTACAGGAACAGTTACTTCTGCATTCTGACTTCTTACATTGGCATGTAGTCAACTCCAAAATGCTTCTTGGTGCCGGCTCCTTTGTCATGAGAATTGGTTGTAAGCAGTTGTCTTCTACTGCCCATCCGTGGCAAGCCGGAGATGGTAACTCTTGCATGGTGACAAGGGAACTCCTCCAAACAAAGGCTTGGTAATTTGCCCTTTTCAAATGTAGATTCAGGCTGTCTGAAGTTGGGGGAAGCATCTCACTTTTCTGCTTCTTCTGGCAGAACATCAGGTATCTTAACTCATCAACTGTACTCGTACTGAACATCAGGTATCTTAACTCATCAACTGTACTCGTACTCCTCTTTGGTGACGGATACAAATTGCAGATGAAGGCAGCGCACTTTGTTGTGATTTCTTGATCCAGGGCATGACGTTCTCCTAAGAGGGCAAGGCTTTCCTGGTGCACTTGGCTATGACTGAGAATGTCCCATGCCTTCTTCTCCCCGATCCCGGCAATAGCACTGTTGGAGTCGCAACCTGTGAGAGCATGGAAGGCTGGAAGAGCTTTGCACATCTTTTCGCCTAAGGTTCGGGATACGTCATGGACTGGAATGTATCGAAGTCGATCTTTGACACCGGTACGAAACCACAATTCCCCACAGCCCAGATCTCTATAATGGGTAGCACATAACACAAAGACATCAGTATCAGGTGACTGGATGACAACTCTCATTCCAACGTGTGCAGCATGTTTGGCGTGTAACAGTAATCTTGTGTCCGCTTCCTCGTGATCAGATTTCAGTGGTGTGAGAGTTTCCCAATGAGCTTTTGTGATGGACACTGCTATTTCTCCATCCTTGAAACCCCCTCCAATCACGAGTTTCTTGTTGTGTGGCATCTTCTCTTGACCCAACTTGCACAACGACTCTGTCAAAAAGTGACATAGATTTACTTTGTTCTGTGGGTTCGCTATATACTTCCCCCATTGCTTCGGAACTGGTGTAGATGGACCGTTGATCTTGACCTCCAGAGCACTTGTTGCTCCCCGTCTTATGCGCTCTCCAGCTTTGATTGACCTATCCCAGTATTGATCGAAGACAATGTCTACTTGATTGCAGTTATTATGATGTAGTGGAGCTGTGATGATGGAGTAGTATTTAGCTACCAGTTCACCAAAGTTGTTTGCACCACCAGACCTTGGCATCTGTACCAAAGCCATACCATCGATTATGTAGACTGAAGAAGTTTCCGGAGGTAGCACTGGGAGCGTTGGAAGGACACAGACATTTCCCTCCATGATCGAGAAGAGGATGCTCTTGTTCGTCTTTCTTAGGCTACCATCTGTATGTGCAAGTGCAAATGGTACTGAGGATAGCTCATAGCTTAAAACGTCCTTGAGATTGATTTGTCTAACATTAGCAGCGATTAGAAGCCGTCCAAACAAGCCTCTATCGGCACCGACTGTGACATATTTCTCATCTGCCGCTTTAACATGAACCTTCTTTGTTGGCTAAAGTGAACAATCTGCACCGAAAAAAAGTGGTTGGTAAGTGGTCGGCCGACCACTTACCGACCACTTACCAACCACTTACCAACCACTTACCGACCACTTACCGACAACACTTGAGAACTGCAGTTTCGATGGTTTCCCGTCATTTATGCCGATGGTTTCCCGTCATTTATGCATTGGAACATACGCTTACTATGTTGTAGAGAGTTGGATATTGTTGAAAATAGTGTACTCATTATATTTGTCTGTTCTTCTTTGCAGCATTTTCTCAGTATAAATGCCAAAAATGGTCACACTCAACTCTGTGAATTAGCGAACCCGACAATACTTGAGAACTGCAGTTTAGATGGTTTCCTCTGCCATTTATGCATTGGAACATACGCTTACAATGTCGTAGACAGTTGGATATTGATGAAAATAGTGTACTTGTCTCTTCTTCTTTGATCTTCTTCTTTGCAGCATTCACTCCGTGAATTAGCGAACCCACGCCATCTTGGATTCCCATCTTGCCATTTAACAACACAGGCAGCCCGCAGCAAATAAACATACTGCTATCGATATCTGGATTAGAGATATCGATAGCAGCTGGTGCTAACAGTGATCGACTTTATTCATTATATATAGACTATAATTATTGCAAACTACAAGTTTGGCTTGTCGAGAAGAGGCCATTTATTATTGGCGTAAGCATGCCGCGAAGAAAAGCGTGCCAACAAGATGCCATTTATTTTGTTTGTCGGCCCGTCCCTCAGTAGCGCCAGCTAATTACCCTATATCATTATGACGTCACGGCTTGTTTATGAGGGGGACAGAATCGACTTGAACAATAGAATTTTGAACTAAATCTGCTCTGCTGAGGAAAATTTAACTTCGAATTGTCTGGTTTCCAGATATCAGTTGTATCAATGTTTATCCCACAATATTTACCGTATTTGGTGGCTGTTACCGCTATTCTACGTTCTTCAAAATGCATTTGATAGCGATTTCCTTTGTGTTGTTGCTGTTTTGTCCCTGTTTTGTCCCCCTCCCACGACCGTGATCCTTAGCGTTTAAACAATAGATTGTTTTGATATGACGTCATAGTGATATAGGTCAATTAGTAGCGCCAGCGTGCCGACAAGAGGCCGTTTATTATTAGCGTAAACATGCCGCGAAGAAATATATATATTATTAAAACGTGCCGCGAAGTAATATTTTTTTTTATTAAAGCCAATTAAGGTCAGCTAGGTTATGGGTTTCTGCATGATCATGAGGTCATAATTTGCCTTTCAGAGATGGTGTGGCTCCTAAAGGAGCCGTTGTTTGTGGTTGATCAGACTAATCTGATCGGTAGAATGCCTTATCAAAGGCCATTGGCAGCAGCGTCCCATCAGCTCTCATCGCAGCCATCTCTTCTTGGAAATTCCAAAGTTTTCTCCGGCATGTCTGACGCTTCTCGAAGAACAACGGAGAAGCACTGCGAGTCTACTAGCGCAGCTTTAGTTCCGTTAGGACTGGTAACAAGTGATGCCATGCGGTCAAAACAAAATGGCGTCGGGTTTACGCTCGTGAAGAACTATCGATGTTATTGTTGGCCCTCATTGTTGCAAGAACACTAAAGTGTTGTGAAACTATCTTTAGAAGCTTTGAAGTGTTCTTATATGGTATTTTATTTCAACTGGACCTTAGTAGTGAAGAGATGACAAACACGTAATTTTCGAGTTCGCAAGTTACCGACCACTTACCAACCACTTACCAACCACTTACCGACCACTTACCGACCACTTACCGACACAGTTTTACCGACCACTTACCGACCACTTACCGACCACTTACCAACCACTTACCGACCACTTACCGACCACTTACCGACCACTTACCGACCACTTTTTTTCGGTGCAGATTGTTCACTTTAGCCTTCTTTGTTAGCGTGTTAAATGTCTTGATCTTGAGATTTTGTACGGGATCCCAGAAACTGACTTCGTTAGTATCGAGTCGCTTGTGGACGAATGTCTTCATCTGTTCCCGGCCCTTCTCCGTGCAGTTGACTAGATTTTCTGCTACTTCAGTAGGCAGAACCACGCCTGTAGCAAAGTTGACAAGGGATTCTGTGTCTTGTGCAAGGGGTCTGTCATCAGGCCAGATGTAAAACATGTGACAAGTTTCTGTATATCATCTTCATCCCGTTGTACCCTTTTTGGTGCCGCTTCTTTGTGCGTTCCTAATCTATCACACTCCCGAATGGCGTACATTTCCTTGAGTGATGTTGTAACTGACGCACGCTCATGACTTGTAAGAAACCACCTCTCAAGTGCGGCTGGGCTCTGTGTGATACCGATGATTCCACCCTTTGATTTGAAATCCGCGTTGATGGACTGTTCAAGTGCCATGTCAGTCCACACTTGAGAAAATGGCTGGTTGGAACGGCTTACAGCATGGTTTCCGTTGAGAAATTGCTGATGAACTTGTGGATGTTTAACTTCCAGCTGATTCATGTCTGCGAGATAGACTGGCAAACCAACGGGAGTAGTTTGGTCTATCCATTGCAAAGAAATATGGTACCATAGTCGCTGTAGCGGAAAGGTGCAGTTGCCAGTTCCCGGTTCTTTCTGCCTTAATGAACTGCAGAAGCGCGTTCACCATAGAACCATATTCCTCCCAGAATGCGAACATCTTGGACTTGGTTCGAGCCTCTCTCTTGAACGTTTCGAACATCGATGCTAATTCCTGCATGTCAGAAGCCAATTCCTCTACTCTCTCTGGTACACTAGTTGTGTGTTTGACTGCAAATCTACATGCTTTGATCTTTTTCAGCAGGGCCTCCTCATCAACGCATCCCTTATCTTCTCGGCTGTCGCTAAACCACTGGGAAAATGCTTTTCACATGAGACGAAACAACGCTTCCATGGACAACTTATGCGCTCGGACTCCTCGATTGTAGGATTTGCCTTTCATTAAAGCAGATGTTGATCCAGCACCATATATACCTGACTCTATGAACAGATCATCAAGTCCTGAATTGATGTACTTCTTTCCAATCAGTGAAAGAAAGTTCAATGCAAAGTGGAATCCCCCCATCCGTATCACTGTATCGGAGAATTCATCTGGATACCGCCATTGAATTTGTTTGGCCTTAACATAAATGGCGAGATAAAACGTAACTACGGAATCCACTTGACCAATGCTTGAACTGATCTTCTGGACGTGCTTCATCACTGTATACACAGTACTGAATTCGGTAGATGACCCATGTATCATTGGGCAGTAACCAATGGTAGTTGACAGTGGGATGTCTGGAAATAAAATGGAATTAAATCCACTCCAGCTTGGAACAGGTTGATTTTCTTGGACTTCAGTCGCAGTAATGCCCAAACTACGTCCATGTTGCTTGCTGATGTGTAGTTGTTGCTCTCTCCTTTATACCACTCATCACTTATTGCACCGAGAAATGTTGTAACGGCGGGCCGCCTCCCATGCGCATAACATTCTTGTACTTCGTAAACGTTTCCTCGTGTTTGCAGGGATCTTCTTCTCTCTGCATGATGTGCAAGCACAGTTGGTTGGGGCGCTGGGCCAAAAGGCTTTCGTTGGTAAATAACCATGGTAGTTGCATGGGTCGTGTTCTTGCCGTCTAAGGTCTCCTCGTTAATGTCGTTGTTATCAGCAGCAACCTGCACAAATGAACCTGGGGATATATTTGAGGGTATAACCGTGCCATATTCCTCAGATTTGGCAAGGACCTCCATTGCAAGGCTCGTGTCAACACCTTGTATTTCATCATACGAAGAGCAATGACCCATTCGATTCAACAGCGTAATCAGTAGTTTGGAGGCTGTTAGATGATGGACAGACATTGCGAGGCTAACGTGTTTGGGCACTTTTACTCGGGCATTAGATGGAGAGTGAATAACGTCTTGAGCAATGCTTAGAACGCGTCTCTCATCGGCCATATTACTGCAAGAGCTTGTTGAGGCATCGTCATCACCAGTAATGATCCAGCGTAATAACCAGTACAAACTTCGAGGTACTATGCCTTTTGCAGACTCTAGATTGATGTCGTTGACATCAAGGGGCCGTATGGAGATACCATCGCATTTCCTGATTTCGTCCTTGATAATGTTGGCAGCATAGGCAATCTGCTGGGTTTGATCTATGCCCTTTGTTTTCTCTGGCGATGTTGATGTCACCTTCGGTGGATGTAAGTTTACAGCTGCGTTAATGATATCTTGTACTGATATCTGACGGGAATAAACTAGTTCGGACTTGCTTTTGTCGAATGGCTGGTGAAAAACAATACTATCAGTGAAGTAATGTCGTAATTTTTGCTTTAGGCGCTGCTTGGTGTAGCTGTCCGCATTAATACCTTTCTTTTGTAAGAATCCTCTGTACATCGACAGAAGTGACATCATATAATAAGCTTTACCCTCCTCTATGCCTCCTTTGATATGATCGGCCATTTCTTTAAACACCTGGTTGTACATTGACTCTCCTTCCTTTTCTCTAAGGCTCTTGTACTTTAGATTTGATTTGCTCACATATGAGGCAAAACAGTTCTTATGGTATTTCGCTTCTGCTGCCACGAGATCATTATTCACGCCTCGGAGTACATGGAGCATTACTTCATCACATTTAGCTTCTGCAGCCTGCTTTATCGTTTTACAAGCCTCAAATGTGCACACATTTTGCATTTCCTTGATCTTTTTATGAGTCTTATTGTTGCAAAATAAGCATTTTGCCCAATCAGTAGGTGTGAATATAGATCGAGACATCCGGCTGATTGACGAACTCGTTTCCTCTACATTCTCGCCGCTTCTATCTGCAGCCACATAAGATTCAAACTCTTTAGAGCTTGTGGTATATCTAACAATTTGTTGGCTTGTGTATATCGAGTAGCAAGAAGAGTGCCAGAATATATCATTACTGCTCAGGTCTATTATATATGGAGATAGCCTACTGTAAACCTCATCCTGGCGTAATGTTAGGGCGGATATGAGATTTGCAACTGATGACTCCTTTGCCTTTCTTAATGTTTCATTAATACGATCACACTGACATATTTATATAGCGCCATATCACCACAGTCTCATGGTGCTTTACATTTTACTGACATATCCTGTCAGTGAATTTTTCGGACTGCTATTTCACGAAATGTTTTCACGAAATGTTTTCGACTCTCGAGGATAAACTTCATATCTTCTCACCACCGTGTAATATCCTCTATATATATATATACTGTAGTACAACCTATCTATAATAAAGCCTCCCTGTATTAATAAGAAATCATTGAAAAGCGAACTTATTGAATATGAATTTTCCATACTTACAGACGACGTAGAGAAGTGACCATGGAGGCCGCCATGTTGGATATCTAGAGCGTCGATCTGGATCAACCCAATAACGAGGCTGGCGAATACCAGATTAGGTTTTCTTTTGATGCTAGCAAATAGACATCTCTGGTCACGTGACTCCCTTAAAGTTCGCTGACACACTTTATCATTATAATTACAACAGGTACTCACTTTCTCAGTATTATTTTAGTTTCATACACATAGGCAACGCAATTTATAGCCGATTGAACAATTAGCCTCGTTTTCATGTTGATATGCATTTGCCTATAAAAACGTAATATAACCGTTTGAGAGTTTTAAAATACCTACCTAATACGTAGCAATATGTAGAAAGCAATTTTATTCCAAAATTCAAAGTTTAAGCCGTTTCATTGGGCTGTTCTGTGACAGAATCTTTAATGTATCACTTTTTTCCCGATTTCTACCAGGTTTCTGGCTTCCAGCAAATCACGTGACAAGTCACGTGACACCTTTTGACGTATATCAATAGCGATAATCAAGCACAATATTGACAAGTTACCTTTCCTGGTGTTTTTGCCTATTTCTACCAAGAATTAACCAGGTTAAAACGGATTATTTGATTAGCCTCGTTTCCATGCTAAAACGTAGATTATGTAACAAAACATGGCCTTAACTCGAAACTGATAACACAATTCAACTCTACGAAGTACCTAGCATTGTTCAGTAGGTTCTATTCTACCATAATCCGGTGTCAAACCTTTACTGTGGTCTGGGTTGAACGAAACCTCTATTTTTCGACCTCAGCTCCCCGACTAGTAACTGCCTTTGCCCGATCTCAGCGAGTACTGCGCCAATGAGTTTATTACTCTGTTATGTATTAGGGGGTAGATGGGATTACCCGGCTTAATGTTGCTTATAAATTTCTTACACGCCGCTAGTCGACGATCGGCTAGAGTGGGGATACCCGCCTTTTCCAATGCTTCGCCGTAAACAATACGCGGAAAAATTATGGACAATGCCCTTTTCTGGATATTTTCCAGGGAATTAGATAGGTATAATGGAAGGCTGGCATACACGACACACGCATATTCTATGACAGATCTAATTACTGTACAGTAAATAATAACGATGTCCGCAGAAGGGACACGACATGACTTTATATCGGTTATTAAATGTTAATGCCAAATAAATGGTGACTTTATTTAACAAATAAAGAAGCCTTAGCCATGTTTTATACTATCATAAAACACGATGGGCATTTGAGAACATGAGAGAAATGTTAAAGCACAAGCCGAAGGCGCGTGCTTTCAACATTTCTAGAGTGTTCTCAAATGACCAGAGTGTTTTATGATAGTATAAAACATGGATTTAAGGCTTCTTTATCTGTTTTATAATATAGATTTACGCGCGCGATGAAAGGAAACCGCCAGTTGAAAACTATATAACACGGCTAACCATGTTATATACTCTGATAAAACATGGCTTCTTAGCCAATCAGAGCGCGCGTACTATCGTATCTATATTATAATAGTTTATAATGTATCACAACAAAATGAATGGTCAAACAAAACATTTCTTTCCTGGGCACTTTACTGCATTTTATAACTTATCAGATAATTTCAAAATTATTCAGCTGAACTTTAATATACGTGTAAGCACAGGCTTCCCAGACTCGACCTATATTTCCCGCCTTTTGGGTTACCTGTGGTATGTTTCATAAGCGATCTCGGAAGAGTTTAAATAATTGCTCCTTGTGAATTCTCTTTTCCGATTCCTACGAAATAAATCTTCAATAATAAAAGATTGATACTTAATGAAGTTGTGTGAGTGGTTTTTTGGCGATTTGGGGCCTTCTAAAGCAGTTTATTAGGATTCGTAATTTTGACCGTTGGCCGTGGCTCTAAGAAAGTTAACAAGGTAGGCAAGTCGACCTCGCCAAAGCACACACTTACCTCAAAGATCACCCAAAAATCGGCACCTTTCTTCCTCGCTCGCTATTCAGCTTTCGGCACAGGAGGGAATAGTTATCAAGCAACATCTGACCAGAGATTTAGGAAAATCCATCAAATTTATCATCGCCAAACCGCCTCCTCGAGACCCAAAAAGCGCGACCTTGCAATGATCTGTAAGAACCAGAATGACCAAAGCGGTCGAAAATTTTCCCAACCCTACCCAAAACGATGCAAATCGCCTTTCTTCATGGGGGGACCCCCAAGCGAGAAATTATACGAAACTGGCGGTTACAGACTAATTTTGAATTTGGAACTCGCCAATCAGAGGACCAAGACAGTTGGCTGGGGTCTTCACCGAGTGTTATGACAGTTCCACGTGAGAAATTTTCGCGAGTTCCAAATTCAAAATTAGTCTGTAACCGCCAGTTTTGTTAAAAGGCCTAGTAATGGTCTCTCTGATTGGCGATATATTTGTTTCCGTTCCTTGAGCGGAAGTATAATTTCTCGCTTGGGGGTCCCCCCATGAAAAAAGGCGATTTGCATCGTTTTGGGTAGGGTTGGGAAAATTTTCGACCGCTTTGGTCATTCTGGTTCTTACAGATCATTGCAAGGTCGCGCTTTTTGGGTCTCGAGGAGGCGGTTTGGCGATGATAAATTTGATGGATTTTCCTAAATCTCTGGTCAGATGTTGCTTGATAACTATTCCCTCCTGTGCCGAAAGCTGAATAGCGAGCGAGGAAGAAAGGTGCCGATTTTTGGGTGATCTTTGAGGTAAGTGTGTGCTTTGGCGAGGTCGACTTGCCTACCTTGTTAACTTTCTTAGAGCCACGGCCAACGGTCAAAATTACGAATCCTAATAAACTGCTTTAGAAGGCCCCAAATCGCCAAAAAACCACTCACACAACTTCATTAAGTATCAATCTTTTATTATTGAAGATTTATTTCGTAGGAATCGGAAAAGAGAATTCACAAGGAGCAATTATTTAAACTCTTCCGAGATCGCTTATGAAACATACCACAGGTAACCCAAAAGGCGGGAAATATAGGTCGAGTCTGGGAAGCCTATGGTGTAAGCTTGACAATGTAGTCTTTACTAGTCTTTACTATTAGTATTGAGTATTAGGCATAGAATAGGGCCCGGGAATAGGGACACGTCGAAATAAGTTTTGAAAACACAATTACGAACATTAAAATAAATAAACAGAAACTCCAACCTACCTTAGCAGGATATCCAGAGTGTTTATCAAAACTTTTCCCAGACATTTTCAGGCTTACTTGCACAAAAGGCGTTAAAAAGAACAAAGAACTTCTGTGGGCTGAAAATCATCTGGCAGCCACCATCTTGAATGTGGAAGTGGAACTGGGTACTAGTATCGCACTTGCCAAGGGGACTGCCTAGGGGGAGGGAGAGGAGGGCATAGAATGCCTGCATATTAAACAGAGCGATACATCGTGTTGATAAACATTACAATTGTTATGCTAATGTGCCAAACATGATTGCAAAAGGCCGCTTTGTGTCAGGAACCAATGGATCTCTAGTTTGCACATTAACGTGGCAGTAAGTATCGTTGCACCTCTTTTTTTCATTCTCCTCCCCCCAGCCCTCCCCTCACACTTCGTTCCTTTTTATCCTCGCCCCATTCTAACCTCTTTCAAATCGTAATCGCACTCGTAATCTTGTGTTGATGGAGGGAGAGCTGGAAGGAAGGATTTTTGCCGAATTTAGGGATGATTATGCCATCCTCTGGATGAAGAATGGGGAAAACCGGTTTAATAAGGCAACAATGAAGAGGTTGCACGAGGTACTTGACGAAATTAAGAGGTAACTGCCAGTTTATTTATTTATTTGGAATATTAGGTTTTTGGCCATCCCTTCATGTAGGACGACACGAATTGCTACCAAATTGTGGCTCTTTCTAGGTGTATCAACGACAATGAACTACAGCAAAGCAATACCCTGAAATACAAAGAACCCTAACCCCAGAATACAATGAACTACAGCAAAACAATACCCTGAAATACAAAGAACGAAACAAAACAATAGAGTTGTTCATTGTCCTGAATTTCAGGACGTTGATACACCTAGGCCCCGGGCACAGTACCAATTGGGCACCAATGTGAACACGTTTTTTGGCAAGTGCCCACGTCAAAATTTGGGCACGGTGCCCGGGCCCGGGTACAAGGTCGAGACCTTGTACTCGGGCACTGGTTTGGGTACCAGCACCTGGTGTGCACGCGTTTTCCATGAGTGCCCAGGCATTTTACCCAAAAACCACTGCTTCGCTTACCCACAATTCCCTGCTCAGCCATTTTCTATCAGAGAAATGAAGGAATTCATCTATCAAAACATGCTTATCTCGATTAATCTCTCATGTTGTTTTCCTTCGAAGTGAAATCCTAGCAAGGTACTCGTGAAAACTCTTCGTAATTGCATTGAATACTCTCGTGACAATCCGCGCTAACTTTCGTCTTTCTTCCTCGTTCACCGACGTCATCCCTCAAGTTTCTCATGTAGAAGCATATCATCAATAATGTGCAAACACTACACAATATGCTTATTTGCACGCTTAAAAAGCGTGAACTCCTCGATATTTCAATTACTGACCATGTGCTCGGGACCAAATGTGAACACAACAAGATCTTGGGCAGCAGTAGTCTGAACAAAACATAGTTTCGTGCCGGTACCCGGGCACTGGTGCCTGGGCACCAAGTGTGAACGTGGCCCTAGAAAGACCCCAAATTCCAAATTGTATTCTATTGTATTGTATTGTGTTGCGTTCTATTGTTGTATTGAATTGTATTGTGTTGTATTCTATTGTATTTTTGGTAAAAATTCGTGTCGTCCTACATAAAGGGATTGCCAGGTTTTTACTTGAAACCTGATGAAGCGTGTAGAGACCAATCTCTCTTTTCTATAATTTCTAAACAATTTTTTGGTAGTCGTTTCTTGATCTAATTCTCAGCGTATCAATGTTACATTTTGTTTCTTGCTTGCATTTAGTCTTATCTGGAGGACTTATATTATAGGTGTTTATCACCTGTTTAGCCCCTCCTTGACAGTACTTCTTGTTTGTTATATTTTATTTTACCTTGTATATTATATCTACTGTCAGAAGCTTAATAAATAAATAAATAAATAAATAGATAAAAAATAACTATAGCTATAGAAAAAAATATGTTTACCAGTAGTGTAAATGCATAATTTTAATTACATATATGTATGTACTGGAAATCTCACACACCATTTAAATGTAGTAACTATATACATGATGTATGTATATGCTCAAACATTATCAATATCAGCCTCCAACTCATGCGAAGTCTTTCTCAATGTCAGAAAAAAAGTAAAAACAATAAAAAAAAGATAAACAGGTTTATAATCCCCCAACACGCTTCCTTTTTATTTATTTAATTGTTATTAAGCATCAAATATATCTAGAATCAGGTGGCCTATAGGAAAGCTTGCACAGTCCATTTACATGTAGTAACTATATGCTCAAACATTCTCGGCCTCCAACTCGTACCAAGTCTTTCTCAATGTCAGAAAAAAAGTAAAAAATAATAATAAAAAAATAAACAGGTTTATAATCCCCCAGCACGCTTCCTTTTTTATTTATTTAATTGTTATTAAGCATCAAATATATCTAGAATCAGGTGGCCTATAGGAAAGCTTGCACAGTCCATTTACATGTAGCAACTATATGCTCAAACATTCTCGGCCTCCAACTCGTACCAAGTCTTTCTCAATGTCAGAAAAAAAGTAAAAAATAATAATAAAAAAATAAACAGGTTTATAATCCCCCAGCACGCTTCCTTTTTTATTTATTTAATTGTTATTAAGCATCAAATATATCTAGAATCAGGTGGCCTATAGGAAAGCTTGCACAGTCCATTTACATGTAGTAACTATATGCTCAAACATTCTCGGCCTCCAACTCGTACCAAGTCTTTCTCAATGTCAGAAAAAAAGTAAAAAATAATAATAAAAAAATAAACAGGTTTATAATCCCCCAGCACGCTTCCTTTTTTATTTATTTAATTGTTATTAAGCATCAAATATATCTAGAATCAGGTGGCCTATAGGAAAGCTTGCACAGTCCATTTACATGTAGCAACTATATGCTCAAACATTCTCGGCCTCCAACTCGTACCAAGTCTTTCTCAATGTCAGAAAAAAAGTAAAAAATAATAATAAAAAAATAAACAGGTTTATAATCCCCCAGCACGCTTCCTTTTTTATTTATTTAATTGTTATTAAGCATCAAATATATCTAGAATCAGGTGGCCTATAGGAAAGCTTGCACAGTCCATTTACATGTAGCAACTATATGCTCAAACATTCTCGGCCTCAAACTCGTACCAAGTCTTTCTTAATGTCAGAAAAATAGTAAAAACAATAAATAAACATACGTTTGTATATGTTGCAGTTGAAATTGACCATTCAGTTCAATTTGACCATGAGTCAAAACAAACTAGTTCAATTTGACCATTGGTCATATTCAACTAGTTCAATTTGACCCGGTCAAACCAACCTAGGTCAAATTGACCCAGGTTTCGCTATCAATGATTCTAAAAAAATTCACCCTCCCCTCCCTTCCTTCCTTCCTTCCATCCATCCACCCCTTCCCCCCTCTCTCCCCCCTCCCACCCTCCCACCCTCTCTCCCCCCTCCCACCCTCCCACCCTCCCACCCTCTCTCCCCCCTCCCACCCTCTCTCCCCCCTCCCACCCTCTCTCCCCCCTCCCACCCTCTCTCCCCCCTCCCACCCTCTCTCCCCCCTCCCACCCTCTCTCCCCCCTCCCACCCTCTCTCCCACCCTCTCTCCCCCCTCCCACCCTCTCTCCCCCCTCCCACCCTCTCTCCCCCCTCCCACCCTCTCTCCCCCCTCCCATATACTTACACTTACCTTTCATTCAGATGTAATACCACATACTGAGCTCAGAGGGATTTGAACTCAGCAGCTCTGCCTTGACACACCCAGTTTTCCACTGACTTAACACACTGCGCCACAAAAGCGCTTGTTGATTTGGAAGCAACATTTATTATATTAAAGTAACTTAAACCAGAACCCAGATCCTCTCGGGTCGACAAGTCAACGCTTACATGAAGTAGTAACCCACATGGAATCTGTCATGAAACTCCAAATTTTTGCTTTAGTTTTCTTCAAACAATCAATAATCATGTGAACTAATCCAAATCCTACCCCTACATTTTAAAAAACCCTATCCGTCAACAATGTGTGCTCACTAATTTGTTTGAGTCAAATTAAACTAGTTTGTTTTGACCGGGTCAAATTGACCTAGTTTGAATTGACTGAATCAAATTGAACTACCGGTAGTTTGTTTTGAACCATGGTCAAATTGAACTGAATGGTCAATTTCAACTACAACATATGTAATTATATATATATATTAAACAAACGCATTCCTCCTTTTTAGAAAACATCTGGACAATAAACATATTCCTTTTTTTTACTATAATATTATTGGCCTTGCAGGCAATAAGTAAGAGTTTTTGTCACATGATCAGAATGCTTGAAAACTTGGCAATAATACTGTGATACTCCATTGATTAATTAATTAATTAATTGGAATAGAAATATCTGAAGACTAATACCTCTTATAATCTTTACAGGAATACAGAAGTCAAGTTTTTGATAACTACAGGAGAACAGAAGTTCTACTCCAATGGACTTGACCTGAAACAACTGGGGACTGAATCATCCTCCAATTTGCAAACATTCTCACTCAGTTTTTATTCATTTCTGTCAAAGTTGCTGACATTCCCTGTACCAACTTTTGCAGCATTGAATGGTGAGTTTCTATAATTTGATCGCAACTAAATCAGGGTTGTCAGTAGATTAAGCCAGCAACTGGTGGATGAAACTATATTCTTGTAACCACCTGTAAAATTAACAGAAAATGTAGCCTTTTGTTTCAATTTCTACTAACAACCCTGTTACAATATTTAAATTTAGGCATGGTTTATATTAGGTTACCAGAGGATATATTCAAAATTGAATATAGATGGGAAAATGTTTTCCCACAGAAATAAACTGTTTATTTATTACTATTTTTTAAATGTAGTTTAATTTAGTAGCCATGTTTCACAATTATACCAAAATCTCTGTACAAAAATAATTATTGACAGAGAAATAGCAAAATGAAGTTTTTAACTGGAAGCAAAAAGTTCTGTTTGATTGACAGCAGATCAATAATTAACACATGACAAGTGCTTGCTCACTCAGCCATATACTGAAAGTGCGGGAGCAGATAGCTAAGCACGTAATTCATTTAATCTACAAGTGTTTACATTTATTGAGAAAAGTTTTTCCACACACAATTCAATAATTCCATCGGTTGTTGGTCTTACATTGACAGTAAATGTTATATATGTTAGTCTTCAAAAAAGCAAGCAGAATGCCCTTGGACACAAAGAAGAACAAAACAAGGCCAAAAAATGCATATACATATGATAAGGCCTCACATTAAACCCAACAAGGGTTTGTATTTTCACATTCAGGCTTGAAGGTGAAGACGAATCGATATATAGGAGCCAGCCAAAAGAATATGTGTTTCCAAGAAAGCTTAGATGGAACATAAAGTCTGATGGTGAATCTTAATCTGACTCGCTTGAATTCAACACCACAATCTCTGCCATCTGGTGGCTGCATGATCAATTTGTAGGGGAGGGGATTTACATGTACTGGCATTTTGTAAAGGGGGACAGAATGTACGAACAAAGTGAAAAGGGGTGGTGGTGTTATTTTTTTTACAGTATTTAATTAAGAGAGCTGGATCAAGGAGGGGCATATCATAGTAAATTATATTATAACAAGAGCCCATCTGGGCTTTCACTCGGGCCACATGAGATTGAAGATGAAATACACTTTCATTTGAAATCCTCTTAGTAACAAGTCGTGCTTTCGCCAGTGAGAACGTCATAAAAACGTCTGGTCTATTAATTGCTTTTATGACATGACTATGATAACGAAGGATTTGAACAACAGAATACTGGCAATTCAAGTGTATAAATGCAATACAATGACATATTCAGACTTTGAATTTGATTGAAAATAGATCAAAAACTCGGGGAAATGTCCGGCTAAAACTGTATGAATAAATGTGAAATGAAACATAAATTTCATAGCAAGAAAAAAATTGTAATTCCTAATGAGAAAGCTCTTCTAAGTCTGTTTCTCAAATTCACAGACTGTTTTACAAAAACATTTGCGCTTATCGACACAAGAGTTCAGTTGACCTTTCAAATAATTTATTCTGAGGTACGCATACTCTAAATCACAGAGATGTTAAATAAAGTGATAATTAGAATAAAAAGTACATTTATTTAACAGACAAACTGAGAGGAAATGTATTCAAATCTAAAAGAGTTTACTTACAGTACTTACGTAACTGAATCTTTCGTTTTGGTTCTATTGTTAGTGTTGTTGAAAGCATTCCACCTTCGTGCACGTGCACATATGCACTGAATCGGAATGAAAGTCGAAGCCTACCTCGAACTTAACTTTCAGCTAACCTGTTTCCTTTCATTCCACAATGAATAATAATCTCATAAAGTAAGCCCGTAGCTTTCAATAAATTTGCCAGTGTCTGAATGAAACAGCTAGATCTTTTCCAATTTCTCTCACGAGTCACGGCAGAAGACAGTCTCAAATTAAAGAACTTGAATTTTGATCCTCTTCACAGTAACGTAATTTAACGTCTCCGATCAATTCCTCTCTCTTTGCTGGCAGTTCATGCTTCTTGTTCGTGTAGTTGCCCCACTGAGCCGTAACCAGAAAACGAGCACAGCATTTCAGTTGGCATAGTCACTGAAAACATCTGCTTAACTAAGATTTGTAAAAATCTTAGCGGATGATGTAAATATTCCGCCTGGCTCAATTTAGGTTGTATTGCATACTGAATTGCCCACGTTGGAATAGATTTCTGACAATGACTCATTGAAATTGATATCTCCTTGTCTCGCCTAGTCTGAGAGCTTTGAACTTTCTTATCTGAGCGCGCCTGACGACATCTAACCTTTGATTATAATTCGATACCCGTTGATATCCAAACGTGTTTGGATATTGTATTTCGCTTTCATTTCTAAATGTACATTGAATCTGTCCAGACAGCGCTGATCGAATGTATTACAAATCCTGGTTGTTTATGTATTTTTATGGTCAACAAGAGCGCCAGTTGAAATATCCTGAGCCTGTTGGAAGGCTTTCGCCCTCGCGGGTCGACCATTTTTATTTACTGTATTAAATTATGTAAATAAATTAACCTGGCGAGTGTTACGTGACCAGCACAGTGCGATCTGATTGGTGGTGAACTTGACCTTTAACGCATGCGCAGAAATTTTGTGACACCCAACAAAATAATAATAATAACGACTTGCATTTTAAGACTCGGTGCTGCCACAGGCAGCCCGAGTAATAATCAGTGGGGGTGGGGACTGGGTGTGCAGAAAGAAAAAAGGTCACACCACTGCAGACTACAAATAACCAGCATCCTCCCCCTACAATCCAAGTAATAAATTATACATCAGACTCCAATAATAATAATATTGTGTGACTGCAAATGATGATGCATGTCTGTGAGAGTTGTGTTGTCGCAAGTCACATGAATGCAAACTCTCTTTATTACATGATACGTCATGTAGTCTGCAGTGGTATACCAGCTGATAGCAAAATCGGAAAAATGATACCACACTGCAGCCTCCAGTGGAGATAGCATTTATATCAACACATGTGGGATATCACTTCACAGACCAATAATTGAAGGGCTGTGTGCAACAAGGGCGTAAGTGACTTCTGATCACATCGTAAATTCTCCCTTAGGAAATAAAGAACTTGAAGGAGAATTTAGAATCTGATCAGGAGTTACTTACGCCCTTGTTGCACACAGCCCTTCGATTTAAAACTTATTTTGTCTGATTTGCTCTAGCTTTTTTACCCCCTTAAATGTTCCTAAAATGTGAAAAATTTAGTTTAAACAGTACACAATCTTGAGTAAATTTGTTTCATTTTGACTTGCAAATTGGTTTGACAGGCTTTAATTTTTTGTGTGATTTTTCTGATCTTCAAAATTAGAAATGAAAATTCTCACCAAATAACAAGTAAATCTCAACTCTCACCCTTGTTTGCTCAGTGATAGGTTGCCAATATGTTCTCTTTAATTTGTCACTGCTGAATTTCATTTATGCTGTCAATGAAATCATTCTTGAATCTTTTTTATCCAGGTCACGCTTTTGCTGGAGGTCTTTTCTTAGCCCTTGCTCATGATTATCGTGTCATGAGAACTAAACGAGGCTGGATCTGCTTGCCAGAGATCAAATTGAGAATGCGATTCCCTATTGGTTTGAGATCATTGCTAAGGTAATAGTTGTCATGGAATCTTGAACTTTACAGTGGAATGTTTGAAGTATAAGTCATGCATGCAGAACCTGTAGCTACAGTATAGAGCAGATTTTGTATGAGTGGGACAAACTATGGCATATCCGTAGCCATAAACGTGCTGTATCATATACTAAGATCTCTGTAATTTGATTGGATCAGTAGGACAAAAACAGTAAGGAAACCATTCAATGTTTCAGTTCCGTTTAACAACTTAAACTGGCTACCATTTTACGAAGAAGTCAAAGTAGCCAAATGTACACAATTATGCAAGTTTGCCTTTAAGCGGCTGCAAGGAGTTACAGCTCCTTATATTTCTGAACTTTTAAAGCCAAATAGTGAGGTTCATTCTAGACGTACTAGATACGCAGACACAAACTTTATTTGTCCTTCTTTTATACGAAAGACAGAAGGTGGAAGAACTTTTTCAGTCAGTATGACCAAGCTTTTATGGAACAGTCTGCCTTAATTGAACTTGGGTTTCGGGTTTCCTGTGGTTAGCCTGTGATTTGGGTAGCCTGTGATTTGACTGCAACATTACTACCAGAATCCTTTTCAATTTCTTTTTCTTATTCAAATTTTCCAACTCCTTTGAGAATACCAAGACAATGGTTTAAATTAGAGGGGGAAAAACGCGTAAACACGTAAAGGATTCTGGTACATGTAGTTGTAGTTAAATGATGCCATCATACTGTAGTTAATAGAGTGGAATGGTTAGGAAACTCGGCAAACTTCAAAGGGGCTAACAAAGGGGCTAACAAAGGCGCTGCGATTTAGGTTGGAAGGGGGTAAGACAAAAGATTGTGCACGCGCGGTCATAGTTCATTAGCGTTCCTGAACGACTGAACCCAAACGTTTCTATTGGCTGATTGATTGACATATTGGAATTTCTATTGTGTTTTGTGCATGGTAATGGCTGAAAAAAGCGAACAAAGACATGTAACAAAGAAGGTCGCTGGGTTTCATAACCATTCCACTCTATTAACTATGATGCCATCATACAGATGCCCTAGCCTATTAATATTATTGCCTGCCTATTTTTTTGTAGGGCAAAGCTTCCAAGTCCACGAGTGGCTACCAATGCTATCATTATGGGCAAGCGATTCACAGCCGAAGAAGCCCTTGCTGCAGGTCTCGTAGATAATATTTGCTGTGTGGAAAATCTTCTCAGCACTACTATAGAATACGGAAGAAGCATCGTTGGTACCGAGGACTACGATAGGGAATCCATGGAACAACTGAAATCGGACCTCTATGATGAGGTCGTTCAGGATTTACAAACACGGTCATTTTCAAGAGAACCGAAGAACGAGAGAGAACAAGCAAAGTTGTGACGACTTTCTGATTTAAAAAACTACCCTGCAATCCCCTGCATACAATGACAGAGCCAACCTCGTGACCAGGGTCTTCTCGGTCAGATGGTTGTGACAGAGCTGAATAACTAGGGCGCATGCGCGAGCTAGCACGGCAGAGCCCGCGTATCTTATGGTCAGCGCCTTGTATCTTGGCGAGAAATGGCGGAGAAATGGCGGAAACACTGTATAAAACTCTAATCATGAAGGTACGCGCAAAATTTTAAAATTTCCGCCATTGTTGTATACGCTGCTATCGTACTTAGTTCCCGCGCGTCACGTTGTTCAGTTCTGTTGCCTGCAATCCAATGGCCTTAAAGAGGAAAAACGCGCGGAGAGCGAGGGAGAAAACGTGCGACTGACATGAAAGTGTAAAATTGGTTTGACCGGAAATGTAGGCACAGAAGCGAGGTTGATAACATGGCTTTCTTTTTTCTTCTCTCTTTCTCTCTGCGTTTTACCTGTTTTGTTTTCCTTGTTTTTTTTCATCTTCGTAGGGCCTCTGGAACCAGGGTACTGCCAACAACAAATATAAACGTTCATTGAATTAAATTACAAGGCTAAAATCTCGGAACAAGTTGATTTGTAAACAAAGTGAAAGTTCAAATAACAGCGAGAAGTGGTGGAAATCGTATTAAAAACCCGCATTTATAATATAGATATGGACTTCTGGCATTAATAATTCATTTTGCCATATGTTTTTTTCCCACAAACAGTTTTGTTGAACTTTTGTGCAAAAATAATTTCCAAAGGTAAAACAATTGTGAGGACTAGACAAAACAATTGTCGAGGCCTGGGGAGCAATATACTTCCGTCACGAAAGCGAGGCTAGAAAAAACAATTATGTATGAATAAATATATACGTTCAGGCGAAATAATGAAAAGTGAAACTCGATGTACTTTAGCTACTTAACAGTTTTGCTTTCGTTTCGGATATGTTACTAGTGAGTTAGTAACTGTAGAAAGTCGACTGACTTGAAAGGGATGAAGAGGCTTACACACTAGCTCAGTGAAAGCGGAAACTCTAGTTCGACAGTCGCAAATAGCTGGGGTAGTATTTCAGTGCTTTAGCAAAGGACGTAAAGTCGTTGGGAGCGTTTAATATCCAGTGGCCGCGCCGGAAACCGGAGTAAGTATCACATCAGTATAATGCATGGGAAGCAGATATTGATCGATCGCCATTGCTTTGCTTTGCGTGGCAGTTTCATTTTATTACTGAACTTCTTAGCTGTTCTCTGATGGCTCACTAGCTCCTAGCGTGTATCTTTTGACTAACCCTCTAAATATATCAATCCTGCTTTGCTGCCGCGACTGTAGCTTTAAATTCGATCACCGCCTTTCCATATTAAAGTTTTAAAATTGTAAACTTGGTTTCCATGGTACAGTCTAAAGTGATTCATCAACCTTTTTGGTTCGAATTCACAGGAACTTAGAATGTTTTAATTTATGAATTGAGAGGATGAGTTAGAATCTCAATTTCGTAATGGTTAAATGCATGTTATGGCTATAACAAATTATACTTTTGTTGACCTTAATTTTTTCACTTCGTAATCAACCTTCCGTCATATTGATATTCCAAGTCTAACCTAAATACATACCTTACCCAAAATAATAAAAACTGACCCGAGAACTACACGTACAACGTAAACCACAACAAATACGTTGTACTTAGCCTCCGCAGCAAGCAACTCCTAATTAAAATCGAGAAAAAAGATGAGAAACCGGGCTTCCTGTGGCATAAGAGGGACGATCGCCGGAAGTCTGATCTAAAACATAAGAGTTGCCTGCATAAATCGCCTGCATGCAGAGGAGGCTACGTTGTACTATATATAGAATTGTATGTCACGCAGTTACTATTTTAGTCACGCAACGCAAACTTTGCGGAGTTCCACCGGTCCCATCAGAATGGACGGTGGCTAGAGTGACTCCACATCGCAACTGAAAAGGTCCACGAAACATGTTTGACAATTATAGACCGATAATTCCAGTGATAAGCAAAATGTACACAAAGATTTTATATGAACAATTAATGCAATATTTACATGCGGAAAATCTGTTGTCTAAACATCAATTTGGATTTCGCCGTTTTAATTCCACTGCGTCTGCGTTACTGAATTGTACTAAATAAATGAATGGTATATCAACATGGATCGAGGCCTTTATAACCTGGTAATTTTTCTTGATCTCAAAAAGGCGTTTGATACCGTAAATCATGAGATCCTTCTATTGGGTAAAAACTCGTGGCTTATGGTATCAAAGGACATGACCGAATAGAATGCAAACTTGCCAGGTAAACGGCAAGTTCTCTGATCATATAGAAAAATAACCTGCGGAATCCCTCGAAGGCCAATTCTTGGCCCACTCCTATTCTTACTATATATTAACGACCAGCCAAACTGTCTCGGGCATACTACCCCTAGGTTGTTCGCAGATGATACTAGCCTAACGGCTGTTGGCAAAACAATTGACGAAGCAGAAGTGGTCCTGAATTATGATCTTACCAATATTAAGAAATGCTCTCGGCAAATAAACTGAATATAGCTAAAATAGAGTACATCTTGATTGGATCTAGACATAAAATACATAATATTCCAGTAGAACCAAATGTTGTTATTGGCGGTGATGGATTTTTCAAATGGGAAAAACGTTGACGAAATTACCAAGAAAGTATCATCTGGAATCGGTGCTATCAAAAGGCTTGGAGATGTTGTAGACCGTGATACGCTGATATCTGTATATAACGCCTTAGTTCAGCCCCACTTCGACTACTGTTGTGAGGTTTGGGACTCGATGGGAAGTGGCCTTGTCCAACGTTTGCAAAAGCTTCAAAACAGTTGTGCTAGGATAATGTCGCGCTGCAAAAACGAAACTGGCCAGTCGGAAATCATAGCCCTACGCTCTCTTGTCTGGATTACTCTGGCTGAACGTAGAGACGAAATTAATATAAGGCCAGATTAATGTTTAAGATTCTTCGTAATTTAGCACCAAGTAGATTATGTAATATATTTAGGGAATCATAGTAATTACAATTTACGAAATTCTACCAAAAAGGTTGCTCTTCCCCTACCAAGAACAGAATTCCTAAAAAATAGCTTAGCTATAATGGCGCAAAATTATAGAACTCCGTAGCCAATGAAGTGCTCGGTTGTGGGTCGCTGGCTTCGTTTATAACAACAACAAAATATCCCTTGGCCTTGGGCATTAATTATTTCTTATGATCTTATTGATATAATTCAGTAGATTAATTTATTAGACACATAGACTAAGTATAATATTAAATATTAGTATATACCACACCAGTGAATATCACTTTTCGCGCGCTCTGATTGGCTACTCGAACAGTGAATATGATTTCATATTCACCTCCGAGCAAAGCAGCGATCATCTCGCGCGAGTTTTTGTCCATTTGACAGAAAATAAAATAACTATTTGGTGTTGGCTATTCACCTGCAGTGTGGTATATACTAAAAAGCGGTTCGGTAAATATATTTCCACCACTATTCACTTCCACTTCGGTGAATAATTGTTAATTATTTGATACTTTAGTTAGAGTAATTAAGTAAAGGTCCAGATAAGAACTGTAGTGTCTACGGCAAGGAATGTTAAAAGGTGTTAATTTTCTATTATTCTTTCTCGTAATTTCATTGGTTGATACTTATAAATTCAATAGAAATCCATCGAAATAAAGCATTTTCATTCGATATTTTTTTGTGGTTTGAATTAATTTTTGATCAAACTAACTATGGTTTAATTTCGAAGAATATCGTGTGTGGGGGAAGTACTCAAATTTCCAATTGAAAAATCCTTTGTTTTCTCTATATCCAATTGGCTGGATGGTGGCTTCTCTGCGTTTTCACAGAAAAAAGAGCCTATAGCATAACAAATACTTTATTTTCGAGATGTAGTTTGGACTGTAGACACCTCCTAAAGCACTTAATGCATATTCAGGCAAAATCGTATGTGGGGGAGGCTCATTGCCGCAGAACAATGGATTCTACTACAGTTCTTATCTGGACCATTACTTAAAGTCATGATATATCTTAATGCATCACTTATTTTAGGAATTAGCTTAGGAACATATTATAATTTACCATCATTGTACTTTTAAAGCATGCCCCTATTGGAAACCAGCCTTATATATGTCGAATTAGGTTAGCGTGAATAAATAAAGTTGATCTAATCTTATCTTATCTTACGTTAAGTAGTTCTGGGGAGTTTTCGATACTATTTTCCTTGATTCGCAACTGGCGAAGACTGACCACAGATAGCTCGTGCCAAGCTCCATAATAGCTGGCAGTAATTATTAGCATTGTGTCTGAAACCCACTCAGCTAATCAAAGTCCAGCATTTGCTCGCTCTTAATCCCATAGAAACTAAATTAGTATGCTCTAAGGACTTAGAGAAATAAGGATTTTTCTTGTATGAATTCCTTCTAGTGTCCCCGATTAGTAGACTACTTGTGGTCAGCTATAAGATTGACACGTTAATAAAGTTGTTATTATTGTTATTATTATTCGTGGGTGTTACCATATTCTAAAGAGGTTAGATAATGAACGCTCGTGTTTTATGGCATTTAGAATGCATTCATTAAGAAAGCCACGAGCACGTATACGTAGCGTTCATTATCTAACCTATATATACCTAGACAGTTTGCGACACCACTGAAGTGAAAATTCTTATTCACTGGTCGTAAATCACACCGTTCACACGTTCTATAGGTCGAACACATACCTGACGAGGGAATCCAGAAAAATGGGCCTACTGTAGGAATTCAATCACGTGCTTATATACTGACGGCAACACTATATTACTTCATTTATTTAAAGGCACTTGTACGAGATCGGTAGTGTTATTAGCAAAACATGTTTGTAAATGCTATTTTCCACCTCCAATCGATTGGCGATCTTTCTAAAACAGCGTATGGAAGTTTGTTTGCCGTCCAGTACGTAAACTGCCTTTTCCCCATGGGAACGCGAGCGCAATTCATTGATATATCAGCACGTGACAGATTCCTGCAACAGACCTCAGTTTTGCACGAGAAAACCGTATCGGTTTATCGTGGAATTACCGAGTCAGGCATGTGATTTTCCTTGAATCGCATAGTCCGTTGAATTACTTGATTATTTAATTTGAACAAAAGTGTTGTTATTACTTTTGCTAAGTTATAAATAGCGCGCGTAGTCTACAGTGGTGATTCCTATCTGAATCACCACTCCTCTCAGCCAACCAGCGTTTGATTTCGCAAACTCAAGCATGTGTAATAAGGCCTGGTTCAGGGGTCAAATTTGGGGTAAAAACTGTTTTCCTTATTTCATCACAGCCGAGTATGATAAGTGCGCCAAGTTTCTCACGATAATAGGTATCGCCATTGTTGACTACCTTAAGTGGTTTGTGTGTAGTAAAATGTGTCACGTGGTCTGTCACGTGACTTAGAACACGAAATCAGTAAATCAAAAACGCGGCTCCGAGTTTAAAATAGCTAGGATGATGAGTGGATATGTTTAGTTAAGGTTGAAGCCTTTTACCTAAATCAGCTTAGAAAAGATGACTACCATGTTTCGTTAACGAGTAATTAAGGCGAACATATGCAAAATAGGTCACGTGACTTTTTGTACCCTTAATATCTCCTTATCTTTACATTATAGTCCTGTTTTCTAAGCGTGATGTGATACACTGCGGGAGGAGGAGCAGGTTACTTTATATTCATGTTATCGTCGCAGCCTCATTTCACTTAAACGATTTTATATAATTATTACGTCATCGATCACGTGATACGACAACCACCCACTTAACAAATTTAAGGAAGTTGATATTAGTATTATGGTGTAATTAGATTTTGTTGTTATTTCTGTCAGAAAACATTTTTTAACGTATAACCAGGCCTTAACATGCTTGAGAACGCACTGGTGTGATTCAGCTCTTAAATACGTTGCAGGGTGGCCAACTGGCCATGTATAGTTTGACTGCAAGCATTAGTAATTTAGTTTCTAATAGTTTTGAAAACGTGACGATATTTGTTAGGTCTTGAGACACCCCGTTTATCAAACCAGAAAAAGAACACGTTATTGACCCTGTTAACGTTGCTGCTATCGCCTTTTGAGAGTTTCTGTTAAGTCATGCAAGAACCAAACCAGAATAAGAAACTAATTTTATTACGGGAACGTCGACATCGCTTAACGGTCACTGAACTTCGTGTAAAATTGTACCATAAAATCATTCCTACAGTTCAATCAAATATTTCCATTATTTATATATTTACTTATATAGGCCATAATAAAAGATACAAAATAGAATAAAGTAAAATATCAAAACTAGAGGCCAACACAGCGTTAGCCAATTACGTTGGTTTCCTATGGAAAATAATTACAATAAATGTCGTAATTACAATACTTAATTCAACCTAAAAGCAGCATTTAAGGAGTGCAGTTAACTATCTTGCTTGGTGACATTTCAGACATACAAACTTCCAAGACCTAGGGTTCTCGATGTCAAATATTGAAGTGATGGAAAACTTCGGTAAAGACATATCTGATTTATGCAGTTCGTGTGGAAGTGTATTCCAAGTTCGGGAAGCTCTTAAAAAAAGCTATTTTGGTAGGCCGCTAGCTTTGAGTACTTATTGCATATCTGGAGGCACTTTGTACAACTGTTTTTAGCCTGAACAATTTAGCCAGCACAAGCCACAGGCCTAAGGCACAAGGATCAATACTACTGTACGACTAACTATTTAGCTACTCGTTCTTCGTTCTAACTGTCCGGGTGTGGAATCGCCTACCCGTTGATGTAATAGCCCACTTCCGCGATATTCTTTACTTGTCACGCACAAAGGTTTCAATACGAGGCCCCGTGCTAAATTAAAATTATTCTTTTCACAAAGAAAATAATAAATTTAATTTAGCACGGAGCCTCGTATTGAAACCTTTGTGCGTGACAAGTAAAGCATATCGCGGAAATGGCTATTAATACAACAGCATCAACGTCTTTTCGTGCCGCCGTTGGTCCTGCCATCCAACATATGCGCCCCCCCGCCCTGGTTGAGGCGACTTTTAATTATTTCTCGGACTTTAAACATTCCGATATTGAACATTATCAGGAGCCCATAACCAGGAGCATCCATAAGTCCTATATAGTTGTCACCGCGTTTTTACAAGTTGGGCTATTTTTAGATTATTTTCCCCGCCAATTAATGGTTGCACCGTGGCGGAACAAAAGATGCCTCATCGGCTACTTTTGTTATACCAAACAACATGGCTGCTACGCTTTTGTGATTTGATTTCCTTAGGAATAATTGTAACTCAACAATAGCGGGAAACCGTTCTAAAAATAACCTAACTTGTGAAAACGCTGTGACATAGTATGCGGGATGGACGTTCCTTGTTATGGGCTCCTGACATTATTATTTAATATTATTTTTATATATCTTCCGGTATTAGTCATACGTATGTATACTAGAATGGAAGTAAATATCCCAAATCCAAGATCCAGTGGAGACAGGTCTGCAAAACACTTGCGCATCCGTGAAATCACTCGAAATTTGAACTTCAGAGCATTTTTTTTTTTATAAAGTACGAGCTTCGATTTTTAAGTACTTATCGTGAATCAGTCCAAAATTTAATTGGCTTCATATCTCAAATAATAAAACTTAACTCTTGCGCTTTTCATCTTAACCCCCGGTCTTTTGTGCAGGACAAGAGTTAGGATAATTTACAGCTGCTCCCGCGATTTCTACCGCTGGCTGAACATGCGCAGCATTTTACACACCCGGCACGCCTGGCATAAGTTACCTCAAAATCGATCACTAAAAGCGAGCCAAAAATATATAAACCAGCACATCTTGTTTAATTCGCTGTCAAATTTAACGAAATTTTCGTATGTTAATATTAAAATGAAATAACGTCTTTAGGATCAAACACGTTTGTATATTGACGTTGGTGTGACGTCATAACGAACTACTCCTTTTAAGGTCAAATTCTGCGTTACCTATACGTTTGAAATAAAGCATGTTATCACAACAACATAAATATGTGTTTTTGATTGCCGCAATTTTAAAGTCTCTACGATAAATATTTGCTGAGTTATTAAGAAGTGAAGTTTCCTGTGACGTCACATTTTCTGACGTCATGGGTCTGACATCAGTCATGCTTTCTAAATTGAATAAACATAAAAAGAACATATTGCGGCTATTCAGTGTACAGTAAGTACAGTTCCTCTTTAAAACCCGAAAAATACTTGAATAGTTATTTTTAAAAGACGTTTTCAAAAATGTATGACGTCATAATGACGTTTCCTCTTTTTCACTGGGAATTTTAAAGTATTTCCTCTCAAAAAATTGAAAATTCTAAAAACATACGGTTGTGGGTACCGATTTATTCTTTTGATTGCTAGATTGTCGTAAACAAATATTTTAAACTCTAAAAGATGAATGAAGAAGTTATTTTGTAAATGGTTCTGTATTGAAAATTTCCCGCCAAATTTTGGCGGGAAAATTGCCAAAATTCAAAATGTAATAACTTTTTTCCCTCTTAACCAATCGAACTCGGGTTTTCGGTTTCTTTGTTGTCGACATGATGGGAAATCGAAAATATATAAGTTACTGATGTTCAAGGTAATTGAAAACATCGAGAAACCTATTATAAATGGACACATGACGTAACTGTGACGTCATCAAGATGTCTACGGTAGAGCAAATCATCGGATTTTGTTTAGGTCGTCGGTCTTCATCATCCCACAAAAATTCAATCTTCTATGTTGGAAACTTTTGAAAATATAGCAAAGTGATAGATTTTAGGGTCATTTGTGCCAAGCGTGCGGGCAACAGTGATTTCCCCTTTCAAATTGTTGTCTCATCTCTAAGTGTAACCTGTTACATTCAATATAACCGTCGACATTTAGTTTTTGCCAAATCAATATCCTTTTTCTTCACAGTATGTCTCAACACTTACCGTGTGCGAGCTTGGAGGAACATAGACTTCAAGACAGAGACTCCACATCAGAACTAGACAAGATGTTAAAACAACTTGCCAAAGAAGAAGCAAGCTTTCCTGAAAACATCACTTCACTCAAGATCCGTAACGACTTGGATGAAATCATGCAGAAAACTCTGGCTCATCTGGCAGGCAAATATCGTTTATTCCAAGATGGGAAATTATACCAAGCTGGAAGCATGAGCGACGGCACCAAAATAGGCAGCCCCGATGAATTTGATTACAATATAGAGCTCCCTACTCTCTATAAGCAACTAGTGACTTTGAATGATGAAAAGCCATATTTTGCTGAGAGTTTTGACTGGCGGACTCAGGCCACTAAGAAGCCACTGAAGTTTAAAGACGAGTCCTTCGCGTTCGATATTTTCTTTCCTGAATGGGTTGATGAAGAAAAAAACGCAGTACAAAGAAGCCAGCAACTTATGTTTAAAGATGGGAAAAGCCCCTTTAGGGATACACTTTCGTGCATGGTCTCTATGGCAATTTGTCGTTCCTTAACAGAAGTCCTTGAAGAGTACCCATCATGGAGGTATGTCGCAAAGTTAAACGCTCCCGCGGGCAAGAGCTACGTTCAACTTTTCAAGTACAAGTACAACGGAGTTCAAACCTTCGTATCTGTAGACATTTGCCTTGCAATTAAGCTTCCTTACGAGTCAACAAATTCTGAAGATGATTGCCTACAGCTGCTGTTTGATTTCTGGTCTGTCAATACGGTAATATTATCAAGAAGATCGGAAGTTCACTGGGAACAAGGGATCATCAGATCCCTTCCAGTGAATGCCGTGGAGAAGCAGTGCTACCGCGTGCTGAAATACCTCACCAAAACGTTCCTGACGTCCAGCTTCAGCACAGGCACATTGGAATACAAACCTGACCTAGACACTTATACACTCAAGACAATGTTCTTGAAGGTCATAACCGAGAGTAACAACAACCCTTGGCTGAGTAACGAGCTTGGTGAGAAAGTCTTGATCATCCTTCGACACATCTACAACGATCTGACGTTGGTTGTCGAGGAAGGAGAGGAAAAACCAACACTTCTGCTGAAACTCTCGTGTCATCCGATTTCTGGCGAGCCTGCTTTGTTCCAGACCTCGAAAGCTGTAAGAACCTTACAAGCGCGATACAAAACCAGTGCGGTTTTCCATAGGCCGGGGGCGATTGCTGAAGAGATTCTTATTCTTATCAATTTACTTCTGATGGTCCAAGACACCGAAGATGGACGACGCCATTTTATTGCCATCCTTGAAGCAATGAAACGGCAAGAAGCTCTCTTAAAGAATGCAACCTACCAAGAAATCATAATGGACACCTTTATCACTAGGAATAATGTGGCTGGATTCTACAATACAAGACTCTTAAACTGGTACGTTATCCATGGAGAGGAACTGAAAGGGTTTCTGCGAGACAGCAAGTACGGGATCATTGTGCAACCCCTGAACAAGAAGGACGATTGTGTGGTAACTCCTAAGGAATTTTCCCCGCTCAAATGGCTTCAGTGCGACACAATCAAGATCGAGAAAGATGGCACTACAGATTTACTAGAGCTGGATGTACTTGAAGAGAAACGAGTTGTTTGCTGGAATGTAAGCGAGTCGATTGAATTATATCACATCACCAGAGGTGGAAAATGTTCCTTTTGTAACTCGGAACGTTAATTAGTTTATCTAGCGAATACTGGTTAGTAATACCACAAAAGTGCCAAAGTTAAAGCTGAACATGAGCCGGTTGGTAAAAGTATGCCTCAACTACTTTTTAGTTGATTAACTATTCAATTCTCTGCATGCGCGGAGCCAATTCGTTTGTTTTGCATGCAGTAGTGGTGGGTCGATTTCTCATGTTCAGCTTCATGAAGAATTCACCCAGCATGCCTGAAAACAGTAATGATATACATTTTACTGAAGGATCGCAGTATACGGTAATTCGTACGATCAAGAAACTTATTGTACCAGAAACATATCAGGGAGTTGAAACGTGTAACGCCATACTACGCCATGCTCTGGATTATTCAGCGAATACAAATGACCATATATGGAATAAAATGGCAGTCGGGCTCTGTGACTCAGAGACGACTGTCACGCTAGACTAGACTGTATTTTTCAAATATGGTACTTTTTATTCACTGAACAGTCCGGAACATGGGGCTGCATGCTGTCACACGTTTCAACGCCCTTATCTGTTTCTGATTATACTTAACAGCAAAAACGGACACGCAGCGAAATTGCAACACGTGTCCACCTTTGAAATTTATGCGTGCAATGTTGCAGGACATGTCGCAGCGTGTCGGTCAACCCCTTTTCAACATAATTACCGGTAATGTTGCTGCGTGTGTGACTGTACGTACCTTACGGTACGTTACTGGATACCTTCAGGGTACAGATTACACGTTATTGTGTATTGAACAAAATAAGGGATGTACATAGGCAATCTATATACCAACATGATCATTCTATTAATTAAAGTTACTGGATACCTTCAGGGTACAGATTACATGTTATTGTATACTGAATAAAATAAGGGATGTGCGTACATGGGCTCCGACTAGAGTGGATTTCATATGAGTGAGCAGGTTACGACAATGACTTACAGCACGGTTACTGTACGACATGCCGTGCCATTCATATTCAATAGAGAGTATGTTACTGTACGACATGCCGTGACATGGAAATAGCATCTTCATTGTCTTTGCCTTTCTGATCCAATCAAATTACAGAGTTAAGTTACGGTACAGTAAGTTACAGTACGGTTACGGTAAGACTACGGACATGCCGTAGTTTTGTCCCACGAAATCCGATCCAAGGGATGTATACTGTATGTACATGGGCTCACTAATGACTCATGCATTTTACGGATGGGCCTATATTTGATCGCTTTTCTGTCGCGCAACTATATTTACTTTCGCCTCTGATTGAAGGATTTGGGAAAGTCACCTGAGCACTTACAATGAGGGTTCAATCACCGGGAAAGCCTCATGCAAAAACCGATAAGAGCCAATCAGAGCATAGGCTCTATTGGATCGATTTTGATACGTTAGATTAAGTCCGAATTGAATAGCAAAAAATCCAAGTACTGTATGCTTTGGCAAAAACGCCACGTCGACAGTACTGGCGTATACGCGACTCCGTGAATTCTTCTGATATAACTGATTGGAGATTGTGTCCCCTGATGAGATTTGCGAAATTGTTACGAAGTTTGTGAGTACCAACACATTAATAGCGAACATATTCAATTATTATTTTGTGAATATTTCTGGAAGCATCAGTGATCCCTGTTGACTTTCAAAACCATCCAAGCATAAAGGCAGAAGAATCCGAAATCGGATTCTTGAAAGCAAAAATGGATTTTGCGTTTCTTTACTAGAATCCAAAAACGGATTTTGAATCCGTCGAATCCATAGTCAGACTAGATTCGAAGGACTGACTATGGCTTCGACCATAGTCGAATAAAAATTATTAACTATGATTCGACGGATTAATTCTTAGGATTCATGATCCGAGCGTTAGTTTGGGCACAGGCTTCCCAGACTCTACGTATATTTCCCGCTTATTAGTCTGTTGGGTTACCTGTGGTTTATCGATTAGTTTCATAACGATCTCAGAAGAGTTTAAATAATTGCTTCGTGTGAATTCTCTTTTCCGATTCCTGCGAAATGAATCTTCAATAATAAAAGATTGATACTTAATGAAGTTGTAAGAGTGGTGTTTTTGGCGATTTGGGGCCTTCTAAAGCAATTTATTAGGATTCGAAATTTTGACCGTTGGCCGAGGCTCTAAGAAAGTTAACAAGGTAGGCAAGTCGACCTCGCCAAAGCACACACTTACCTCAAAGATCACCCAAAAATCGGCACTTTTCTTCCTCGCTCGCTATTCAGCTTTCGGCACAGTCCCTCCTGTGCCGAAAGCTGAATGGCGAGCGAGGAAGAAAAGTGCCGATTTTTGGGTGATCTTTGAGGTAAGTGTGTGCTTTGGCGAGGTCGACTTGTTAACTTTCTTAGAGCCTCGGCCAACGGTCAAAATTTCGAATCCTAATAAATTGCTTTAGAAGGCCCCAAATCGCCAAAAACACCACTCTTACAACTTCATTAAGTATCAATCTTTTATTATTGAAGATTCATTTCGTAGGAATCGGAAAAGAGAATTCACACGAAGCAATTATTTAAACTCTTCTGAGATCGTTATGAAACTAATCGATAAACCACAGGTAACCCAACAGACTAATAAGCGGGAAATATACGTAGAGTCTGGGAAGCCTGTGGTTTGGGAAAAGATTCCAAAAAAGTATATGTGGGAAGCGGTCTTCGTCTTGAGGATAGCACATGAATTAGGCCCTTTGCAGGATAGAGTCACGTGCTGATATAATACTCATTAACGAATGAATTGAGCTCGAGATCCCCATGTGAAAGGCGTTGCCATGGATGCTGCATGGCAAGCTATCTCTAGAAACGCTGTGTTTGAAAGATCGACAATCGATTGGAGGTGGAAAATAGCATTTACAAACAGGTTTTTCTAATAACACTACCGATCTCGTACAAGTGCCTTTAAATATATGTTTTTCCATCCAGTACAACCACGTGATCGTATTCCTGCTAAGGGCCCATTAACTAGGAGTAGCTGGTTTGTTTTTCAACATTCGAGAAATATATTGCTAAGTTAAATTGCCAGTTAAATCTACTCGTAAAAAAATCCGCTTGCCGCTTGCGCACCCTTGGAGAATACCTCAAGCTGTGCTGATAATGGGGCACTGATCCGATTTTAGTTTTTCATTGACCAACTCAACTTGCGTTGGGCGACTTTTGTCAGAGATTAATGTTGGTAAATCGGCTGGACACGAATATGTTACTCGTCGACTTGTCAAGGAGTTTGCCTCAATAATATCGGAACCACTTATAAAACATAACTTATAAAATGGAAAAGCCTTAGAGCAATCTAAACTGATAAAGTATAGCTATTTCAATTCCTTGCCAGTGTCAAAGGTTGTACCTAATTTATTAAACACAAATCTCTTAATTTCCCTTGCGTTTGAGATATTTTGAATCCAAAAGTCGTAAGCTTAGTTTCCCAAGCACAAGAGTCGTTATTTCACAGTGAAAAAAAGGCCGGCTCAACACAAGCGCTAGCACAATAATAACAAAATGCCCTTTTTATTATGCTTGTGTTCGCGTAACGCTGTGCTCGTGAAAACGGAATACAGCACCAATGTGCGCAAGAGAGTTTGACAGCTAATTATGTATATTGTGCATGTGGCCAATAAAAATACTCGCTCTAGGTCCTTGACAAAATGCTCAAACGTTTCTTTGAAAAGTTGCTCGCAAATATTTTAACAAAAACCTTAACGAAACGCAAGTATTAGCTGCGGTTAGACTTGACCAGTTTTACTAGGTATATTGGAAATTTACCCGGGTAAATTCGTGTATTCGTGTCTAACCGATTTCCCCAGGAGAAAACGTACCTAGGTATATTTCCATAGTTACGAAAGAAAGAACAATGGAACTTTCCCTTGATAACACCCCAAATAAGTCTTAGGGGTCGCTGCCGACCCCAGATAGTTCAGCCAATGAAATTTCGAGGATCTGACAGCTCTCGAGAGGCGTGATTGTTTTGATCAACGAAGCGAAGATCAACGAAGATTATGATTGGAAAGAGGCTCTCATCATTTAAGAAATATGGACTTGACCCTTGTGTTTAAGAACTACCGTCCTGTTAGCAATCTCCCTTATGTTTCTAAATTAATGGAAATAACCGTTCGTGAGCAACTACACTGCCACATGATTATATATGGCCTGTACCCTGCCTTAAAATCTTCTTACAGGAAACATCACAGTACAGAGACAGCGCTACTAAAGGTTAAGAATGATATATTGATAAATATGAACCGGCAGCAAATAACCCTCATTGGGCTTCTGGATTTGTAAGTGCAGCCTTCGACACCGTTGATCATAGTATCCTACTTGACACTCTCAAATATAAGGTTGGTGTATCTGGTAAAGTACTCGACTGGTTTTCATATTTGATAAACAGAACGCAGCGTGTTTTAATTAATGGTACTCCCTCAGATAGTTTTGAACTGAAGTGGGGTGTTCTTTACAGTTCTTGCCTTGGACCTCTTCTATTTGTTATTTATGCCTCGAAACTATTTGATATTACGAATGCGCATCTCCCTAATGTCCACTGCTCTGCTGATGATTCACAGATCTACTTTTCTTTCAAGCCGGACTCGGCTGCTAATCAGGAGAACGCTATTTCTGTCATAGAAAACTGCATAAAGGACATTCGTCAATGGATGCTTGCCGATCGGCTAATACTGAACGATGACAAGACTGAATTTTTGATTATAGGCACTAGGCAACAACTAGCTAAAGTAAACATTGAACATATCACTGTCGGAAATTGTAATATTGCACCCGTTCCAGTTGCCAGAAATTTAGATTCTTGGTTCGACTCTAAGTTGTCCATGAACACCTATATTAATAAGATATGCAATTCTTCATTTTTTCATTTACACAACATTAGACGCATTAGGAAGTATTTGTCCACTGAATCTACCAAGCTTTTAGTACATGCCTTTGTCACAAGCCGTATCGATTACTGTAATAGCCTTTTATACGGATTACCGCAGACAACTAATTAAGTTACAGAGAGTACAAAATACTGCAGCTCGTCTTATTTGTAATACCGATATTTCCTCGATTAAGCGCCCACCCTCGATTAAGCGCCCCCTTTGGCAACAAAATTTGAAATAAGTGCCCCCCTCGATTAAGCGCCCCCTCCCCTCCCCCAATAAATATGGCACAGTAAGAGAGAAGGCATACAACTTGCGTTTTATTACAAAGTTACGGCATGTTCCTATATGTAGTACCGTATTAAAGTTATGTTTGGCTGATAAGGGAAATTAGTTTATTTTCTTCCAACTCACAGTCCGTTATTATTAAGTCCATGTGCTTGCATAGCTCTTGTACCCGAATCAGCTCGTTCTTCAGCCTTCTTCCCATTTCAACGCTTTGGGTAAATGCTGTGAAACAGCCGGGGACGACAAGACCAATTTCCAGTTTCCGTGAGCCATTAAGCGCCCGCCCTCGATTAAGCGCCCCCTTTGGCAACAAAATTTGAAATAAGCGCACAGGGCGCTTAATCGAGGAAATACGGTATACCGAGATTCGACCATATAACACCTGTGTTATATCAGCTGCATTGGCTTCCAGTTAAGTTTAGAATTATCTTTAAATTATTACTTATTACTTTTAAGGCATTGCATGGTCTGTCACCTATATATATCAATGACCTAATTAAGAGTAAGTAAGTCTAGATATTGTCTTCGTTCTAATACTGCCAAATTGTTACTAGAACCACCTTATGTGATAATTAAGCCTACACTTGGCGATATAGAGCCTTTGTATCAGCTGCTCCTAAACTGCGAAACGATCTACCGAACTCTATACGAAATGAACGGTCTCTCGATTCTTTTAAACTTCCAATTAAGACTTATCTCTTTAAGAAAGCATTTAACTGTAATTTATTTTAACATAATTTGTTAAATATTAAAATGTTATTTTTTACACATTTTTAGTATTTTTTTATTTATTTAAACATATTTTCTGGCTACGTTTACCCCAAGAGCAGCACTATTGTGCGCTCATCATGTTTAGTATTTTATTAGTTCTTAAACATTTAGTATCATATAGGTTTAGCTTCCGTAAAATTAGTATTAACATTAGTATGCATTTTTAACATTATATTATTTAGGCTAAGCTATATATAAGTTATTTACATATCATGTAATGCGCAAGTGATCATATACACATGAAATTTGCGCAATATAAGTCAATAAATTATTATTATTATTATTAATGAAGCCACAAAGTTACTGGGGCGTGATATTCAACGGTCTTCGTGTAACCGCTGTACCCAGGTAAATTCAAACCCCAGATGGATTTTATTGGGGCCAGTTTTACTTGGTAAACGACTTTATCTGGGGTAGTGTAACCGCAGTTATACCATGGTAGCCTCGGATTCTTTTGTTCTCCGAGGCACATTTAAACCACTAATTTTCCCTGATGGCAGGGATATTTAGAAATATGCATATTTCCAAATTTCCCCTGCATGCGTAATGAGGGAAAATTAGAAGAGAATGCAGGCTGGAAGTGAGAAGGTCAAAAGCATCAACTCCTGCTCCCCTCTGGCACAACTAGCCCTGCACTCCCGGATGAAAACTACTGAATCCAAACTGACCTGTCTTCATCATAACCTTCAACGTAATCCATGTGGGATCACGTATTTCAATCTGCATATTCTTCTCTTAATTTCTCAAACCCGCTTCTTCCATGTGGGATACTTAAAACCATAAACGTGACGTAATTAAAATCCATTCATGCTCTTTGAATATTTAGTCAACCGCATAATTACATTGTATTTTAGTGTTATTCTTCTCAAAAACAACACGCTTTTCCCCAGGGGAAGCCAGGGTCGTTTAATCAATGGCGCTCAGTCAAGCATTAAACAAAACGTTTTCGAAAGCAACTCGACTGCGACGTCTTTAGTTTCGGCAGAGAAAACTAAACTTCTCAGAGATTTGTTCCGTTCCTCGGCGATCATGGTATAACAAACTACCGAAGCGGCCTCGGGACTTTTTACAAATCTTCCCTCGGCTCTCGGGGCAATTTAAATCACTAATACCCCTCATGCCATGGTATAACCTATAATTATTGCACTGTGCTTCAATTCATGATCACTTCTGGCATAACATCTCATAAATATTCATAAATATTCATGGCAAGGTGTGAACATTCCCCTTTGGCTGGGGGAATCTATTGCGTTTACCCTCTGGACGTATGTGGCTGCCACAGAGACTTAAGTTTCTACTGATCCGGAACAGTTACTGAAAAAAGCGCTACTAAATTATATATTTTAGTTTCAAATTAAGTAATTCTATAAAAAGCCAAACCCTTTAATAAATTGCGTTTCAGGAACTCGTGTGAACTTGCATCCACCTCATTTTAACGGTAATTTCCTGTATGTTGTAGAACGTTTCCCCTCATGCATTTATAAAATTGCCGCTGTTTTTCTGTTTTGAACCATCCTGGCATATATATCAATGAATCGCTGAACAATTTGATACTGTTTTGTATTACCTTAGGGTTGGTCACTGAGATGACTGTGACACAGAGAATGTTGCGGACGACCTCCTACCGTCTGAAAATCAGAATTCTCTTTGGCTGTTTTTTTTTTTTGCATAAGCTATTTATATTTAGTCTATTTTTGGTTATCCGTGGGAACCCTTAGTTCACTATTTCGCAATTTTGAAGAGGCTCAAAGAGCCCGAAACGGCTATCCTTGGTCGCTAATTGCTCAGCGGTCTGCTTTGCTCGGCTTCCTTAGTTTTCGTCGTTAGCCGAGAAAAGAGTTAACAAACTCCCGTGGTCCCAGCTTCGTTCCTTTTTATTTCTTGAATATGCATATCACTTACATGGACATTATGGTTTCAAGAAAGCTGGAATAAAGTCATTACGACCGCGAGCGCCATCAAAGTCCATTCATTTGGGAGTATTTTGCTGACCGCGGCAAGTCCCATTTTAACTCGTTTTTGATTGTCTACGCATGTTCATTTTAGACTGTGAGACCATGAGTCTTCCTTTTATCGGCTTCAATCATTCTTGAGTAATATTGCGGACTGCTAGGGAAGAATAATACACCGCCCACGGCATTACAAAACAACGTGAAACCACGTCAAATGTATACAGTATAACATGGTTTAAGTCTTAATATAACACAGAAAAATCTTGAAGTATGAAGAAAAATCTTAACTCGCAACGAACCACTGCTATTGCCAGCCTTTTCAAGTAAATTGAAGTTTTCTATTCAGCTTTGTTTAGATTAAAGAGAGTAAATATGCCGGAAAGTAAAGGGGTTTTATTTTGTCTTGGGGATGTGCTATATTTAATCTTGGGACTCAAACCCCTGATCAGATGCAAGCCTAATTTGTCTACCCTGGCCCCGACTTTGATCAGATTGCTAGTAAAACAGTTTTTCTATGCTCTTTAGAAATCACAGCAACTGGTAATGAAACATAATACAAACTTCTGTTTTTGTTTTTTGTAGTTCACGCTTTCCAGATTAAATAATGTAGACTTTATGAACATGTTGAAATAAGGAAAAATGAGTTACTCTCTGAAAGGCTTTGGAGAAAAAATATATTATAAACGTGTTAGCATTGGTAAATAACTGTTGCACGAGTTGAGCGATCTTACCTAGTGTTTCCTAAGAGAGCCCTTGACCCTGATAACCATTTGAAATGTCATATTGTTTTGACATGCGGAAGCTTTTTGTCTTAACTGTTTGTCAAAAGAATTTAAAGGAGAAATTAAAGTCGGCGCTTCACAGTTGATTAGCTACTTAAAATTCTGTTCATTTGCAAATAGATGACTGTGCCGGTAAAGATTAAAGACACTTCTTTGCTCATTCAGTTGTCAAAATAACTACTTGAGCTGAAGTTGACAAAGTTTGAATCCAAGCTGAATTACTAAAAAGACAAGTTTTAGACACAATATCCAGCAAAATTGAGGAAGTGAATCGCGGGAAAGAAAGCAAAGAGAAATCTGACAAAATATACAATCGAATTTTAAAGTAAAGGAAGTTCGTATATAAACTAAATTGATTTTTAATTGTTTTTGAGACCAAAGTATTTTAATTTTAGGAGTTTAGATGAAGTATCTAATAGTATTTATCCTATACTTTTATTAATTTGTCGTTTGGCGCCAATCATATATTGGGAGCGCGAGCGTGTATTTTCCTCAGTTTTGGCGCCAACTCCATTTTGGCGAACGCGCTTCTATTTCGGGCGGCAATTCGTTGAGGAATTTGGTAGAATTTTTGTGCCAAGTTTCAATGACTGTCGTTCTTTATAATTTTTTTGGCCCTTTTAGATTAAAAAACACCGCAGTTTGTTATTTTATTCTCTGGCAAGCTGAGTTAACGTTTTAGTCAAATAAAATACTTCTTGAATACTTCTTGAACTCATAACAACTTGGTGTAAATTGGGAATTTTGTAACAGCTGCTTCAGAATAAAACTGTTATACAATACCGCACACTATTTGAGATACTTGGATTGAAGTAGTTTATTTTGTCAAAAAAAGCCGAAATATAGTTATGAATAAACTTTGAAAGCCAAATGTTACATCTCTGTATTTATTGGCGTTAAAACATTTCATTTTCAGTTCTAGGCGGGCAAAGTCTGTGATAAATATTAATAACAAAGCGTATACAATTAATTGCTGTTTTCTACGAAACCTGTCAAAGTCAATTCATGTTCTTATTTATTCCGGCTCTCGCCGCTATATTACTTAACAAGTCTTCCATATGTCCTCCCCCACTTCAACTTGTGACGCAGTATTGGAAGAGCAAGAACACTGACACGAAAACAAGGTAGCCAATAACTAGATCTAGAACTAAAAATGTTAAAGTTTAAAGGACTATTTGGATGATTATTGGATAAAACTGGGAATAATTTCTTCACATACTTTTTCTTTTCAGTTTCTAGCAATTTGATCGTCCATTCAACTTAAAATATGACTACAAACCGTACAAACCGTATGTGGTATATAAGAATGAAACAAAATGGAACAAAGACGATTCAGCCATTATTCTTCAAATATAAGTATCAGATGAACGGAATTTTCCTACAATGTTTACAAAGTTCTTTCTCGCTCGACAAAATTATATACCCTGGTCTATTTTCAGGACCGCATAGACTCTAGTATACCCAGCCTGGTTCCCTGAGGTTTTCTCCGTTGCTTTCTTCTCTCTCAGAAAGCAACTGAGAAAACCTCTGGGACCAATTGAGGTTCAGATTCCAGTATAATTAAACCCAGTAACACATACTTACCAACATTGCAGATTTCCAATGCGGAACCGAGTCCTAAAGCCCCCCACCCCCCGGCAAAAATTATTTACTTGCAACTGAATTAAAAATTCCGAAAATGCTGGACATTTTGAAGAAAATTCCGAAAATGTGGGACAAATGCAGGATTCTGAAAATGCGGGACATTTAGTGGACATGCGGGACGGCGGGACAATCGGCTAAAATGTGGAACTGTCCCGCACAATCCAGGACAGTTGGCAAAATTCGTGACGTCTTCAAAATTCTAAAATCTAAACTAATACATATATAAAGCTGTTCTTTTAATATGATTTAGATATCGGTATTCTCGGTATCCTTCGAAAATTTCACTTCGATACGGTCATTCGTTTTTGAGTTACAGTATTTTGAATTTTGTGACAGCCCAGCTCAGCGTGTTTCCTAAATGTCATGAAAATCCATATATTTTGGCCAGTTTAAAATGGTAAGACTTGATTAACCTTTAAAAGTGATATCTAAAATGTTTTGAAGTGAACCCTAATCATATTGATGTGAACAACAGCTTTATTTGTAGACTACGTTTTCGGCCGCCATCTTCGGTGTACTAAAGCAAATCACCAACATGGCAGCCGCATATTAATTACACTAAATTGTTCGAATATTATTGTCCGACAGCTCGGTTCCAAAGTACTCTATTACTCTAAAATTTCGGTCATTTCTATGTTTTTACCTGCTCTATACACAACATTTAAAATATTTTACTAATATCAGTTATTTCTTGAGGCAATTTTTTGCCGCCCACCAAGAATTGCTAATATAACATTGGCTCTTTCAGTTAATGGTTTTCTCAGCTCTATCATATATGCATGACCCCTCTACTGATTGCTAACTAGTATCGTCTAACCACATACCATCAGAACACTGAATGACTTTTCTTCAGTTACCTTCGAGTCCAAAACTATCTTTTTTCGTTTTCGGTTCAGAGATTTTCCAATGCTTCTGACTATATATAGTGACCTTTAAAAGACACAAGTAGAAAACATTTTCTTTACCACGCATTTGCTGATCTTATTAAGAATCAAAGCTAAGACGACGCCTAACTAAATAAATAGAGATTATTACATGTTAAGAGCTTGATATCGTTTTTATTCACGAGGTTTTCGTATCATATCGCGAACGAGCGAGTCACACGGATATCAACCCCAAATGTGTAATAAATACAAATATTCATCCTTTAATGCATGTGATCTCCACCGCAGCAGCTGAATTGCAGTGATGAAGTTCTACGTCATTCTGATGTTCTCTTTGGCGTGCCTTCTAATCTACGAAACGCAAGGCAAAGCCGTACTTGAATTGGAAAATGACAACGACGCCATCCCCGCCGAGAAGCAAGCAGACCCTGCCAAGGCAACTGCCAAGAAGCCATGTATGATTTTCAATTATGGAGGCATTTGCAAAGATAAAAGAGATCCTCAACGGCCAAGGAAATTTCCAAACTTGAACTGAAAGGACTTTCATAATTATACGTTTGCATGTGTAAAGAGAACCTGTGACCAAATTGATGATATAATGTTTCACGTTCGCCTTTTCTTGAGGAAAATCAAGCTTATTAATTTGTGTGGGTTTACTTGTTAATTTTCGGGTACGTAAGAACGTGTGATGGATGTACCGATGAAATAAATGAATAATAATTAAAGTTAACTAAAGAAGTTAAAGTTGTATGTACATGCGTGTATTTTTCTCAGGTCTGGGATAATAGAAAGAAAACGGCTTACTGTACTTTGCGAAACGAAACTGTATTTTGCGAAACCGCGTATTTTGCCAAACTGTATTTTGCCTTAGGATGTCAAACGATTCAGGATAGCTAAGTTCTAGGACAAGAAAATACGAATTTCTATTTTATTTTTAGGAAAAAGTATTTCAGAGTCGTGTTTTGGTACTCGAGTGTTTGGCAAAGCGAAATTCGTGAATCGCCGAGTTCGATTTTCAAACTTTTAAGGGAGAAAGACTTATTTGTATGGCGAAATACATGAAAGTAAAGGAATACAAGATTTATAATAATAAATTGAAAAAATTTAAAGCTACAGCTAAAAAAATGTACTTTGAAACACAATTTACCATAAACAAAGATAACATTAAAATGACATGAAGCTGATTGGTATGCTAATTAATAGGAGGACAAATAAGGGCTCTCCTATCTCAAAACTTAATCATAATAACAAATGTTACATAGATAAAGCTAGTATTTGCAATCAATAAACTCCCATTTCATCAATGTAGGACCAAATTTACCTGCACAAATACCTACCTATGAAAACCCCCATCCCACTAAATTCATAAAGAGAACTTTTCAGAACAGCTTTATGCTCCGAGGAATTTTAATACATGAAATCCATGACTTAATAATGGCCCTAAATGTAAACAAGTCTACAATAGGCATTCCCTCAAAGTGTATAAAGTTGGCAAGTAATCAATTAAGTGAACCTTTGGCTCTGATTTATAATCAGTCTCTCTTGGAGGGTATTGTTCCTGATATATTAAAAATATAAGTGACACCTGTCGATAAAGGTGGAGAAACTATAGACCCAACAAATTACCGACCCATCTCCACACTCTCAGTGTTCACACAGTTGTTTGAAAAACTTGTACACAGACAACTTATTAGTTATATAGAGAAATATGAAATCCTGTGCGAATTCCAGTTTGGGTTTAAAAAAGGCAGATCCACTGAACAGGCGATTACTGAAATCACAGACAATTTAAAAAATACAATAGATGATAACTTATTCACTTGTGGAGTGTTTCTATATTTTGCCAAAGCCTTTGATGCTGTAAACCATTCAATTTTGTTAGAAAAACTAAAAAAGTATGGAATTAGGGGAATCCCTCTTCAATGGTCCACCAGCTATCTAACCAATAGACAACAGTACGTATCCCTAGATAACTTTCAATCAACTAAACAGACAGTAGTCTGTGGAATTCCCCAGGGTAGCTCATTAGGCCCCCTGTTATTTTTATTATATATAAATGATATTTCAAACTGCTCAGACAAACTGTCTTTTAGAATATTTGCAGATGATACAAATTTATTTGCCTCCTTCCGCAACAGCTCTGAATTGGAAACCATGATGAACCTAGAACTAATCAAAGTGAAACAATGGTGTGACTTAAATAAACTTTTAATTAACCTTAAGAAAACAAATTTCATGATCATAAAATCTCCCAAAAAGAAACTGAACTCACCTATTAACATAAAACTAAATAACAATGATGGCACCAGTTATTCCTTGGAGAAAAAAAGACCATATCAAATACTTAGGTGTGATGATAGATGATACTGTTTCCTGGAAATATCAAATCTCATTTATCTGCCCACGTATATCAAGAAATATTGGCATTTTTTATAAGCTTAGACACTATATCTCTCTACAGCAAATGAAACAACTCTATTATAACCTCATTTATCCATACATCTCAAACGCGATCACTGCCTGGGGCAGTGCCTATAAATCCCACTTGAAAAAAATCCAAACCAAACAAAATCATCTTGTTAGAATCCTGTTTTTTTGCCACTCTATATGAAAAAAACACTGAAAGTACTTTACCACTACTAAACTTGCTAGATATTTTGACAGTCAGTGACAATGTATACAAACTTTAGGCCCTAAAATTTATTCATCAATGGCATAAAAAACAACTACCAGGAATTTATGATAACTATTTTCGTTATGCCAAATATATACATTCGATTTGCATCAAAAGATAATTTTTATAAGGCTCACTGTAGAACAAATGGCAAACAAACTATTTCCGCCATGGCAACTGATTTATGGCAACAACTTCCCTATAAATTAAAACAGCTCAACAAACTCAGTTTCGCAAAAAAGTTAAACAACATCTGTCCCTTAAGCAAAATTAATTGCTTCGATCACCTTAATTGAATTTCTTTGTCAAATTTCCTCCACGTCTATTTTTCTCTACTAGATGTTTTGAATCTTCAACTTTTCGCCTTCATATTTAACTAATTAGTGTGTTAGATATAGCATGATTAGCATACTATGTGTGTATATATATGCATGTATATACATCGATTATATACATCGATTATTTTTCTATTGTTATTCAAATTGACATTAGTATGTGTGTGTGCTACATTTCAAATTTAACATAATCAGTCTAGTGTCTAACTCGATAACCTCACGGTTTATTTAGACTCTAGGCATTTCCTTCTGTGTTACTATATTTAGTATATTTATATAATAATAATAAAAAAATAAAAAAATATTAACTAAATATAGAAAATGTAACTGAAAAAAATCATTGTGAAATGTGAAATAAAGTATTGTATTGAAATATTGTCCTAGACTTGGATAATACTTTCCTAAGATGCCGTCGCTAGCTTTTATTCCACTCAATTCGGTGGAGAAATGAGCTTTTGCGAGCAGAACACTCGGCCGTTTGACAGAAGAGTGAGAATTCCAAAATGGCGTCGCATTATGTAACATTTATAAGAGCACTTGGAGTTTTCCATTTATTGTTACCTTGAATTACCGTAGGTTCCCTAAGATCCAGATATTTTATGACTAGCATGACTTTGTCCAGTGATGGAGACTAATTGAGTTTTAGGATCGGTAAATGCAAAATAACCTCTCACTTTGGCTCCAATATTTGTAGCTTATTGCTGAACGTTGTCGTTGTTGGTCTGCGAGCAAGAAAAGTAGCACTGATACTAACGTGTGTTGTGAATGTTTTCATGTGGAAAAACTGACGTAGGTTTAAGCCAAATTTTCCGGCTGCAAAAGTTAGTACAGATACCCTAGAGGTACTTTTTATTTCAGAGAGTTTTCATTTGACGAAAGCAATGTAGAAATAATTTGATCTCCTTTAATAAGGCCAAAAATCTAAGACACCACAAAATTTTGGCGTGCACTCATTGGATAAAAGCGATCACGTTGCGTGATAGTTGTCGTCCGCGGATGCATGCAAACTATCAGGCGTTGTAGTTCACCACAAAATTGTGGCGCGCGCTCATTGGCTAAAAGCGATCACGTGACGTGATAGTTGTCGTCCGCGGATACAACTGTGTTTGTCTCGGAACTATCGGCTCATAGTTTCCCTTGGAAATTTGATGTTCTCAAAACTAGCATATAACTTCGTTCTCGGGCTTATATTTGTTTTAAGAACATCAAATTTCCGCGGGCAACTATCAGCCGATAGTTCCTCGACGGACACAGTCTATTTGTATAATAGAAACCTCGAGTTCGCAGTCTAATTATTAAATAATAGAAACACGGCTGTCGGCTAAGCATCTAATACGGCTGTATATTTTTACGAGTCATACATATTTTGGCGAGCATTTGAGTATTCTGCAATTAAACGAAATATTATAATAGCCAAAACCCTTGCACACGCGCTCGAGAAATGGGATTTACCATATATGGTAATGGCTTACCATATATGGTGATGATTTACCATATATGGTGACGGGACTCCATTTTAACGTAACTACCCGATATAACGGTCTCATATTTGGTGCGTTCTTGTGCATATTCCGTGCGTTCTTGGTAGAAAATATATAAGCAAATACCGTGAACAAAAATCCTGCAAAAATACGTTGGATCCGAAGTGAGGACCTATGCAGCCAAATATAAACAATTAAGAATGAAAAGTCCGAAACTACAGCAAAGCTGATATACAACGTAAAATTCTAACACAAAGCACTACGGTTAGCTAGGCCTGATACGAAAAGCGCTCGGACTAGATTGCAGCCATAGACAGCTGCTTCGTTCTTATTAGAACTCGTCAGTATGGCATAGCAAACAGTACGCGGGCTTCGGTGCCAATGCACTACCGACCCGGACTGCGCTAAGAAGCATCTAGTTACGAGCTCACAGAAAGGTAGAATTATGTAGTAAAACAAAATAATGCACGCTCGATGTCTTGAAAAACTGCGGATGCACGAGCGGAACGCGAGTGCATTTAGCAGCTTTTCAAGTCCTCGACAGTGCATTATTTTATTATAGAACATAGGAGAACCATCTTCTATTTGTTTTATAATATAAAATTCGATCTACGCGGAAATAAATTCTCAAGCACGCTGAGCAGCTAATGAAATCGCGCGTTCTTAGGATGCTCCCATAATTTATATTGCGATGTTTCGTGTTGATAAACATTACAATTGTTATGCTAATGTCGCTTTGTGTCAGGAACCAATGGATCTCTGGTTGGCACATTAATGACAATGGATGACGTGGCAGTGAACATTGCTATTATAATGTTTTTGTTTTATGCCGTCGTCCAATGCCGTCGTCGTTATTTGTTCTGATAGACCTTATGCAATAATACTGTTTTTATTTCATTGGTCAACAATGGTTACATGAGAAAATCAACCTTGTCAGATAAAACAGCATGCGAAAATAAGTAATACTGTGAAATTTGAGTGTCATAGCTTTCATTGCTACAGAGTAATTAGGGTTTGAATTAAGAGAGCTTTGTATGAAATAAGTCAGCTATGGCCTTACCAGCCTCGTTTTCATGTTTTCCCAAAGGTTTAAATGCTAGTAACTTTGGAACCAATTGTTATCAAACTATTAAATTACATACTGTCAACGACTTCTTACTGCTCTTTCAGGAGTCTGTATCAATTATATTTTTCTGTATTTGTTTAAATTCACAATTTATGCTAATTAGGCCACGCCTTTTTGCACAGGGTCTATACAATAACTGCCTGTGAAAATGCACGCAGTCGCTTACATTTTGACCGTTCTCTACAAATACACAACGTTGGAGAATTACCAAATTTTACGTTAACGTAACAAGAGAACGAAAACGTAAGAAAGTAAATCACTTTGTTTTTCGTTCGGCGTGAACGGAACTCGATGCATATATATCATATTTGTCGAAGATATGGATTTGAAAAATAGTTAAAGGCGGATAAAGGAAATAGTAAACACCAGATTTCGTGAGAACACTTTTCTACTCCTGTCGTCACTGCCATCGCCGTCGTTATTGCTTTAGGCTCACTGGCGTAAACAAAACGCACGACAGTACGTCATCTTCAGTCACGCTCTGATCACGTGCGCTAGTGGGCAACAATGCACTTTACCCTCTGACGTCATAGTTTGCTTGTTGCCTGTCATGTGACCCTAAATCAACCAATGAGAGCATGTGTTATACCTGGAACAATCACAGCTAGTATGTTTATTATTGCCTGGTGAAATCACTGAACTCATTTTCAACAATTTATGTTATGCGAGAAACTGATGTAACAAAGTTTCCACATCGAGTAATGATTTATCATTGGATCTGCCCAGGAGCGACTTAGAAACATACTTAGCTTTATTGATCTTAAACAAATTAATCAGTAAATGATCTGAGTTCTGGGCTAAAAGGCCGGCTTATTTCTCGATATTTTTTAAAGCTTATCGAGAATCGATGCCCGTACTTGCGGCTTAATGGAGGATTCGTGATAAAGAAAATCAACTTTAGTTTTGTAGTTCACGAACTCAGTGTTGTTCGCGTTGAGAATTAATTGAAGTTGCCGGTACAAGTATGCCAGACGGACAGTAATTTCATTTCAACACATCAATTGAAGGGCTGTGTGCCACAAGGGGCCAAGTGCCCTTTCAAGAACGTTTTTTTCTTCTTCGAAATTTCGATTAAAAATACAAAAAGTAATAGCTTCAAAAAAAACGTCCGATCCTAAAAATCGACGGTTTATTCAATGCTTTATTCTGCGAAAAATATTTGTTTGTGACATACACAAGTCACTTTATTGTTAATGGCGAGGAACGCTACATCAAGGGACTTAAGCTTAATTCAAAAAGTTTACATATCATGGATTTATCAATATGAGTAAAAAAGAAATTAATTGCAGACAATCCACTGTACAGATAAAGATGGCGGCTGGACATTTGACCACTTTCCCTTACGAACTTAACAGTAAAAAAAACACAAATCCTCTATTCTCTTAAATGACAGTGTTTTGGCAACAGCATTTGTACTGGCTTGTAGCGGATATAAAGAACTTCGCGCGCAAGGGATTATGGGTAAAGGACAAGGCATCATCTTTTTCGTCTGATCACAACGTGGTGAATGTTTTCAATGTCTGCGTCCTTCCGTGAAATCTTCATTAAAGTGAAGTTTAATTTAAAAATTCTAAAAATGCTTAAGAGCGAAGTGGCTATTGTCTCTTCTTTGTGAAATTAATTAATTTTCGTGGTAGAATACAAAATAGTTTTTGTTTTCGTCTTTATTAAAATTATCAACAATGACAGAAGATATTGAAGACTTGCGTGTCAGTTAATGCAGGTCAAGGCCTCTCATGGTGTCTCCGCTTTCAAGGAAATTTTATGAAGCCTTTGATATTGTAACAAGCATTATTGCTGTGTTCTAAAGCGAAAGAAAAAAAACGGATAATAAAACTAACGAAGATAATACAGCATTAACGTTGCGATTATACTGATTTTAGAGCTTGTTTTGCGGCATTATAATCTGATCCAATAAAGCTTGGATTTTAAAGCTACTCTTGACTGACATATCATTGATGTTATCCTATAACAGAGGCAGAAAAGAGACTTTCTGTCTATCGAAATAAAGATATTATTCACTTCAACGGTATGCCAGCTTCACGGTATATATTGACGAAACACGCCGCAAGTTTCTTATATATTCCCCCCTAACTAACAACCGGTATTATAAACCTTATTATTTCAGCGACATCATGAGGGCCACAAGTTTGTAAGCTTTACTTTTGGGTGTTCCCCTTTTTAAATAAAGAATATTATTATTATGAGTTTACCGTTACGTGTAAATCTGGGATTTCTGGAATATTAAAAGGATTGATTTCTTACGGGATTATTAAAGAATTTCAATCAGTTTGCAGATTTTAAAGCCTCAGTGTTGCTAGCAGTGACAGAGAAATGCTCAATGGCGATCATTGAAATTTTAAGCGGCCAAACACAAGTTTTTCTGCCTCGTGGGACCACAGAATTGGCCTAGATCAAGCTTAGTCTTAGTCATGATAACTGAATGAGCAGAACCGTGAAAACGCTGTGGTTAAAAAAAAAAATCCACGATCATCTTTAACTGGCCAAGTCTTTCTGGTTTCTCGTAGTCGACTTGGAAGAAGAAATGCCTACTCTTTTCATCATAATTGAATGGGAAAAAACCGTGATATAAAAACAAGGTTAAAAGCTGTTTTTCCACCATCTGCATGTTGAGCTATCTTTTCGAGCCAAATTCCCGATATATCTTATGTCTAACTGTAACTTGTAAAAAGGGCAGGAAGTGCCACTAATTCGGTTAATCGAAACAGGTGTATCTAACATGTTATTCGCTTCCGTTCTGGTTGAACAGGAATAAACAAACTCGCTAGATCGGGATCGATTAGGTAATCTTCGTTTTCTTCCCGCTCAGAAAATGCGGAGAGTAACGTGGATTTCTATTATAATCAGTTTAAAATATGACGCCTACACGAATTCACTATACTAAACATGATATCGTAGCCAGTTAAATAAGAGCTCTGCTAGCCTTAAGTTTAGTTCAAAGGTTCCATTGAGTGTTAGCTCTAAACAATTCCCAAAGGGTGCGGAACTTCGCTTTATTTTCAAGATGAAACAAGTGAATTCCTTCGTTGTATCCGCGTTTTGCGTCGTTTTATTCGTGTTATATTTTCAAAGCACCGAGGCCTTCTCACTTTCTACAGGCAAAGTTGGGAAACGAGATATGGAGTTAAAGGTAAGTTTGCTAAAATTCGCTTACCTAACCCATTAAGATAGAGGCTAAATGCCCTTATAAACTGGGTTTATTGATTTCAAACAAAAACAGCCGATGAAAAGCCATTTCGATTTAAGAAAAAAGCTATATAATTCCTTGAAAGTAGCCAAGTTAGGTATCTGATATCAAAGAGCGGAAAATGTATGATGTGAGATGGACTGACTTAAAAAACTTTAATACTGTGTACTCTAGGTCTTCAGTGTTTTATGAGTTACTCTTGAAGACATTTTTAATGTTTACTGAACTCTCACTCGCAAAGGAAATAATTTTCCTTGACTTTTGAATTTTATCGAAATGTCACGGAGAGATTTTCTTTGCACTGATTATACATTATCAAAAAGTTTTAGTATAATTACTATAGTTAGGAATTTTGAGTCGACAAGCACTTCACATCGTTATTAAACTAATGTCGAACGAGGAAATATTTCCCCGGCAAAAATCTCATTGTCAAATTCAGTCATTTAAATAGTGATGCAGCTACCTTTTTCACGAAGTCCACGACGAGTTTTTGTTTTCAAAACATTCATAGACCTCAGGATTTTCTTTACAATGTTCAATCAAATCTCTAAACAACCATTTGTCTATACTCTTTTATTTTTCTCTATTTCTAAAGGGGAGAAAGTTGAAAAGGTGTTCTCGAGTTTTTGCTCCGCATCCAACTGGGTTCTTTGTCCTGTGATTTGTTAAATAGCATTTTGGTTTTTGGCTTATTAAGATTCTAGTTAGTGTACACCAAGCTCCGTGTGACTTTTCCAAATTGCCCAGTTAATATTCGGCTTTCGAATTCAAAATATTTTCATTGTTTTATCCCAACAAGCAATTACTATTTTACCCAAGCTAAATCGAAAACTACCCACTTTCAGTATTTTTTTTTTTCACGCAAGCTCAATCCGTCTCTATTGTTTAACCAGTATATGGTTAATTCCATTTTACGCCAATCCCATATAAGGTTTTCCTATCAAATATTCAGCAGCTTCACAGTGGAAAATGCAGTTGAAATCAAACTTAGTTGACTAAAATTTTACAAGTCAGCCGCCACAGCTGTAACATATAGGAGCATATCGGGCGAACATTATTGATGATATAATAATATAATATTTTGTTAAATTTACACGAATATAAAACTTGGTTCAATTAATTTTCGTTCAACAGAAGCTAGCAACGAAGAGGACTTTATACAATATGTATAAAACTGTCTTGCATGACTGCCAAGAGAGGCTAGAAGCTCTTCAACGGCGATCACCGCAACGGTTTAATCCAGTTTGGGACGATGAAAATCTCGCGAACTGAAACACCAACGGCTGAACCATGAAGCAGAGACTATGCTGCCGAGCGGACAAGAACAACCATCATCAATTATCTAATTTTGAAATTACTGTGATTGATGAAAATCAAGGAAGGTTGAACAGACGACAAGAAGTATTTTACGTGATAATGATTATGCGATTTTGAGTACTTCTGTGAAGAAAGTTTTGGCTTACAGAGAATACTCAATGTTCTACGCTTCTTTGAAATCGTGCCAATTTGACCTTTCCTGACCCATGACCGCGTACGTAAAAGCCTGGGTCGATCACTGGGAAGATGTCATCTCATCAACGCATCGATTCTCCATGGCGCCTTTCTATCACAACAATAGAAAATATACACAGTTTGTGAGTTGTTAGTAAAGAAAAAAGTCATTTTAGTCAACATTTAAGGTATTTCTTCAAATGAGTGCATAGTCAAATTAATTATATGACGTCAAGACGACGTCTTCCCAGGAATCGACCCAGGTTTTTACTTACGCGGTCATGGGTCAGGAAAGGTCACATTTTCACGATTTCAAACACCCTGTAAACCAAAACTTTCTTCACAGAAATACTCACAACTTTAAGTAGGTTCATAGGTATAAAAATTGCAAGAAGGGTTATAGGCACTTTAAGGGTAATCTTCGAGAATTAGTATTATTTTGTTGAATTTATCAGCTGTAGGTAAATTTTCATGCCCAAAAAACTTTTTAGTGAAATTTCGGCAGCTATTCATGCAGGGCCCGGTTCCTGAAAGCCCGATTTAGCGCTAATCCAGAGTTAATTACCATGACAACTAATATGTTTTGTTGAGAGTTAATCCAGGATTAGCGCTAATCGGGCTTTCAGGAACCGGGCCCAGTTCTCGGTTAAATTTTCAGGCGTTTCTCAGGCGTTTCTCAGTCGCCAGTTAACCCCATCTACGCCCTCAGAGAAGGGAGATTAAAACAATGCCGTGAAAGATAATTATAGTTTTGAATTGTATATAAATAGTTTTAAATATTGTACTCTTAGATCACAAGGGCACCCAACGAGTACTTTTTGAAATTCGTTTGAAACCAGTTGTCTGCAGCTTATCTAGCCATTTTAAGGCGCCTACTATGTCTTTTGACGTATTCTAGAAAGCTATTAGCTGTTCGGATTTTCTAGGCGGAAATCGCGTCAACCGAAAATACTATGGCAAAATACTCCCGGCCTACGAATTTGTTAGTAGTCTAGAACAGAAACAAGAATTTTCTAGCCCAAGTAACTTCATGTTGCAAAGTTTTGTGGAGGTACGAATCTTTTAGGGATTCTTTTTTCCTTTAGGCAATTCTTAGGGAATGAAAATGTGTTGTTCTGACTCTATTGATCAGACGAATTGGGACGTACGAATATTTTAGGGGAAACCTTTTAGTTTCCCCTTTCTTCTATATTTTCCTAGGGATTGAAAACAAATTTTCTAGCCAGTATTTCAGAAAACAATTTTCTAGGGAAATTTTTTTCAAATCCGAAAGTTTTAGGCTAACTTACTCTCCCGAACAGCTTTTTAACCGAAAACTTCGTTGGGTGCCCTTGAGATCAGCATGAAGCTCGATATCTTCAATTTTCAGTGGGAAGGATTGAAGCAATTGTTGAAGGACTTTTTCTGATCAGACAAGGCCGTAACAGTAACATAAAATCCTTCTTATTAAGAACATAATAGTATTATCATGATATCAATTCACCCTGTGAGCAGAGCCTTCTTCCCTCTAAGAGAAAGAGAAACGATGGCTCTGCCGAAATCCTGTCAATTCTTGGAGAGTCAGTCCGACGTTTGTCATTGATTTTATCGAGAACCGATGGTCAGTCTTGAGATCGAGGCTACTCGTATCTAAGCAACGCTCGCACATGTAGATTCGGTAGAGCATTGGTTTTAGCGGGAAGGCTTTGCTTGCAGGGTGACACGAAATCCAATCTATTGTCTCCTTCCCTCAAAAATGACTGTGGCATTCGTGTATAGCCTCCCCTGTAGATACAGAAGTCCTTGTGAATATCTTCTAACATATTCCAGGCTTACTGACTATCATGTTCTTTTGCAATAGTATTTCAATGTTTTTCTGCATGGTATCATGGAGTTTAGTTTGTTCTATAATAACTTTTATTATCTACACACTGATGCAACTATAAAAATACCCTTTGGCGGGGTACTCCCAGAAATCAGTTTAGGATAGGGGTTTGCCGCGGAGATATCGAAACCATATTTAAGGGACTAATGAATACTCAGAATTTATGGAAAAATATCGTTTTTATTTCTCTCAGTCTGTGTAATTCTTTACGTTTATTGAAGATTGTTACGTTTAGTGGGCGTTAAAGGCTGGTTTACACTAGTGACGCAAGCACAAGAGTCCTTATTTCACAGTGAAAACGAGCTCGACGCAAGCGCAAGCACTGACGCAAACACAAGCACAAGGATCAACATTTTTCCTTTTCCTTGTGCTTATGCTTGCGTTCGCGTTGTGCTAGTGAAAACGGAAGACAACGCAAGCACAAGGGAGTCTTTGACAGCTAATTACGTTTGACCAATCAAAACAATACTATATACTGCCATATTGGATTATTGGCCGCTACACAAAGAGACAAGTGACCAGCGAGTCTTGCGCTTATTGCACGGTTCGTTTTCACTTGACGCATATCTCTTGTCCTTGTGTCGCTAGTGAAAACCAAGCTTAAGAAAATGCATATACGATATTGCATACCAAGAGTTAGGGAAACAAAAAAAACGTACCCTAGCCCTATTTAAATATCGGATATTTTATTTAAGGATGATAATACAGAACATGAGAACTGAGGGTCCGGCACCTCGAAAACCATACCCTATCCCGCGGCACATACCTAAATGGCTTAAATATGGGAGTACCCCTGAGTTTTGATTGTACCAGTATATTCTTAATCATTTCTAGAAATAAATCACTTGTTGCTTGTAGTGAGTATTCAGTTAAACTGCGCCAAACGAGGAATTTTGCTCGCCCGAGAAAATCAGACGCTTCTCAGGCTATTATTTTGCTTGCCAAGGTCCGGTAAGAAAACACCGTGGACCTCAAAACACAATACAATACAATAACTTTTATTTAAACACGATGAAGATTAAAGCATTACCGCTTGTGGGGTCGTGTATAATACTAAAATAAACTAATTAACTATATACAAATTTCACATTTAAATGAACTATATATAATATTGTTAAAAACTAACTATTTAAAATTAACACTGATATATAAGTAAAAGCCAAAATGTGTTGTGTCCATATCATTGTTATTAATCATCTATATTTAAAATTAAAATTCAGTAATATATAAAATTATCGTTCTTGTGAGGCACAGTTTGCGGTGATTCAGCACGTGTATAGTTCAATTCCGGTATAAAGGATTTATTTAGCTCCCCCTCTTTTCACGTCACTGGAACTAGAAATTTTTGATTCCATCATTTTTAAGGTTTAATATTAAACAAGCCATAAAAAGTGAAGAGAGAGAAGACAGTATATTAGTTGTTCTCATTGATGACTACCAATGGTATTTGACTGTTTACCAACTCTGCTCATTAGTCCGGCCTTATTTGAATTTCGCGTAAAAAGTAATCAGTATATAGGGAGCAATGATTCGGGAAACGAATGAGCATCACAGAGATATTCAATCCACAAAGGTTGATTGACAACTTAAGGCGGCAAACTCCTATACCGGACAAGTAGATGGAGAGTCACCTCAGCTAGTTTTCTTAGTTAATAATGAAAAAAAAACTATATTTCTAACGAGACCTGACTGAAATACTCATGGGGGCTGACCAAAGCCAGGTCCACAGATCGAAGCGGAGGGAGAAAAACCCTCGGAGCAAGGGCGAGATACCAACAAACTCAACTCACATATAGCGCCACGTCTGGGAAACGAACCTTGGCCACAGAGGTGAGAGGCGAAGCGCTTAACCACTGCGCCATCCCGACTCCCCATCTTTGCGGAGGAATATTAATTTTCCTCTTGCATTTTAATCATATATATTTCGCTCGAGTTATTCCTACTACTTAGAACTACTGGATTATTTCTTTGTGAGCCAGTTCCAAATAAGGCCCGATTCAAACATTAGATCAAAAGAAGCCGCCTAATTATCTTTGTTTCAAATGCGTTCGGTGCATGAAAAGTTCGACGCTTGAATCGGACCCAAGATCCACTCTTCACATACGGAAGAGTAAAAGAGATGAGGAAAAACGGCATCTATCACGCGCCGGAACCCGAACCCATCCCGTACTAACACTACAAACTACATTGGTTGAAAGCACCGAGAAAAAAAACAATGACAGCCTTGTGAACATTAATTTTATGCAACAATATTACGATTATTTTGAAGAGATATTTTTATTGCGCCGGACAAGGAGAAAACCTCGCCATTGTGGGAAAAAAAATCATTTATTGGCCTTCCGCTCGGGGGAACCGAGTATCGAGTAATGATCTGCCGTGACTTATTTGCAGAGCAACAACTACATGTGCATGTAAAAGTAATGCAGTCCGCGCAAACATTTTGGTAAAGATTAAAACGACGTGAATTAAAGTTTTCAGTAACCCAGTTCAAACGGCGAACTTTCCCTGACTCCTGAGCCGAATTAAAAATGAATATTATTTTCGTTATAGCAGGTTATGTATTTCAGCATAGCTGGGGGTGGGGGGCTACTTTGAACTCTACACACACTCCTCGCTACATTCATATATTTTTATACATACTACTCTCACACTTTAGGTGGGAGGTAACCAGACAACCAAGAGGAAACCCTCGTGGCAAGGGAGAGAACAACACAACAAACAAACTCAACTCACATATGGCACCAAGTCCGACTCGAACTCGAGCAGCAGCGGGGAGAGGCGAGCGCTAACATACTGCGCCACCATGCCATTCAATTTGCTAAGGCTTTAATGTCTCTATCAACTCCAAGCCCGCCCATCTCTCCCCATCCCCCCCCCCCCCGGCCAAGATGGGGCATTTGACAACTTATCTGTCCCTGGGGTGGGGCATTTGTTTTGCGTCAGCCCGGACATTTGTCAAAAAATAACCCCACCCGGCTTGGAATTGATAGAGACAACGATATCTAGGGTTAACATTGAGTTAGTTTGAAGTTCAAATTGGGCCTTGAATTGCGTTCCGCATAGAACACGAGCATAAGAAAGGATGCTGCTATGATACTCGTTTGGTCTGAGGTTAATTTCATTGGCATAAATTTTTTCGAAATCTTGGCTGTGAAAAGCAAACAAACGGGGTAAAATTCCCGTCTGAAGCACGTTGTTCCTAACTGCTGCTCGTTCCACCACCTATAGACTCTACAGCAATCAGTAAGGTAACAAAGGTTCAGAAATTGCTCGAAACAACCGCCATTTCAAGTTTTCAGTACGCTGCTGTGACGTGTGGGATATTCATTAAACAGTCAGCGTGAACCGAACAGCATGTTGTACGTAATCTGAGAGCGCCTGTGGGCTAATTTGGTGTGGGTTGGAATCTAGGAATACGCCTACTACATAAAGCTGCTGCATTCTTCCCTTTGGCATGCGACGTTAAAAATGTGACGTTAAAAAGGATACCTCATTAACAAGAGCTTCTCCAAGCAACGTGGTCACCACGTCTTTGTTCTTTGTCAGTCATACTCCCCGGAATTTTGGGTGAGGGATTTCAGGCCAAACAAAATCTGATTTTTCATGGCTCCCCGGGACTGGTTTCCGTTTGCACAATGTACCACTTCATGAAGATGCCTTAACCGTGTTATCCAATAATTCAATGGCATTTCCCCCCGTGGTTTGTTCTCTTTCTCGATTCATTTTGAAGATCAACAACTTAATATTCCTATTTTTAAGGCTGCAATTGGTCAAAGAACAATTCATTATAGAATCGTCTCTATTTGGAACTCTCTTGAAACATGTTTGAAACTATGTAAAACTACCACATTGTACGGAAGCCAATAAGGGTCATTTCCCTACCACGTTGTTTCGAGGCAACAACGTGGAAAAGACGTGGTACCGCATTGCGAAGCGACAACGTGGAAACGACAACGTGGAAACGACAACGTGGAAACGACAACGTGGAAACGACAACGTGGTACCGTGTTGTGAAGCGACAACGTAACGGAAACGGAAACGACAATGCCGGTACCGCGTTGTCACGCTTCACAACGTGGAAGCGACAACGCGGTACCGCGTTGTTAAGCGATAACGTGGTACCACGTTGTGAGGTTTTTGTGTTAGTGCGGGCATCGAACAGGAGTCTAATGCGCAGCCTTACGGGTGGCGGGCAACGGAACGGGACGATGATAATTAAGGGAGGAGATTGAAAGAAGCTGGGACATGTGTTGGCAAAAATTGTAGCTGAAATAGCGGAATCTGGCAAAGAAACTTAAGACCTAGAAACCTTATAGCGATGTTTCGTGTGTCGCCATCTATTGTCATTAATGTGCCAACCAGAGATCCATTGGTTCCTAACACAAAGCGGGCTTTGCAAATCATCGTTGGCATATTAGCATAACAATTGCAATGTTTATCAACACGAAACGTCGCTATTAAACTGTTGGGGCTTACTGTAGTTTGTGAAGCTGTATTTTGTATATCTAGCTAATTAGGGGATTTAGAACCGAGTGAACTGGAGAACAGAAGAGAACTGACATGATTACAAATGAATAAAAAAAACTGAACCGAGGAAACCGGACCCAACAATTTCTGGACGTCGAAGGGCTCTACCCAGAGTATTCCAATGAAAATGTTGGAAATTAAAAGGTCACCGAATTGAGGCAAATTGAACTGAGATAAGTGAACCGAGTGCACAGAATTGAGTAATTGAACCAAGTAAACCGAATCGAAACGCCTAATGGAGCAGCTTATATGGAACAAAGAAATAGAAGAAATACAACCGAAACCGAACAGAAATCAGAATATAGCTACATGAATCGAATATACAGAACTGAGTAAACTGATTTCTGATTGAGAAAACAATTTATCGAACAGGAAATGACATGAATAAACTAGGAGGATAAAGAAGAATTATACTGAACCGGAAAAAGAATGACAGAAAAAGAAAAAAAGAGCGAAACTGAACTCTTCAGAGGAAACTATAAAATTGACCGGACCCCTGTGGAAACATCAACAAAGGGTGACTTTCATTGGAAAGGCAATTCTCGCTGGAAAAGCAATAAAATGAACTGGAAACAATGGGAAAGAGCAGTTTACTCAGTTCTGTATATTCGATTCATGTCCGTAAGCTATATTCTGTTCGGTTCTGATTTACTCCTGCAATAGGCAATATTCGTATTCTCACGGACGAGCTGGAACGAATAACTCAATGGAGGCTCGTGCGGGGGAATTCGCTAAAAACTATTTAGCATTAGAAAAGATTCCCCCGCATGAGCCTCCATTGAGTGCTCGTTCCAGCTCGTCCGTGAGAATACGAATATTGCCTATTGTTGGGCACCACGTTGTCGCTTCACAATAGACGCATTCTTAGGTTTATTTTTAAGATTAAGGACTCCGATTATAATCAGCTTAAGAAAGCAGGAACTACCTCTATATACAATAGGCATATTCAGAATATGCTGCTTACACTTTTTAAATGTCTTCATTTTGAAAATTACCCTGGATACTTAAGATATGTTCAACTTAAGATCAGTAGCTTATTCTCTGAGAGGCAGTAATTTTCTCAGCCTTCCTAAACCATCTACAACTTCGTATGGCCTTCACTCATTTCGATATTTTGCAGCTAAAGTTTGGAACTCACTACCCGACAACTATAGAGTTCTCAATACTTATCAATGACTTTAACCGTCTGATTAGGCAATATGACTTTGCTACCATTCAAATGTAATTTGTTATTAATTCCAATTATTATTCAATTACTCGTGTAAAAATTAGCTTTATCATGTAAATATTATAAATATAAATAACATTTGTTTATTTAGTTATTTTCTCGAATATATTAGCTTATTTCAGCTACTCTGTAAATTCGAGGATAAATAAAGTGTATGTATGTATGTATGTACAACGCGGTACCACATTGTCGCCTTCACGTTGTCGCTTCACAACGCGGTAAAAATACGTTGTCGCTTCACAACGCGGTACTACGTTGTCGCTTTCACGTTGTCGTTTCACAACGCGGTACTACGTTGTCGCTTCACAACGCGGGTACCACGTTGTCGCTTTCACGTTGTCGTCTCACAACGCGGTACCACGTTGTCGCTTCCAGGTTGTTGCCTCACAACGCGGTACACGTGTTGTCACTAGCCTGCAATGCAGGCGTTTCTATTGTTGATACATTTCTTAACATATCACCATACCAATTGTAACATAGATAAGTACATTACCTATGCATATTAAAGATTTATTATTATTAAAATGACCCTTATCGGCTTCCGTAACATTGTTTAAAAGAACTCTAAGAAAACAGCTGTTTTGCCAGTTTCTCGATCAGTAATATTCTTAAATGCTTCCTTCATATATTGCTGTTGGCCTGAAGACATTTGGACATGATTATATACATTTTTTATATTTTTTTATATCAATTATTGTAGTACTATAGTTGTTGAATTTTTGTGTATTTAATATTTAACTGTTAATATTACATTTACTCACATTGTATGTAATGTTCACCGAAAAGCCCCATACGGGGAGTGTGCATTAAAGTTACTATTACTATCATGCAATGTCAAAATAACAAGAGGCCCCGAGTGGCCTTAACTCTGGCCACCTAGAAATAGGTTAATTAATACATGGCGTTCTAGCATATTTTTGTGTCATACACTGTACATGGTTTGTGCTAGGGGAGCAGGATAATTGATTCACTACTCCGAGTAGCATGGAACCTCTCGAGACCTGTATTCTGATTGCACCCATACTATACTTCTATGGTTTTTGTACAGCACTTTCTAAAGGTTTGGGTGTTTTCTATTGTTGCGTAGGCCAATACTATCGCTCGTTTCGTGAAGTTCCACCCAACTCCTTTCCTGCCGCCGAGAGAAACCTCTGCCCACGAAACGCCTACATGCGCCACGGTATCACGATTTCCATTGGTCGAGAAAAACGAGACGGTAAACATTGTAGCTTCCAGATTGTTCATTTCCTATTGTTAACGGCAAGAGAAGGCGAAGTAGAGAAAATATAATACATTTCCATCTTCGAGGGTATAAATCAAAGCTTTCTTTAGGATAAATTAAGGTAGATTTATTGAACGGTAATTTCAAGGTCTTCTGCAAAATAAGAAGACAAAGCCAGAGTTTGAAGCCCGTTCATATCAATCGTCGGCAAACAAAAAACTGCGTGGCGCCATAAACATAAACGGCTGCGAAGAATACTGTGGGCAGAGCTATAATTTATACTCTCCAGTTCTAGTTTCATGACAGTTCGGTTTATAGTTACGGCTTTTCACGACAAATACTGCTACTCTTTTCGCCGATCCAATTCGATTTTAATACGGTAGTCATATCCAGTTCTGTTTACGGGTATAATTCGTGGTCAATTCTATCGTCTGCCGTTCTGTTATTCTTTTGACGATTTTAACTTTTTCTTCTTGGTCTGTATAAAGTCACGTACAGTTCAAATTACGGACGATTTCATTTCCAGTTCGAATTACAATCAAGGGACAAGTAAGATTTGTGTGCGTATATATAAACACAAATATTTCAACCTCACCAGTTCTGATTTCCGTTCGCGTTCAAAGACAAGGGTCAATCACTGTTCACTTCCAGGTTTTCCGACTCTTGAGTTAAAGTCTTAGTAAAGCTCGGCATATTCCCAGTTGAATAATCTCAAGAGTATCTCAGGAGAGTACTTGGCGGTAAACAGCCAACATTGCAAACAATCAAAATCCCTCATTTGACCTCCTCACAGTGTGTGATGGTAATGAGGGGCATTTCAACAATATCAACACCGCAACCCTATGGCATTTAGATGCAGCAGTTCAGGCATTTTCTTTCCGTTTCCGTGGATTATTGGACCAAAAGCATCGAAACCAAACCATCACTTCTCCTCCGGCCAGCCAGACTAGCTGACTGTACGATTGGATCGCCACATCCCTTTCGTAAATGTGAGAATTTCCCATCGAAAGCCCTTAAAGTCATATCAGCCCTAGAACAACTGAACATCTTCGTATTTCATTCGAAGAAACCTTTGGTTTCAGCAAAATAATGGTTAGAATGGCTCCGAATCTTCGCTCCGTTGCTTGGCTTGGCACACTAGAAGTATAAACCACTGAGACAGACCACAACCAAGATCCGGCGGGTGTCGAATCTGATTGGTTGATCCTGTCACGTGTTGGGAATCGAACAATGGGCTCCTGTGTAATCTGATTGGTTACTGGCGCCAAACAGCGACACAAAAAAACAAAAATAATAAACACTTGCGATTTCTGACTCGTGCCTCGGCCGAAGTCCTGGCCCGAGTAACAATACAATTGACTTTATGCACGGTGTCATACCGGCTTCTGTCTAAAATTCCAGACTACAAAAAGGCATAATTTATAGTAAGAAAATTGGAGGGACCACAGACGAAATGATAAAAAACCGGATCTCCTCGGGTGTAGGGATCTGATCAGCAATATATATATAAATAGACAAGAAAGGAAAGGCTGATTCAACGGTAGAGAGTTTTTCTTCCAATATTTCGATCGGCACGGCCGATCTTCTTCGGGGAAAGAGGCTTACAATGTATCTAATAAACTAGAACCTTTACGAAATAATACATGAATTATAAATTGCACAATATTATGATAAAACACATATAGACCAATGAAAAGAAGGTGGAGAGTGACATATAATATGAAACAAAAAATAAGTGACGTGTTGATGATTGTGAAATACGAGTTAAGTTTCATCACGTTTATTCATACCTAGAGGTTCAAGAGTTTGACCTCTATCGATAAGATACGCTTCTCGCGCTTTGCGTATACTGTCTCGCTGAGAAAAAACATTGTTGGAAGAAGTATTGGTTAGTAGTGTAGAAGGCCGGTCTGCATCTGGGTAAGAGTCCTTTAGGAACAATGTTGTGTTGAAGATAATAGCGATAATTGGAGAGGTGATGTGTATATCTTATAACTTTTTGTTGGAGTCGTTTTGCAAAGTTAAAAAGTTTTCGTTGGGGAGGTGTAAGTTTCGCAATGATATGAAGAGCTTTGGGTCCAGGATTGGGATGAATGTCCATGCTTATAGGTAGAATCAGTGCTGTGACGTTGTATTGACAATTTGATGTAGATTTTATAGCCCCATTTCCAGGCAGGAGAGGCGGTGTTGGACACGCCTCACGTGACCCAAGTTGACCAATCAGAGTGCTCCTGAAGTTACGACGAAGGAGTGATTAGATACCGATTTAGGTGCTTAAAATGTCTTTAGAGTGCAACAAATCGCTGTTAAAGTTCCATTTCGTGCTATTTCTTTTCTTGTGTGACCTTTGTAATGGCGGGAGCTGCAGTAGCAGATTTTGGAGCGGTCAAAACGAAAGCAGAGAATCCTCCTTCGTATAGTTCTGGTATCAACAGGTAAGCCACATTATAAACTTGTTATGCAACTGAAGTTGTTCTCTCTCAAATCAGTAAATCGCATTTACTTCAAAGCGATGAGCAATACCAAATGTCCTCTTGTGTGTGCAATGATTTTGATATGATTGCAAAACGGTCATAGGCTAACTGAAGGAAGATCAAAAGTCAGAGGACCGAGAGATGCTCAAACTTCGACGACAACGTTGAAATGAAGAAACCATTTTAAATGTTCTCCAATCGAGCTTTGCGACGAGTGTCCAACAACGCCTGATTTTGTACTCCCCTTTTGTGATTTCACGGACCAATCAAAGAGCATGCAGATCATGGTTACGATTTCCCACGAAATCACGGACAGTTTGTTCTTGGTAATGACGAAATTATGCGTCAAAATATGAATTAACGATTTTTGTTTGCATTGCATTTTACTGAACCCGAACATCTATATGAATAATGTACGACACTGATTTCATGTTGTAAAAAAAATCGGTCGTTTGCGTGGACCGTTAGTATTGAATCAACGGACAATCAACACTTTGTATTGATACTATTTGTAATTTGTATCTAAAATATTTTGATTCACCATGGTATTTTGGTTGGACCTTCGATCCCGCCAAAATATTAACCATGATCACTCTGATGATTTACCGAAACATACACAAAATTGTTCGATTACATGTAAAACAGGTCGAAAACCACACCAGGTAAGGCAGTACCACCGATTGCGTGTGCCATCGAATATATTTATTTTAGATAACACTTTATCCACTAGTTAAACAAAATCCGATTGTTAATATTTAATTGTTATAAAGAAACTAAAGAAACCAGTCCAAGGAATTTCTAACTGACAGTGTGGCTATTTCACTAGCGTAGCAACAGTTTCATTCGTTAAATTTCGAAAATATCTTCTGGATTTTTCTTACCATATATGAAAAAAAAACTCAAAATGGCACGATCAAATCTATTAAAAACAACCACTCGTAAAGATTTGAAACGAAGTCATTAAAGGACAAAACAAGTTCCGACTATACGTAAATAATAACATGTATTGTATTGTCATCAAAAAGTTACCAAACAATCGTGGTTAATTGTACAAGATGTCGAAGCTCAACTGCGAAAATCTGTCAATAGTTTTTCACTGGCTGTGATTAGTTGAGTAAACCACAACTCGAAGTTTAGCAGTCGTTGATAGTACTTATTGCGAACCTTAAAACAGTATATAGTATCTTGTCTTCTTGAAGCCCGCCTACTGGAAAGTCATGTACCTCCATCTTCCAAGTAGATTATTTACTGCTGGTGTATTTAGTCACAGCCTTGGTGCCCTCGCTGACAGCGTGTTTCGCTAGCTCCCCGGGAAGCAGTAAGCGAACTGCCGTTTGTATTTCCCGCGATGTTATAGTAGACTTTTTATTGTAGTGCGCCAAGCGAGAAGCTTCTTGAGCGATGCGTTCGAAGATATCGTTCACAAACGAGTTCATGATACTCATTGCTTTCGTAGAAATGCCAGTATCTGGGTGAACCTGCTTCAAGACTTTGTAGATGTATGTTCCGTAACTTTCTCTTCGTTTCTTGCGCTTTTTTCTGCCAGGCACTCCACCGACTAATGGTTTCTTCGCCGCCGGGTTCTTTTCCACTTTCTTTCCGGCTTTTGGTGGCATTTTGGAGGAAATTGATAAAGTTTCGCCCCAATTTCTCAAACTGACGAAGGTAGCTCAATTCACTCCGTGAATATTTATATCAAAATATTCACGCTTCACACATTCTCGGATCGAAATGTTCGTACGGCGATTGGCTAACTCATATGCAAATCTCTGGGGACCCTTTCAGACTAGAAAGAATTGCGTACCACAAAGGAAACACCTGTTGAACTAAACACCTCGAGTTTGATTTTGGGCTTCCTGTGGTATGCGCGCGCCAGCTATCCCAAAGAAAAATACGCAGCTGGCCGATAATTGCTGGTTTGCACGTGACGTCATAGCCGCCATGTTGGTGTACCTTTAACAATAGATTCTTCGTTAGCTTCTTTTGTAAGGTACACCAACATGGCCACCATACCCTTTGAATCTCTGGGGATTGAGTGAAAACCAGCAATAACGGAGGATATTGGAGGGCCAAAGGGCATGGCGGCCATGTTGGTGTACCTAACACAAGAAGCTAACGAAGAATCTATTGTAAGGTACACCAACATGGCGGCTATGACGTCATGTGAAAACGCTCTATAGGGTGAAGAAATTACTAAATTAGTTGTTTTAACGCTTTCAAGCTGGAATTTCATCATACGAAATTCGCTCGAGTCGCACAGAATAACGCGGTCGACGTCTTTTAAACGTTCTTAGTAAAACAATTTCTAACTTAGTAACAGTCAATTACAAATTAAGAAAACTCAAAGTTTTAGGCTGTTTTATTGTAAGGGCTATGTCATGGTACTGCGCATATATCGAGTTTGGTGGCTGTTAATTGACACATAGTTAAACCAATTACCCTATATCATTATGACGTCACGGCTTGTTTATGAGGGGGACAGAATCGACTTGAACAATAGAGTTTTGAACTACATCTGCTCTGCTGAGGAAAATTTAACTTCGAATTGTCTGGTTTCCAGATATCAGCTGTATCAATGTTCATCCCACAATATTTACCTTATTTGGTGGCTGTTACCGCTATTCTACGTTCTAGAAAATGCATTTGATAGCGATTTCCTTTGTGTTGCTGCTGTTTTGTCCCCCCTCCCACGACCGTGATCCTTAGCGTTTAAACAATAGATTGTTTTGATTTGACGTCATAATGATATAGGTCAATTGATTGAAAGGATTTTCAATATTTTCCTTGGAGACTGTTTATATACGCGGTTTGTTAGTCATTTTTGCATATTTGCTTTGATTTTAAGCATCCCACATGGCCGAGAGGTTTGTTAGTTAACATCAAAATCGGTGGAATGTAATGCATATTACCGTGACACAACCCCTTTAAGTTTTGTTGTTTTTGACGAAACATTTCAGACATACCTAAAACTAAAAACTGGGTCGAGTTGGCAGAACGAGCGCTCTGGGTCATTAAAAGCGCATGCGCGGAGGTTTTGCCACGGTGTCTGTGTAACGGAATCTGAAACAACCATAAGAGGCTGATTAAAACTGGGACCCGGCTAATTCACAGATCGAATTGAATTTAGTTTCCCATGCAAGCGCGGCAAGAATCGAAGTCTGGTAACAATGGTACCAGAACGAGGCCAGTTGTCCCAGAGATCACAAAATTGGAGCCGGTTAGAAATTATTAGTTTTCGTCGTACCGTTGTGTTCTTGTCATAAAGAAATTAACGTTATTTTCCGCCATCAACTGTAGATTTGTCTCTTCCTGTGACAAGCTAGGATGCCTTTATAAATAAGGTCAATACAAGCAGATCAAATCTGTGCAAGTTAATAGTACAGACCAGCGGTAAAATTCATGGGTCTGTGCGCGTACACCCGAGGTAGTGATGATTGCCAAGGTTTATTTAGCACAAGTTAAAATTAGGCCAAAGATTTGGGTGAAATCTTATACATTTTCAGCATAACAGACATGTGCATAACATTACAGGAACAATAAATATTGCAATGAAAAATTTATTTTGCTATACAGCTACAGACACGGTGATAATCACCAAGTTAGGTATAAAATACGTCCTCCACAAAATGTTAACACAGTTGAAGGCAATTCAGCATTTATTGAAAATAATTACTCTTAATAAATCGACGAACGAAATTAGCGTCCTCTTTTTGGGAAATCAGAAAAAAGATAACTAAACGTCCCCGAACACAACTATTAAATATACGATGTACTGACGGCATACAGCTGTTTCTAAATAGGTCGTTTCATGCATTGTACATTCAAAGACCGGGTCCAACCAGGCTGGGCCAACAAATGCAATGTTGAGAAAAAAATACTGAACTGAATACTTAGACCCTATGCATAAAGCTGGAACCTAATTTACATAAATTTTAACATTTGAAGAAAAATTGACACTGTAACCTGAAAGAGCAAGTACAAGTTATTCATCATGTGCAATTTAATAGTTTTATAACAAATTTCTCCAAAGTTATTACCATTTAAGGCTCAGGAAAAACATAAAAGCGAGGCTGGTAGGGCCATTTCAAAAGTTTATTACTCTGTAGCAATGTAACTTCTGCCACTCAAATTTCACAGGTTACTTATTTTTGCATGTTCTTTTTCGTGACAATGTTGGTTTTCACAAATATTCATTGCTGACCGGAGAAATCCAGTTGTAATCAAAATGTCCTTTATGCATAGGGTGTATAACCTCGCGGTCTTTACTACACACGTATCATACTCCATTTCTACCTTAGAATGCACAATGCAATATGCAACAACAGGGCGTTACCCTGCGAACAGTGCCTTCTTCCCGCTAATAGGGGGCTTCGAGAAATCCTGTAAAGTTTATACTGAGCATGCGCACGCGTTGCTTGGATACAATTTCGAGCCCAGGCTGAATCGAGTGGCCTCGAGATCGTACTCCTCAATGCATGCACTGTAAAAACCGGTTTGGTGATGCTGTGAAACCGGACTGACTAGCCCAGACTTGGCAACGCTCGAGCATGCTCAATATAAACAACACAGGATTTTCGGCTTTACCTCAGTGCAAAAACTTGGGAAATATTCCAAGTCGCAAATTATTCATAGTTAACAAAGGGTGTTTTATGACGCAGTCTGAGGTTCTTACACCCTTCTAATGCCCCTCTTTCCCTTTTCTCTTCAGCGGGAAGAAAGCCCTGCTCGCAGGGTGACGCTATGAAGGAGACAACTTTTTCTGAAATAGCTGTATACCGCATCACTGACTTTGGGATTTACGTATATGTCCTTTCCATGGGCCTTTGAGGCCCCAAAGTGGATTGCAAAGAGTCAGGAAAAGACCTACTAATCGTTTCTTAACACGTCATTCAAACCAAAAGACACTTCTAGCTTATGGTATAAGCTGATAAATGCTACTGTTCGATGAACGAGATGTATGTAAAGGTTAAAGAATATAGACCAACCATCATGCTTTGCGCGCCATGACCGCCATTTTCTCGTCTTCCAGTCTTTTGAAAATCACTGCAATCCTGTTTCAATTTGAATCAGTTTTTGTAAAGTTTCTTTTGTAGTTTTTCTGTTTAGTTTGACAGTTTCACGAAGCGAAAATAAACAAAACAAAAGACCGCTAAGCATCACGGTTGGGTCAGATTCTTGAAGTGTAACGATTCTTAGGCGGAGCAACGGCTTGGCACCAGTTTAATTTATTTTGCATCGATAAGCAATAGTAATAGATCGAGCCGGAGGCGAGTTTATAAATGCGATAAAGCACGGACACGATTTCTGTACATGGCTTATCAAACGTCTAGATGCATAGAGTCGTGTTTTGCAGTTATTTTGGCAATACGACCTATTTCGGACGAGAAAATCTTAGCAAACGTTTATGCAAATCGGGACGAATCTATATCAGATTTACACATCCCTTATCGCTCATTGATTTCCTGTTTTCAATGAGTTTGATAATAAATATTTCTTAAGTATGTTGATGATCAAACATGAAACACTGCAGCACCAATGAACATCTATGGATGCGAGTGTTCATACCACGTACTACTTGTACTACTAGCCCTATTCTTCGTTTGCAACCAATACCCAGAGATTAAAATGACAAAGCCATGGCGGGTATGTTGGAAGACCAGGGACTTTAAGCAACACGACGGCAACGTCACGACGACGACATAAAACAAGCCTAAATTACAAAATACAATAACTGCACGCGACAATGCACGCAGTCGCCTACATTTCAACCGTTCTTTGCAAAAACACAATGTGAAAACCCAAATGACGTTTTGAAGAGAACGCGAACGTAAGAAAGTACATCAATCTATTTTTCGTTCGGCATGAACGGAACTCCATACTCATCATATTTTTCGAAAATCTGGTTGTGAAAAACAATTAAAGCCGAACAAGGGAAATAGTAGACACCAAATTTCGGGAGAAAACACTTTTCTACGTCCCGTCGTCATTGCCGTCGCCGTCCTTGTTGCTTAAACTCCCTACTTTCGCGAAGTCGCCTCGCTTCGCTCAAATAAAGAAACATAAAGAGGGCGACGTGTGGCAAGTCTAGTATGTTGGTGAAAATAACAAGCTAACGAGGAATCTTTTGTAAACATCCACCAAGATGGCGCGATGACGTCATTTGCAAACGAATAATTGTGGAAGGAAGTTCTCTAAGTTCTAAGGAAATGTTTGAGAAAACGAAGCAGAAGTGCCTGTCCTTATCAAGAGACCTTTTGCAAGAACATCACGTGCTGATATATCACTTCAATAACGAATGAATCCATGGGAAAGGCTTTTCTGGAGGGCAAACAAACTTCAAGAACGAAGATTTAGAACGATCGATTGGAGGTGGAAAATAGCATTTTCAAACAGGTTTTGTTAATAACACTGCCGATTTCGTACATGCAAGTGTCTTTAAATTAATGAAGCCAGATATTGTTTGCCCTCTAGTACAACTACGTGATTGTGCTTTCCATTTTTTCTTTCATTCAAAATGTTCAGTAGTGATCACCGTTTTTTCTAAAGCTTTTTCTTTACCCATGCAAGATTTCTCAGCAATAAAATAAACTATCAAACAACGACTACATGGATGTCACCAGTGAGCCATGTAGTTTTTGAGAGGTGTGGAAAATACTCCAAATCTACATTGTCCAGTCAGTAATATGACAATTGTGTAAAACACATTTCTAATAAACCCAAACATCAAAATAACACGTATAGTAAAGCTAACGCACAATTATCTATAATTTGTCGAATGCCCAATTAGAACAACTAAGTACGTCGTCTGAAATGGGACTAATAAACCAAACAAGCGTGCGTGTTTGTTGCCCCGTTTGGGGCCCGCAGGCAAACAACAGGGGCACTTACCAACCACCGCGGCAAAACGTCAAGCGCATGCGCTTTTGACGAGCACAGCACGCGTGCATCCCGCCAATTTCTCGCCGAAACTAAAAGCAACCCGTTTCTAATTTTAGGCATGTACGCGACTTGTTTCGCGACTGAAAAACATGTAAACTGCTTGAAAGCTAAGCCTAAAACTTTAACAGGTTGGAATTTTCTTAATGTGTGTTTACTATTATTGTATTTGAAACCAGAGCCTTCGTTCTTTCGGCCAGCGGAGCATAACGTTTTGCCGCGATGCTCACAGCGGTCAAACGTCCGCGCGTGCGTATTACGGTCAGTCTGGTGGGCGGCCGCGAGAATTTCCCGCGCAAAATTTACCTTGAAACATATTACAGCAACCCAGCGTTTCAAACAAACTCTGCTTGTGAACTTCTACCCCCAAAAGTTAATAAAAATACGTGAAAGTTAAGCTTTTTATTTTCACCGTCGACGGGAAACTGAACAAACTTCAAACTGTGAGTTTACCAAATTTTTTCGTAATTTACCAAAAAAGTTATCAAGGTTTGAAAACGGGTGTGTGAACAGTGACGCTTTGAATAGCCCACGATATGCTTTACTTGGCACGCACAAAAGTTTCAATACGAGGCCCCGTGCTAAATTAAATTTATTCTTTTCACAGAGAAAATAATTAATTTAATTTAGCACAGAGCCTCGTATTGGAACCTTAAAGCATATCGCGGAAGTCGGCTATTTGTTTTGGAATATGTTGTTGTTGCAAGACTATTGACGCATGCGCAGATGTTTGACCGCATCTATATTCCTAGGTACTTCGTGTAACGTACACATTGTATTGAACCCGTTGTTGTCGGTTAGGGTTTCTATTTATTGTAGGGGTAGGAAGTACCTACCCTTATGTTTGCCTGTGGGCTCCGTGTTGTCACATGATCTGAAATGGGGCAACAAAATCATATTGTCGAGCAAGGTTGCTGTAAAAACACAATCTGGTTCTTTATGACATACGGTCTGTGAGGTCTAAGAGTACCACTTGATAATAAAATGCAATGACGGCTTTGTAGCCAATAAGTTTGGGAAACTATCAAAATTCCAGCACAGTTTGAAGAATGGGATATAGCATAAACCAATATTATATTTTGTAATTGCCTGGATGAATAATACTATTTGTGATCCCCATTTGTAAAGATTCAGCGCTTTTTTTCACACTATATGAATGGCAACAAAATAAAGCGGTGATACACATACTGGGCTTGCGCATAACAAATTTGACCCAACTACAATTAAGCTTTTATCGTTCGTACAATATAAAAAAAACGCTTTCATAAGAATTCCTAGAATATGTGTGTGTTTCCTTGAAGCTTTTTTGTTAATAACTGTTCTTTGCCAAATGCTATTCACAGCATAAGGACTTGTAATCACAATTCTCTATTTTAATAAATTCCATACTGTATGACTGAATTTACGAATGCCGGTGCTCTGAATTTGTTGGTGATTTCCTAATGGAGCAGCGATGTTCCTCAGTCTTCAGGAAGAACTTGGATTTCATCACTGTTCTGTTCACACATGGTGACCTTTTCATTCTAGAGAGCAGTTGACCTTGAGTCATTTTAGAAAGGAATGCAAAGAAGTATTAATTTTATAATGAGTTCAACTGGATGAACGGGTCCATTCAACTGTGATCAGATCCAAATTCTCCCTTATAAACTGAAGGAGAATTTAGAATGTGATCTTGCATAGAACCCTTTCGGATTGCAAAAAAAAAACTTTATTTCAATTTCAGCAGTAGCCTGTGCACAGCCGCTGCTCAAACTCGACAATATCGGGAGCGTCTGCGATTTACGTTCGTTAATTGTGTTTCAGGTAACATGGGTTTCCCCCGGATTCTGGAAAACTAATGATTGGTTGGTACATCATAATTCAAGACGTACGGCACTTCTCGGTCTTTGATTGGCTAAACGAACATATTACTGTTTATATTTCCCAACCGCGGATTTTCCTTACATGTGATCTTAGATGGATTTCTTGCTCCGGTTTCCTGTTGTTGAAAATATGGGAATCAATCTTGTATCATGCAGGTCATGGAGACCTTAAAACTTTAGAGGAACTGATGACTATAGAGCGAATTTCAATTGAGTGTCGAAAGTGTTTTGGTTTTGCCTTTACTAAGCTCTCCTATTGGCTGAGAAAGTAAACCAACCAATCAGAATCCAAAGTAAAACCAAACGCAAATTGGTTTTGGTTTTGCTTTGGTGTGTCATTGGTTCACAGGGAAGCCATTTATGAGTTACTTGTGATTACTCGCTCCTATCATTGGCTGGCTGTGGGTAATTTGCGTTTGGTTTCACTACACTCAACTGAAAACCGCTCTAAGACTTCCTGGCCTTGTGATTATTAAATTTCCTACAATTGCACTGGAATACTAAGAGGGGAGCATTCGGAAATAACATCGACAACATACAAGACACAAACTCGGCGCCTAAATTAACGGCTCTTGTAAGTCAAAGACGAATTTTCCTTCAATTTTCCGTAACAATTTCCGGAAGCATTTTACTCGAGGTTTTGGCTTAACTACAGAATACCCCGACACTCGAAAGCTTCACCGCGTAGCCGGCTACGCGGATACGCAGTGAGCTCAGCCTCTATGGACCACCCCTCCCCTTAATTTTTTGAAGCTGTATGAGTTTACTGGCGATACGCAGTGAGCTCTATGGACCACCCCTCCCCTTAAATGTTTAAAGCTGTATATTTTAGTGGGTACGCGGATACGCAGTGAGCTATATGCATGGACCACCCCTCCCCATCAACTTTTGAAGCTTTAGAACTAGAATATCAAGCAATACAAGGGATATTGTTGTTAGGATAAGAAACCGTGTAAGGAATTAATTTTAAGGCGATATGCTTGTGATTTTATCGATATCTCTGAATGGTACCGTAATGCGACACGGATAATTTAACATTGAATTGTGCATAAATTTCTCGGAACAAGATTAACGAACGTAACTCAGATGATATTTAAGGTGAGCAGTAGCGGTACACAGGCTATACAAACAGCTGCAAATCTTAGCAAAATAATTTTATATACCCTATTACAAAATGTTGAATCTTGTTTGAATAGTAGTATAGCGAGCAGTACATAACAGTTGAAATCCTTCCATGTTAAGATTAGTGATAGAGCGGATTTCAATTGAGTGTCGGAAGTGTTTTGGTTTTGCGTTTACTAAGCTCTCGAATTGGCTGAGAAAGTAAACCCACCAATCAGAATCCAAAGTAAAACCAAACGCAAATTGGTTTTGGTTTTGCGTTGTTTTGTCATTGGCTCACAGGGACGCCATTTATGAGTTACTTGTGATTACTCGCTCCTATGATTGGCTGGCTGTGTGTAATTTGCGTTTGGTTTTACTACACTCGACTGAAAACCGCTCTACTGTCAATTTTAGTGGTGATAGCATAACGTGGTACAAAGTTATTGAGATTTCAATATTTACCGTGAGAGCTCTATTAAACCTCCGAGGGACTTATTAGGACCTTAAGCGACCACCACGACGACGACGTCTAGGACGACGGCATGAAACAATAGTCTTAATTACAAAATACAATAAATGCACGTGAAAATGCCGCAGTGGAACTCTATGCTGATCACATTTTACGAAAATCTGGCTATAAAAGGCACCTAGAGGCAAATAAAGTAAATACCCAATTCCGGGAGAATTTTTTTTTCTACGTTCCTCCTTCGTCCTGGTTGCTTAAAGTCCCAATTTAGGCCTCGAAGAGGGGGGTTATTAGAGAGGGGGCTTAATTGGGAAAGAGGGCGGGGGATGAAGGTGAGGCTTATTTAAAAAAAGCAAATTTGAAACACTCTTAAATTATGTTCTTTTGTACCTGTAAATGTTCGAATTCAAGTGAAAACATAGCGGTAAAATCACAGCCAGTACTGTGTTTAGACAACTCAAACAATTTCCACAACTTCATCGTTATCTGATTCTCTAATTCAATTCCAAGTCTTGTTTTTAAGATTGGTTTGGAGGGTGCTAAATAGAGAGGGGGGCCTTATTAAAAAAAGGGATAATACTTACTATACGGCATGCTTTAATACAGGCAGCATTCACTTCGCCTACTGTCCTAAGCTTTCTGGCATTACGTAAATTAAAGTAGTCAAATTGGAATAGTGTCTATGTTTACCTGTGGTTCACTGTTGTCATTTTCCCTTAAGGTACCTGCCTTATTAGGAACAGACCTCAGTATCAACACCTGATGCTGCTGAACTTGATTCCTCGTCTCCTGTTCTGGTTGAAACCTCCTCGCATCCCTCATATTCCACTGCTGTATCCTTATAATTTTGTTTTCTTTCTTCCAGTGCTTCCAAATTACTAGAGCTATTACCATCAGATTTATCTACCTTACTAATTTCCTCAGTGATTGTCTGTTCGAGGATCATGTCTGAATTGTCGTGCACCGTACTTGCATCCTCGGCCGTTTCATTTTCTAAACACTCTACATGATCTTCCTCATTTTTAAAATCATCTGTCCTTTCTTCATCCATGTCCAAACAAGCTGCATTTTCATATGTTTCTCTAGTGCCAGCGTTTTCTTCAGTATTATTCTCCACACTAGTCTCTGCATTATGCGTAGCATTGCATTCATTTTCTTCATACTCTTCTTTAGAGCCAGCAAAGTATCTGACGTCCCTGTCAGGGTCAGATTGGAGCTTGCCGAGTGCCGTTAGAATTATCTTCTCGTTGCTATCTGACTGAGGGAAGGAATCTTTTGAATGGAAAGGATACTAAGTCAGAGGAGAGATGTAACTGTGGCTATCGACAGGATTCATATTCTGAACAATTATCATCATCATTCTTATTATACTGTAAACATCAACATCACCACCATCACATATAGTAGGTTTCGCGATACCAGCGGCCATCTGGGAAGTATACACAGGGCTCGAAATTAAGGGGGAAAAGGAGGCGTAATTTTACGCCCAGCTTAAATTTTTTAGGCGTAATTCTCCAAAATTTAGGCGTAAATAATTTTGATTTTTTCAAAAAAATCAGTTAGTTTTAGAGATTTGGAAATAGACTTGTCTTCCGATAATTTTTACCTTTGTAAGAGGATCTCGGCGTAATTTTACGCCTAAGTGGAAAACGTTAGGCGTAAAACGAAAAAATCTAGGCGTATTTACGCCCGTATCGGGCGCAATTTCGAGCCCTGATACAGTGTTTGTATGAGAATCTAATGTACATACATACATATTTAAAACTCGGATTTACAGAGTAGCTGTCCAATATTTTGTCCAAAATTCTATTTCTGAAACATTTAGTCTCAGAACTAAAGATGGTTGGTAAATGAATTTGCTGATTGAATTCGAGGGCATTAGATATCTTGTTTATCCTGCAACCCGGGTTAACTTTTCCCATACACTTGCTGGTAATTTGATCGCGGCATTTAACAAATAAGTGAGCAACTCAACATCAGACAGAATTGTTCGTAGGATGATTGCAGTCATAACATTTTATCAACAAAATTATTTACCAACCATATTTTGTTCTGGGATTCTAGACGTCTCATAAATAGAATTTTTGACAACATATTGGCCATTAGATTCTCATACATACAAACACTGTATTTCCGCCAAGTTTGCCGCTACTTACAAGATGGCCGCCGGTATCGTGAAACCTACTATTAATTATAATATTATTAACATATAATTAGGAACCTCGCCTTCATTCAAGGATTTATGAATGTAAAAGTTCAGAATGAAGCTTTAGTTCAGCAGCATTAGTAGACTTGCTCCAAGTCGAAGTCGCTGAGTCACTGGGTGAGCGATTACTGGCTCAAAAATCGAGCGCGAGAATCGAAGCGAGAGGCGAGTTCGACTTGTTTCACTTGCAGGAAATTGAATCGGGGGATTATGTTTTGGCGCGAAAACACGTTTCAGGGGCGGAGCTTACATTTCGCGCCTTTGACAAACTCTTTCTGAGGACAATCAAATTGTAAATACCACATCCACGGTCGGCTGACTTGACACTTCAACATACAATGCCTGAAGAATTGACGCTTTGTGATTGGGCAAATCTTAGTACGTCATAAGCCACGCCTCCGGTTGAAAAATCAACCGGTAAATTTGGCGCGCTGCAAGTGGGAAAAGTCCTTCGTGCGGGGGGCTAAGAAGGACTTTGAGAAAGTCTACAGCATTAGTTCCAGTGCGATTACTGTAACCGGGCCCACTTAGATAACGAGAACTAAACACATTGCAATACGAAAATATAGCATTCCAGCTTACAAATTCAACATATCCACGCGAATTTCTTCATTCAAACGACTTCGACTTCAGAACTACAGTGTTGTCCGCCAAATTTTCCTTTTCGAAGCTCGAGTAAGTTGAAATGCTATTGTCTGGTAATCAACACTGATTGGCTGAAATACCCGTAAGTTGGAATGCTTTATTCTCATTCTGCAATGTGATTGGTTCTCGTTGTCTGAGTGCAATCTGATTGGTTCTCGTTGTGAGTGGCCATGGTTACAGTAGTCGCACTGTAAATCCAACGTTAAACTTGTTCCACTCACTTACCACAATTTAGTACACTTTGACATAACGTCCTAGCCACAACTATCCTCACATTTGGCACCTTATCAGACAAGAGGGCCAACAGGCTGGAGAGAAACTCCTGCGAAAAATGTGTCCCACTTTCTGCATGTTCTTCTAGCATGCTTTGGCAAAGCTGAGCATACCTGGAACAAGATTAGCATGATGAGTAACATGTTTACCATTACAGTGATTTTCAATATTACGCGGACTGAGAGCTCAAAGGTCGATCAACGTTTTGTGCTTTTCGCTGGCGTCGATCATACGCGTAACTACGATGGCCACCGAATATTTATGAGCGTTGGTCATGGTCATTTGGTCTGACATTTTTACTTAATAATTTCAAGGGTTGCTTGATGTTAGCATAATAGATGTATCATACCAAACTCATGTCTTTATGAAAAACAGGTTTTTGAAACTTAAGACTAACACAATCACCACGTACTCAGAAACCAGATACTTTACACCACCACCATCCCCACCATCACCGTTCTCATTATCATCACCATCATCAACATTCTTATTAGAGAATGGGATTAATTATATTATTATATTACTAATATTTATTATATTATTAATAAGGTTTCAATTGACTGTAGTAAACCCCAAAACCAAAGCAATTACAACAAACCAATCACGAACGTAAGTGAATATTGATTGGTTTCACTGGCATGAGAAAACAACCAATCAGGAGGAAAATTAAACGGATTGATGGATTGATGGCGTGAAACCAATTACTCTGGAATTGGATTCGCTGATTGATTACAAAAACACTTTCCCAGCCAATAGAAAAGCTAAGTAAACGCAAAACCAAAGCAATCACCGAAAACGTTCGACACTAAATTGAAACCTGCTCTATCATATCATCACCATTCCTATTCTCGTTCTCGTTATTATCATCATCACTATCATCCATCTTCATCGTTGTCATCCTCATCATCCTCTTCATTCTTTTCCTTTCTCATCAATCTCTCTTCCAGTAATAACACTTACGCCTGTCTTCTTGTCCACTGCTGACTGTTCGCAAACTTGATAATAATGTCTGACACAAACCTCCTGACGGGATCTCCATCTTCACAGCCGTGTAAACGGCGTAACAGAATTCCAATCTGAAGAAACGAAGCCCTTGTTGTCATCTAATTTCATCATCACTTCTAATATCTCAAAATATATACATTATTTATGTGATAATGAACAGAAGCTTGCATGCTCACACTCGTTAACATAAATCATACTTAAAGCTGCGAACAAACCGAGTCCACATATCGAAAGAGAAAGTCACTTAATAATTACCGACGATTTGAGATAATAGATTGAATGTTTTTTTGAGAAAACGGCTTTTCAAAAGTGCAAAATTGACAAAGATCTTTCCACACTCCATACATTCTTTGTCAATTTTGCACTTTTGAAAAACCGTTCTCTCAAAACCTACTCAACATAGTAATCTCAAATTTTCGGTAATTACTAAGTGCGACTTTCTCTTTCGATTTATAGAGTTGGTTTCTTTGTAGCTTGAAGTATGACTTTTGCTAATGAGGCAAAATGTAAACAATGACGTCAGCAACGATATCCCTATTCACAAACTAATACAACTGAGCTACATGTAGATGTGATTCATTATGCAGTTTTTAGCAAATCCAAATCCATCTGACCGCCTACCGGTTAGGTCAGTGGTTAAGCGCCGGTCTGTTGTGCGGGAGATCGCGGGTTCAAACCCCGGCCGGACCAACACTCAGGGTCTTAAAATAACCGAGTAGAAGGTGCTGCCTTTGTGAAACAATTTCGTTCACGAACTGCAAATGGTACGACCTTCACGTCTTCTCAGATAAGGACGTAAAATCGTAGGCTTATCAGTGGATGAAGAGTTATCTCGTGGATATGCCACTGATTAATCCCATTATTATATTATATTATACTAGCAGGGACCCGCGGGAACTTACATGAAATCAACAAATATGATAAATTATAGTAACATAGTCTAGCCGGCTGACTGACTCCTGACACAATGTTGTGTGGAGGTTTTTAGCGTGTTGATGTTTTCAAAGTTGTATTTTGATTTTGAAAAAGGCAATAATATCTTACGGATCTCAGTTAATTTCTCAAACCGATGAGCACAATTATTGTCGAAAAAGTGCCAAAACTGACGGTCACAGGCAGCTCGAGACATGAATTCGTGTGACGAAAACAAATCTGGTCGCCGAATGAGCATTGATCGAAGCAGGAAAATGGAATAAAAACAATAATCAAAAGCCAAGTTATTTGAATGTCTGGTTGTAGTCAGTTTATGGTCTGAAGAGCCTACGGAGGAAACAGTTGGTTTTATATCTAAGAACACAGGAAACTACAGAAAACAGACATCAAGCATGTTAAGGCATGGTTTGGTAAGACCATGCAGGTACTCAAACAGTTAGAAATGCTGTTAATTTTTTATCTTACAACTCTATGGTGTGTCGAAGAGCAATATATTTTGTCCATGTCTGTTCTCTGTAGTTTCCTGTATTATTACGTGCAAGAAAACTCCTAGTCTCAACTCCATACACGTTATTCACACGTACTGATTTTTGAGATCAGCAAACTGGGATCTCTGACATGCATGAAAATAGCCACTGACATATCAACATTTTTGGAAGTTTTAATAGTGTAAGGGTGAAATCCCGAAAATATATTAAAGATGGGGTTTATAGACTCTTGTATGCCTGGGATTTTGTAGTCATGCGTACACAGCCTCGTTTTGATGTTTTTTTTCAGATTCAAAATCATCATTAACTACGCAGAGAAATTTCATTTCATTTTCAAACTTCCGCAGTTTACTTACATAAACATTCTTTCAGAGGAAAGAGTTACGTCTCCTTAAAACTTTTAACTTTGACATAATGCAAATTAGATGTACGCAAGACTGCAAAATCCCATTCAAAACTCTATAAATACATCTCAATATCTTTTCGGAATTTCATCCTACACTATTAAAACTTTCCAAAATTGTGGATTCACTGATGCTCTCTGAGATGACAGTGGTTATTTCCATGTTAGAGATCCCAATTTGCTGATCTCTTTGATATGACAGTGGTTATGTCCATGTCCCAGTTTGCTGATCTAAAAAATCAGCACGTGTGAATAAGGTATATTGAATTTGTCAATCAATAAGGGAACTAATTACCAATTTAAATGCTATCGACCTGACGTCAGCTACTCTGTCTGTTGCCAGAGTGATTGCAATGGGACAGACAAACTGCTGTATGCATGCAGGACTATAGAGTTCTGATAAATGCATCAATTGCCTAAAGAAAGAAACAAGGAAAATGTTGTTATTATTTGACTCTTGACAATTTGATAACTTGTACAAGTTGTAGACAACTTGTTAGTACAGACTTGTTGGGGTTGCAATAATAGCCACCGTTATCATGAGAACAAGGTTAGTCAGTCCACATTTAGCCTAAGGTGCCGTTGCACAAAACGCACGTAAATTACGATTAGTTGTAAACCAGTACGTAAACTATTCGTAGAAAATTTGGCCCGTTTCACGACGCGCACGTAACTTACAAGTGGTCGTAAAGAAGCATCAAAACTGTACGTAACTTACACAAGGCTAAAGGAGCAATAAAGGTACTCGTAACTTACGAATACATATCCCCGAGTGAAATTTAAACTGGAATTCCCGAGTCGTGCGATGAATTTTCTTTGAATCCCATAGCATTTACGAAAATAATAAAAATATAATCAGTTTTGATCCCGCCAGGAATCCATTGCGCAGTAAACTGAAGAGCGAATAGGAATTGAGCTAAAATTAGACTGAGAAGACTCACACGAGGTTCAACTACAAGTTCAAGTGAAAATCGTTGCTCACAACATTTGGTTTTCCGACATCAAAACTTCACTTTTATGCAAGAAAATACCAGTATTATATTTAGATAAACTCAGGGCTTCAAGTGGCCAGGGTAAAAAATATAGGGATAAATATAGGAAATTTTTCAGGAAAATATAGGGCTAATATAGGGCAAAATGAAGAAATATAGGGAAATATAGGGAGATAATATAGACGAAGTTGGTGATGTTTTCCATCCATTAGCTGGATTTTAAACAACAACAAACACATGAACATATAAAAAATAATGCAATGGCTCTTTATTTCTCGATGTCGATTTTCTTGCAGGCTATGCAGTGAACGTTGTATTAAGCGCCCATGGCAAAATAGCCGGCATTTTTCATTTCTTATTAACAAAAACAGTTAGAAGTACATGAAATATCCAATACTTGTATTCGTTTTTTAGTTAGTAGAAAAGAAATTATAGAAATATAGGAAATATAGGACATTTTAGAAAATATAGGGAAATCTAAAAAATATAGGAAATATAGGGACACTTGAAGCCCTGTAAACTTAATGCCAATCTAATATTTAGCAACAGACTGAACTAAGTGCATTAACTGGAGATAAAAATGGTGAATGTTTGTGAAAACCGGCGCGGACTGTTGAAATCACTTAGATGGTGATAGTGAAAATGTAAAACCTGACAAAAAGATAAAGTACAAGTACACGAATAAACTTGTAAGTATTAAGTATTCCTTACTTTATAAGCAAATTAATTACAAATGTTAATGCTCAATTTCTCAGTCTCAATAAATAAGCTTGTTATAAAAAAAAAACTGTTGAATGTTGTGTTCAGTTCACTCCGACACTCGTTTCCAAAATTTTCCTTGTACCACGATTTAGTAGCGTTCAGCTGTATTTTTCTCTTTGAAGGCAGTTTAAGTTTATCTGTGTGTGAATACTACATTAATTAAAACAGCAAATCCACAAAGCCCAAGCTTTTCACACATTTGTGCTGCAGTTTTAGTCGATTCCTGGGACTTGCGAGAGCCGGTTTGGGTTGCTTCTTGTTCAGTCGAGTGCCAAAACATCATTTCTCGTGAAAAACGGAAAATAAGAAAGATAATTTTCACATTCTTTGACTAATGTTAACTTTGTGAATATCCTGGTTTGGAATTTTAACATGATTTTGTCTCTGTTCGCGATAATAACAAGATCGAGTTTGAAAATAACAAAATATTTATGTGCGGGCAGCTTTTCAAACCATTGAATACCACCAAGTATGCTTTTCAAAATGGGGCAATACATCAAGATTGGTATATATAATATACAACTAAAATTGAAACCTCTTTCTCAGAAATTTAAAAGCTTTGTCGTCGTTTTGCTTTTTCATTCCCTCGGCCTCATCAACAAGCCTCCGGCTCCGATCTTCCATTTTCACGACCTCGCTGACAACAAACAACGTCGAAGACGTTCTTTTGGCGGGAAATATTTACGCACACGTAAATTACGAAAATGTACGGAAAACTTACGTACGGTTTCGTGAAACACCCCATACGTAACTTCTGCACGCTCACTTACGCACACGTAAATGCTTACAAGCACTCGTAATTTACGTGCGCTTTGTGCAATGGCGCCCAGGGCACCCCATACATATGGGCCCTTTCTATGGTCGCTACAGTGTCAGCATCAACAGGGTTTAACTGTTAAATTTTGGCTCCCAGATGTTATACACTGCAGCTCAAATGAATCACCAAAGAGAACTTACTCAGCAAGCTCTTGTCTGAATCTCCAGTTCCTGTTGTTATCAGTTGAGAGGAAGTCGACCAGCACAGGTAGATAGTCCACTCTTATTTCACTGGGTAGAAGCTGAGGAGGGAAATTGAAATTAAGAATTGAAGTTATGACAGAAGTGAACAGATGTTTTAGAATGGATTTCATATGAGTGGGACAAACTATGGCATGTCCATAACCTTACTGTACCGTATCTCTGTAATTTGATTGGATCAGCAGGTCAAAAACAATAGGGAAACCATTTCAATGTCACAGCATGCCATACAGTAATCATGTCGTAGTTATTGCCAGTTTGTCCCACTCTATAAAATACACAATCTGCATAAATTGTGCCATAAGTCATTGCTGTGACATGGAAATGGTTTCCCTATTGTTTTTGTCTTTCTGATCCAATCAAATTACAGTTATGTACCGCGGTACAGTAATGGCTATGGTACAATAAACAGTGCAAAACATGCACTGATTGGTCGATATCCTGTCACCTCATTCATAGTCTGGTAACAATGGTATCAGAGCGAGGCCAGTTGTCCCAAAGATCGCAAAATTGGAGCCAGTCAGAAATGTCTTAGTTTCTGTCGTACCGCACTGTTGTGTTCTTTTATGTCATAAGGAAATGAACGTTTTTTTTTACCATCGTTGGTATATTTTTTGCGTCCTGTGACAAGCTGACAACTGGCCTCGCTTTGATGCCTTTCTGAATAATGTGAAGGTGTTGCTACTGTACAGATGCACATTTGTTGTTACTTTGTATCCTCCTTTGTCCCTAATTATTGTAAAAACAAAATAATAGCAGGGTTAGAAGAAAAAGAAAAGTGTAGCTTGCCCGAATACATGTACCTCATTTCTCTAAGAAGCTACTTTGGCTCTTTGTCCAGTGGGTAAGTTGTCAAACTGATCTACTAGCCTGACATAAAAAGTCACTAGCCCTGGGCTATCAGACACGACTTTTGTTGTGCCCTGCAATTGACGTCATCCTGCCATGGGTCTTTTAGATGCATAGATGATGTTTTGTGGTGCACTTCTTTGTTCTTGTCATGTTGCAACATCATCTGTGAATCTATAAAGACAGTCTGACCCATGGCACAATAATAATCTATTTGTTAAATTCTCTCAAGGGACTCCTAGAGTACTCCTAGAGTTGTATAAGCTGCAATGTTTATGGTGAGACTAACCATGCATGCTACACCCCTACCTTTATAAAATCCGCTAAGTGTTTCAGCACTCCTATTCTAACCTGTAGAGTTAAAATACAAGGAGACTTGACATAACTATTAATAATAATAAATAATAATGGGATTAACAAGCAGGTGTCTCTTTATGTTAGGAAGTTTACCAGTTTATCACACTCAGGCGAACAGAAGAGTTCAATAATAAAAACAAATGGTCAAAAGACAATTTTTATAAAAAATGAAATCTGCCTGCAATTTAACTTCCTTATTGGAGAAGCCCTGAAGGTCTTACAATTTGTAGTTTGAGAATGTAATAGGCCCTTTGCAGGACCTGGCCATGTGACCTTTTTAGCCTGCCAATCAGCGCTAGAACAACATGGATGCCAGAAATGGCAAGAGCAAGCCAAAATTAGTAAAAAGCCCAAACTTTAGGTTCATATCTTTAAAACTGAAGGAATTAAGCTAAAAAAAATTTAAGCCGAAAAAGTTGCAGTTGGCCACCACCTGCAGGGGTTATAATACAAGCCAGTTTTAACTCAGTGCTGGAGCTCCTGCAGCACCTCAACCTTGTACCACTGACTATTACTTCTGTGGGTTAAAGGTGATTTGTCATGGTTTTGCACATGTCTGGAATCAATGTTCAATTGGTGGCTGTTAATTGGCTTCAAACAGTTAAAGTCACCTCCCTTAAAGTGCCATTACGATCAAATTTTGACATATCAATGTTTTTGCATATTCATAAAGTAGAGTTGACATAATATACTATTACCAGTTCAAATTGTTTTTGATACAATGACAGGAAGTCTTATTTTTTGAGCTCAGAATATTGAATCTAAACGTCCGCCATTACTGGGTCTGGAGGCTGTTCCCTTTGTTCAGCTTTAAACAAAGGTTTATTCAGCGGAAGTGATGTCATACACTTAATGCTTGCCTGCACAACACAACGCCTAGAGGCATACACTGTATTTCTACCAAAAAATGAAGAAAGTTATATTTATCATTGCGAGGTTGGCTACTTCTTTATGCACACTACATGTATTTTGCGCCGCGAGGTTGTCGTGTTAAGTGTATGACATCACTTCCGCTGAATACAGAGAACGACTTCCAGTAATGACGGAAAGGATTTTACCGGTAAACTCTCCTAAAATTTTGTAGCTCAACATGCCCATCTGGGAATATTTTTTACTATTTCCGATATTTCTAATACTGATTGACCTATTGACACTGAAAAAGTGGCAAATCGAAATGGTAAATTTTCGTCGTAGTGCCACTTTAATGCTTGATTGAAAGGATATGCAATATTTACCTTGAACTACATCTACAGTGCATGCACAGTTTGTTAGTCATTTTTGCACATTCACTTTGCTTTCATCCATCCCACACATGTGCTAAGGTCGTCAACCACTGAAAATTATTATTGTTCTGGCCCGGAATATAAAGCTGTGTCCCTCACCGCGACACAGCTCCTTTAACTCTTTCGTTGCACTAACTTCTAGTATGTATACAACAACTTTTAATGCATTTTACACAGCCTGTTTAAATGGTCAATTCCAAATGTAAAATGTTGAGCAGTTCATAGCACTTTCTTTCAGACTATTACTTGGATCCAATGTCAAAATTCACAAAACTGGCTAACCAGTGTATTCACAGATCTCACCTCATCCAAGTCCTTGAGGAAACTGTTGAATATGGGCACTAGTTCCATTCTAGTCATCTCCTCTCCAAGAACCTGAGCCAGCTCATGGATGGAGAATGCTAGAGTTCTTCTTACTTTCCACTGTTAAAAAGGAAACGATAATAATTATTATTGTGCCTCACTGGGTGCAAATTAATACATTATAATTATAATATTATATAATTCTGACAAGAAATATGTAATATGCACAAGAGAAGCTTCGTGATTATTATGAGGCCATAACAAATATCTGGATAGTTACAGTCAAATGGCTTCCCAAAGTCAAATCTGCTGCAAATGTACAATGTACATGTATGAGTAGAAAATGATGAATGTCCAGAAAAGAAGTTCAATTTATTATATAATCACTATAAACAAAGGTGTGCCAATATGCAAATGATGAGTCGTATTAGCTGGTTAATAGCCGACCAATAACGTTGGTTTCAATGGCATTTCTGGGGCAGACATCACTGTTTTCAACCTGTTACCCAAACAATACAAACCCTAACCCTACAACAACATAAATATTTATCAGCGAAGTCCAATAGGATACAACCTTAAAAACAGTGAAGTCCACCTGGTATTTCTTTCAGAAAATATACATGACACAATGCATTAAGTACATTTGTATAGCAAGAGTAAGAGAAAATTCTGATCTACATCATTTTACAGGAACAAAAAACAAAGCTTTTAATAACAATTTTATGCATGTCATGCACTTGTAAGTGCTTGCAGTGTTACTGCATTTCCATAGTCAAACATTTAACATCACATGCGGATACACATTCACTCACACTAACTCGTACCGATTTCACTTTTTTCCCACTCAAGTATGCATGCTCTTTTTAATTTTGTATCATTATCCTTGGCAAACATTGCTACAAAAATAGTTTAATCTCAGTCCTGAGTGCTGTATATGTAATAATTATAGGCTCTTCCTTTATTTGATGCATGCTGCCCATGAAGGTTTCCATACATTTACCTGCATGTCAGACGAGAGTAGCTCATAAGTGTCTCGTAAGCAGGGCCAGTTGTGTCTGCCAAGGGTAAGTGTGACGGCAGGGAAACTGAACGCACAATGCCTCGCAATCTCAGTGTCGATGGTCTGTGCCTTGGATGGTTCTGTCATAGAGATATAGTGATCCAGCAGTGCTTGTGGAATGACATTCTAAAGGACAACAGAGAAAAGAACAAGCCATTCCCAGTTACCAATGAAGCATACATGTATTTTGAAGAAGTTTACTACCATTTGCAAGTTACCATTCAGCATGAACCTTTTCCCGCAGTCATTTATGTTTGAAACCCAGACGTCTGGTGGCACAAACCTTTTTAATTAACCATCAAACTAATTACTTGTGCCAGCAGGGCTGGACCCAAGTCAGAAATCTGCAATGTTTATTATAAAAAAAATATATATATATTTTCTGTGCCAACCTCTCTCGCCACCAACCAATCAGCTAAATGTACCTTACAAGGATTTTTTTTTACATTGCCATTGTTACGTTAACTGCAGGATGTTTTGGTCCAAGTGATATTTTTTTCTCCAAGGGCACCATGAGAAACCATCGGATGAGTTGTTGTTGGTGGATAAAATAATTGTTCAATCTTCATTGTTGTTGTTTTCATTCTGTGCACTTGATTCTCATACAGATTGTGACAGCAAGTGATTATAATACCCTAAAATTTGTGAGAGCAGTTTTGATGCATGTAATACATGGGGATTGCCAGCCAGCCAGCCGAAGATTTGTACTCTCATGAGTTTCAAACCAGTGGGAATCCAGTCAAGTTTGTGAGTACAAGTACATAAATATTTAATGTTCCGTAAAGAGAAAACTCGGAAATATCTACAGAAGGTATTAAAATTAATATAATAATAATATTACGTATCAGGTTTACTACTTGTTTAGTACAAACCTGAGTACCATAACCACCCATGTGCATGTACTGTACTTCCAAACATTTTCCGAGAAATCTTATACCTGTGTATTCATTAAGAAACACATGCCTTTGGATAGCATTGACTTAGCTTAACAGTTTTATATCCTTATCCAGTAGTAAGTTTACTCAATCGATGTATTATAAAAGGCAGTAGCTGGTACTCAGGTAAATGTACCATAAAATCCCATGTATAGCCCCCAGCACATAATCATTTCCTTGTATATACATGTAATATCCTCCTTCTGACTCCATGCCCATGACCTCCATGTACATTGTAACCCCCCATGCCCTCCGTGTAACCCCCCCCCCCCAACCCCCCATGCCCTACAGATAAACTCCTTTCAGAAACCAATGTATCTTAAAGTGCCCCTACGATCAAATTTTGACATATCAATGTTTTTGCATATTCATAAAGTAGAGTTCATATATTATTACCAGTTCAAATTGTTTTTCGATACAACGACAGGAAGTCTTATTTTTTTAGCTCCGAATATTGAATCTACACGTCCGCCATTACTGGAAGCCGTGCCCTTTGTTCAGCTTTAAACAAAGGTTTATTCACCGGAAATGATGTCATACACTTAACGCTCGCCTGCAGAACACAACGCCTGGAGGCATATTTCTACTAAAAACGTCTTCACGTACATAAGAAGAAAGTTATATTTATCTTTGCAAGGTTGGCTACTTTTTTATGCACGCTATTTCGCACCACGAGGTTGTCGTGTTAAGTGTATGACATCACTTCCGGTGAATAAACCTTTGTTTAAAGCTCAACAAAGGGCACGGCTTCCAGCAATGGCGGACATGATTTTACCGGTAAACTCTCCTAAAATTTGTGGTTTAAGATGCCCATTTGGGAATATTTTTTACTATTTCGGATATTTCTAATACTGATTGACCTATAGACACTGAAAAAGTGGCAAATCGAAATGGTAAATTTTCGTCGTAGTGGCACTTTAAGTTTGTTGTTGAATCTGTAGTACTCTGGAGTTGAACAGAGACAATAGACTCTTTATTGTTTAAAGTTTTATTAACCCTTTCACTACTGGACGTGTTTGGACTCAATTGGTGAAATCCTGAGTGCTTACTGACCCCCCCCCCACTTGTCGATGGTAAGTATGGCTTCTTCTGTAATGTTTCCAATGAAATGTGCTCTAATTTTGGAGAAAAAGCCACTGTAAGAGAGCTAGAGGGCATCATTAAGTCTGAGGACCTGAAAAGTACTTGGCTTGCTTTTAGTACTAAGGCTTTGTGAGGGGATTTCACAGGGTTTTTCTGCTGTGTTTCTGCTTTGAGACACATCAAACAATTCTTCAATGAAATCATTGAAATTCTGCAGTTGGTGATCTTTTCCCCCTGCTAAACCTATTAGGATGTGTTTTTGTCACTTTGAAGCAATGGCTTGGTTATACTTTATTTTAAAAAAACTACAGGTGTCCCAGAGGGGGGGTCCCCTTGGAGGTGGAAGCAGGAAAATGTGGTTGTCTATGAGTGAAAATGCAGTGTAAACATGGCATGGTTCACAGTCCCTTGGTGTGTTTTGTGCAAACAAACCTGATGGTTGGAAAGATTAAAGAAGGTAATGTAATGACTGAGTGCTGATTTTGTGTTCGTTTCTTATTTCAAGCGCTCTATTTCGATCTAAAAGGTGACCTGAATCAACAGATCCCGGTAAACAAACACTATGGAAAGATAAATCATATATCTAAGTATGTAGACATGAAGTTGATACTATTTCAGAGCTGAAATTACAGGTACAACTTTGGAGTTTTCTCCAGTTTGAAAGTCTGATGAAGGTTTATAAAATGTACATGTATGTTTGATATTCTTCCAAAAAAACTTTTTTCCCTAAATCAAGATTCTAAACCCGGGGTGCTGCTTATCCGCGAGTGCGGCTTATCCGTTAGTGAATACGGTACTTCATATTGGCCGGTTCAGGAGCGAAAAGGTTATACTTCAAAATATTAATTGTCACTATTGAAATGCCATACTATTAACAGTAAAAGGAAAGTGAGTACATGTAGTATTGGCTGTTTTTTCCTGCCATATTTAAAGTTCCATGCATACAACGTAATACATACCCCCTGTATGCAATACCCTCACCACTGTGTATAACACCCCAAAAGGCCCCTTGTGATGGATAGTCCCTGTGATTCTATGGTATTTTAAGACCATGAGTGTTAGCCAAGCTGGGAATCAAACCCACAAGTTACAGGCAAGCACCAATACTGGCTATAATTATGTTCAGAACAAGTTGGAAAAATATATCCTAGGACATCAAATTTCCCTTTACCTGATGTGGAGGAGTGGAGAGATGATCTGCCAGTAACAACTCCTCTTCAAACGACGTCGAGTGGCGAAACTTCATCTCATGATAATCATCATAATCAAAATCATGATGTGTGTCTTCGGTCAGCGAGAATAATGCCATATGTTCCTCCTCATCACTATCCCCACCGTTAGAATTACCAAACACCATCCGTGGACTGTTAGGAGGCGTCTCGTCATTCTCACAAGGCTTGCCAGTGTCATACTCAATATCCACCCTCTCTTCAGAAGTGTTTTTTTCCTCATTTTTAGATTCATTTCCTGTTGACTCTTTGTCTTCAGAGTTTTCAGCATTGCCTTCATCTTCATCGTCATCTTCAGTTTTCGTACCTTTACCTGCTTTGCCATTCTTTTTATTGATGCTGTTGACTTCGATTTCCACTTGTGGAAGGGGTGTTCTCCAGTACAGAAATGAATTGAAGTAACTCTCATCAAGGTCTTCATCGAGATCCGTTGTAGGACAGTGTTTGCATTTCCCTGATTCACGTGTACAAGAGTGAGGAACAAGATTCTGCTCATCCGGTAAGCAGTCTTCTTTGTGGGTGTCACTGTCTTCTTTGTGGATGTCATTGTCTTCTTTGTGGGTGTCATTGCCTTCATTGGGTAAATCGGGTGGCGAGATGTATCCAGAGTCTGTTGTGTTCCCCTCGGGCGAAGAGCCTCTTTCTCTCTGGACAGGTTCTTTGTCAGGTACATTGCTTCAAGGAATGCAATTACACACGTATTAACAAGTCGCCCAGTCAGATTAACAACATTCATTGGTAAATTTTAATTATAAAGCAAAAGAAAATATGCGACCCTCCATAGGAAAAGGGTGCACAAGGTGAAAAAACGAGAACATGTTTTAACACGACTTGTTTTTAATTAACACTTTAAAACAGTCAAAAACCACATGAATTTTTAAACGAGTTTTGAATGAGTTTTAAATGTGTTTTCGGAAGAGACGTTTTCTATTTTTATTCTTCCTTTTTTGATAAGAATATATTGTAAGAGTGTAATACTGTGATGAGTAACTAATTATTAAGTGAATGAGTATAATTATTATAGAAAAATAACACATTGGCTTTACTGAACAAAGGTTATGGGTTCGACACCCATAAAAACCTTCTTTTTTTTTACTCTACATTTTTCTCTTGCTTACCTGTAAACCCTAGCCCTAGGTGAGTGACAACTCGTTGTTTACCTGTGAACCCTGGCCCTAGGTGAGTGACAACTCGTTGTTTACCTGTAAACCCTAGCCCTAGGTGAGTGACAACTCGTTGTTTACCTGTAAACCCTAGCCCTAGGTGAGTGACAACTCGTTGTTTACCTGTAAACCCTAGCCCTAGGTGAGTGACAACTCGTTGTTTACCTGTGAACCCTGGCCCTAGGTGAGTGACAACTCGTTGTTTACCTGTAAACCCTAGCCCTAGGTGAGTGACAACTCGTTGTTTACCTGTAAACCCTAGCCCTAGGTGAGTGACAACTCGTTGTTTACCTGTAAACCCTAGCCCTAGGTGAGTGACAACTCGTTGTTTACCTGTAAACCCTAGCCCTAGGTGAGTGACAACTCGTTGTTTACCTGTAAACCCTAGCCCTAGGTGAGTGACAACTCGTTGTTTACCTGTAAACCCTGGCCCTAGGTGAGTGACAACTCGTTGTTTACCTGTAAACCCTGGCCCTAGGTGAGTGACAACTCGTTGTTTACCTGTAAACCCTAGCCCTAGGTGAGTGACAACTCGTTGTTTACCTGTGAACCCTAGCCCTAGGTGAGTGACAACTCGTTGTTTACCTGTAAACCCTAGCCCTAGGTGAGTGACAACTCGTTGTTTACCTGTAAACCCTAGCCCTAGGTGAGTGACAACTCGTTGTTTACCTGTAAACCCTAGCCCTAGGTGAGTGACAACTCGTTGTTTACCTGTAAACCCTAGCCCTAGGTGAGTGACAACTCGTTGTTTACCTGTAAACCCTAGCCCTAGGTGAGTGACAACTCGTTGTTTACCTGTGAACCCTAGCCCTAGGTGAGTGACAACTCGTTGTTTACCTGTAAACCCTAGCCCTAGGTGAGTGACAACTCGTTGTTTACCTGTAAACCCTAGCCCTAGGTGAGTGACAACTCGTTGTTTACCTGTAAACCCTGGCCCTAGGTGAGTGACAACTCGTTGTTTACCTGTAAACCCTGGCCCTAGGTGAGTGACAACTCGTTGTTTACCTGTAAACCCTAGCCCTAGGTGAGTGACAACTCGTTGTTTACCTGTGAACCCTAGCCCTAGGTGAGTGACAACTCGTTGTTTACCTGTAAACCCTAGCCCTAGGTGAGTGACAACTCGTTGTTTACCTGTGAACCCTAGCCCTAGGTGAGTGACAACTCGTTGTTTACCTGTAAACCCTAGCCCTAGGTGAGTGACAACTCGTTGTTTACCTGTAAACCCTAGCCCTAGGTGAGTGACAACTCGTTGTTTACCTGTAAACCCTAGCCCTAGGTGAGTGACAACTCGTTGTTTACCTGTGAACCCTGGCCCTAGGTGAGTGACAACTCGTTGTTTACCTGTAAACCCTAGCCCTAGGTGAGTGACAACTCGTTGTTTACCTGTAAACCCTAGCCCTAGGTGAGTGACAACTCGTTGTTTACCTGTAAACCCTAGCCCTAGGTGAGTGACAACTCGTTGTTTACCTGTAAACCCTAGCCCTAGGTGAGTGACAACTCGTTGTTTACCTGTGAACCCTGGCCCTAGGTGAGTGACAACTCGTTGTTTACCTGTAAACCCTAGCCCTAGGTGAGTGACAACTCGTTGTTTACCTGTAAACCCTAGCCCTAGGTGAGTGACAACTCGTTGTTTACCTGTAAACCCTAGCCCTAGGTGAGTGACAACTCGTTGTTTACCTGTGAACCCTGGCCCTAGGTGAGTGACAACTCGTTGTTTACCTGTAAACCCTAGCCCTAGGTGAGTGACAACTCGTTGTTTACCTGTGAACCCTGGCCCTAGGTGAGTGACAACTCGTTGTTTACCTGTAAACCCTAGCCCTAGGTGAGTGACAACTCGTTGTTTACCTGTAAACCCTAGCCCTAGGTGAGTGACAACTCGTTGTTTACCTGTAAACCCTAGCCCTAGGTGAGTGACAACTCGTTGTTTACCTGTAAACCCTAGCCCTAGGTGAGTGACAACTCGTTGTTTACCTGTGAACCCTAGCCCTAGGTGAGTGACAACTCGTTGTTTACCTGTGAACCCTGGCCCTAGGTGAGTGACAACTCGTTGTTTACCTGTGAACCCTGGCCCTAGGTGAGTGACAACTCGTTGTTTACCTGTGAACCCTGGCCCTAGGTGAGTGACAACTCGTTGTTTACCTGTGAACCCTAGCCCTCGTTGTTTACCTGTGAACCCTAGCCCTAGGTGAGTGACAACTCGTTGTTTATCTGTGAACGCTAGCCCTAGGTGAGTGACAACTCGTTGTTTACCTGTGAACCCTAGCCCTCGTTGTTTACCTGTGAACCCTAGCCCTAGGTGAGTGACAACTCGTTGTTTATCTGTGAACCCTAGCCCTAGGTGAGTGACAACTCGTTGTTTACCTGTGAACCCTAGCCCTAGGTGAGTGACAACTCGTTGTTTACCTGTAAACCCTAGCCCTAGGTGAGTGACAACTCGTTGTTTACCTGTGAACACTAGCCCTAGGTGAGTGACAACTCGTTGTTTACCTGTGAACCCTAGCCCTAGGTGAGTGACAACTCGTTGTTTACCTGTGAACCCTAGCCCTAGGTGAGTGACAACTCGTTGTTTACCTGTGAACCCTAGCCCTAGGTGAGTGACAACTCGTTGTTTACCTGTGAACCCTAGCCCTAGGTGAGTGACAACTCGTTGTTTACCTGTGAACCCTAGCCCTAGGTGAGTGACAACTCGTTGTTTACCTGTGAACCCTGGCCCTAGGTGAGTGACAACTCGTTGTTTACCTGTGAACCCTAGCCCTAGGTGAGTGACAACTCGTTGTTTACCTGTGAACCCTAGCCCTAGGTGAGTGACAACTCGTTGTTTACCTGTGAACCCTAGCCCTAGGTGAGTGACAACTCGTTGTTTACCTGTGAACCCTAGCCCTAGGTGAGTGACAACTCGTTGTTTACCTGTGAACCCTGGCCCTAGGTGAGTGACAACTCGTTGTTTACCTGTGAACCCTAGCCCTAGGTGAGTGACAACTCGTTGTTTACCTGTGAACCCTAGCCCTAGGTGAGTGACAACTCGTTGTTTACCTGTGAACCCTAGCCCTAGGTGAGTGACAACTCGTTGTTTACCTGTGAACCCTGGCCCTAGGTGAGTGACAACTCGTTGTTTACCTGTGAACCCTAGCCCTAGGTGAGTGACAACTCATTGTTTACCTGTGAACCCTAGCCCTAGGTGAGTGACAACTCGTTGTTTACCTGTGAACACTAGCCCTAGGTGAGTGACAACTCGTTGTTTACCTGTGAACCCTAGCCCTAGGTGAGTGACAACTCGTTGTTTACCTGTAAACCCTAGCCCTCGTTGTTTACCTGTGAACCCTAGCCCTAGGTGAGTGACAACTCGTTGTTTACCTGTGAACCCTAGCCCTCGTTGTTTACCTGTGAACCCTAGCCCTAGGTGAGTGACAACTCGTTGTTTACCTGTGAACGCTAGCCCTAGGTGAGTGACAACTCGTTGTTTACCTGTGAACACTAGCCCTAGGTGAGTGACAACTCGTTGTTTACCTGTGAACACTAGCCCTAGGTGAGTGACAACTCGTTGTTTACCTGTGAACCCTAGCCCTCGTTGTTTACCTGTGAACCCTAGCCCTAGGTGAGTGACAACTCGTTGTTTACCTGTGAACGCTAGCCCTAGGTGAGTGACAACTCGTTGTTTACCTGTGAACACTAGCCCTAGGTGAGTGACAACTCGTTGTTTACCTGTGAACACTAGCCCTAGGTGAGTGACAACTCGTTGTTTACCTGTGAACCCTAGCCCTCGTTGTTTACCTGTGAACCCTAGCCCTAGGTGAGTGACAACTCGTTGTTTATCTGTGAACGCTAGCCCTAGGTGAGTGACAACTCGTTGTTTACCTGTGAACCCTAGCCCTAGGTGAGTGACAACTCGTTGTTTACCTGTGAACCCTAGCCCTAGGTGAGTGACAACTCGTTGTTTACCTGTGAACCCTGGCCCTAGGTGAGTGACAACTCGTTGTTTACCTGTAAACCCTAGCCCTCGTTGTTTACCTGTGAACCCTAGCCCTAGGTGAGTGACAACTCGTTGTTTACCTGTGAACCCTAGCCCTAGGTGAGTGACAACTCGTTGTTTACCTGTGAACCCTAGCCCTAGGTGAGTGACAACTCGTTGTTTACCTGTGAACCCTGGCCCTAGGTGAGTGACAACTCGTTGTTTACCTGTGAACCCTGGCCCTAGGTGAGTGACAACTCGTTGTTTACCTGTGAACCCTAGCCCTAGGTGAGTGACAACTCGTTGTTTACCTGTGAACCCTAGCCCTAGGTGAGTGACAACTCGTTGTTTACCTGTGAACCCTAGCCCTAGGTGAGTGACAACTCGTTGTTTACCTGTGAACCCTGGCCCTAGGTGAGTGACAACTCGTTGTTTACCTGTGAACCCTAGCCCTAGGTGAGTGACAACTCGTTGTTTACCTGTGAACCCTAGCCCTAGGTGAGTGACAACTCGTTGTTTACCTGTGAACCCTAGCCCTAGGTGAGTGACAACTCGTTGTTTACCTGTGAACCCTGGCCCTAGGTGAGTGACAACTCGTTGTTTACCTGTGAACCCTAGCCCTAGGTGAGTGACAACTCGTTGTTTACCTGTAAACCCTAGCCCTAGGTGAGTGACAACTCGTTGTTTACCTGTAAACCCTAGCCCTAGGTGAGTGACAACTCGTTGTTTACCTGTGAACCCTAGCCCTAGGTGAGTGACAACTCGTTGTTTACCTGTGAACCCTGGCCCTAGGTGAGTGACAACTCGTTGTTTACCTGTGAACCCTGGCCCTAGGTGAGTGACAACTCGTTGTTTACCTGTGAACCCTAGCCCTAGGTGAGTGACAACTCGTTGTTTACCTGTGAACCCTAGCCCTAGGTGAGTGACAACTCGTTGTTTACCTGTGAACCCTGGCCCTAGGTGAGTGACAACTCGTTGTTTACCTGTAAACCCTAGCCCTAGGTGAGTGACAACTCGTTGTTTACCTGTGAACCCTAGCCCTAGGTGAGTGACAACTCGTTGTTTACCTGTGAACCCTGGCCCTAGGTGAGTGACAACTCGTTGTTTACCTGTGAACCCTGGCCCTAGGTGAGTGACAACTCGTTGTTTACCTGTGAACCCTGGCCCTAGGTGAGTGACAACTCGTTGTTTACCTGTGAACCCTAGCCCTCGTTGTTTACCTGTGAACCCTAGCCCTAGGTGAGTGACAACTCGTTGTTTACCTGTGAACCCTAGCCCTAGGTGAGTGACAACTCGTTGTTTACCTGTGAACCCTAGCCCTAGGTGAGTGACAACTCGTTGTTTACCTGTGAACCCTGGCCCTAGGTGAGTGACAACTCGTTGTTTACCTGTGAACCCTGGCCCTAGGTGAGTGACAACTCGTTGTTTACCTGTGAACCCTGGCCCTAGGTGAGTGACAACTCGTTGTTTACCTGTGAACCCTAGCCCTCGTTGTTTACCTGTGAACCCTAGCCCTAGGTGAGTGACAACTCGTTGTTTATCTGTGAACGCTAGCCCTAGGTGAGTGACAACTCGTTGTTTACCTGTGAACCCTAGCCCTCGTTGTTTACCTGTGAACCCTAGCCCTAGGTGAGTGACAACTCGTTGTTTACCTGTGAACCCTGGCCCTAGGTGAGTGACAACTCGTTGTTTACCTGTGAACCCTAGCCCTCGTTGTTTACCTGTGAACCCTAGCCCTAGGTGAGTGACAACTCGTTGTTTATCTGTGAACGCTAGCCCTAGGTGAGTGACAACTCGTTGTTTACCTGTGAACACTAGCCCTAGGTGAGTGACAACTCGCTGTTTATCTGTGAACACTAGCCCAAGGTGAGTGACAACTCGTTGTTTACCTGTGAACCCTAGCCCTAGGTGAGTGACAACTCGTTGTTTACCTGTGAACCCTAGCCCTAGGTGAGTGACAACTCGTTGTTTACCTGTGAACACTAGCCCTAGGTGAGTGACAACTCGTTGTTTACCTGTGAACCCTAGCCCTAGGTGAGTGGCAACTCGTTGTTTACCTGTGAACCCTAGCCCTAGGTGAGTGGCAACTCGTTGTTTACCTGTGAACCCTAGCCCTAGGTGAGTGACAACTCGTTGTTTACCTGTGAACCCTAGCCCTAGGTGAGTGGCAACTCGTTGTTTACCTGTGAACCCTAGCCCTAGGTGAGTGGCAACTCGTTGTTTACCTGTGAACCCTAGCCCTAGGTGAGTGGCAACTCGTTGTTTACCTGTGAACCCTAGCCCTAGGTGAGTGGCAACTCATTGTTTACCTGTGAACCCTAGCCCTAGGTGAGTGACAACTCGTTGTTTACCTGTGAACCCTAGCCCTACATGTACAGAACCGATCAAAACTAACCCCATCTGCATTTGCTTTTGCATTTACTTTGCATGTACTTTTTAGTAAACGCAAAGCAAACACAGGGTTTGTCGTGTTTATCTGGTTTTGGAATTCTGTCTCTTGGATTAGACAGAAAGAATCAGGTTTTGGAATTCTCTGGTGGTAATTTCTCCCTAATTTGGGTTCCAAAAAATGCACAAAACACAAAAAAAATTGGTTGATCATTATCGTAACCCAATGTATTTGTGGTCTCGCATTTGCTTTGTGTTTGCCTTGTGTTTGCTTTCTGTTTGCTATGTGTTTGTTTTGAATTTACAAAAGCAAATGCAAAGCTAACACAGGGTGTACTGTGAGTATACGCAAAGTAAAAGCAGTAGTCCATGGGCCAGTGGGTGAAACCCTCCCCCCTCTTGGGGATTTTTGGAGACATGTACCGTTTTGAAGCTTGGCCCGAGGGTGTTCCGAAATGGGATGTCTGCATTTGATCTGTTGGTGGGTGTAGCTGTACGGCTACATTATTTATCTGAGCAAAAACCACAGGGTACCCAAGTCTTGTATTTTTGTTCAAAAATTGATAACAACTCTAAAAACGATTTCAACTATATATGAAATAAACCTTGTGAAGTTACTCACCTGCATAGGCTTTCACGACTCCATAGGTAAGTGACACAATAAAGCACCGAAAGCAGCTACTGCGCATGTCAATTTTTCCTAAAAAAATAGTGTACCCTAGGGGTTAATTAGGGAACAAGCCACAAGGACACAAGACAGTCGCAGATCCGACAAAGCGAAGATGACACCACCAACGTTATGAATGCTATCCGAACTTTGTAAACCCATTTGAGGTCGAAGAGAAAGGTGTCCTATATTGTGTTTCTTCTGGTGCCCCTGTAAGCGTAGACGTCACACAAGATCTCCTGAATGCAGACAAAGTAGGGAAGAAAGTACGCAACAAATTTATTACAGACAGACTTGTTAACAAGAAAACAAGATTTCACTCTCCACTAAAGCACTCTCCAGCACGGCAAAGTCGGTGGTGATCAATGGCCAGTCAAAGACCAAGCACATTACTGCAGAAAGGAATGTTTTGGGCCAGCTTGTCATTCTTGCACTAGAGTATGAGATCAACTTGGAGAGTGTTCTGATCTTCCCCTTGGGACCAGTTCCATGGGCTCTGTCCACTGCAGATGATATTCCTGCGAAGACGGACAAGGCCAAGCTGATGCATGTCATGGAAGGTACATCCCACACTGTCTCAAAACTAGACCAGTCGAATACTGCCTACGTCATCGATGGCAATGCTGTTCTGCAAGCGCTTGTCGCTCTTTCCAGTACATTTGGAGAACGTGTAGAGAATGTATTTGATCAGTTACCCAAGGTGCAGCGAGTAGACTTCCTTACAGACTCATGCCATCCTCAGTCAATCAAAGGGATAGAACAATCTAGGACAGGTTCATCAAAGACACACCTAGTGAGAGGGCCTTCGACAAAGGTGCCGAGAGACTGGCAGAGGTTCCTCCGAAATGACGAGAACAAGCAACGGATGGCCAACTTTCTCTTTCTATGCCCCCAAACTTCTTGGAAGAATGGTTGTTGTTGTCAGCAAGAGCAAGTGTGTGAGCTTGAAAAGTCTGAATGGCGAGACCACACTCTCAGAAGAACTAGAGGAACTAAGTCCACCCAAGAAGAGGCAGACACTAAAGTAATCCTTCACTGCAGCCTCATTGCAGCAAGCTCACCAGAGGAGACTACGATTGTCATTAGATCGCCGGACACATATGTATTTATCCTGCTTCTCAGTTCAGTGAATGATGTGCAGCAGACCGTGCTATTCGACACTGGGACTGGCGATAAGCGGCGTCTCTTGGACATCAAGGGCATAATAGAAGATATCGGGAAGGGGATCAGCTTAGCACCACCAGGCTTTCATGCGTTCACAGGCTGTGACACCACCAGTGCCTTTGTGCGCCAAGGAAAATTGAAGTCATTCAAACTACTCCTGAAGCATCCGGAATTTACACCAACCTTTCAACGCCTTGGCACAGCGACAGACATTGAAGACTGTGTTTTTGATGCACTCGAGCACTTCACCTGCCTGATGTACGTAAGCACCACAACGTCCATCAACCAAGTGCGGTACGACAAATTTTTGGAGAGATTCAGCATCAAACCTGGAATGGTCCTCACCAGTTACAACGGTGTGGACATGAGCCTTCTTCCCCTTGCCGCAAAAGCTTAAGAATGCATGCTCAAAGAACCAACTTTCAAGCGATGATATGGAAGAAAGCAAAACAGCGAGCACCATGCATTCCAGAACCTGATGGCCATGGCTGGCAGACCAACGACTGCGGCGGGCTAGAGTTTAAGTGGACTGATGGGGCCCTCATGCCACAGCAATTGGCTGACATCTTCACGGAAGCCCCATGCCAAGGTGATGATGACCTGTCTGATGACTTTGAATTCGATGACTTTACTGATGTAATTTTCCAGTCAGAGGACTAGAGTAACTGCAGAAATAGTTAAAAGACTAACCCAGTAACTCGATACGATACAGTATTATATTTTTCTGTGAATAAGCGGGGGCTGATGCAAAGACGTATGAGACTGTGGAACTTATGGAAAACCTGACATGCGCAGTAGCTACTTCCTGTGCTTAGTTGTGTCACTTACCTATGGAGTCGTGAAAGCCTATGCAGGTTAGTAATTTCACAAGGTTTATCTCCCATATCATGTTTTTTTTGCAACTGTTATAATAATACGAAACTTGGGTACCCTGTGTTTTTTTAGGAAAAATTAACATGCGCAGTAGCTGCTTCCGATGCTTAATTGTGTCACTTACCTATAGAGTCGTGAAAGCCTATGCAGGTGAGTAACTTCACAAAGTTTATTTCATAATATATTTCGTTTTTAGAGTTGTTATCAATTTTTGAACAAAAATACAAGACTTGGGTAACCTGTGTTTTTTGCTCAGATAAAGAATGCAGCCGTACAGCTACACCCACCAACAGATCAAATGCAGACATCCCATTTCGGAACACCCTCGGGCCAAACTTCAAAACGGTACATGTCTCCAAAAATCCCCAAGAGGGGGGAGGATTTCACCCGCTGGCCCATGCACTACAGGGTTTGCTTTGTGTTTACTTTGAGTGCATTTTGAGTGAATGCAAAGCAAATGCAAGGGCGAGGTTAGTTTTGATCGGAACTGTAGGTGAGTGAGAACTTCTTGTTAATACAGGTGGTTTTACCTGCCAGGGAACTTGTTTTGGAAATGGTTAGGGTAAGTTTTATGGATCACATTAGGGTTTGGGTGATTCCTGCCTTTAGGAGTATACAATGTACATACAGCACAGTGTAGCAGACATTGACATTATAGTGTACATAACTCACTTTTCTGCTGATTCAGTTGTTCCAGTATTTTCATAGTTGGTAGGTTCAGCCTCTGTGCGAGCCTCCTCATTACGTGGCACAGGAAACAACATGCCCTCGTCGTTAATATAGAACCCACTCTTAGTTGGATCAGCAAACGTTGAAATAAAGGGCCCAAGGTTCTGATAGGCTGCCATTTGAACCTACAGTTGTCACAAAAATGAGAACTATTTAACCCCACAGGACTATAGATATCCCAACACTAAAATTAAACACAGCTACATGACTTGTAGTAACTTATTTCTAAAATAGTGGTAAAGTGGTGGGTGTTATCAAGAGAGCCACAGTATACCAGCTGAATGGAGCAGCATGAATGGACACAACGGCCAGCCCATTGCACATCATTCTGCTAATTAAGTCGGTAAACAAGTGGCCTAACAAACAAAGAAATGAATAAATATAAGCATTTTAGCACAATCATTATCTCAGCATTCTCCTCAATCTAACTAAGAATGGTGAGGAAATGACCATACAGTTAAGATGAGAAAGAGCCTGGAGCCACTGGGCTGACCATTTAAAAGCTGTGCTCCGATTAACCAGGAAAAAAACAGGGCAGCGGTTTCATTTAATTTTCAAAGTAGCTGTCCCTAGCTTTTAATTAGTAATTAATGACTTTAATTAATTTATTTATTTATGTTAAGAGTACAAAGTAGCCAGTTATATCAGTCTATTTTAGACCAAGAGCTCTGGCAGGTTAGCTGGGTTATTTTGAAAGCCCAGATGGAGCCAGCTGTTTATCATTAAAATCTACACTCTGGTACAAAGTACATGCTCTATACACAACAGATCACTGACCTCCCCTACACTGGGGTGAATGACATGGTAAAATTCCTGTTCTGTTGCAGACAGATCATCTCACTATTATGGGACCTGTTTTTGTGCACTCTGTACACAACAGATAACCTCCCTTACACCAGGGTAAAATGACATGGTAAAACTCCTGTTCTGTTGCAGACAGATCATCTCACTATTATGGGAACTGTTTTTGTGCACTCTGTACACAACAGATAACCTCTCCTACACCAGGGTAAAATGACATGGTAAAACTCCTGTTCTGTTGCAGACAGATCATCTCACTATTATGGGAACTGTTTTTGTGCACTCTGTACACAACAGATAACCTCTCCTACACCAGGGTAAAATGACATGGTAAAACTCCTGTTCTGTTGCAGACAGATCATCTCACTATTATGGGAACTGTTTTTGTGCACTCTGTACACAACAGATAACCTCCCCTACACCAGGGTAAAATGACATGGTAAAACTCCTGTTCTGTTGCAGACAGATCATCTCACTATTATGGGAACTGTTTTTGTGCACTCTGTACACAACAGATAACCTCCCCTACACAAGGGTAAAATGACATGGTAAAACTCCTGTTCTGTTGCAGACAGATCATCTCACTATTATGGGACCTGTTTTTGTGCACTCTGTACACAACAGATAACCTCCCCAACACCAGGGTAAAATGACATGGTAAAACTCCTGTTCTGTTGCAGACAGATCATCTCACTATTATGGGAACTGTTTTTGTGCACTCTGTACACAACAGATAACCTCCCCTACACCAGGGTAAAATGACATGGTAAAACTCCTGTTCTGTTGCAGACAGATCATCTCACTATTATGGGAACTGTTTTTGTGCACTCTGTACACAACAGATAACCTCCCCTACACCAGGGTAAAATGACATGGTAAAACTCCTGTTCTGTTGCAGACAGATCATCTCACTATTATGGGACCTGTTTTTGTGCACTCTGTACACAACAGATAACCTCCCCTACACCAGGGTAAAATGACATGAACACATCTCCATTTAAAAATGTACTTCTCCATTTAAAAATGTACTTTATCAAATGACTCCTTCAGAGTGGAAAGATGTTAGGCATTAGCCAATCACAATTCTTTCTGAAAATTGCTTTTTATCTTCATGGTATGTTACCGTTCTTAAGCCAATCAGGTCTTAGAACATAGATTGGATGTCTTTGTGGTTTAGAATCTTACCATGGCTTATCCAATCAGCTTGCCCATTAGTAATGTGATATGATCCAGGTTGAACTGTTGTCTCCTATCAACCAATAAGGATAGCTTATAGCATATGCTTTTAATAGAAACATGTTGACATACACTATTTATCTCATTTCCTGTGAATCTTAAGTATTTGTTTTCAAGATGCCTTAACTTCTACAGGGAGCTTAACATTGAACAGTCACAAATCCAGTCTTATTTGAACCTGATATATTCTAGGGTTGAAGACTGAATAGTATAATACTGGTAAAAGTTAAATTCAGATAGGCAGGCATACATTCTAACCTCAAAAGAAATCTGCAAAGAAGTAGAAAATCCCGGTAGAAAATCCTCTTATTACAATATTAACATGACATGATTTAGTCAGATGCTCTGTTTTGGGTAAAGGTCGGTACATTCCATCATGCAAAAGTTTAAATCAACACTATTAACACGCGTGCATGAAAGCTAAAAACCCACTAAAAATAGGTGCCTCATGGCCCCATGCATTTTATACGACCTACTAATATCATATCAGTAATATATGTACAAGGCAAAAAAAGGCAACTGGTAAACATAAAGTAGTGCTTAAACATGTCTACTCTATAGCTTTTGGCATAAAAATTGCTTTTTGTCTTCATGGTATGTTACCATTCTTAAGCCAATCAGGTCTTAGAACATAAATTGGATGTCTTTGTGGTTTAGAATCTTACCATGGCTTATCCAATCAGCTTGCCATTAGTAATGTGATATGATCCAGGTTGAACTGTTGTCTCCTATAGAAACATGTTGACAAACTTGACATAGTCACTATCTCATTTCCTGTGAATCTTAAATATTCATTTTCAAGATACCTTAACTTCTTAGAGCTTGCTGCTTGCAACATTGAACAGTCACGAATCCAGTCTTATTTGAACCTGATATATTCTAGGGTTGAAGACTGAATAGTATTACTGGTATAAAAGTTAAATTCAGATACATGTAGGCATAAATTCTAACCTCAAAAGAAATCCGTGAAGAAGTAGAAAAGCCTCTCATTATAATCTTAATATGACATTTATTTAGTCAGATGTTCTCTTTCCAGTAAAGGTCGGGACACTCCATCATGCAAAAGTTTAAATCAACACTATTAACACGCATGAAAGCTAAAAACCCACTAAAAATAGGCACCTCACGGCCCCATACATCTTATACGACCTTGTACTAATATCATATCTGTAACATACGTACAAGGCAAATAAAGGCAACTTGTAAACTTAAAGTGGCACTTAAATATGTCTACTCTATAGCTTTTGGCGCCTTTTTAATATTCCGATCTCCATAAAAAGATAGTAGTAGCCCCCATTTACGATCTGGAATGAACATTTACAATCTGGAGTTTGAATACTTTCTCAATATGTAGACACGTTCTTGGATTAGAGAAAGTATCTCAAACCCAAGAAAGTTTCCAGTGCTTAGCCAATCAGATCGATGGAGTTGTTGAAGCATGAAATCTGCAGAAACTTTCTACATTCTCAGAAAGTTTCTGACATCAGCGAACTTATCACCGATATAAAGACAATTGTCTGTAGAACCAGAAAAAATATTTCTGTTAGCCAATAATATTGAATCTATAGTCAGTCTCTTTTACTGCTCGTGGGCGAATCTGAAAAATAAAGATTAACCCCAGATTCAGTTAATAAAGGTGAAGTGATGGTTCATAGCGTGAATATTGCTTTTCATTTAAGCATTGAAAAACAATTATTAAAACCGCCGAGAAAAGCACAACTGATACTGAAACACATTCTAGCTACGAATTCTTGCGAGGTGCTAGTCATTCAGAAAAATAAACAAAACATCGACATACTCGGGAGCGTAATTAAATGTTTTGATTAACTTAATTACCGTAATTGCGGTCTTGCAACTTGATGTGGTTTCAGCTGAATATGGCTTTCAAACGTGATAATGGACGAATCAATTCCCAAGTCAACTAGCTCTTTGGTATTACAAGGCCCTCGTACTACAATGATCACTGCAATCTAATTTGGGAAATCCCGGCGTGACTATTATAATTCTTCCCGCGTGAAGCAATTGAAATAAAACTTGCGCAAAAATGTGCAAAGCCGAAAAATAAAATGCGAAATATTAAAACACACGAGTTAAGCTTCAAATGTATTTGTTGTTAAATGAAATTTATTTTTATCACTTCTTTTCATAACTGGAAACAACATTTAACATAACAGACGAGAGAAAGTCAACTGCAGGAAACCCAACCCCATGCTAATTCCGGCGGCAATTTATAATTACGTTGTCACGATCTCAAATTACAGCTGAAGCATGAAATCTGCAGAAACTTTCTACGTTCTCAGAAAGTTTCTGACATTAGCGAACTTTATCGCAGATATAAAGACAATTGTCTGTAGAACCAGAAAAAAATATTTAAGTTAGCCAGTAATATTGAATATAACTTGATGTGGTTTCAGTTTTCAATCATGACAAAGATCATTAGAATCAAATTTAGTAAAGCCGCGACTATCATTTCTTCTCGCGTTTTGTGCAATCCGAAATAAAACCGCTCTCGGAACCCAGGAAATTTTCAGAGAAAAGATTTGCCGTTGACAGAAAAATCGCCTGGGTTTCCGAGGATGAAATAAGACACGAAAGAACACAAGCTTGATTTGTTTAGTTGCTAAATATAATTTAATTACTTCGTTGATTAAATTTGAAACAAAACTGAGAAACCGAATCCATGCTTATTCCGGCGGGAAATTATAATAACGTTGGTCTATGCATGGTTCTCAAATAGTTTCAACAATCTACGCCGAAAAGCTGACCAAACGTGTGCGTATTCAGTGAAAGGTCTTTCTATTGAAGAACACATTTTTTGCATGTTTTGGCTTATTCCAGACTTCTTTAAATTAAGCACAAATGGAAATATTCTGGCGACCAAATCGTGCGAGATATACGTCCACAACTTGTCGCCGTTGATTCTGTCGTATTTATTTTATATCCCCCATCATCAATAGCCTCGAGTTCGATTGCTACATTAAGACACAAGAATAAACGCAATTGTTTTGGAAAAAAACGTACGAATACCTCAAACATTTATTATAGCGAATAGCTTTTGAAGCAAGCGTCTGTTTATCGTCCAGTGTAATCGACAAATTGAACTACTGCACGCATGTGATTGGTTAACAGGATAACCTTATCTAATTATCATATCAATCAATCAATGACCTTTATTTATCCACGATAAAGTCAGAGATCATGTCAAGTCTGCACAGAATAGTAGTGCGCGAAATTGTTATTACTGCCCGATTGAGAGGTCTCAATTAAGCTGGCTTCAAGCTGACAACAGTCGTTGAAAATTACGCATTTGGTCTCTTATTCAGAACATCAATTTGTCTGGTATACAACTGGTACAGAGACTTCAGTATTCCTCAACCTCTCGCTTTGAAATATAATATGCAAAGAGAGCAGATTGACGTTAGCCACGGACTTGGAATTCAAATTTTTTAAACTCTAAACTGAAAATAAACTAAATTCATTGTTGTCACTATAAATGCGACTCCATTTCAAACGTGATTTTTTTGCGTGTCGAAAATATATAAAAAGAAAAAGCACCCTCATGCTCAAGCTTTTTCAGTCTAGTTTGATATGGCAACCAAATACATCGGCAGTCACAATCAACTGAATTGTTTGGCGCCTGAATCAACGTTTTTGTCGTTATTGAGTTCGATTGCATATGATATGTTCTCGTAGTATTTAGTCGTGTCGATATTGAGTTTGAGAACGACTGACCGGCTGTGTTTTATCGTACTAATGAAACGAAATTTAGCTAGTACGTAATTTCTTTCTGTGGAAAGGAAAGTTGGTCAAATATATTATTATCGCTGTAATAACGAAACAGGGCTTTTGACCTTTGCGTGCAGCCGGTACGGTTTGGAATTTATTTTAATTGTGTTCGCAGTGGAAACTGCATGCATATTTGCAACAAACTATCATTTTGAAATGCTGTGAAGGTTGAAACCAAAAGGACTCCCTTGACTTGTATCCTGAAATAAGAAGACCTTCGAAAGATTATATTGCGTGGATACGTTGAAACTCGTAGTTTGATTAATATTGTGGTCAGTGGTATTATAAACTGACAAAAACATGAGCATTTGATACTAATCCCTATTCAAAAACTTTGCCATAACCGACGGGAGCAATAACCGGTATTCTTTATTTTTTATCAGGACAAATACACTAATGCCAGAATGCGTGCTTTGTCAATCTATGCTATTTATCCAGGGGGATCACCGGACTGTTTTTCAGTGAGGACATGCGAATAATAATTGCACTAAATAACAACAGTTAAAAACATATATTAAAAACGTTAAGAGCTATATATATATATATATTAAAAAGTTATATTAAAAGCTATATTTACATATGCAGTTGTTATTCAAGTTAGTTAAAACAAGTTTCTGAACATTATACTTAAAATATAACAAATAGCGATTTATCTAGCTGGTTACATTCGTCAAGGCTGTGATATAAAAAGCGTTGCTTGCCGTAAATCCGCTTACTCTGGGAAGGCGAACGTCGTATATGAATGGGTAAAAACATTTTTCAATTCGGTCTCGTATTCACCCCGTCAGGAGCCCATCTCCTGCTCCGTAATGACGCCTTAAAGTTTGCAATTCAACTACGAGTTTTGACATATGCACGTGGTGTCATTTCGGAAAAACGCTCTTGCAGCGTCGCAATTAAAACCACATAGACGTACTACATACCGTTTTAAAGGTCTTGAATTGAAGAAAATATATATTTAATTCATTTTGAACAAAAGTTAAAAGCGTAGATGTTGTATATTTTTCAACATGGAATGACTACGTCCGCCAGAATCGCTTTCGAATCCCAACTAAATTGTCTCAAATACTGTGCGTCGGGAATTTTGACATGTTGCATAAAAACGTATTACAGATTTTACCCTTTTCAAAAAAGTAGTTTTTCATCTCATTTTGATACAAACCAGGTCATAAAATCTGAACGAAAAATAATTTCAAAATTCCCCGACACAGTATTTGAGAAATGGCTGTATACTACGACGCGAAAAGGCTGGACTTCAACAAAATTCTGTTTTTGGCCGAAAAGAAGATATAATGATAGTGTCCGAAGACTACTGCAATGCTGATCAAATACAACGCTTAGATAAACGCCGTTGCACACACTTAGATAAACGCCGTTGCACACACTTAGATAAACGCCGTTGCACACACTTAGATAAACGCCGTTGCACACACTTATTAGATAAACGCCGTTGCACACACCTATATAAACGCCGTTGCACACACTTAGATAAACACGAGAGAGAGATATGTAATAAGAGCTGTAATGCGAGAACTATTTTGTGTTTGACCCGAGTGACTGATAATATAGAATGATAAAATAAGGCTGCCCGCCTAAATCCTTTTATAGTGATGGGACTAAAATAACGTTTCATAATGGACAGCCCTAAAGAGAAGTCACGCATGGCACCAATAACACCAGGAGAAACAAAGGAATCAAGTCTTCTCTTTTCTGTGTCTTCATCGGTCATAGAACACCCTTTTACCGGGATGTATATCTTTGGCGAGTCTAGATATCGTCTGGGAGAGCATGCACCACCGAAATATATTTTTAAATAAAGAAAGGCGAATGAGCAGCAACTGCTTTTGCTATAGGAAATGTGTGATCAAAGCCTTGCAGGCTAAAATGATAGAATTTCACGGTTAAACTTGCTACTTCGTTACCGCCAAAAGATAAAGGAAAACAAAACCTATTATGTTTCCTGTGTTTCTTTGTGTCTACCATAGCAACAACTGTCAAGAAAGTTTGATAGGAATATGAAGGTATCTATATATGATATGTATAAGTCTTTTGCAGAGTGTTTTTGTTTCAGTGTATGTATGTATATATACAATAAGTATTCCAGTGGCTACAAAATCCCAGTTTAAGCGATTTGTGGTGATCATTCTGTGTATTCTTATTTCGCGTCAATCGAACGGTATCATAAGCCGGTAATGCTGAAGGATACACGAGCCACTTCCGGGGATCGAAATTCTTGGAATAAAATGATTATTTTACCGCTAACATCTGACGTTAAATTAGAGAGTTTGACAGGACTGGACGTCTGACGTTAGCAAGGTTAACTGTTATATGCAACCGACTCCTGGTCACAACTAAAACGGCAAATGAATACCTAGCTCTCAATAGTAACGTCATCAGTATAATAAATAACTCATCAAGCACAAATATTTATCGAAGTTCTTATTACATGTGTGCAGCCGTGTTTATTTTAAGTGTGTGCAACGGTGTTTATCTAAGTGTGTGCAACGGTGTTTATCTAAGTGTGTGCAACGGCGTTTATCTAAGTGTGTGCAACGGCGTTTATCGTTTTGTCCCTATGGGCCACCATAAGTACCAGCCTTCTTCAGGCTTATTTTACAGTGGAGGTCACAAATGGATACAAGGCTTACACTTACAAAATCGATGACATAATAATAATTTTATTAAACTTTATACCAAAAAAGGTACATCAGCTAATATTAGAGAATGAATAAAATATGGTTACATAATAGTAATTACAATAGGATACATAATACACAAGACTGGACCTATTTGTAATCTAATTAACAGTCAATTAACCTGTTTGCTTGCTCTAGGACGTTATAACAATAGTTTGCAAAAATTCTATTTACTGATTTGTCCTTCATAGTCAATAAATACAAGAACAACGATTTATCATTGAAAAAACGGAAATTAGCATTAACAGCAAGAATGGTTCTAAGGAAATTTTCTTTTAACTCAAGAAAATTAGAATGCTTGCAGTCAAACAAAAAGTGAAATTCATCACCGACCTTATTGCATGTACACAGAGGACATACACGAGAAACGTAATCTATTTTTTTATAACGCCCGGTTTCAACTGGTAACTTGTGTGCTGAAATTCTTAATTTTGTGACAGCACTTCGGTGTAATGCATTAGTAACGTTGTCAAGAAAATGCTCATAACCGAAGTTAGATTTAACACACCGAAACGTTCGCATTTTACCTCCAACAACCGCTGATGAATCACTGCACCCATTCAATATCTTGAATTCCCAAAACTTAACAAACGAATCGAACAATTTTAACTTTAAATGTTTCACGAAAGTACTAATTTGTTTCAAAGGTATACAAAGATTCGATACCTTATCGAAACCACATATTTTCAAGACCAAGTTTGCAAAACAAACACCTGGAGAATTGGACTCCATACAGACACGTGATGCTTTGCCAACAAGGGTGTCACTGTACGTAGCATCATTTAAACGCAGCCAGTACTTAACCACCAAAACAGCTACGTGTAAAATCAAAGGCATCCTACCCAACTCAATATGTTTTATATTTTACATATGTTTTATACAATAGTAACACATAAAATGAAATTACGAAATAGGTTTGAAAAGATTGTGCAGATACGAATAACAGCCGACAATAAAGGTCAAACGGTGAAAAGAAGAGCCGAGAAACTTTTCGATTCATTTCACGGTTGACTTAGAAATCCCGCCTAAGGTAATCATTAACTTTAGCCAATCAGAGCGATTCATGTTGTGCCGATAACAAAGTTCGGATGAGCTGCAGAACAGAGAAAGCTCGATACTTCTACAGAAACTAGTGTCGATTTTAGTTTAACTTCAAGAAGAAACACTCTTTTAGGAGTACATACAGAATTAATATCAGGCAGGGAAAAGCATTGAAGCTCTGTTCTATCCACACCATGTACACGTGCCATCGCGCTGAAACAAAACCGGCAAACCCTTAAGCTTCCTGCATTGAATTCTCTTTACATTTTTGGTCGATTGAAGATAACAAAACTTTATTGCTTTTTCGGTCTTCGATGATTCTTACTTCTTGGATTTACTCACAAAATATATTATCACCGTTTTTCTCTTTTCTTCTTTTTTGAATACGGCACCAAGAAGATCTACCGTTTACACCTTAGAAAATCACAGGATAGCGAGAATGAAATAACATGCCCAGTGAATGACAGCAGCTGTCAATCATTTTCCGCGTCTTTTTTAGCGGGAAATAAGAAAGTCGCATTTTCAAGGCTTTAAAACGTATATTTGAGTTAGAGTTTTTTTTGTGATGCTAGATTAGGGCTTTTAGATTTAGAATTTGCGAAAAAAACGTATTTTCGAATCTTTTCCATTTTGAATCTTTCTAGGGTGTTCTTATTTCAGGGCAGGATAGAAGACAAGGGAGTCACACAAACACGTTATTTTTATAAAATCACTGCATGCATAACGACTGATAACGTAAACGATTGTTCCATAAAATACCATCACATAGAGCCGGTTTTCCTTGTATTTTTGGTTTCAACCTTCACAGCATTTCAAAATGATAGTTCGTTGCAAATATGCATGCAGTTTCCACTGCGAACACAATTAAAATAAATTCCAAACCGTACCGGCTGCACGCAAAGGTCAAAAGCCCTGTTTCGTTATTACAGCGATAATAATATATTTGACCAACTTTCCTTTCCACAGAAAGAAATTACGTACTAGCTAAATTTCGTTTCATTAGTACGATAAAACACAGCCGGTCAGTCGTTCTCAAACTCAATATCGACACGACTAAATACTACGAGAACATATCATATGCAATCGAACTCAATAACGACAAAAACGTTGATTCAGGCGCCAAACAATTCAGTTGATTGTGACTGCCGATGTATTTGGTTGCCATATCAAACTAGACTGAAAAAGCTTGAGCATGAGGGTGCTTTTTCTTTTTATATATTTTCGACACGCAAAAAAATCACGTTTGAAATGGAGTCGCATTTATAGTGACAACAATGAATTTAGTTTATTTTCAGTTTAGAGTTTAAAAAAATTGAATTCCAAGTCCGTGGCTAACGTCAATCTGCTCTCTTTGCATATTATATTTCAAAGCGAGAGGTTGAGGAATACTGAAGTCTCTGTACCAGTTGTATACCAGACAAATTGATGTTCTGAATAAGAGACCAAATGCGTAATTTTCAACGACTGTTGTCAGCTTGAAGCCAGCTTAATTGAGACCTCTCAATCGGGCAGTAATAACAATTTCGCGCACTACTATTCTGTGCAGACTTGACATGATCTCTGACTTTATCGTGGATAAATAAAGGTCATTGATTGATTGATATGATAATTAGATAAGGTTATCCTGTTAACCAATCACATGCGTGCAGTAGTTCAATTTGTCGATTACACTGGACGATAAACAGACGCTTGCTTCAAAAGCTATTCGCTATAATAAATGTTTGAGGTATTCGTACGTTTTTTTCCAAAACAATTGCGTTTATTCTTGTGTCTTAATGTAACAATCGAACTCGAGGCTATTGATGATGGGGGATATAAAATAAATACGACAGAATCAACGGCGACAAGTTGTGGACGTATATCTCGCACGATTTGGTCGCCAGAATATTTCCATTTGTGCTTAATTTAAAGAAGTCTGGAATAAGCCAAAACATGCAAAAAATGTGTTCTTCAATAGAAAGACCTTTCACTGAATACGCACACGTTTGGTCAGCTTTTCGGCGTAGATTGTTGAAACTATTTGAGAACCATGCATAGACCAACGTTATTATAATTTCCCGCCGGAATAAGCATGGATTCGGTTTCTCAGTTTTGTTTCAAATTTAATCAACGAAGTAATTAAATTATATTTAGCAACTAAACAAATCAAGCTTGTGTTCTTTCGTGTCTTATTTCATCCTCGGAAACCCAGGCGATTTTTCTGTCAACGGCAAATCTTTTCTCTGAAAATTTCCTGGGTTCCGAGAGCGGTTTTATTTCGGATTGCACAAAACGCGAGAAGAAATGATAGTCGCGGCTTTACTAAATTTGATTCTAATGATCTTTGTCATGATTGAAAACTGAAACCACATCAAGTTATATTCAATATTACTGGCTAACTTAAATATTTGTTTCTGGTTCTACAGACAATTGTCTTTATATCTGCGATAAAGTTCGCTAATGTCAGAAACTTTCTGAGAACGTAGAAAGTTTCTGCAGATTTCATGCTTCAGCTGTAATTTGAGATCGTGACAACGTAATTATAAATTGCCGCCGGAATTAGCATGGGGTTGGGTTTCCTGCAGTTGACTTTCTCTCGTCTGTTATGTTAAATGTTGTTTCCAGTTATGAAAAGAAGTGATAAAAATAAATTTCATTTAACAACAAATACATTTGAAGCTTAACTCGTGTGTTTTAATATTTCGTATTTTATTTTTCGGCTTTGCACATTTTTGCGCAAGTTTTATTTCAATTGCTTCACGCGGGAAGAATTATAATAGTCACGCCGGAATTTCCCAAATTAGATTGCAGTGATCATTGTAGTACGAGGGCCTTGTAATACCAAAGAGCTAGTTGAGTTGGGAATTGATTCGTCCATTATCACGTTTGAAAGCCATATTCAGCTGAAACCACATCAAGTTGCAAGACCGCAATTACGGTAATTAAGTTAATCAAAACATTTAATTACGCTCCCGAGTATGTCGATGTTTTGTTTATTTTTCTGAATGACTAGCACCTCGCAAGAATTCGTAGCTAGAATGTGTTTCAGTATCAGTTGTGCTTTTCTCGGCGGTTTTAATAATTGTTTTTCAATGCTTAAATGAAAAGCAATATTCACGCTATGAACCATCACTTCACCTTTATTAACTGAATCTGGGGTTAATCTTTATTTTTCAGATTCGCCCACGAGCAGTAAAAGAGACTGACTATAGATTCAATATTATTGGCTAACAGAAATATTTTTTCTGGTTCTACAGACAATTGTCTTTATATCGGTGATAAGTTCGCTGATGTCAGAAACTTTCTGAGAATGTAGAAAGTTTCTGCAGATTTCATGCTTCAACAACTCCATCGATCTGATTGGCTAAGCACTGGAAACTTTCTTGGGTTTGAGATACTTTCTCTAATCCAAGAACGTGTCTACATATTGAGAAAGTATTCAAACTCCAGATTGTAAATGTTCATTCCAGATCGTAAATGGGGGCTACTACTATCTTTTTATGGAGATCGGAATATTAAAAAGGCGCCAAAAGCTATAGAGTAGACATATTTAAGTGCCACTTTAAGTTTACAAGTTGCCTTTATTTGCCTTGTACGTATGTTACAGATATGATATTAGTAGGTCGTATAAGATGTATGGGGCCGTGAGGTGCCTATTTTTAGTGGGTTTTTAGCTTTCATGCGTGTTAATAGTGTTGATTTAAACTTTTGCATGATGGAGTGTCCCGACCTTTACTGGAAAGAGAACATCTGACTAAATAAATGTCATATTAAGATTATAATGAGAGGCTTTTCTACTTCTTCACGGATTTCTTTTGAGGTTAGAATTTATGCCTACATGTATCTGAATTTAACTTTTATACCAGTAATACTATTCAGTCTTCAACCCTAGAATATATCAGGTTCAAATAAGACTGGATTCGTGACTGTTCAATGTTGCAAGCAGCAAGCTCTAAGAAGTTAAGGTATCTTGAAAATGAATATTTAAGATTCACAGGAAATGAGATAGTGACTATGTCAAGTTTGTCAACATGTTTCTATAGGAGACAACAGTTCAACCTGGATCATATCACATTACTAATGGCAAGCTGATTGGATAAGCCATGGTAAGATTCTAAACCACAAAGACATCCAATTTATGTTCTAAGACCTGATTGGCTTAAGAATGGTAACATACCATGAAGACAAAAAGCAATTTTTATGCCAAAAGCTATAGAGTAGACATGTTTAAGCACTACTTTATGTTTACCAGTTGCCTTTTTTTGCCTTGTACATATATTACTGATATGATATTAGTAGGTCGTATAAAATGCATGGGGCGATGAGGCACCTATTTTTAGTGGGTTTTTAGCTTTCATGCACGCGTGTTAATAGTGTTGATTTAAACTTTTGCATGATGGAATGTACCGACCTTTACCCAAAACAGAGCATCTGACTAAATCATGTCATGTTAATATTGTAATAAGAGGATTTTCTACCGGGATTTTCTACTTCTTTGCAGATTTCTTTTGAGGTTAGAATGTATGCCTGCCTATCTGAATTTAACTTTTACCAGTATTATACTATTCAGTCTTCAACCCTAGAATATATCAGGTTCAAATAAGACTGGATTTGTGACTGTTCAATGTTAAGCTCCCTGTAGAAGTTAAGGCATCTTGAAAACAAATACTTAAGATTCACAGGAAATGAGATAAATAGTGTATGTCAACATGTTTCTATTAAAAGCATATGCTATAAGCTATCCTTATTGGTTGATAGGAGACAACAGTTCAACCTGGATCATATCACATTACTAATGGGCAAGCTGATTGGATAAGCCATGGTAAGATTCTAAACCACAAAGACATCCAATCTATGTTCTAAGACCTGATTGGCTTAAGAACGGTAACATACCATGAAGATAAAAAGCAATTTTCAGAAAGAATTGTGATTGGCTAATGCCTAACATCTTTCCACTCTGAAGGAGTCATTTGATAAAGTACATTTTTAAATGGAGAAGTACATTTTTAAATGGAGATGTGTTCATGGTAAAACTCCTGTTCTGTTGCAGACAGATCATCTCACTATTATGGGAACTGTTTTTGTGCACTCTGTACACAACAGATAACCTCCCCTACACCAGGGTAAAATGACATGGTAAAACTCCTGTTCTGTTGCAGACAGATCATCTCACTATTATGGGAACTGTTTTTGTGCACTCTGTACACAACAGATAACCTCCCCTACACCAGGGTAAAATGACATGGCAAAACTCCTGTTCTGTTGCAGACAGATCATCTCACTATTATGGGAACTGTTTTTGTGCACTCTGTACACAACAGATAACCTCCCCTACACCAGGGTAAAATGACATGGTAAAACTCCTGTTCTGTTGCAGACAGATCATCTCACTATTATGGGAACTGTTTTTGTGCACTCTGTACACAACAGATAACCTCCCCTACACCAGGGTAAAATGACATGGTAAAACTCCTGTTCTGTTGCAGACAGATCATCTCACTATTATGGGAACTGTTTTTGTGCACTCTGTACACAACAGATAACCTCCCCTACACCAGGGTAAAATGACATGGTAAAACTTCTGTTCTGTTGCAGACAGATCATCTCACTATTATGGGACCTGTTTTTGTGCACTCTGTGCACAACAGATAACCTCCCCTACACCAGGGTAAAATGACATGGTAAAACTCCTGTTCTGTTGCAGACAGATCATCTCACTATTATGGGACCTGTTTTTGTGCACTCTGTACACAACAGATAACCTCCCCTACACCAGGGTAAAATGACATGGTAAAACTCCTGTTCTGTTGCAGACAGATCATCTCACTATTATGGGAACTGTTTTTGTGCACTCTATACACAACAGATAACCTCCCCTACACCAGGGTAAAATGACATGGTAAAACTCCTGTTCTGTTGCAGACAGATCATCTCACTATTATGGGAACTGTTTTTGTGCACTCTGTACACAACAGATAACCTCCCCTACACAAGGGTAAAATGACATGGTAAAACTCCTGTTCTGTTGCAGACAGATCATCTCACTATTATGGGAACTGTTTTTGTGCACTCTGTACACAACAGATAACCTCCCCTACACCAGGGTAAAATGACATGGTAAAACTCCTGTTCTGTTGCAGACAGATCATCTCACTATTATGGGACCTGTTTTTGTGCACTCTGTACACAACAGATAACCTCCCCTACACCAGGGTAAAATGACATGGTAAAACTTCTGTTCTGTTGCAGACAGATCATCTCACTATTATGGGACCTGTTTTTGTGCACTCTGTACACAACAGATAACCTCCCCTACACCAGGGTAAAATGACATGGTAAAACTCCTGTTCTGTTGCAGACAGATCATCTCACTATTATGGGAACTGTTTTTGTGCACTCTGTACACAACAGATAACCTCCCCTACACCAGGGTAAAATGACATGGTAAAACTCCTGTTCTGTTGCAGACAGATCATCTCACTATTATGGGAACTGTTTTTGTGCACTCTGTACACAACAGATAACCTCCCCTACACCAGGGTAAAATGACATGGTAAAACTCCTGTTCTGTTGCAGACAGATCATATCTCACTATTATGCGACCTGTTTTTGTGCACTCTGTACACAACAGATAACCTCCCCTACACCAGGGTAAAATGACATGGTAAAACTCCTGTTCTGTTGCAGACAGATCATCTCACTATTATGGGACCTGTTTTTGTGCACTCTGTACACAACAGATAACCTCCCCTACACCAGGGTAAAATGACATGGTAAAACTTCTGTCCTGATGCATACAATCCATCTCATCATTATGTGACCTGTTTTTGTGCACTCTGTACACAACAGATAACCTCCCCTACACCAGGGTAAAATGACATGGTAAAACTTCTGTCCTGATGCATACAATCCATCTCATCATTATGTGACCTGTTTCTGTGCACTCTGTACACAACAGATAACCTCCCCTACACCAGGGTAAAATGACATGGTAAAACTTCTGTCCTGATGCATACAATCCATCTCATCATTATGTGACCTGTTTTTGTGCACTCTGTACACAACATATAACCTCCCCTACACCAGGGTAAAATGACATGGTAAAACTTCTGTCCTGATGCATACAATCCATCTCATCATTATGTGACCTGTTTTTGTGCATGCTCTGCATGTCCATGATGTAAACTATAGCTGCGGCAAACTATTATTTTATGCTTTTCATCAAAACTTTTATTTTTATAGATGTATTATTAAAGTGCCTATGAACAATACATTTTTATTTTAGATATCAATTCTAAATCAAGTGAATAGTAGAATGGTACAATATACAGTACCGCCTGGAACTATAGGTACATTTAGCGCGAGCAAATCGCAATGAGATCGCGATCAATGACCGCAGTCTGCTCGCACCGTGCTCGCGTTCTGCTCGCACCTTGCTCGCGATCTGAACGCACCTTGCTCTTGATGTGACCGCGATCAACTGTGTTCGAGATGGAAATGATGGCAGTTACGTTCATCGGACATTAGATTTTACGTATACGTTTACCCGAGCCCTTGCGAAACGTTTTACAATTTCTTCTCGACAAAAAAACGCATTAAAGTAAAAACGAAAAGCTCAATATTACAATTTATATGAAGAAGTACTTGAGAGTAAACTGTTGCTGGTTTAAGAACGGATCATAAAAGTTGACGACCATTCCTATGTTTTGGTCGATCGAGGACACATCACATCACTGAGACTTGTTTGTTTCACATCTGACATCAGACCAATCGCTGCAGACCGGTCTCACGGCAATTATAAACCGCAATGCTAATCACAAACTGACGAAGTGATGTAGTAAAAAAGCTGAAATTGAAACTCCAGAAGATTCAGTGCGATCTCACGGCAAATTAACCAATAACAAATTAAAATATCCAAAATGTATTCACCTGGGTGTTTTTATTTTACAGAATGGACTCAAACCAGTTTTCACATTAGGTGAAAACTGTTCAGACCATAAATAAAATACAAACTTTCAAAGCATTTGATTCGGTAGGAAGATAATTTTTGGTGTGATCTCAAAGCAAAACAAACACTGCTGTCGGAGCTCATTGATTATTCAAAAATGTCACACTTCTGTTCGAGCAATTTGAGACTCGGACCTCATCGCCTTTCAATTCAAAATGACGGATCCCACATTGAATAAAAAGAATTCCAGAATATTCTATTTGGTAGACGTTTATCACTTGCCAGTATTAAAAGTTGAGAAACTTTCCCGCATTATTTAACTCTGCATTCTGCAATAAAATCACATGTCCCGCGAAGTTCACGGCACTCTTGTTGTGTCAAAAACCAGACAATCAGTTTCCACGGCTGAAAGCACATGTAAACACCGAAAAGCTGGCTTCTTGAATCTGTTGAATTGAAAACATACAGCGTACGCAACAACTTTTAAAGAATCGTGAAGGGATTGATGCCAGGATATATAAAGTATGAAAGTACAGAAGTCTGTAAAGTTTATCAGATGAATAAAAACGCCGAACTAACGATCGAACGGTATTTTAAGTAACGCAACCCACGCAACCTTTCTTTTGGTGACCCTTCGATATTTCTATTTCTAACAGGACTTGAAACAACCATGTATGTGGCTGATCAAATAATCTGCAGATCGAATTGGAATTTAGCGTGCTGGTTTTTGTGGAGGGAGGAAAACCAGAGGACCTCGGAACAAGAGCGAGATTACAACAAACTCAACTCACATGTCGCACCGCGTGCGATAGAACATTTTGGCTAACCATCAGAGTTGGTCAAGACCATCCGTTCGAATGTTTTGATGAACCATTAGATAGTCCAGACCACCAAGAAACATTCGTTGCGGATTTGAAGACTGTAGCTTCAAAAGCTTCATTTAATTGCTACATGTACGTAATGGCGTGATCGAGACACCCTAGCTGTCGCTTCAGCCGCTTGGCCGGATTTTTGCCGTTCATCGTATGATAACCTCTCTATCTCGAATTAATACTAATGTTCTCCTGCATTGGGTTTAGGATCCTGGATTTACACTCTTTCACTAATAAAAAGTTTAGCCCGTGTTCAAGTGGAACGTACACGTAAATTTTATAGACCCAAGAGGTTTGTGGAAATGTTCATAAGCAAGCATTTTGTTTCCCGGCTGACTGCGACTGATGATCGCGATCATCATAGTGATCGCAGTCAGATCGCAAGCAAGGTGAGAGCAGATCGCGAGCAAGGTGCGAGCAGATCACGAGCAAGGTGCGAGCAGATCACGAGCAGATCGCGAGCAAGGTGCGAGCAGATCGCGGTCAGTACACGCGATTTGATCGCGACTCGATCTATAGTTCCAGGCGGTACTGTATCTTGCTTTGAATGTTGTACCGCTGAGTTAAGGAGATTTTAATATCCAAAATGCTAATTACATGACGTCAGGGGCAGGCATCAATTATTATACAAAAGTTTTTGTTACAATTAAACATTTTTTTCAAATTATCAGTGCTATATACCCATGGTTGAAATAAAATGATGTTAGAAATTTGTTTTCCAAATCGGTAGAAATGCCCATTCACAACCACTAAGAAGTGATTGCAGATACCTCCCTTGACATCATGTAATTAGCATTTTGGATATTAAAACCTCCTTAACTCAGCAGCACAGCATTCAAAGCAAAATATATTTTACAATTCTACTGTTCACTTGATTTAGAATTGATATCTAAAATAAAAATATATTGTTCATTGGCACTTTAAATGTATAGTTCATTTCATAAATACATGTACATTATAACATTTGTGTCCAAATTGTATTGGATATACAAAAGTCCAATTTGTAGTTCTTGAAATCCTTAGCCTCATATGGACTGGATGGAGTTGACCCTTCACTGATACAAACTGTCTTTCTATGAATACATTTAATTGATTATCATGCTAACTAGATACAAGCCATGCAGGATGGAGTTGACCCTGCACCGATACAAATCCTCTTTCTATGAATAATTTTATGGATAGATTTTGATTATCATGATAACTACATTGTAGATACAAGCCTCTTACTAAGCTGAGTCAACCAGGGTTCGAAATTCGCACAAGCAAACTGGCAAAATGCGAGTCAATTTACCGATTTGCTGGTAGAAAATAAATGAACTGGCATTTTTATGCTTGTATTAGGCACCAGGCACATTAAAACAATTGTTTTAGTTTTTAGCTCGTTGATGAGTGGTTTTGCTTGTAGGTTTCAAACTCGCAAGCAACTTTTTGCTTGTTCCTTTGAAAATGAATTTTGAACCCTGTCAACTTCAGCATCAATTGGTTACCTTCCAAAATGGTGGTCAAGAACTACGAATTGGACTATTGGGTCATACTTTATAGTACAATGATAAGACATAATTTTGAACCTCTGTCAGTAACTTTGCAACACTTGCTGCTATGCCATACTATGTAAACATACTTGTTTTTGCAATATTGCTCTCAAAGTCATACCAGCAATGCTTATTTTAATGCCAACATTTCCTAGCAACCTAGGGATCTAAATTAATTAGCCCTTACCCATCTTGACTTGTCACACAAAAGGCTGACAAACACTTCAGCTAGATCACTAGTCCTCACATCTTCAGGGCTGGTTGCCGACACACTCATAAAGGACTCTGCACAAGACTGTGAAATATAATTATGATATTGTTAATCACAATTTCTTTGAATGAGATCACCATTACAGCAATTTCTATAATGAATTGCTTGCGTGTCAAAGTAATAAGTGATTGCTTTGGTTTTGCATTTGTTAGCTTTTCTATTGGCTTTGAATTATTTTTTTTCCACTAGACCCTTTCAACTTGCCTCTTTATATTTGTTGCCCCATTTCAGATCACCTGACTTTTCCCTTGAGTAATGTATTTTTGTTTTCCTGTATCCCAAGAGGAAATGTATCAATTTCTATAATTGGAAAACAAAGCACTGAATTCTCTGGAGAGCTACAATGTATTACATGATCTGAAATGGGACAACCAACAGGCAAGCTGAAAGGGTCTGTTATCAGCCAATCAAGTTCTAAACAACCAAAAATTGCAATCAATTAGTAGATGAGTCCTACGCTAATACTCAGGAGTTGACAATATTGCAAGATTCAATGAAATGTAATGTGTAAACTCGGATATTCTGGTGAATTTGAACTGATACATGTAGTTAGAAAAATATATGATTATTTATATATTACAATAAAAGGATGGGTTTGGGATGAAGTGCTCCCGTACAGGTCACCATTTGCCCCATAGACTCACATGATTGGCTATTTGGGGCATCGTGCCCCCTTCAGAAAATATAAGGACCTTACCCATGGGGGATTATGAATCTGCCCTGGGAAGGATCAGGAGATTATGACCCCCGTGAGAGCACTGGGGCCTCTCACCATCATAAGGACCTTACCCATGAGGGATTATGAATCCCTGGGAAGGATTGGGGGAATGACCCTCAGGGGAGGATTTGAGCTCCCGTTACCATAGTAACCTAGACCTAAAAGCAATATGTGCCTCAACCTGAGTACTTCATTCCACAACCCCTTTACCCCACAAGCTGTTGTATGTCTCACTTATTTCAATGGGTTAGGAGCATTAACTATAAGGACAATAATTGACAGATAGTGTAAAATTACAACAAAATTCAGAGTTTATGCACTAATTTGGTTACCACCTTTCTGTTTAGCTCAGTTGGTAGAGCATGGTCTAGATCAAGTGCAGGTCAGGAGTTCGAATCCCGGCCGCATTATTGGGCAGGGATATAATTTATAGAAGGGGGACGTGAAAGAACCTGTTGTTATTTTTTTAGAAAGAGTAGGGGATTCCTTGTCTCCTGACACAATAGCCTGGTATTCTGAGGTACTAACACTCGCTCATGATTGTAAACTACATGGCGGCACATTGCACCACAATAGCAGTCCATATCACAAAATAACCTAAGTACATTTGAATATTTCATATAGAATTTGCACTATATAAATTTACCTTTACCTTTTTCTTTATGATTGTATACATCTTAATTATTTGCTTTATTTCACTTGGTTCATTTTGCTCACCTTTCGCACACCCCAAACTCCATCTTGACACAAACGAAAGAACACAGGAAGCTGTCAAAACAATTACATCAGTGATTAATCTTTATAATATTTAAAATCACTATTAATAATAATTATTGAACTCTGGATTTGCTTTGTGTCTCTGATTCTAATAAGGTGCACTGTAATAGTATAATTATACTTGGGATGGCAAAGAACCTAGCTTGGGAGTGGTTGTTACATACATGTACAATGTACATGTAAATGTTACTTAACAATCATGCAAGTCAAACTGTCAAATTAATTTAACATCCAGAAAATTCTACTGGCCCCTACAACCCATTTTTAGTGGCCAGATTGTTTAGAAAAGGGCCAATTTATCTTTAGTCGATACAGATTAAAGTTACCGGATACCTTCAAAACGAAAAAGATGGGAATTTGTTTTCGCGCACAGAAATGTAGTTTTAGTAGTAGTGTCTCATACATGTATACTAACAACTCCATTGAATAAAAATTAATGTTGACGGAGAAATACCAAAAGGAAGTTTTTGAGCGGAAGTAAAAGGTTCCGTTTGATTGACAGCAGATCAATAAACACATGACAAGTGCTCACTCGCCCGTAACATATAATATTAAATTTATTTCATATACCAATGTTTACGTTTATTGAGAAATGTTTTTCCACACTTGATTCCATAATTCCATCGGTTGTTGGCCTTATGCCTTCAAAAAAGCAAGCAGGATGCCCTTAACTTGGAAAACAAAGAAAAAAGAAAAACAAAACAAGGCCAAACAATGCATACGACTACAAAGCCAAATAGGAGTCCTCGTAAAACCCGACAAGGGTTCGTATTTTCACTTTCTGACAGTGCCGAGTGGTCCACATCTGAACATGAAGAATTGATAGGAGCCAGCCGAGAGAATATTTGTTTCCAAGAAAGCTTAGATGGAAATGTAAAGTCTGACGGTGACTCTGAATCGCTTGAAACCAACACCACGATCTTAGCTCGTTATTGCTGTGCTGTTTCAGCCGCCTGCAAATCGCTGTCTCCTCTACTATAAACTATGCTGTCATTCAAGGCGTCTCTAGGTGTTCACCTTGGCTTTGTCCCTCAAGGTCTTTCTGTCTTTCTCATTTTTCAAGTCACACAAGAAAACTAGAACAACCAGCTATATTAACATTTTCTCGATGTGGCTCGTAGCTTTGATCGGAAATCAACATTGGTGGGAAATCTTGACAGATAGTTTAACTGTGATGAGAAATGATTGGCCAAGAGCTCGCTAATTGTTGGAGGGGCGGGGCTTCAGATTCACGCACGACAGACGGCTAGATTTTCTAAAATGCTATTTTCTACGCTTTCCATTTTCAACCAAAATAGAGTTTAAAAAAAGCTCCCACTCAAGAGGAATTTAGTCGATTTGTTTGAAATTTTCACAAAATGTCAATTGGTATCTCCACTGCAAAACCGTGTTGGGAATTGGAAAATTCTAAAAATAGAGCTCTTGACAGCGTTTTCCGCAAATCTACTGACTATTTTTCGCCTTTTCACGGAGAGCATCATAGATAACTTTTGAACTAAATCGAATTTTGAAATTCCCCGACACGGATTTTGTAATATGATTCCTCTGAAATGCGACAAAGCAAACAGATTGTAAAACTTTAAAATATTTTCGGTGTCGAAGCTTCTGAAAGCCATGTCACTAGATCCGAGAAACGGGGTCACGGAAAATTCGCGATTTTCAAAGAACTCAAAACTTTTTATGTATTCTTGTAGCCAATTTTATAAGCTTTAAAATGATACATGGATGATTTATCTACATTGTTTCCTCGAGGCGTTACATAATTTAGACTGGAAACGCACCCTGAAGGTATTCGGTAACCTTAAGCAGAAAACACCTTACTAAAGGAAATTAAACGGTTAGGGCAATAATCTTTCTCCACCTGACACTATTTTTTATAGTACCCATGAACCCATGGCAAGCTACGGCACAAAATCTAGGTTTCATATTTTCCAGACAGTGCCCACATTCCCAGTGTTTTCTGGGTAATATCCAACATGGCAGATCGGTATTCAAAGGCCAACTGATCAGCCGAATGTTGCATTCATTTTTGGGATTGTATTGGAAACTGCTTTTAAATTGGAAATGTGTGCTACGAATTGAATTACCAGGGAAATGTTAAGCTTTTGAACTTGCAAAATTAATGGGCCATTTGGGCCCTTTAGCTCATTTTGTTAGGGCCCTCTCAAACTTTTCTGTGGGAATTCCACAATGGCACGGTCTGGTGGAAACATTGAACATCAGATATACATGTATGTTACATGTATCAGTTGGACCCAGCATAATATAGTGATTATGCAGCCAGCCTCTGGGGCACTGTTATGAGGAGTAAATGGTACTTGCTTTCCAGGGACAAGTTGCTCAAAGCACAATTAGTGCTAAATGCTGTTACATTATAAAATAAGGATATTCAACCAAGTTGACAATAAAGAGCACAATCACTAATTAAAGAATACATGTACGTAGACTAACCATCATGCTTTATGCGCTATGGCCGCCATTTTGTGGCAGTTGAAAAGTAGGTTTTCGATTAATTAACATTTTGAAAATCATTGCAATTCTGTTGTTTTGTATGAGTTTCAGTTTGAATCTTTATTTGGAAAGTTTATTTTGTAGCTTTCCAGTTTAGTGTCACAGTTTCATGAAGCAGAAATAAACAAAACAAAACAAAACAAAAAATGCTGCTAAGTATCATGGTTGGACCATATTCTTTAGGCATTAGAACTTCTTAGATTGCTAGGCTAGCATGTCTGTGGTCAATTTCCAGTGTCATTGGTAAGCAGAACACATGGTCTGTGTTTATTATCTTGTTTCCCTTCCACTGTATTCAGTGGGTGGTTTAATGCTTCAATCTATTATCACAGGTACATGTAGAAAAGTACTAGTCATTTCTCCTGAAGCAATAATTTAAAAAAATAAATCAAATTACTAGTTCATGAGTAAGGTTTACTCTAAATCATGGATTTGCTTAATTAGGCTGTGAACAACTGAGTCAGTACAAGAAGAAATCTTACCAGTCTATCCATTGTAAGTTCTGGTCCTACGACATTGCAGATCTCTCCATAGGTTGAAGCACATACCTATATTTTATAAAACAAAATTAAGAGAAACCTACAGTACCACAATGTTATAAACTACATTGTACAAAATTTGAAGGGATTATGAGCCTTAATTGTAGGCACATTTTGTACCAACAAGAACTACATTTGTATACCAGTGAGATCTCACAATAATTTCTTTATTGGTCTAACCAGGAATAATATCAACAGGCAAATCAATGAAACATTAAAAATAATTCAGAGATTCCACTAGCACCTTCTATGAGACAGTACTCTGAACCGCTACAAAATATTTCTGTTGGCACAGAGCCACATCAGCCACATTTTTTCTCCAGTAGAGTTTGATCAATTTTTATTGGTATAAGAACCAGCATATTCAGGTCTAGCAGATTCTCTGCCATTTATTCTAATAATATAATATAATATAATATTATTTAACAATAATATTAATCACCAAAGTCATAGTGCATATAAATACAATAGCCTATTTGTGGCATTGAAATATCAGGGCATATTTCATCCACAGACATTATCTGATACAAGAAGAGAACAGTTCCTGAGAGCGAAGATCAAGGGAAACTGTGAGCTTTGAGGATCAGATAATGTCCAAGGACAAATATCAGGGCATATTTCGATGCCACAATGTACATGTAGGTTATTGTTGTTATCATCCTTCAAATATTTTCTTTGACGCATGCTTATAATGCTCACAGCGGGTGTATTCTTTGATATTTCCCACTCGCGGAGAGAAAAATATTGGGGCATGTGGTGCATTCAACCAATCATGTGAGAGAAAATATTTGATGTGAGAACAACGTTTTCTAAAATATGAGGAAATTAATTTTATCTGCTTAATTGCTGCAATTTTTAAACTTTAGCTGGAATCAGTAGACCCCATAATTTTTTTGTATTCACTTAGCTATGCAGTGAATATTTAACAATAATAATGAAGGATTATTCTATCGGTACGAATTGTACGAATGACTGTACGAATTACTAATTAGCTCTAAACACCCTAAACCCTGGTGGAGGGTTAGGGTTAGGTTTGTAGTCAGGGTTAGGTATTATCGTTGTACGAATATGACATCACCGTACGAATCGTACAATTCGTACCAAAGTAATAATTATGTTACTTATAAAGAGATAGGTCCGCTAATTATTATTACTAGACTGTGAGCTAGAGGTTCTACATTGTATCAGCAGATAGTCGGCAAGGGGAGCAGCCCTGAGTGAACTATTAAAGTCGATAAAAACCAAGAGCAAGAAGCCTAATTGTTTTAGCTTGACCAAGCCACTGTTCTATCGACTTTAATTAATAGTGATTGAGAAAACTGTGAGAGAAAAAAACAGCAAAAATCATTTTTGTAAGTGAATTTTTGTCTGCAGCACATGTATAGTCTTCTAATAGTCAGAGCTTAAGCAACCATGACGGCAATGTCCAGGACAACGGCATCAAACAATAGGCTTAATTACAAAATACAATAACTGCACATGGAAATGCATGCAGTCACCTACTTTTCAACCGTTGTCTGGAAAAACAATGTGTAAACCCCAAATTTTACGTTTACAAGAGAATGCCAAGGTATAAACGTAAATCACTCTGTTTTTCGTTCGGCTTGAACAAAACTCTATGCTTATAATATTTTTCGAAGACATGTATGTGAAAAGTAATTAAAGGCAAACGAAGGAAATAGTAAACATCACATTTCGGGAGAAAACATTTTTCTAGGTCCCGTCCTCGCTGCTGTCGCCGTTTTTTGATGCTTAAGCTATCTAATTATCCTGCACGCTCTAGGCTTCTAGATCTATTGGCAGATACATGTAGTTGACAAGGGGCACAGCCTTGACTCAACTATCAAAGTTGATAGAAACTACATGTAAGAGCAAGAAGTCTATTATTGTTTAACAACAAATCCACCAAACTGTGGTCATGCCAGAAAATAACGTGCCATGGCTCCGCCCAAAAACATATGTACCCCACCCCCAAACATAAAGTCCTGAATATGTTAGCATTCCTGAGCATTTAAGCAGAGAGTTTGTTTCTGATGGCACAATATGCCCTTTGCAGCTAACAGTCAAGTGCTGATATAATACTTCATCAACGAATGAATGAACTCGTAATCTCCATGGGAAAGGTATTGCCATGGACGTGGACGGCAAGCCATCTTTAAAAACTCTGTTTTAGAAAGATCGACAATCTATTGGAGGTGAAAAGTACCATTTACGAACAGGTTTTTCTAATAACAATACCAATCTCATACAAGGCCTCTAAATAAATGAAGTCAGATATTTTTTGCCATCCACTACAACCCTGTACAATCATGTGAATGCCTAGCTGCAAAAGGCCCAATAAATCCATTTAGTACATGTAAGTCTGGGAGGGTGTATGAATGTGGAAAGCTCTTGAAAACAACTCAAAGAGAAAATATTGTTCAAGATATCTGTTTTGAGTTAAAACTGAGCAGATCTACAAATGTAGGGCAACCGCCCAGTCAACTTCAAGAGACAAGGTGCCTGGGGACGGGGGTACTGCTATATTTAGGCTATACTCACCTACGTACCATTCGACAGGGTATGTTTTTTTTTTACAATTTTTTGTCTGGAAAAGGGTATATAAATCAATGTTTTGGTTTGGAACAGGATCGTAATTTTTTGGAAGGGCCTCGGGACAGTTTGAGTTATTCACAGTCCCTTGCCACTACAAACGCAGAGTCCGTTTATCTGTTTATGATTCGATAGGTGAGTGGAGCACAGCATCTTGCGTGTATCATATTGGGTGGTAGCTGGTTCAGATTATGGAACACACATGCATTGCATGTATTTCAAAACAGGATATCTTTTTGCCATTTTGCCTGGAACAGGGTATGTTTTTGTTGTTTCTAGTCTGGAACAGTGTACCGTTTTGCCATTTTGTCTGGAACAGGGTTGCAAAAATACTATTTCTTGGTCTGGAACAGGGTAAGGGTTTCAAGGGCTCAGCGACACACCCCATCCCAATTTTTAGTGAGTACCCACTGGACAAGGCGCTCAGGAATGCTAACATGTACCTTTATGTTTGGGGGCAGGGTAGCAGACGTTTGTGGGCAGAGCCATGGCACATTATTTTATGGCATGACCTAACCAAGCCACCATTCTATCTACTTAGTGATCAACAAAACTGTGAACAAACTCTCAAAAAAAAAAAGATTTTGTGTGCAGGGCATGCACAGTTGACTATTGATTGATAGACAACACCTGGCTATTATATCAGATGGCGAGTTTGCCAATAGATGGCAGCTGGGTTATGCTAACAAATAGACAGAAGCTGGGTTATGCTGAAGCAACCTATCCAGAACCTCTTGAATACTAAAACAATATATTAACTTGTCAATATAGGAAAGACTGGCAGGTAGGTGCCATTTGCAATGCAAGTACTAAGCAAGCAAGCAAGAACTGAGCATGAGCGTAAACTCGTCACATTTGACAACCCTGTTATGCATGTGCCAAATGAGCACTATCTGCTGACCAATAGCTATTTGCAAAGCAATCCCAAAATAACTCACCATGGGGGCAAATTCATCACACAAGATGACCCTATTACGTATGCAATTATGAGAACAATATGCATGATTATTAAATCTCATTAAATACTATACCTTTCTAACATGGAACAGAGGATCACAACAAAGAATTTCAAATCTCTGCATGAAGTATCTTTCAGTTATATCCTTGCCAACTAGAGGTGCCATTTTGCTCATCAACTGTAGAAATAAATAAAAAATTAAGATGGGTTTACACTAGAGCACTAAGTCTAAAATGTCACTCATATCATCCCCTTTAAAGCTTACTTAACAGTTTGTTGTCAGCATATTTATGTACTTTTTATAGTTTTCATCTTTGTTTTGTTTTTGTTAATGGTACCCCATAATGGAGCCAAGCTCTGTAAGGCTTCCCTACCACTAATGATTGAATGAACGAAAGTCGAATTAAGGCCACGCCAAGCTAAGTCAGCGTAAGTCGACTAAGGTGGACTTTGGCATTCAAACACATATTTTATGCGAGAATTATTTCCGATCAAACTGCCATCATGCATTTACGGTGATGCGGCAATTTGTTTGACTTTAATAAAAATTCGAGACATGATTGACTTTAATGTCTAAGTTGTTTGATCTTAATTAACAATTCAGACGTGATTGACGTTTATGTCAATCAAGCTCACTAAGCAAGCCTTTTAAAAGTCATGTTTGAAAAAGACTTGGGACTGACTTGGTGTCTTTGAGTTTACCGGCATCTACTGTAAGTCAGACCATCTAAGCCAAAAATTGGCATTTCTGACTTAGTGGTTCACACCTGTTTTTTTTTATAAGTCGACTTGAGTTATGCAGACTTAGTGGTCTAGTGTGAACCCACCTAATATGTAATCATTACAGAGGTGTGAAAAGCTTTTAAAGACCCTATGTCCACCAAATGATATGCTTTGCAAGAGTGTAGCTACATGTATGTTGCTTTAATACCTCCTGGGAATACATGTACTAAAAACAATACTATTTAACATTAATTATTATTAATTATTATTAATATCACCATTGTTTTTACACTTTCAAGTTCTGAATTTCATATCATATGAAATTCACATGAGTTGCACAATGGGTAACTGTCAACAATATAGCTTTGTATAAATTATACATGTACATGTACAGTCACAAATATGACCAAATTACCATCACTTGCGACTAAAACTTTTCTGGAAGTCGCTAATTTGGGGACTAGTTTTCACCTACCGGTAGTAGATAAATGAATAAATAAATGAAAGAAATTTCCAACAGTCTTGTGTGTAATGCTTCAAGGCGATTTTATAATTTTTCAGCAAAATCACGTACCATTTACCCAACCTTCATTTCCCCCTCAGTTTTTATTTCCTTTTAACCAAGTGACACAAACGCTTGGCATAGCTTCTTGTCGTAACACTGCTGGATTCTGTTTTATTGTGACTAAACAGTCATTGTGAACTTGTGACCAAGTTTTTGTAACTGTTTAATTTTGAGTCCTGTATAAATGCATACATGTACATGCATGGGCATACTTGACGAGAGCACCCTGTCAAAATATTATTATTATGTACTTACAGTCACAGCCTCTGAGCGATAGTCGTCATTGCTGTCACCAGCTGTTAACTGCATCAACACTGGGCATACTTGATCTTCAACATCAGCTGCAAGTTAAAAATACATCACAAAACCTGTTTATAATTCTTATTTTAAGATGGCAATATTTTGATAGTTTTACCATAGAAATAGTCAACACCTTTACATTTATGTTGTATTATTTTATAAACTTAGAAAATAGCCATGCTTTATCGGATTTACAAACTCTCACCTTCGGATCAATAAAGCACAGACACAAATTCTATACATGGCTGATCAAACATCTACAGTATTGTGCAAAAGTCTTGCAAACGTATTTCGACGAATTTCGCTCTTTGTTCTTACGAATGTCGCAAGCGAACGTGTACAATCTACAATTCTTGCGTGAATATATTTCGTATTTTTACCCTTTCTTTCACCAGGATTAACGAGTGACAAATTCGAATTCATGACAAACAAACACGGTTTTTAAGATGGTTTTGGTAAATACCCTGGGTGCCAGAGGTTTTCTAAGTTTTACGCCGCGGCATATTCAAAATTTTAAGCCGCCATCAAAAAGTCAAGATTCTGTGAACGGTCAGCCAGACACGTCTCATTGCTGACAAAAATACCGCGGTGGTGCAACTTAATTTCCCGGTATTAAAACGGGCACTTTCCATTTACGTGAACTGATGCATAAAGGGCTTTTAATTCAAAAAGATTGCACTTCCCAGTAGAAGTTTTCTGGTAAGAGTATAGAAGTTTTTTCACGTCTTTCATGACAAACGTTGCTTCGTTAGTACCGCGTAATTTGAGACTGACACGTTCACGCCTGACTGATTGCATGTGGAAATTCAGACTCCAAGAAGTTGAGATAATTAGGACCGCAAACAGTTGCAATGATTTCAGCCAAAACCTTTAACAAGACAAGGATCTGCCGTAAATGTGAAACTGCGCTGAAGCAAAACTTTATTTGGTGTTATGCTTTGCGCTAAGCGAGTGAGTCGAGCTTTAAAGCGGGAATGTTGTGTAAAAAAAAGACAAACATGCCGGCAACATGTCTGCCCCGCTTCGGAGAATATTCAAAAAGCCATTTTCTTGGAAACGTTGTGCAATGGTTTTTACAAAGATGACTGGAAGGCTGACGGTCTGAATATTATTGTGGACATACAGAAGGTACAGTTTACAGTTGAACACGTTCGAAGTTGGAGCGTGCGATTTAAGTAACATTCCTTTCGTTCATTACCCATCCGGCCTTCGATTCAAACCGGGAATCAAAGCATCAGATTTCTATTCTTAGCCATTATGACTGAACTGAAGTAAACTCTGCAGTTGTTGTCCTGTACCGTTCGAAAGAGAGTCGTAATGTTCAGTTAGTCAAAGTCCAAATAAATTAAGTTTACAACTCAGGTTTGTCGAATTGACCGAGTGTGCCGGAAAAAGTACATGTACTTGATCTTTGACGGGCATCGAAATTTCGAAGGACCGAAATTTCGAAAGACCGAAATTTCGAAGAAGCGAAGTTTTGCGTGAATATTCGCAGAGTATCAAACAAAATTTCGCGCGATCTTTCACAGAGTGCAGCGAATTTTCGTGCTAACCTGTCGCAGAGCACTGCGAAATTTCGCACAGATTAAACAAAAGGCTTAACGAATTTCCATCGAAATATCGCCGAAATTTCGGCTCATGAAAATTTTCGTTCATTTTCGCCGTAAAGCCCCGAAATTCCCCGAAAGGTGTTTGCAAGACTTTTGCACAATACTGTAGAATAAGGGGGTGATGTACATTTGTACAGAGTCATGTTTTTCAGTTATTTTGGTGATACAGCCTACTTTGGCCGAGAAAATCAAAGCAAAAGTTTATGCAAATGAGGACAAAATCTGTATTAGATTTACAGATCACTTATTGCACCACAGGTACCCCAGGCTCATTATGCGTAAAACGGTTATTTCCCGGATATTTGAAATTACAGTAAATGTATGGAGTTTTAGTTTGAATGCCCGTCTGCTCTAAAATAAAATTCAGTAAATCGTCAAAATAGTCTTACCTGTCTCTTGTGTGTTCCTTTCAGTTTCTGTGAAGTTTCAAGCCATTCCGTTCAATATTGAGTGAGTTACAGGAATTTTTCTTCCCTTTGTATAATTATTGGGAAGGTAGCAAACTCGAGGCCGATCAGCCGCCGATCAGCTGCACAAAATCGCCTCGAATTCCCACAAAATCCCGTACATCGCCAAAATTCCTTCAAATAACGGTTGCCCAAACACAGGTCCTTCACCACACTCAGCTTGCAGTTTTCGGGTTTCGCGGATGTTCTTGTCCATCTAACCGACAACGAGGCGACAAACAGTAGACCGTCCCCTACCACGTCAATTCGATCTTGCTAGCAACGAGGCGACAAAAAGTAGACCGTCCCTACCCAGTGAATTTGACACTCCGTTGTGCCATTGTTTCATCTACCAATCGGAATCGATGTAAAAAAAAACGGTTTGTTACCCAAAAGTTCACGGGCTCAGACCTAATACATATATACCTTATTTTGAAAGTGTTGTTACAACAATCGGTTCTATGGTGTAGTGGTTTACATTTTGGGCTTTTGATCCAACGACCGGAGTTCGAGTCTACGCCGGGCACTAAAATTTTTTTTTTTACTTCTTTTTCTCCTTTCTCAGTTTTATTTTTATCCTTTTCCTCTATTTTAAGCTATTAGAGGCGCCTTCTACGCTACTATAAAATCGAGGTCGTGACCGTGTTGGGTTGAGAGCCAATTGTTGGGTTGAGAGCCAATACACAACAATGTTAAATTTTTATTTTAGTGTAGAAGGCGCCTCTAATAGCTTAAAATAGAGGAAAAGGATAAAATTAAAACTGAGAAAAGAGAAAAAGAAGTAAAAAAAAAATTTAGTGCCCGGCGTAGACTCGAACTCCGGTCGTTGGATCAAAAGCCCAAAATGTAAACCACTACACCATAGAACCGATTGTTGTAACAACACTTTCAAAATAAGGTATATATGTATTAGGTCTGAGCCCGTGAACTTTTGGGTAACAAACCGTTTTTTTTACATCGATTCCGATCGGTAGATGAAACAATGGCACAACGGAGTGTCAAATTCACTGGGTAGGGACGGTCTACTTTTTGTCGCCTCGTTGCTAGCAAGATCGAATTGACGTGGTAGGGGACGGTCTACTGTTTGTCGCCTCGTTGTCGGTCAGATGGACAAGAACATCCGCGAAACCCGAAAACTGCAAACTACGTGTCATTTTTCTCCCGTTAAAGTAAACCAGTGAAAGGGAAGCTGAGTGTGGTGAAGGACCTGTGTTTGGGCAACCGTTATTTGAAGGAATTTTGGCGATGTACGGGATTTTTGTGGGAATTCGAGGCGATTTTGTGCAGCTGATCGGCGGCTGATCGGCCTCGAGTTTGCTACCTTCCCAATAATTATACTAAGGGAAGAAAATTTCCTGTAACTCGCTCAATATTGAACGGAATGGCTTGAAACTTCACAGAAACTGAAAGGAACACACAAGAGACAGGTAAGACTATTTTGACGATTTACTGAATTTTATTTTAGAGCAAACGGGCATTCGAACTAAGACTCCATACATTTACTGTAATTTCAAATATCCGGGAAATAACCGTTTTACGCATAATGAGCCTGGGGTACCTGTGATTGCACCTTTGTTTTTCCTTCATGAATTATTTGTGAGTTTGATACTGAATAATTTCTTACAGTGTGATTACTGAAACCAGGGCCACTTTGACACAGTCATAATGATTGCAAAATGAAAATAAAGCATTCCAATATTTAACAATAATTATTATTCACCAAGTGGAGGTGAATAGTGGTGGATATTTACCGAGCCGCTTCGGTGAGGTAAATATCCAGCACTGTTCACTGACACTGATGTGAATAATTGTTTTAGTATATACCACACATAAGTGAATAGCCAGCACCAAATACTTATTTTATTTTTCTGTCTTCGCTCGGAGGTGAATATGAAATCGTATTCACTGTTTGAGTAGCCAATCAGAGTGCGCCAAAAGTGATATTTACTGGTGTAGTATATACTAAACAAATTTATCCTACCATATCCATGTGCTTTTCTTCATTCGAAAGACTGACTTCAGAACTAGTCGACCAAATTCACCTTTTACCAGATCGAAGCTAGAGCAAGTCGAATGTTATTGTCTTGTACTCAACACTGATTGGCTCAAGTAACCGTAACTTCGAATGCTTTGTTTTCGTTCTGCAATGTGATTGGTTCTCATTGTCTATATAAGTGGCCGCAGTTTCAGTAATTGCACCAGTTGTAAGTTATAAAAATAGCTTTATCATAAGTATTTCTCGAACATAGAATACACTTCCAACACAAACTTTATAAACCAGATTAGGGTACATCGGTTTCTTTCATAACTTTTGTGACCATGATATTGCATGGAGTTATGTACAGTTTATAGTATACTGTCAGTAGTAACATCAAGGTTCATATACATGTACATGTATATGTACAATGGAAAAGAAATGGGAAGGTTTTCACTAGCATCCTAGTACTCTGTAGCAGCCATGTGTAGTGCTTAAGTTGGGGGGGGGGGGGGGGGGGGGTGAATGGATGCACTACACACTACATGGCCATAGCTAGGATTTTTTGTGTGGGGGTACAGAAGGCGAAGGTGGAAGCAAATAGGGGGGGGGGAGCAAATAGGAAATTTTGAAATCTAGAGGCTCTGAAATGCCATTTCCAGCCATTTCAGGGAGGTCTTGGTGGGGGGGCAACTGAAGGCCTCAGGAGTGTCACATTTTCCTCAGTTACATGACATATGTAGTTTAAGACACTGAATGTTAGTCTCACTACATAATTATGCCCCTGGGAAGTTTTTGGTTACTAAAGCATTATGGCACAGGGCTGGAAATTCAAAAAAGTCTGGTCACATTTTTGCGACTAGAAAGAAATATTTAGTCGCAAAACAGAAACTTTTAGTTGCAAACTACCATATTCACTCACGGATAAGCCGCACCTTTTTACCCAAAATCTTCGTTTGAAATCGTGGGTGCGGCTTATCTGCGAGAACATCTGCACAAGGTTCCGTAAATTTACATAAATTGAATTGTTCAAAAAAAAAAATTTATGAACACAAAACCAAAAGAAACTAAGCACTGTTCATTGCTTTTGCAAGTTTGGTGGCTCTCAGTCTCAAAAGAGCTGTTTTGATGTAAGTTATATTCTTGCTAAACCTTCTTCGTCAAAAGATCTTTAACACGGTTTATAGTTGCTTTTCTGGAGAAACTAAATGTCACCACAAGTGGAATCTACTCTACATTGTTTTGACTTCGTTCAGCGAAAACCGGCAATCTAGTGTCCAGTTTTCTCTTTTCCAACAGATGCCTGGTTACTAAGCTACGGACGAACGTGAACACGTTGTTGGTTCGGTTGTCATGTAAAATTCGATCTAAAAGTGCCCGAATGAACAGATCTTGGTAAACAAATACTATCTGATGGAAAGATAGGTCATGTATTTAAGTACACTGTATGTAGACATAAAGTTTATACTATAATTTCAGAGCTGAAATTACAGATAAGGTTACAATGTACGTTTGATATTCTTCAAAAAACTTTTTTCCTAAAACTTCTAGCTTTGAAATTGGAGGTGCGGTTTATCTGCAAGTGCGGCTTATCCGTGAGTGAATACGGTACATGTAGTTACAAAAATCTAGTTGCAAAATAAAAACTGTGCCCACAATGCAGTTTGAACAGAAAATAATATCACTGGCGGATAGTTCAGCAGTGTAACCATAAAATACTGTGCTCACAATACTTCTATTTAACGAACCACCACAGTCTATAATTGTGGCCAGTTTTGCTTGTGAACAACAACAAACACAACAACAATACTTTTATTCACTCTATAACACTAAGAATACAATAGGATAAGGTTACTTTACAAGGTTACTTAAATCTCATTTTTAACCAAGAGAAGCCTATCTGTTTTCATTATACTTGTGATTCAGTCGCAATTTTGCAACTGTATGAAAAATAATGGTTCCAAAATGGAAAATTCTAGTCGCATTTGCATCTGTATCGGTCGCAATTTCCAGCCCTGTGGCAGCTTTTGAATTACATATACATTTAACTTTCTACAACTCATTAATTATAGATGAGGACAACTACAGTACCAACCAGAACTAACCTCCAGTGCATTTGGGTTTAGGTTCACTTTAGAGCAAACCCAGGGTGTACCCAAGGGTTTGCTCAATGTTTGCTTGCGTTCGCTCTAAGCAAACCCTGTGAACAAAGCAAACACCGAGCGAACCCTCAAGCAAACCCTTGAGCGAACCCTCAAGCGAATCCAACACTTTGATGTAGCCAAAGACCCAAATCACGAGAGTTAAAGTTTGCATAAAACAAGGACTAGTGGTCTAAAAAATTCTAGCTTCTTTTTAACTCAAAATGTTTAGAAAAATGCATTACTTCATGAAAATGTCTGGAGTTCTACTCACAAACAAAGTTATGCACCCAAGCCCTATATACTGTACATAAAATAAATGTCACAACAAAGACTTAAATTTGCAAACTTTCGGCTCTGTGCCATTCGCCATCGTGCCATTCGATTCAAGAAACAGAATGTTCAAAGCCATTAAGAGTCTTGTTTTGGAATTCTCTGGTGATAATTTGTTTCTAATTTTGCAGAAGTTGGTTTTCAAAAAATGTACACTTTCAGGACCGAAATAAAATGGCCATTTTGGCTTGATTCTCTAACGGCCATGATAAGACGTCTGAATGAAGCAAAATGTTTTTGCCTATTTCTGTGGGTTATAATTTTGCTTTCTCGTCTAAAAATGCCCAACATCTCTTTTCCATTTAACCCTTCCAAATTATTCCTGAGATTAGCTGCATTCCCTGGGTTTTGTGTTCACTAAATAAATATACAATCGCTGTTCCCTGGTTTGTGCTCAGAGTTTGCAGTGTTCACTTAAGAGTTTGCAGGGTTTGCTCAGAGTTTGCAGGGTTCGCATGCAGCATTCGCTCAGAGATTCCAGGCTTTGCTCAGAGTTTGCAGGGTTTGCTCAGAGATTCCAGGGTTCACTTGAGCGAATTGCAAGTGAACCCTATTAGTGGTGTTAATGCTTCAAGCAAACCCTGAGTTCACTTTGCGTTCCCTAAAGCGAACATTTAACTGGAAGTAAGTTCTGGCCGGTACTGTATCAATCGGGTTTCAATTTGTACCATGTGCCATACACACCTCCCGGTTAGCTCACTGGTTAAGCTCCGGTCTGTCGAGCGGGAGGTTGCAGGTTCAAACCCCGGCTGTACCAACACTCAGGGTCTTAAAATAACTGAGTAGAAGGTGCTGCCTTTGTGAACCAACTGCAAATGGTTAGACCTTCACGTCTTCTCGGATAAGAACGTAAAATCGTAGGTCCACTGACATGGCAGAGACAAGCCTCGTAGGGGACCTTGAGTCCTATTGTTTGTTTCCGGTGGCATTACGCCCAAATGTTGTAAATAAATAAATAAATAAAATGTACTTTGAAATCTCCTTCCGATACTCTCATGAAGAGTTCAACTACACTTCGAAGTGATGTGCCTTTGGTATCCAATGACTCGTATATGAAACATTACTTCAATGACAAAAATTCTTACCTCTTTCCACAAGTTCGTGCCTTAACAACTCTAGTAGGACGTGGTGGCTTGTCTTTCTGACTTGGTTATTAGAGTCTATCAGGTAGTGTAGAACAATATAGAGAATATTCTGTGGGACTGCTTCCATCATGGAGAAGTGCTCATAGCAGAACAGGGCAACATGAGGAATTTGTTCCATTAACTCCACCCGCACACAGGGCTCTAAATAGCAAAGAGTTTGGGTTTAAAGTGCATATAAGCCCTGGCTAATTTTATTTTTTTACAGAGAGACTAGAGGATTCTGGAATAAAATGTTTATTTTATTTATTTGCTGTGGTGAATTGCCCAAAAATGTGTCTTGGGTTGCCTGTGGACCAAAATCAAGTGTGGGAGAGCGCTTTACAAATTTGGCCACTGGGTCTAATTGACCTCATCAACAGAAGATGCTCAACCTGCCATTCGCTATTATCGTACTTCGGTCATCTTGGATTGAAAGCGAGGCTACCGGGTTGTCCCACTAATTAAGCCAGGTTGCATAGTGCTTACTATTTGCTGTTGTTGGTTGTGAGTTTGAATGCAAAAGCTACTTCATCTTTACTTCTGCAATTGGAATTGTACCAATAATAGCCAGAAAAGAAGATATAGGGATTATTTTCACATACTTGCTTCCAATAAACAGCCCAGAAAGCGATGGTGTTTGAAAATACGCGGATATGTCATGAGTTTTCAACAAGTCACTTTAGCATAAGGGCCAATTAATAACAAACAAACAGATAAGACAGATATGTGGTGAATTGCCCAAAAATGTGTCTTGGGTTGCCTGTGGACCAAAATCAAGTGTGGGAGAGCGCTTTACAAATTTGGCCACTGGGTCTAATTGACCTCATCAACAGAAGATGCTCAACCTGCCATTCGCTATTATCGTACTTCGGGCATCTTGGATTTAAAGCGTCATGTCACGTTCATCGGATTTTATGTATAAATTCACCCAAGCCCTTGCGAAACGTTTTACTTTTTTTTTCTTGACAAAAAAACGCATTAAGGTAAAAACGAAAAGCTCAATATTACAATTATATGAAGAAGTAATTGAGAGTAAACTGTCGCTGGTTAGAACGGATCATAAAAGTTGACGACTGTTCCTATGTTTTGGTCGATCGAGGACACATCACATATTTGAAAACAAACACGAGCACTGAGACTTGTTTGTTTCACATCTGACATCAGACCAATCGCTGCAGACCGGTCTCACAGCAATTATAAACTGCAATGCCAATCACAAACTGACGAAGTGATGAAATAAAAAAACTGAAATAAAAACTTCAGAACATTCGGTGCGATCTCACGGCAAATTAACGAATAACGAATTAAAATATCCAAAATGTATTCACCTGGGTGTTTTTATTTGACAGAATTGACTCTAACCAGTTTTCGCATCAGGTGAAAACTGTTCAGACCGTAAATAAAATGCAAACTTTCAAAGAATTTGATTCGGTAGGAAGATAATTTTTGGTGTGATCTCAAAGCAAAACAAACACTGCTGTCGGAGCTCATTGATTATTCAAAAATGAACACTGGTATAATCAACAAACAATTGATAAAGGTACATGTATGTTAATAGCCCAGTAGGGAGCAGCTGACATTTTGAGTGATAACCAAGGGGTTAATACTCAAAACGTCAGCTGTACCTGCTTCCCACGTAGGTTAGCATACATGTACCTTATCAACTTAAAGTTGATTATAGTGCTTGCTCAGTGTTTATATTCCCTGCTGATGTAGATGTACACTAGTTTTTGACATGAACTTGTTATCCAATGTTATCCAATGTACGGCAACAGTTCAGTCAAGTGTGAACCACTCTGATCAGGGTCCGGAATTAACTTTTTTACTTAGGCGCCAACTGGTGACTAACCAAATTTTTTTAGTTGCCAAAAGTCCAATTGTGTTTGCCATATTTCAAGTTTCAAGCGACAAAGAACATTTGCTGGCATGTTTTATTGGCTAAATTTACTTTGAACATTGTGTGACTTTGGGACATTGTGAAAACATTGTGAAGACTTTAGGTAAGTCACCAGCTGGCGACTAACTCTGAAATTTTGGTCACCAACACTCAAAATGTAGTCAAATAAGGCACAATTTCGGACCCTGCTGATGAATATATTCTTTTTTTTTTCAATGAATCAGGACTGGTGTTTCTTTTGTTTGGTGGAAAAAATTATATTCCTACAATAACAGCCAGTGTTTATATAAAATGCTCAGTAGTTTGAAGTATTTTGAAATATTTCTTCTTTGTTCCAGGTGCCATTACAAATTCAGAGTTATATCAAAAACTTCCTAGAAATACTTATAGAACATTCCCTGTGAATGTATGATCAATAATATTGGCTAATTATAAGCCCTCAAACTAAACCCTATAAACACTTCACATTTCCTTGTTTACACTGATGGTCTTAATATGTTGTAGCGTATACCAGTAAGCAAGTTTTGTAAAGTAATAATGTACGTGATTTACGCAATAACTGATCGTGATCAAGCTTGAATCTACGTAGCTTAAGACTTTCAAAAGCAACTTTGATGCTTGATTAACGCATTAAAATGGATTCATTTTCCAATTATGCTAAGTTCTCGATGGAAACAATTCCATTATAAGGCAATAATCTTTTAGTTTATCAAATTGTGTTTAGTTAGTACTATTAGTTAGAGCTGTGAATTTGAGACAAGGACTTAGTCATATTACACACTCACTTACTTAAATTACAACAAACAAACTGAAATAGCTCATGTTAAAACACAGGATCTTGTGGGACGTTTCGACGATATCATTTCCGCAAACTCCACTTTGAAGGTACAATTCCCAATCGTGGTAAAAATAAATAAAAAATAAAAAAAACGATAAAGAAACAATCATTAACAGTAGGAGAAGTCAAATGCTATTCTAACTAAGAAAGAGCAGGTCAAAGAAATTGAATAAACATTCTAATGACTAGAATACAGGAACGGTGCGGAAGACACAACTCGGTGAAATTTATCAACACGTACCTATGTCTTCCGAGAGTCGAACTACAAGTCTTATAACATGGTAGATATCGTCTTTGGTCCTACAGGCTTTCAGAGCTTCTTTAGTATACCTAGCAGCCATTTGCCTATGGATGTCAAGCAGTGTGGAAGAATCAAGAAAACGACAAAATACCCGAACAGGCCGAAGTTTCAACACGTGCAGAACGAAGTGATCATGGTTGAAGTTTGTCAAGAGCCACTCACCTATTAAAGATCACATCACTGTGCATATATTTCTCCATTCGTATGATAGGACTGAGGAGCTCCTCTGGGGTTATCTGGTCTAGGATTGAAGGGTCTTCTTCTTGGTCCATTTCGCATCCTTTTGAGTCAAGCGTATTGAAACGTGGGTGTAAAGTTTTACGGAAACGCCGGTCACTTCAACTTTATAAAGCTAAACAATACCATTACGAAACAAAACTCACCGTCATCTTGGTCGTCTTCTGCATCATCGATATCTTCTACCCAAAAAGCGTATATCTGCCATAAAAACTGAATGTGAGGGAGTGAAAGAATGCTAACTCAAAACACAAGTTTAGAACCTACCCGCCATCTTGGAAGTTTGCAACAGGACATGCATTCATCACGTGACTGAATTCTTGCGTCATTGAATGCCCTAGTCCTCTCCTGACGGGTTTGGATTTGTAAATGACAGCCTTCCCCCTCTTCTATGTATGTGTGTGTAGCTAGTGTTTCCTTTTCTGTTTGTTTTACTTCTGGTCTTCCTTACGACAGTTCCTCCAAAGACGAAATTCTGATTATAAGTTAATGGCTCCAGTAGATAGCACTTGGCTGAAAAAAGGAAACAAATGCACAGTGAAAATAGATGATGCATGTTCTACATAAAACAAATTAACTTTGAGGAGCCAATTAATGGAAGGTTGTCTAAACTTTTCGGTATTTCGAAAATGTGGTTTGGCTAAACCTTTCGGAACCGAGTCGGCGAAAATAAATATGCTTGGCTAAAACTTTTGAGATGTAATAATTACTATTACTGACATGATATGTATTTTGTGAAAGAGAGAACACTAAGAAACAACAATACAAAAGTATACTAGTCTAGACGATTCCACGAATCAATGTCTCCCCCGGATCTGAATACCGTTGGCACATTAAATTTTAAATTAACAAAATTAGTACTAAATTTAGTTAATTTAGTTACCATAAAAGCTCTATTAAGCCCCCCTATCTAACAAGAGCCCATCTGGCCATTATATATACATCAATGCAGCCAGACACTCGCACACCAGGAGACGTTTTGCATGTCCCCCTAGTATGTCCCACCTTTATGGAGGAAGGGGTACTCCATAAAAAAAATGTTTTCAGTGTCCAAGGGAAGCACCATTAGAAATGTGGATGGGGGAGGTAGGACTTCCTCAAGATGCACATGGTTATGCAGGGCAGGTTATTTTCTTTGATATTTTGCGTTCCAGGATTTTTATTTTTTATTTTGGACTACCCTTCTTCGGATTTCTGATGGTGCCCTGTGTTCCCAATGAGATTGAAGATGAAATACACTTTCATTTTAAATCCTCTAGTAATAACCAAAGGGAAGAATTATTAGCTGAATATTAGCAGTCTTTAGGAGTGGCCGGTAGCGCGGTGACTTTCATTCTCTGCTCCCCGAGTATATATATGTAATTTAATATCAGTTGTTTTTCTCGTATGCCGTAAATTAAAGTACGTTGACCTTTTACTGTAAACACTTAACTTATTCATGTAATGCTTGGTTCAAACGTGGAATTGCTGCCGTGTCGAATTCAATTCAATTAAGTTCGGCAGAAAAGCGGCAGTTGATTCAGATGTCGAATTTAATCCGGTCTCGCATTTCCTGCTCAATTGTTCTTCTCCAGAACGCCATTTTGTTTGACTTGACGCATGCGTTATTACCAAAAATTACTTCGCATAAATTATTATAATGTTGCATTAGATAAATGCGACGTTTGAATCAGTGTCGCATTTCTGCCGCAAGTGCGGCAATGCCAGTCGAACGTTCGACACAAATTCGACTAGTCGAATTTAATTGATTAAAACGTCGAATTTCTGTCGAATTGAATTCATGAATTGAATTCGACACGGCAGAAATTCGATGTTTGAACCAAGCATAACACACGTTTGCAATTTAGTCTGCTGTTCTGTTATACTGCAGATTCCGAGTACTAATAGATGATTGTCTCAAATGTATGTTTATATGTGTTCCAAATTGTAAGTTGTAGGCTCTTTGTCAAGTACGCTCGCCGCCTGACGCGGCTCTTTCTCCGCGGCGTCTGTTCTCTCTATAAAACCTCTGGAAGTCATGTTAATTGTATTCGTGGCAAATTTGTGTGCCTCTTTGTAACTTTAGCTGCTGTTCTTGACGAGTCCATTACGCCGTCCATATTGGTATTATGTATTAAATATTATTAACTGAAATGCCTGTTGGTTATCTCTACTGTTAAACGCCGCTTTACCCTTATTCCCAAAACTTCAGTCTGCTCATTATATTACAGAACTATAAAGGGAACTGTTGGAAGCCTTTAATTTCTCGAACCAAAACCTCGGCCGTGAGAGGATTCTTGTTTAAGTTTACCTCGAGAGTTGAATATTGCTTGTCTCATCATAAATCTGACAGTGCTGAGTGTGTATAATTTCTGGCTTCGTGTTGGCGAGTGACAGTGTTGTTTTCACAGTTCAGGAGTTCAGATGTCTTCAGACTTCGATAGAGGATAGTAACCCATAACTGCTCAACCACAGTATATGTATTTGCTAGTAAATCGCTCAGTATACTTCGATATATTAAAATATCAGCTATTCAGTATACTTGTGTAACGTACACAGTTCTCGATACGAGATCGGTAAACCAGCCAAAACACGGTCGAAAATATTTTAGTGTTGGCCTACCGATCACGGTGTTTGCGTTGGTATGTATTATGACCGAGAGTAAAATGAAATGTGGCATAAAACCTACGAAACGTACCTCAAAGTTCAGTAGTTCAGAATAGCGTCGGCAGAATCTGGCGACTGGACTCGAGAGAAACCTATTAGCGCCACAATTAATGCATAATTTAACGCATGCGCAGAAATTTTGTTGCACTGAATTAGACTCGGGCGGCCAAAGGCCTGGCCCGAGTAATAAATTCTCCTATTAACACTCAGATTTTTAAATAAGACCCCTCTCTATTTAGCCACCTCCCCCTCCTAATTAACCAATCTTAAAAAACAAGGCATGGAGAGTCTCCAGACTCTGGAGACTCCGATAACGATGAAGTTGTGGAAATTGTTTGAGTTAATTGTGTTAAACGGAATAGCTGACTGTGATTTTACCGATATGGTTTCACTTGAACTCGAACATTTACGGGATCAATTTTGCTTTTTATAAATAAGCCCCTCCCTCCCAATTAAGCCCCCTCTCTAGCTCTAATAATCCCCCCCCCCCCCCCCCCTCCTTCAAGGCCTAGAATTAAATAAGGCCCCCAGGGGCTTAATAGAGCGTTTACGGTTTACAAACTAAATCGTCAACACACTCTACCTGACCAAACTTACAAATCACTGCTCTCAAATGACAGAAATTTCTTAGAATATTCTAATATGTCCTCCTCCCTCCTCCCCCCCCCCCCCCCCCCCCTCCTTGAAGTTTTTTAACTCTAGAAACTAGAAATGGATTCAACAAAGTCAGAAATATACTTTCTTACTTTACTACTCGCTAAATCACAGGTAATTCTCTGCATATTTTCCCATTTTTCGAAGGCTTTCATTGTAACTGATAATGGCCAGAAATACGGGGAAGTCAAAGCTAGCCTAAACATACGTCAAAATCCCAGGAATTTTTGAGATGCTGAGGACGTCCGATCTCCACGAAATTCAACACAGAATGAATTGCTCACGTGACCGGGAAAATTGACAATAGTTGCTACGCAAAGGATCGTGGGAAGGCCTTCCAACTTGGCTTGGAACCAAGTTTCCTTGCTTGCATTCGACGCGAAGGGTTCCAGGTCGTTGGGCTGGTTGTTGGCAGTCTTCCTCGAACGTTTTTTAACACGATGCAGATCAAAGGATCTGTTGCTCTCGTAACTGGAGCAGTACGAGGTATAGGCCATGCTTTCTGTGTCGCCCTCCTTGACAGTGGCGCTGCTTCGGTATGTCTTGTCATGGCCATGTTCAACTAACTTCATCAGTTTGATCATGAGATTGAGAGCGCTTGGACCGTGATGGCTCTGATCGAACTTGTCGAAGCTAGTCAGAAACAAATTGAGAATAAGCTTAAGTTATATGTTTAGTAACTTCAGTTAGCTAGCTTAAATTGCTCTTCTTAACCTTGCGATGCAATGTAGTTATGAGCACTTGCTATTGGTTCAATCAAAATATTTTGAATGGTTAAAGGTTCACTTACGCTAATTGAAAATTAAGCGAATTACCTAAATGGCTAAAATGTATCATAATTAGTTGATTTTTAAATCCTTTTAGCGATACATATAAATATCCTGTGTAGATATGATAGAACGTTTGTCAGGACCAAAAACCCAGAACTTTGTGAAAACTTTTCGTTTTCGCATCGTATATTCAGAATTTATAAGATACCATATATATACCATTGAAAATATTCATTATTAAACGAAGCAAATTAGCACTCAATGTTTTTCTCCTCGGCCTCCAAATATGTTTGAAATTCAGTGATTATAAAATTGCAAGAGACATGTAAAAGTAAGTTTTCTAATTGTATTTATATACAAATATCTTATTGTATTTAAATACAAATATCTCAATTAACCTCCCTGAGGCGTTCGTTAGTGCCCACTGGTGCAGTTCATCAAATTGGTTAGAGCAAATACTAAGCATACTTTATTTATTCGCCCCATGGATATAATTTTTATTCTCGTGAAATGTATCTTCATTGGAATTGACCCTCGGATCAGAAGGAATTCAAACCCTGATTGCACAGCTTTTGAATATTGTAATGCAATTTATTATGACTTTTTTTTGTATTATTAGTACAATTATTGTAGGACATTTGTACTTGTCTCAGGCTCTCAAGCATTATTTGGACTCCATGTACTGAGTGTAGTTGGGTAATAATTTCCACTATTATTTACAAACAATTTTCAAAATGATTTAGAAATACCACCATGCATCCTACAATTTGCCACATTCAATAGTATTTTATGACTGGCTAAATTAATAGAGGATGAAGTGTTGACCACTCATGAGAAGTAAATTACTTAAAATAACGAGAAAGACCCTTCTTCTTAATTAAAACTATTTTAATTTTAAAATATGAATCAACTGTTAGGTAAGAATGCTCGACATCTGCAAAGATGAAGGTGAAAAGCTGCAAGAGAAGTTTGAGAATCAGTATGGACCAGGGTCGGCAAAGTTCACAGAGTGCGATGTAACCAACAAAGAAGATCTTGCAAGTGGGTTATCCATGTAGTCTGTGGTTAAAGTTCATTTGATATCGATTGTACATGAAGTGGATTAAGTCCAATGATAGAATATTTCTTGATTTTGGGTGTTGCATCTACAAGATATAAAGGTTTATATTTTCAACATGCTAATGATGTGATGTCATTACCAACATTTGCTGTTTTCTAATTTAGAGACCTACCAGCAATGATGCTTTTGTATAATAAGTGATGTCAGTAATGACATCACATCATTAGCAATGCATATTGGAAATATGTTAAACCTTTATATCTCATAGACGTAACACCCAAATCAATTAAGAAATGTTCTACTATCCACTTCATGTACAATCAATATCAAGTATAACTAATTTGGGCTTATAATATATGCACTTTAAATATTTAATTATTTCATTAAAATATTTACTCTCACTTTAATACCCAGGGGGGCCTCTTGTTTTTGACATAATATATATGTGCAGCAGCTTACATTGTCTGGGGAACCCATCCAAGATGATCTGGTCCTTGCAATTTTTTACTGAGTGTGTAAGAGACATATATTTTTTTACTGGAGAGGGGGGTGGTCAAATCATTGACATAAATTGTTTTTAATGTAAGGATCGGATGGGGAGTGGGGGAGGGGAGGGGGTCAGAACAAAACAATGATTAATTGCACTATTTTACCAAATTAAAATTGGTTTAACATGACCTGTGCCCCTCCCCTTTGGTGTAAATATGACATGTCTCTAATGATTTTTCCTGCAGTTCTGCTGCAGTCATCAACAGTATGTAAACTCTATCTAAACTTTTCCATAGCTGATGTTTTTTAAGCACAGTCCATCCCATATTTCATCCAATTATTGTAGCATGATGCTGTAATAGGGTGACTGCATGCTCTCACTGTCAAAATTGTATTCAGAGGCTGTCAAGGAAACAGTGGCTGATCATGGCAGACTGGACATCCTCTGTAATAATGCAGGAATTATTGATGAGAAGAACTGGGAAAAGGCAGTCGACATTAACCTGGTACAGTTAACAAAATTGTATAACAGTTCTATTTAAGAAATAGAAAACATTTCCCGTGTTTCTATAGAGTTATAGAAACACGAGTGGGAGTTTGGGAGAATGAGAAATGGCAGTGGGAACACGAGCCCGAAGGGCGAGTGTTTCCACAGCTATTTCGAGTTCTTCCAAACTTCCACAAGTGTTTCTATAACTCTATAGAAACAAGGGGAAAATGTTTTCTATTTCCTTTATAAAATAAACGAATAAAAGCACGGAAACGGTCGCTTAATTTGATAACCAAAACGTAAATTCTCACAACTAGCTCAAGCGCGCGCTCAACTGTCTATGTTTCTATAGAGTTATAGAAACACGGCTTACAGCCAATCAGAGCGAGCGTACTATCAAAACTATTTTATAATCTCTTTTGCTGCGCTGAGCCGAATAGAAAATATTTCCCATAATATATCACAGTACACTACAGAGGGAGCCGACCAGAAACCTCAAGTACATTATTTTTAAATTATACCTCATGCAGATCTACAGGTGTAATACAAAATATAATAATTATTGCATGTTAAAATTGTATAAATGTATCTAGCCTGCTAAGCTACATGTAGCTTGCAGGCTCTTCTGTAATTTTTTCGGTCTTAATTTTTGTGGATTGGGCCACAGGTATTAGGTAACCCAATCCCCCCCCCCCCCAAAAAAAAAAAAAAACATAAAAAACAAATGTGACAAGCTATAGGGGGAGGATTTTGGTGATGGTTTGTGTCCGTACTTCATCAAACCCAATTGATATAACCGATAGAAGGCATAGGATCTAATGATTGGTAAGCACTATATAACACATCAGACCCAGCTAGTCCACAATTCAGCATGACCGTCTCCGTAACACAGCACATGGCTTAAGCCATCTGCTTTCTATGCGGTTAGTCAAGGGTTCGAGTCCCGGAAAGTGCCCATAATATTTTTTCCTCTCATTTGTCTTTTCTTGTTTACTTGTGAACTCTAATCACCAATAGTATTAGCTCTAAAGCTTAGGTTTACTGACTGGTTAGGTTTTTTTTATCGGGTAAGCTTTTGTATTTTTCTCTTAAAGTTTGTCAGATTATCGGTTCCCAACATTTGTCCGACACAGAAATGATCCCCCCTAGATCATGACTGGTATAGCAAAAAATTACAGAAGAGCTTGCAAGTAGGCCAAAATGTATCAAATGAATGTATTTTAAAATTCTGTTGCATTAGATATACACATATTTGTTTGTTTGTTTTACAGGTCTCTGTCATTCATGGTACCTACATCGGGATGGAAACAATGAACTCTGGTATTATTGTTAATACAGCATCTATGGGAGGTATGTCTACATGTATGTATATATATATCAATATAGATAAGTAAAAAACCTAATAATGAGCTTTTGTTACATAGCTAAGTAATTTTACAAGCCGTGATTGGTCAATTTGCGGGTCCATAACTTCCCATACGGACCATCCACGCACTTCTGATCTTAAAGAAATTGAAGATGCCATATCATAAACATCATATTAACCTCATTTGCTCTTTCCGTACTGTAAGTTATGTGAGGATCCTAGTTTTTCCCCTTTTTTATGGCACATACGCTTTGCACTTGAGCCATAAAAAAGGGAAAAACTCTGTCCATAACTTACAATACAGACCTCACACTTGGTTATAACTAAGAGGTACGTACATAACAGGTACTTATAATTATAGATAGATACATTAGTTAGATTCTAGACAAATTGACATACAAAATGTACACTGTAGTAGCTATGGTAAATAATGTGCTGGGCAGATCCAGGGGGTGGGGTCAGGTGGGGGAGGGGGGGTTAAATTGAATAATAATTATTGAAGCCTACTGTACATGTACGTGTGCCATCATATTGAAAAAAAAGTGCTTACTTTAAAACCATTCACTTCTATTTTTCAAATGATTTAAATCTATGTTGTTGTTGTTAATCTTTTTCAAAAGGTCTTGCTCCAATGAGTTTTACACCTGTGTATTGTGGAACAAAGCATGGAGTGTTGGGCTTCTCTCGAAGCATTGCACCGGTAAATACTCAGCTTGTTATCCGACAGTATAATGATGATGATGAGGGAGGGATCTCTGTATAGTGGTTATGTGAACCATGAACTGCATAATGTCTATCAATTGTTGACTCAGTAAAATGTCTCATTTTTGCTTGAGTTCTCATTGCGATAGCTTTGTGAATTTGAAATACCTTGGAGTTAAAAAAATGATGAATTGAAGATGAGTTGTAAACATTATCTACTTTTAGCTCCTCTGATAGGCTTGACTGTACTGACTGTATATATACTTTATATTTAGCTTTATACCATATCTGTATCATATCCAATGGATGGTTTGTTCTCAATCCCCAGAGATTCAAATGACAAAGGGCATGGCAGCCATGTTGGTGTACAGAATAAAAGAAGCTAACGAAGACTGATCTGTTGTTAACTGTACACCAACATGGCGGCTATGACGTAACGTGCAAAGGGTCCATAGCATGCCTCATACAGACCCCCTCGCTTACGATGGGGGCCGTTCACGTTGACGTGAGTGGCCCGGTAAAAGCCCTCCGGCACCGCCTCCCTTTTTCCTGTTGCTTTGCCATGAAACTATAAAAAAATCAAAAGACCTAAAAGTGGTTATATGATGCAAAACACTTATTGATATAGGGTTAGATTGGGCGGGACGGAAAGCATTTGTTTGTCATTCTTTGTCCATACATCATGACCTCGAACCAAATACTAGGGACTTTAAAGTTCAGGTCAAATAATCAAGTATTGCGGGATCCAATCTTTGTTGGATGAAGGCCAAACGCTGATCAAGCAAAACTGCAAAGTTCATCCAACATTTGATCAAGAAAAAAACGCTGGTCCAACGTTATATACTTATTGGATTCATCCTCGCCCAACATGGCAAAATATTTAAGGCGAGACCGAATGCCGAGCGTAATATAGCCTGCTTTCAGGCGGTAGATAGTGTTTTTTTCCGCGCAGCAAACAGATCATCGAAGCGGCCGCCATATTGGCCGAGCGTGATTGAGACCTGGGATTGAATGACAAATGGAGGGGGGAGGGGGTGGAGGAGAAGAAGCTTCTTCTCCCCACCCCCTCCCCCTCCATTTGCTGCGCGAAAAAAAACACCATCTACCGCCTGAAAGCAGGCTAAGCCTAATATTACAAGTTGAGACTAAATATTTGCCATGTTGGGCGAGTTTGCGGTTAATTCCGACATTTTGAAAGGGGTGCAAACATGACACGAAATACAGTGTTTGTATGGGAATCCGCGACGCCAAATCATTTCCGTAAAATCGAGTTTCTGAAATATTCACTGTCTGCAAACTTAAGATACCAGGTAAAAGATGAACTGATCAAAATTTGATGGATGTAGCTGTGCTGGGAAGCGTGCAATCGTGTTTTCAGTTTTCCGTACATTTGTCTGTAATAACGAGTCAAAGTCCGCGGGAAAATGTACAGATAAATGTATGGAAAACTGGAAAACGTTTCTCTCTCTCTCTCTCTCTCTCTCTAGCGCGCGCGTTCTGAGGTCCATTGCTCCACCTCATGTCTCCACCTTTCTATTGTCTGCCCTCCTCTTGAAGCTTTCGTACGCATTCTTTGTCTTCCTTGTTGCCTTTTCCTTCCATACGTCCTTCCATGACATCCCTCAGGAGATTTTCATGTCTAAGAATGTGGCCTATCCATTTATGGATGATAGTTATTAACGATATTTTCTCCCCCACTCTCCTCAGTACCTCCTCATTGCACACCCTCTACCTCCATCCTATTTCATCATTCTTCTCCAAACAACATCTCGCATGCTTTCAGTCGTTTTGTATCTGTTACCTTCAGTGTGCGTGTCTATGAACCGTATGACAGCATGCTCCAGACCAGTGTCTTGATTACTACCCCGCCCCCACTCAATAACTACTCCCACGTTAACCAAATTCTTCGAACAAACTTTGCCAACAGGTAGCACTGAAGACCAAGGGAGTTCGTGTGAACTGTATCTGCCCTGCGTTTGTAGATACCCCCCTACTGGAGAAACAGAAAGCTGACATGCCGATGACTGTTGGAGTAATTCAACATTTAGGAGTAGTAAAGTGAGTATTTTATGACTGCTTACGAACTTTGCATAGTAGCCCTTACTATGAAATTTAACATTTATGTGTTTGATTTGAATTTCACGCGATAAGAAATCAGCGAAACCCCCACCCCTCCCCCACACTTCGCCCTAACCTTTAATGGATAATCGTAGGTAGTTTCCCAGAAACCGGGATTGAGCTGAGTGACAACTGAAGGTGTCAGTGGCCTGGCTATGACCCTTTTATACCGGAACTTGTACGAACTTGTACAAAAATCTGTTTGTAATGCTAATTTTCACCTCCAATCGATTGTCGATCTTTCTAAAACAGCGTGGGAGGGGGAATGAAGGGCTTTTTTTTAACAAAGAAAGGGAAAAATAACCAAACAATGGCACAGATTGAGTAAGTGTCCCCATGAACTTGTCCATGATAATTTGTAGATTTCACTAAGACAATAGCCTGCGGCAATGACTGCGGTTAGCTCAGTGCTAAGCTCTGGTCTGTTGAGCGGGAGGTCGCGGGTTCAAACACCTCGGCTGCCGGACCATTACACTCAGATTCTTAAAATACCTGAGTAGAAGGTGCTGCCTTTGTGAAACAACTGCAAATGGTTTGACCTTCAGGTCTTCTCGGATAAGGACGTAACATCGTAGGTCCACTGCCGGAGGCAGGCGTATAGTATCCTGCGTCGCATCCAAACTGAACCCTGGTTAAGTCCGTCTGCGAATTAACGAACGAAAGCTTGTTTTGAACCCCCAGTGGAGTAGCACGATTATATGTACCCTCCTTTGATTGGTTTTTACCAATGCTCATTCTTACACGTCTTCTGAATGGCCATTCAACTGTCACCAGTGCGACTTACGGCTAATTTACATTTCAAAATATGGCGGCTTTTATACACGTTGAGAAAAGCAATGGCATCTGTACAATATCAGTTTGAAATGAAGATTCGTTCGCTAGAACAAGAGCAGTTGACCGTAGTTGAGTTAAGATGTGGCAGATACTAGATCTTTCCAAGCTGCATGGGAGATTTGTTTGTGTGTTCCTCGAACGAGCATTTTGTCGTGACATATTCTATTTAATGTGTTCGGCAAGTTTCCTTTCATGTGGCACTAAACCACGGGCAGCCTCACTCCTATCCACAAGAAGGGTGATAAATCCCTTGCCAAAAATTACAGACCCATCTCTCTGACATGTATCTCATGTAAAGTCATGGAACACATTGTTTACACTTCTATGTCAAACTATTTCTCAAACAATAACATCCTTACACCCCATCAACATGGCTTCCGCAAGGGTTTTTCTACTTTAACTCAACTGAGTAAATGTTCTGGATGACTGGTTCTCCTCTCTGGATAAACGCATACAAACCGATGTTCTTCTACTGGATTTCTCCAAAGCTTTTGACAGTGTCCCACACCACAGATTACTTCCATAGCTACACTACTATGGCGTTCGCAATAAAACCCTGGAATGGATTAAATCTTTCCTCATTGGCCGATCCCAGCGTGTCCAAGTCAATGGTGCAAAATCTAACTGGGTCGACGTAACATCTGGAGTCCCCCAAGGCACTGTGCTTGGCCCCCTTCTGTTCATCACTTATATAAGTGACATTGTGTGCAACCTAAACTCAAAGATTAAGTTGTTCGCTGATGATGCTGTAATGTACCGTGAAATGCTGGACCCTCAAGACCAAGTCATCTTTCAAAATGACATTGACTCTATCACTCACTGGGCCAAAACCTGGCAAATGGACTTAAACTTAGATAAATGCAATATAATGTCCATAACTAGATCCAAATCACAACCTATTGCAAGTTATAAGATGTCAGAAAATTCTCTAGGAGTAGTATCGTGCCATAAGTATCTCGGTATTTTCATACAAAATGATTTGCAATGGGAGAGAGGTTAAATCCAAAGCCTGAAAGATCCTCGGTTTATTACGTAGAAATTTATCTAGCTGCAGCAAATTTGTTAATCTACAAGCCTATAATTCATTAGTAAGATGAATACGCTTCACCCTGTTGGTCTCCCTTTGAAAGGCAGCACATTGTTTCCATAGAATCAATCCAACGTTCTGCTGCCAGGTTTGTTTGTTCCGATTACTCTAGCAGCTATTCTAGTGTTAGTAGTATGACACACTCCCTGGGCTCGGATACCTTAGAAATGCGAAGAAATTTAGATTCAGTAACCATAATGTACAAAGCTATAAATAACCTAGTTTACCTTCCTTTCCCTGACACAGTCCAGTTCTCTAGAACTCGAGCAAACCATCCTTATAAATTTAGGCATATATCTGCTAATTCAAATGCTTATAAGCATTTTTTTTTTCTAGGGTAATTCCTCTTTGGAACAGTCTGCCTAGTGTTGCAGTCTTTGCAGACACCGTTCAGTCTTTTCAATCAAACGCAACGAGTTATATGTAGTATTTTCATAAATTAATAAATTAATTATTATTATTCATTTATTTACTTTATTTTTGTACTCGCCGCCTGTATCTTTAGTTGACCGCTTTTAGCATCCTGTACAGTAGTTATACTACAAGGATTAATAAATATGTATGTACGTATGTATGTTACATTACTTCAAAACCTGACCTGAAGTTGAAATAAACCTAACCTTCTCCGGTAGTAAAACACAGTGAAATGACGACTGAGCTCGTCTAGGGCGAGAAATCCCAAGTAAACAGCTGACTCAGATGCAAACGAACAGTTTCAACCGAGCGGCCTCTGACATGAACTGCCCATCATAACAAATCTCCAAGGCTGGTGACAGTTGAATGGCCATTCAGAAGACGTGTAAGAATGAGCATTAGTAAAAACCAATCAGAGGAGGGTACATATAATCGTGCTACTCCGCTGGGGGTCCAAAACAAGCTTTCGTTCGTTAATTCGCAGACGGACTTAACCAGGGTTCAGTTCGGATGCGACGCAGGCTAGCCTATGGAAGGGACCTTGAGTCCTATTGTTTGTACTCCTGTGATCAGACTCTGATCCGAATGCCTCAAATCAAATGAGTATGTCCTATCGGACGATTTTGCTTGAATGTGTCTTAAGTGCTGTCTGAGATGCCTCAGTCAAAGTTACAAACAGAAAATAAAGGAAACGGTGTGCTGTTGGTCATTTTTACTGTGAAAATTTAACACCATCCAGCCAACAGGAAAGGGGGAAGAGAAAAGATATTTGAATCACGAATGTGAGAACTTGCCTCACGGTTGATTTTCATTGAAATCAAACCATAGTTAGTTTGATCAAAACTAAATTAAAACTTCAAAAGTTATCTAATGAAAGTGCATTACTTCGATGGTCTTCTATTGAATTTTTGAGTATCAACCAATGAAATTACGAGAAAGAAGAATAGAAAATCTACCTTTTTACATTCCTTGCCGTTTAGTGCCATCAGTTCGTTCTTAGCCGCATCATTACTGAATAATCTAACCCTTTCCTTCGCTAGTTTAATTTTTTCACTTTTGCCTTCTCAGACAAAGCCCTTTTAAAACAGGTTTTAACTGATTAGCATGCCGTTATTTTACTGTAAACTCGGGAAACCCTTCAGTTGCCTCACCAGCCATGACGTCATAATGAACAGTGTGAAACGTGCGTTTATTTGTCGAGAGCCATGTGTTATTAGAGTTGCACGACATCATTTTGTATCCAATCAATCCCCAGATATTTAGATAACAAAAGCAATCTTTTGCTAACGTCAACCAAGATGGCGCCGATCTTTTGTAAACGTCAACCAAGATGGCGGCGATCTTTTGTTAACGTTCAACCAAGATGGCGGCGATCTTTTGCTAACGTTTAACCAAGATGGCGCCGATCTTTTGCTAACGTGAACCAAGATGGCGGCGATCTTTTGTTTACGTCAACCAAGATGGCGGCGATCTTTTGTTAACGTTCAACCAAGATGGCGGCGATGTTTTGCTTAAGTCAACCAAGATGGCGGCGATGTTTTGTTAACGTTCGCCCAAGATGGCGGCGATGTTTTGCTAATGTCAACCAAGATGGCGGCGATCTTTTGTTAACGTTCAACAAGGATGGCGGCGATGACGTCGAGTGAAAACAAGCAATTGTATAAAACATAGTTAATAGAGTGGAATGGTTATGAAACCCAGCGACCTTCTTTGTTATAGGGATTTGTTCGCTTTTTTCAACCATGACCGTGCACAAAATACAAATGAATAGATATTGGAATATATTAATCAGCCAATAGAAACGTGTGGGTTCAGTCGTTCAGGAGACGCTAATGAACTATGACCGTGCACAATCTTTTGTCTTACCCCCTTCCAACATAAATCGCAGCGCCTTTGTTAGCCCCTTTGAAGTTTGGTTGGTTTCCTAACCATTCCACTCTATTAATTGTATATCAAACAAACTAGTCTCAGTAAGTCTTGGGGCGTAATTTGTTCTCGTCATGTTGTGACGTCATCTGTGCATCTATAAGAGGATCCGTACAGACGCACGGCGAAATAACATTTATTATAATTTATTATAATTTATTATAAATAATTTGATTTGCACCAGATTCCTTTAATTTGCGCAGATTCTTTTGTTTCTCTAATTTAGGCCATTGTCTTGGTATTCTCAAAGGAGTAGCAAAAATGAATTAGAAAACGATTCAGGTAGTTGTAGTCAAATGACGCCACCTTGCAAATGACAAATTAAAGAAAACAGTATTTTAAGTCACTGACATATTCATTTTACAGGCCCGAACTGGTAGCTCAAGGTTTGATTCAACTTATCGAGGATGACACAAAGAATGGCGAGGTGATGAGAGTGACTGCAGCCAAAGGAATAGACTATCACAAATACAGCTTACAAGGCTTTTAATGAAGTGCAATCTGACCAGCAATACAGCATACAAGGCATTTAATGAACTACAATCTGACCACCAATACATATTACAAGGCATTTATTGAACTGCAATCTTACCAGCAATACAACATACAAGGCATTTCATGAACTACAATCTGACCAGAAATACAGCATACGAGGCATTTCATTAATTGCAATCTGACCAGCAATACAGCATGAGGCATTTAATGAACTGCAATCTCACCACCTATACAACATACAAGGCATTTAATGAACTGCAATCTCACCACCAATACAGGGTACAAGGCATTTAATGAAATGCAATATGACTAGCAATACAGCATACAATGAAATACTCCACAGTGTATCAATAAAAACTTTTTTTAATGGAAGAAACTACAGTATTGGTGGGTCGTATTGACGGCCATGTTGGTTGCCACAGGAAGATACCTAATTAGTTAGTATTGTAAAAGCAACCAACATGGCCACTACATTTTGGGGATTTTTCCTCCAAGAAACAAAGCCGCTCTGTTTGTAAACATTACCCTTTGTTATTCAAATTACCTCCCAAAATTTGAATGACCCACTTTGCTCTTCTTTGTACCACTAGCCAATAGATTTCTGGTTGGCATATAAATAACAATAGATTACATTTAAGAGTGCAGACTGGGACTGAACATAACAATAATCCAAGCTTGGACTTATCTTGTACCCAGATCCCACTCCATGTTTTCCTATCCAAAGAAGTGACCGTGAGTAAATATGGGAGATCTGGGGATGAGATTAAGCTTGGACAACAAGCCTCCTTTCGATGGCTTTGTCAATCCGGTAGATTACTTGGATGATTGATTTCATTTTTGACCACCTTTTCTTTCGCTTTACATTCACCCGTATCAGAGCTACTTTTCACCATTTACATATACAAAATGTAGTTTATTATTTCATATAATCACATTTTATCATATACTTTCTTCATAGGCGTTACATGTATTTAGAAAAATATGTTTGAGAAAACATTGAGCTACCATTTAGATGTAGAGGGCCTGCTTGTTCGAAGTGATGGCAAATTCATCGTAGGATAGCGCTGTTTCTGTAATTGTAACCTGTACAGTTTACCCTCGGGTTAGTGATTTAACCCCGGGGTCACCGCTTACTCTTACTTTGAACAACCAACCCTGGAGGCTTAGATACACCAACTTGTGACCACATGTAGATAGGCATAGGTCATTTTTACCAATCTTGTACCCAGAGCCCACGCACCTTTTGGTCAGCACTAATGTATATTTTCGTCAAGCATGCGCAGTAAGAAACAGGTCTGGGTTCGAGATGGACTTTGATGTAAGCACAAGCCAAGCAACTGCAGACGCAGTGAGTTATTTATCTGTATTAGCAATTCTTTATATTTGTCGAGCATATTCAAAAGCAAAAACGCACGAAACGGTCTGGGATCGAGAATGCTTCTATTCACGTGTGAATGACTACATTCGCGTATGTTTCTTGCGCTTATGCTATTTCCAAAGTTGGGTTAGGAAGAGCGAAATGAACTTACAGGGGCGTAGCCAGAGGGGGGCCGCTCTCTGAAAAGTAGCGTCACAGTAACGCACCTAATAAGCGATTTACCGGGAGTCGTTGAACAATGCGACAGTCTTACTGGAAAAGGTTGGTGACTGAAAACTGAGATATACCTGAATTGCTGGCTTTCACTTGACGTCATAGCCGCCATGTTGGTGCCCTTAAACAATATATTCCTCGTTAGCTTCTTTTGTTGGGGAACGATCGCAGCAGAGTCACAAGGAAGTTACCCGGGAAACACGTTCTAAAAATAGCTCAAACCGGTCATACGCTGACTCACGGGTATAGTATATAAGGACGCTCCTGGTAATGGGGTCCTGGGCCGCCATGCCCTTTGTCATTTGAATATCTGGGGATTCAGTGAAAACCAGCAATTGACCTATGTCATTATGACGTCACGGCTTGTTTATGAGGGGGCAGAATCGATATGAACAATAGAATTTATGAACTAAATCTGCTCTGCTGAGGAAAATTTAACTTCGAATTGTCTGGTTTCCAGATATCAGCTGTATCAATGTTTATCCCACAATATTTACCGTATTTGGTGGCTGTTACCGCTATTCTACGTTCTACAAAATGCATTTGATAGCGATTTCCTTTGTGTTGTTGCTGTTTTGTCCCCCTCCCACGACCGTGATCCTTAGCGTTTAAACAATAGATTGTTTTGATTTCACGTCATAATGATATAGGGCAATAGACGAGATTGTTGCGAAAGACCGCGTTCTCTATGTAAAAGAGTACTGCAGTCCCCGGAAATTCGTGAGTTCGGTGGAGTGGGCCTGTACCAAACCCGAAATGATCCCGAACCCGAAATGAGCCCCAATCAGCACCTGAAACGATCCCGCAATAAAACTAGGAATGGACTAAGGATTATGGATTTTCGCTAAACGTCTTGCTAAAAGAAATTAAGCTCAAAAGTAAGAATGTTTACTAGTGTTTTCTAATAGGACAAACCAACATTAGCAGACGACAAACAACCCTTGTCAATCGAACCATGTGACCTCATCGATCACGTGACCGTAGCGAAAATCACCCTTATCTCGCTGGGGATAAAGAGCACTACGGACAAACCCTTGTCAATCAAACCACGTGACGTCATCGATCATGTGATGATACCGGAAATTGCTCATATCTCGCTGGAGCAGGAACAATGGGCTCCTGGCTGGGGATATGCATTTTTGTTGAGCATAACTAAAAGTAACAGCCAACCCAGCAAAAGTCTCAACAATACATTTCTCCAGGAGCCCATTACCAGGAGCGTCCATATGTACTATACCCGTGAGTCAGCGTATGACCGGTTTGAGCTATTTTTAGAACATGTTTCTCGGGTAACTGCCTTTTGACTCTGCTGCGATCGTGCATATGCTTGCCGTAATTATCGAGATTAAGAATGATCTTTTGTTCTTTGAGGTGATTTTACTAACGCTGCATTGTCCCGACTATGGTTTGATTGAATTCCCAAAGTGTGGGCACGTGAACTCCCGTGAGATCTGTTCTAAATATAGCTCAGGCCGGTCATACGCTGACTCAGACCTAGTATGGGAGATGGACGCTCCTGGTAATGAGCTCCTGATTTCTCTCAAACTGCCTATAGACTGAGAGCAAAAAACATTGTCTAAACTTTTGTCTCATTTTTTGCAATTTGTAATTTTACATGACCGCTGGGAAGAAAATTCAGGCTGATCATCAAATGTGCTTACGTGATAAGAATTCCATCGATAGGAATGTAGTTTTATTAGTCATGATTGTCGCTTTCTGCTACTGGTTACAATTCCAGGCGGACCAGTCGACCGATTAGAAATTCGACAAAAGAAAAGCAAAGGCAGTACAAAAATGGTTAGTTACTGTCCTGAATTGGTATAGCTGTTGTGCTGTTTATCCCAGCGAGATATGGGCGATTTTCACTACGGTCACGTGATCGATGATGTCACGTACTTTGATTGACAAGGGTTGTTTGTTGTCTGCTAGTGTTGGTTTTAGCGAAAATTTTGCTCTTCCGAAAGTCCAAAATCCTTTAGTCTATCCCTAGGTTTATTTCGGGATTGTTTCGGGTACTGATTGGGGGTCATTTCGGGTCGGGGATCATTTCGTGCACCATCGACTCTTAACCCGAACCATAAAACTTGTCAGTCATTTCGAAAAGAACCTCCCAGGTAAACGATGAGTTCTCACTGAGCTACATAAACCGCCGTCCTGCTTTGTTGAACAATAGATGAGATTCCCCCGCACTTTGTTCATGCGGAAAGACAATAGGACCGTGACGTTATCCAAATTAATTAGATACCGCCGCACTTTAATTAGATTCCACCGCACTTTGTTCATGCGGAAAGACAATAGGACCGTGACGTTATCCAAATTAATTAGATACCGCCGCACTTTAATTAGATTCCACCGCACTTTGTTCATGCGGAAAGACAATAGGACCGTGACGTTATCCAAATTAATTAGATACCGCCGCACTTTAATTAGATTCCACCGCACTTTGTTCATGCGGAAAGACAATAGGACCGTGACGTTATCCAAATTAATTAGATACCGCCGCACTTTAATTAGATTCCACCGCACTTTGTTCATGCGGAAAGACAATAGGACCGTGACGTTATCCAAATTAATTAGATACCGCCGCACTTTAATTAGATTCCACCGCACTTTAATTAGATTCCACCGCACTTTAATTAGATTCCACCGCACTTTAATTAGATTCCACCGCACTTTGTTCATGCGGAAAGACAATAGAACTGTGACGTCCGTGAAGATAATTTATCCCCCCTACTAATTATATATTCCCCCTAAAAAAGGGGGAATTCCATGGGTCCCTACTACTTTCCATGTTTCCACGACTATCTTCAACGTTAGTAACAAATTCTCAAGTTTTTTGGTTCGAATTTCGTTATTAACTTCATTTCTAATTCCTTTTACGTGTACAAAATGTATATTCTTCAACTTCATTTATTATTTCATATAGTCGCATTTTATCATATACTTTCTTCATAGGCGTTACATGTATTTAGAAAAATATATCTGAAAAATATTGAGCTGCCATTTAGATGTCCTGGGTCCGGTTCTTCGAAGAGATGGTAACTTTATCCTAGGATATCACTAAATCTGTAATTGTAACCTGTACAGTTTACCTCGAGTTAGCGATTTAATCCCGGGGTCACCGCTTACTCTTGCTTTGATCAACCAGACCCAGGGGGTTTAGATACATCAACTTGTGACCAATCTTTTATCCAGAGCCCACGCACATTTTGGTTAGCGCCACGATACGAGATATTTTCTCGAGCATGCGCAGTAACAAACAGGTCTGGGTTTCGAGACTTGTAACGTAACCACAAGCATAGCAACTACATACGTAGGCGCAGTGAGTTATTTATCAGCATTAGCAATTCTTTGTATTTGTCGAGCATGCGCAGAAGCAGAAACGCAAGATACCAGAAGGTATGGGGTCGAGAATACTACAATCGCGTATTTTTCTTGCGCTTATGTTATTCCCAAGATTCGGTTAGGAAGAAAGAAGAGCAAAATGAACTAAGACAACCTCTTACCAAGGGCTTTTGCGCGTCTATCCCATCCAGTGTCTAGAGGTATTAGTCATACGTATGTATACTAGAATGGAAGTAAATATCCAAGATCCAAGGACAACCGAGAAATACTGGGAACTAGTTAAATTCACGAACGAAAAATCACCTGTACCATCGACCCTTAACCCAAATCATAAAACGTACCCTAATCATTTCGAAAAGAAGCTCCCAGGTAAACGATGAGTTCTCACAGGCGCAGGCCACGCCACATTCATAAGGGCGTATTCTCTCAGTGTATTTGAACAGTTTAGCCACATGTACAATGTATGCAAAACAACATCCTTGTCATAAGAAAGAGCAAACCAACATTGGTGATCCTGTAGAGTTTGAGTGTTGTAGCATAAAAGGCTGTAAAGTTACAGTGATTTGAAATTAGAGAGATTTGTATGAGAAAAACCATGCTTTCCCTACATTTAAAATGCCAATAACTCGACAGCAATTTGAAACATTGCTTTTAAATCTTTCATGTAGTAGCAATAGTTTCTCTACCTGTACACATTAAAGGGGCTGTGTCACGGTAATAGGCTTCGCGTTCCGGGCCGGAATCGAAACGGCTATTTCCACCGCATTTGATATGAACTACCGAACCTCTCGGCCATAATCAAAATGAATATGCAAAAATGACCAACAAACAGTGTATATAAACAGTCTCCTGGGAAAAGATTGCAAATCCTTTCAATCAAGAGTTTAACTGTTTGTATCCAATTAAAGCCACCAACCGAACGATTACTCAATGCATGCGCAGTACCATGACACAGCCCCTTTAATCTTCCAATTTATGCAAATTAGGTGGCCATTATGAATGAGTTGGCATCCGCTCTCGAGATGTGACAAATTTTAAGCTCTATGCTTGATTACCGCCCAGGTAAATTAGTTCCCAGTGACGAGCCCATGAATTTAATTTCTTGGATTGGGTGCGTAAAGGCCCCTGGGTACGATCTTCAAGCCTTCCCGGCGTCCTCTAGCGCTTCTTTTTAAGTAAGCACTTGAAGGCGATACAGATGTGGCGTTATCCTTTCGCGGAGCACAAATCAAAGTAGATATTTAACTTTAGTAATAGAAGAGTACAGTATTTAAATCACATTACAGGGCCAACTCCTGTAGTATATTTCCAGGTATGTTAAAGTCTGGGTTTGAAGTATTTCTTGTAGTCGATCCCCTTTTGTTTGGTGACCCTCATTACTGCTGCATTTTTCGACTCGTCTTCGATTAACTGCACAACACCAGATGCCACTAGTTCGGGCCTAACGAAGACAGAAGATATCGTGAACTGTTTAGTGTGCGACCGTCACATTTACCTTCCAAACACTTTTCGAATAAACCTTCCCACCCGGCGGACGCATTGTTAATCTGTGCTGGTATTAAATATTTACAGTGTGACTACTGAAACCGGGACAACGCGAACCAATCACATAAAAGTAAAGTAAAGCTACTTTATTTAACGTCGGTAACTCGTGACAGTCTGGTGAGACTGATAAACTTGAGGCCGACGTGGGACCTAGGATTTTACGTCCTTATCCGAGAAGACGTGAAGGTCTAACCATTTGCAGGTTCGAGAACGAGATTGTTTCACAAAGGCAGCACCTTCTACTCAGTTATTTTAAGACCCTGAGTGTTGGTCCGGCCGGGGTTTGAACCCGCGACCTTCAGCACGACAGACCGAAGCTTAACCACTGAGCTAACCGCGCCGGCGGTAAAACGAAAATAAAGAATTCCAAAGTATAAATCATTGCATATCAATGCGATTTTCTTCATTCGAAAGACGTCCGGACTTCAGAACTAGTCCATGAAACTGTTTGTCTTTTACGGGATCGAAGCTTGAGCAAGTTGAAATGCTATTGTCTTCTACTCGACACTGATTGGCTCAAATACTGACCGTAAGTTGGAATGCTTTGTTTTCGTTCTGCACTGTGACTGTAAAGGCCTGGTTATATGAAGGAAGGTTAACCCTAATGCAACGACCAGCAGCGGGCGGACTTCACCGTTTGCAACCTGAAATGTTATTGGTTACTCAAACAATAGCCTAACCCTAAAACAATACAAACCCTAACGCTAAAACATTACTAACCCCAACCTTAAAACAATACAAACCCTAACCCTAAAACTTACAATACTAACCCTAAAATAATATAATTATATCAGTGAACCGGCCAGCAGCATTGCTGTCTATATGTAAAACAGTCACGAGGGATTACAATACAATGAAGATAGCCCTTGTGCTAGGACCAGCAGCATTGTTATCAATATGCTAGAACCAGTTGGTCGATACTCGTAAATTTAATAGAAAACCAAAAAGTAATATTTTCGTTAGATAACTTTAGTTTTGTTCAATCTAATATGGTATGATTTCAAAGATAATCGCGAGGAAAGGTATCAACAAGGAGAACCAATCACATTGCACTTAGACAAAGAGAACCAATCACATTGCAGAACGAAAACAAAGCATTCCAACTTAAGGGTACTTGAGCTCATCAGTGTCGATTACAAGACAATAGCATTTCGACTTACACGAGTTTGGATCCGGTAAAAGACGAATTTCATCGACCAGATCTGAAGTCAGTCTTTCGAAGGAAGAAAATCGTGTGGATATGCTAGTATGGGCTTTTATCGCACGGCGGCCATTTTGAGTCCCAGGAGAATAAAAACCTTTGTTTTCGTCCGGCCGGTAAACTCGTTCTGAAACCAACCAGTGCGAGGCTACCGGGGCCAAAACTATTGTTCTATCCAAGATGGCCGAACTGCGATAACAGCCCATTTTGTAAGTTGGAATGATGTATTTTCGTTTTGCAATGTGGTTTGTTCTCGTTGTCTAAGTGGCCCCGGTTTCACTAGTCACACTGTAATAAAATGCGAATAGGGACGAGAATACGAACCTTAGTAAGCCCAGCCTCTTGACTGCTACAACAGGAGATTTACCAGCGTGTTTAGGGTTATCAAGCTCCGCCATTATCATCGGAGTGTTGGTAAACGTTGGACAGATGCAGTTCACCCGAATTCCCTCTCTTTCTTTCAAACCCTTTTAAAACAAAACAAGAGCCCATTTGGGCTTTCACTCGGTCCACGTGAGATTGAAGATGTAATACACTTTCATTTGAAATCCTCTTAGTAATAACCAAAGGGAAGAATTATTAGCTGAATTTAGCAGTCTTTAGTGGCCGGTAGCGCGGTGACTTTCATTCTCTGCTCCTCTAGTATATATGTAATTTAATAGTTTTGTTTTTCTCGTATGTTGACCTTTTAATTTAAACACTACTTATTCGTTTAACACACTGCATTTGAGTAGGCATATATTCATTGTTTTGAACCCGAGAATTAACCGTACTACCGTACTTCATGGTCCCTTTCTTTAGTAGTGAGTTGTCGGTCAGGTGATTGTAAACTCTCGTCATTTAGCACAGAAAATGTATTCTGATGAATAGGGATCGGGTTGTCATGTAAGAAAGATGGCTCTTGAACACACTGATAAGCTTCAGTAGGTTCTCTACTTTCATCTGTAATCTGGGAAACTCAATCTTTGCCCATGCCTTGGCACATAACTATTCCTGTTGTTAAGTAGACGTGGATGATTATAAGTAAAATCCTTCGACAGCTTGTACCGTTTCCACTAGGTCAATATCCTCGCTGGAACGAAATAACGTGATCTCAATACTCTCTGAACCAACTTACGGTAAATTTAAATCTCTGACAGTTTTTAAGAGACTCGTAATATTGGTCTTGAAGTGCCTTCACCCAAAATAAGATGTTCTCCTCGGATGTTTTAAATGCAGCACAGCGAGCCGATGGCTTATAGATTCCAATATCTATTTCTTCGAATTTTAGCTTTCCGGATCCTGGCCCCAGTTCACTGGCTTCAGGTCGTCGTACGGTGTCGTATATAAAATCACTGGCCATCTGGGTAAAAAACGCGGTCCTTCGGCTCCGACAATAGCGCCAGTTGAAATATCCTCAGCCTGTTGGAAGGCTTTCGCACGAGTGAAGTTAAATAAAACATTAAACTGGCTTACATTTGAGAGATGAGACTCCAAAGTAGAGAGAAAGTTCCTCGCGGGTCTTCCGCCATCTTGCTTTACTGTATTAAATTATGTAAATAAATTAACCTGGCGATTGTTGTGTGACCAGCACAGTGCAATCTGATTGGTGTGAATTTGACCTTTAACGCATGCGCAGAAATTTTGCGACACCCAACAAAAAAAAAAAAAGGACGACTTGCATTTTAAGACTCGGTGCTGCCACAGGCAGCCCGAGTAATAAATGTCACTAACTTTGTAGTCCTGAAGAAAACCTGAAATAATACTTCTGATATTAAACGTGAGTGTGATGGCTTTACCGTAAGTTATTGACCAAACAGCCGAGGCAAACATGTCTCTTCACATGAAAACAGAACGCAGAATACAATATACAATTGAGGATATATTCAGTGAGTTAGCCGACCGAGGCCGAGCGCCTGGAGCGCACTCGGCTCCTGTCGCTCGGCCTTCGGCTTCGGTCGGCTAACTCACTGAATATATCCTCAAGAGCCTGCTACGCAGGCTAGGCTTCCCTGTAAACAGTCCCTTACTTAATAAATATCTGCAATACTTTTCCGTCCCGAGTTTGCCTCCCACATGGGGGCCAAAGCTCGATTAACTCACCTCAAGACTTCTCGAGAAGCCAACAACAGCATGTTTAGTGGCGGCATACACTGGTTGGTCAGCAGTTGCTAGTAAACCTACGATAGCGGCATACTGACATTATTAACTGGTTATCGATGATCTAATGTTGGATAAAGTTTGCTTGTTTGTTTGACCCCAACATTTGGCATCCAACAAAGGTTGGATCATGCAATCCAACAATGTTACGAATAGATCAGTTCTAGGTTTTTACAGACATTTTGCACGAGGTGCAAAAGTGTTTGATTTATAAGAAAACGTGGAAATCTATAAAGTTCTGAGCTCTGGCATCTCGGGTGAATGTTCAAATTTCCTATTGTGTACATTTTAACAAGTATACTAATTACTTTCCTACTGTTCATATGAGAACATTTCAAAACCTTACCTGTTCCTTTGTAATTAATTCGTCACAACGGGCATTTTTATACAGCACCAAAACTTCCCAAAATTTTCATATCTTTTCTTATAAATCGAACACTTTTGCACCTGATTCAAAATGTCGGGAAAAACCCGCGAACTGGTTTACTGAACACCGACAACGGCAAATCACAGGCCCGCCATTTTTATTGAAGAAAAAAGCTTCAGACACCGACAAATCTTTACATATCCATAAGATTTGCCTGCCCCATGTTAATATTTAGGGTTACTAGACGGCTAATTAGGTGAGTCAAAATGCGTATGACGAAGAATACACAGCCATAGACGGAATCTCCAATAAGCGTGCTTGTGCGATGATAAGGTCTATTAAATATATTTTAGTAACCGGTAGCAGTTGAGCGGAAGCAAGAGTCGCGAGCAGCAACAACCTCAAGGCGGCAACATATTTTCGCGCTCTTTCGCATCAGAGATTGTTGCCGCGCGATCGCCCACTTCCGGTTACTAAAATTAGATTATATTAGACATTATAATCGCACACCGCAAGCTACAATATTCCCTCTCGCACCTATACCAGGAAGCCATTTTATTTTTGCTGCTCCAATACAGTCTTATATTTCTTGCGTTCTTGTGCATTGCATGCGTGTGTTCTTTGCAGATTTATACAGCTGTTTCAAAAAGGTTGGTCAGGACAAGCGATATTCCCAGACCGAAATGGATTGTGGGTATAACTGTGCAGCTGTGCGAAACGGTTAAACTACAGTGTAATTCGAAAATCGATTCGCAGGAGACCACTTTAAAGTGTTCGTCTTAAAATTGACCCGAAAACAAACGGATTCACCAGATTTCCAGCTACAACCACAATCCATTTCGGTCTGAGAATGTCGCTTGTTCGGGACAACCTCCTTTGAAATGGCTGTATCCACCTATACCAGAAAGGTTGTCAGGTAATAAGTATAAACCATAAACGACACGACCCATGTAATGGTAGTCTGGGAAGACAGTACTGGCAAGCTTGTTCATATTCAAATTTTCAAGATTTTTCCCTCCCAGCGAATAACCTCAGAGCGCATGGTCTCTGAGAATGCAAATAAATATTCCCACTTCCCAGAAAGCCATTATGGTTTATACTTTTCAACCAACAACCTTTTAACAATTAGGTGAATAATAAATGAAAATAAAAGAAGCATGTTCAGCATCTCTGTGTATTTTAATTCGGGGTTTTCTCAAACTCGCTCGGGGTGGGCACGTTATGTACACAGGAAACCCATAACCAGAAAAAAAAAACGAATTAAAATACAGAGAGATATATGCCTGCGGAGAACGCGGAGAACGCGGAGAACGCCAAGGATCGGGTGCGCAAAACATGAATGGACAACATGACCGGCCCATCGCATGGCTAAATCGGCAAACGCGTGCCTTAACTAATAAAGAACTGAATAAATATGAGCGTCTTAATACGATATCTCGGCATTCAACTCGATCTAATAACAGTGGCGGCGAAATGACCGTGCAGCTATGAAGGAAAAGAGCCTGGGACGAGGACCATAGAAAAGCTGTATAACTCTGATTGGTCAGGAAAACATTCTACGTTTGGCTGGAATATATGAAGGTAAAAACAGTGTTTTGACATGAAAAACGCGCAGATTGAAAAAAGCAATTAAGCTCTGGGAAAACGAGTAAACATTGGGCGGAAACATTTGTGAATTTCAGTGCTTTCCAAAACGTTTCCTCATTTGCGCGAACGAAACATATGTTGCGGAAGTGCAAATGTTTTTCTCAACCGAAGCAACACTGAAATTCACAACGCAACTGGAATGAATAGACGAAAAAAAAAAGACCGATTCAGCTCTTGGCTCTTTGTTCCCCATTTCAGATATTGTTACAGCTCTCCGGCAGAGGATCCAGTGTTTTTTTTATTATTTTAGCTCTTGGAGGGCTTTTCTCCGGGTTTTCCGGTTTTCCTCCCTCATCAAACTGAACCAACCTAAATTCCAATTCGACCCAGGAGTTCGTCGGAATACCTAAACATAAGCCTCACTGGTTAGCTCAGTTTGTAGAGCATGCACGGTCTAGAGTGCGGAAGGTCGGGGGTTCGAATCCCAGCCGCGTCCTTGGGCAGGGACGTTGGCATTGTCTCCTTCCTCTTCTAATCTAAACGAGGGGGACGTGAAAGAACCTGTTGTGTTAATTCGAGAAAGAGTAGGGGATTGTCTCCCGACACAACAGCCATGCAGGTATTCTGAGGTACTAACAATCACTCATGATTGTAAACTGCACGGCAGCACATCGCGCCACAATAGCAGTCCGTATCACAAAAATAATCTTGTGAAGCGCATTCACATAGCAGTCCGTATCACAAAAATAATCTTGTAAAGCGCATTCGCATTCACATAGAACTGATTTGCGCTATATAAATGAATGCCTTTTATTTATAAGCCCCTGGCTTGGGAGACCCGGTAACGGTTCCCTGTATCTTCGACGCAAAATAAACCATTTGGCATTTACAAATTTAGAAATTTCCTCTTGGGATACAGAAAAACAAAAACATTACTCAAGGGGAACGTGAGGTGATCTGAAATGGGACAACAGAGGCAAGCTGAATCGGTCTCGACTGTTACAATACTGTTGAAAAACTATGAAGCAAATTTTAGGAACACTTAAACGATTCAAGCAAAAACAATTAATGCAACTACCATCAACAGTCATGCACTAATTGTCAAGGTTTTATTGTAAGAGCATTTGCAGGGTATTCATTAGCCTATGGGTTCGGAGATCGGAGAATTCTCCGTTTACTGAGCAAAATTGTCCGGCTACTTTTGCATTAATTCGTAATGCATTTTCTGTATACTTTAGGACACACTCTCCTGCTATTTCATTTCAATCTCCTGCTACTTCATGCAAATGTTAATGAATACCCTGCATGACGGTAATTTAAAACAGAAAACACCTGTGTTATTGAAAACCGTAGATCTTATTAAACTGATCGAAAGACGCCCGCTGGTATTTCGAATTTATCACTGGATTTATTACAGTTTTAGTGTGACTAAAACCCGCCGACAAATCAATTTTGCTAAAAATGCAAGGATAATTTCTAAAATCTGTTCCCTATGGTTCGAAGCTTTTAATTATAGGTATATGCTAAAATAGTAGGTCAATATAACTCTGTGTTATTACTATTCAGGCAAATAGCCCAGTCGATAATATGTACAGAGTTGAAGTTTAATTTGCTTCATCTGTCGTTCAATAAAAGGGAAAGGAATTATTATCATTAACTGACTTTCTGTACCTCGATCTTTATCGAGAATACGTTTACACTAGAGGGAAAAGTCTCCTAATTCATGTTGTTTTATACGTTAACCTGAGAATAGATAAGAGTTTAAAAATAATACGAGTAATGAACGCCTTAAGTCAAATACGAACATAAATTGATTCTTCGATAACTTGTGCAAAAATGTATTTTGAACTGTCTGGTACACTGCGTTTTTTTATAGATTCATTTTTATTTCTTTAAACTTGTAGAGTTTAAAACAAATAAGAGTTTACCACTGACTGAGAAGAGATATAATTATACTGTGGCTGATTGATCATGATAACGGCTGGCTTTTTAATGAGAAAACAGTTTGATTCTGATATCCCTAACTGCTTGAGTTTTACTTAATATATAAAGGAAGAAAACAGTGCATACGGGACTCTAATCACAAAAACCAACTCCGACCGTAGCCGACTTCGAAATGCCTAACATATCATCTCTTCTTCCAAGTGCTTCGAATGGCACGTTCACGAACTCATATAACAGTTTATTTCTCCTTGGAGGGAAATGTTCCGTGGTTCTGCTAATAGTAATAACAGTACTGGGTGATTTTCTGATTTTCGCTGCCTTTTACACGAATGTTTCTCTCAGGAATCGCACCAATGCGATATTTATGAGCCTCACAACTGCCGACCTTCTAACGAGTATTTTTGCAATGCCTGTAGAAGTTGTTCACCTTGCACACTTGCCAATTTGGCCTTTTAGTTTAATCGCTTGTAATATATGGAATTCCCTCTTCGTTACATTGGGAACTTCGTCACTTATGAATCTCGCAGCCTTGAGCGTTGATAAACTTCTCGCTATAACCAAACCTTTACGTTACAGCACTTTCATATCAGCTAAAGTTTTGGTTGTTTTAGCCTCTGTGTGGCTGTACGCAATTCTTAATGGAATTTATAGCTATTTCGTTTGGGTTCAACCGGAGGCTTTGGTTTGCAGAGATCTTTCAGCTTCAATGACTCACTCTATACCAATGCTCATTGTAAGTGTGTTACTACCATATGGCGTTTGCCTTTTTACGAACATAAAGGTTCTCAGAATCTCCAATGAACAGGCCCAAAGAATTCACACAAGTTCAACTTGGCAGGATGAAAATAGACTTGCGTTTGTAAGAGTAAGAAAAGGCCAAAAGACAATTGGTCTTCTAGTGGGAGCATTCTCTATTTGTTGCCTACCATTCTTCGTCTTTCAAGTTGTCGATGCTATAACGAGCGAACAATTGAAGCATAGATTTTACATCGGAAATATTGTTAAATGGTTGGCTTTTCTAAATTCAGCCAGTAACTGGGCTCTGTACGGGTTTTCGAATCGCGACTTTAGAGAGACATTTTTGAGGCTGCTGTCGAAAAGCAAGGAGAAATGCTTGTACTGTTGCAACAGAAACCGCACTACTGTTCAAATTCTGCGATCATCAAAACGCAGGATTGAGAAATTTTGAAAAGCAAAGAGGAAGTACACCCGTCTTCTAGAGGGAACAATGTCGTTATCCTTGTATGTAGTATAGTTACAGTTCTTATACATGCTACAACTGAATTCAACGTCATGTCAATAAAAAAAACAAAGATTATGGAATTAAGTAACTTTACATAAATTTACCTTCCATGTTCGAAACCGAAATCAATTTTGCTGAACGAACGTAAACAGCATTTAAATAGTTAAAAAAAAAAAATTATAGTAAACATTTCCGTTTCGAAAAAGCCAAGCCATGCAGTAATAGGCATTTATTCGCAGCGGGACGTCAATCGAAAAAGAATAAAAAAGCTCAATCTAAGTAGGTATTATCTAAGAAATACATAAACCGTGGTATTCCTCAAAGATCCATCTTAGGCCCCCTCTTGTTCATAATTTACGTCAACGATTTTCCAAAATGTCTTAATCATTCGATACCTGGGATGTTTGCTGATGACACTTACATCACAATGGTAAGTAAAAATATTACCCATATTGAGAACATGTTAAATGAAGACTAGCTGCTGTAGAAAATTGGCTGAAAACGAACAAATTAAGTTCTAATACCACAAAAACCAGCTACATGACAGTAGGCTCCAGACAAAATCTTATAAAATCTAAAAATATGGAACTATGTATCAACAATATGGCTATTGAACATAAAGCCTCCACAAAAGTTCTAGGAGTGCACATAGACGGTAAGAATGTCGTTCTTGAAACTATTTTTCTTGAATTTTGTTAGTTTTTTGTATGATTTCTTAAGAGTGTGAAATTTACCTCTCAAGAACGGGCATGTAGGAAACTTTTGGATCAGGTTACTCATTTGTATTATTTCTTTTTTTAAGTCCCAGCATGATTTATCGTACCATTTTTGTGGTTTTGATTTTTCTCATTTTTCCAGTATGATGACTGTGTTTCTTAGCGATGAGCGAGGAATTTGGACTTTGTAACTAGAGGGTAACCATGTTTCTAAGAGAGCGATAAAGTCGTATTTGGAAATAATGTCAATGAAATGTGGGTCTTCTAGTTTACCTAAAAGACCCTCAACGTTAAAAGAACAAAAGGAAAGGGCATTTTTATATTCCATGACTCCTTTAAGGTTAAACTTGGTAGACCATTGAGAAAGATAGTATTACCGATGTCTACGTCTCAAACACCGAGGAAATTGTATATGAAAAACTATTTGAAGAAAAAAAAAAGGTGTATTTTTAACTTACACGAGGGGGATATATAAGGTTCATTGGCTGCTGTGACCCTGGTCGGAAGGCCAAGGGTTGATTCGGATACACTGGATGAAACTGCTGACTTGCTAAAGGAGGTTGTTGTAGTGGAATCTGAAGCAGCTGTGGCGAAGAGGGTGCTAACGTGTGCTGATCATGAGCAGGTTGATGAAGGGTAGACATCAATAGAGATACAGACTTTAATTGTGAAATTAACTCCTTCGTTAGGTCGTTAGTTTCGTAAGAATGCTGATTCCCGGGCGATCTTGGGAGGTGTAAATGTTGGTCCAAGCTCGGAGGACGTGTAAACTGTTGATCCACTGACTTATCAGGATGATACGGTTTCTGGAAACCCAGACCTGCACGAATTGCACCCTTTAAGTTTCCAGCTAAACGCTTTATACCAATGTTCCTAGATAAATGTTTCCGGTCGAAAAGACAATCGTTGTTATTGATATTTGAATGTGTAGTAACCATGGAGCTTGATGGGAGTTGTGATAGGAACTTTGTGTTTAAGAACATGTTTACTTCTTTTACTTGTGAATTGAGATCATCATTTCTTGGAGTTTGAAGGGCTATGTTTACAGTTTCTGTAAAATCAGCGCAAATATCATTGACTGAGGATGATACAATGTAATCGTTGCCATTTGCAATACATAGGTGAAACTAAGCGACGCCTCAAAGACAGATTTAATGAACACAGACGGACAGTAGACAAGCCTAACATTAAATCTAAACCTACTACTGTATCTGAACATTTTCTTTCTAGACCTATATAACCACTCTTACACCGACATGCAACTTATCCCTCTAGAAATAATATACTCCTCAAGAGACTCGATACGTAAAGCCAGAGAAGCGCACCTTATAGATAAAGCCAAAACTCTAGAACCATATGGTATGAATATACGTGATGAAACATAGTGCTTATCTCTTATACTATTTTGCTACTTCAAGTTTTGGTCTACGTCACTTCCCGTTTTCGCAATTTCTATTGCGAAATTTACCACATTTATAGATCTTCTTACCTTAGAGCTCTTCACTTGTAACATCTAGTACCTGAAGAAGGCTGGTTTGGCCAGCCGAAATATTGTAATTTTCAATATAAAATCCTACGTTGTGCCAGCTTTGCTGTAGTCCTTGGACTTCGTATTCATTTTCATTTTGGCTGATTAGATCTGACTTAGATCCAACGTAGCAACCAGCAGGATTTTCGTCCACGGTTCTTTGCAATTTCTCAAGTTTATCTTCAAAATAGAGCAGCTCGCATTATTACAAGGGCTGACTACTCAGTTAGGTCACATGACTTACTGAAGCAGCTGAAATGGCCAAATTTAGATGAAAGACAAAAAATGAAGTTAAGGATAATGATGTTCAAGATATTTCACAAAATAGCGGCAACAGTGCATGCTACATGACTCATTTCAAATGACCTCAGTACATAACTACAATCTTAGAGGTACTAAATCCAACCTACAGTTACCACAACCTAAAACTAACTTTCTAAAACGCTCGTTCTCCTACGGAGGGAAAAGTCGCCTGGAACGAACTTTCGAATGATGTACGAGAACTCGACAGTTTGACAGCTTTTTAAAAATCCTTAAAGACTGCATGTGGTTATTGTTTTTTTTCCTTATGATAGGTGTTAGGATTGCCTCATAATATTACAAAGGGATCTTTTAAAATTATGAAGTGGACATTGCTATTTATCATTATACTTAAACATTTTTGTTATAAGTAAAGTTTTAAATTAACTATTAGTTATTATTAGCTTAATTAGTATCGTAATGAGTAGAAATAGTATTATAAACACGGCATGTCTGAAAATCAGCCCTGCTGAGACGTTTACCGTGTATAAATAAAGTTAATTGATTGAATTGATCCCGGACCTTTTTTTAGGGGCGAAATTTATACAAAGCCTCGGCAGTTTCAGCGAATTCAGGTATGTTGGTGAGTTTGCCAGGCCGAGTAAGCAAAAGTTCCTTGACATGTACTCTTTAAACTGACTATAAGCCAAGTTTTTATTACTCGGGCCCATATCTTAAATTCGGCTCTGTATGGTTTTTTTTTGGTGTCACAAGCGGGACATTGCATAACAGATCCATTACTTCATTTACCTTTTAACTTCTTCCTAGCCGATTTATTCTTGTAGAGGCCGTTTAAAATATACGAATAGTTTCAAACATGATGATGTACTTCTTGTTTTTTTTAAGAGCCAAAGGCTATAAACACCTCAAACACTGATGACAAACGAGTAAGACATGCGTTTAATAAATGATGCAGATCTTCCGTGTTTGCACAGGCTCATGCAAACCTCGGTAAGTTTGGGAGAAATCTCGAGCAGGTACAGGTATTTCATTTCTTTTATAAAATAATTATTTTTATAAAAGAAGCACTAACGGTAATAGACCATTTTCTCAGGTATGCGCACGCAATATTGGCCCGCCAAATCGCTTTTTGAATAGCCGCCAATTTTTGAACAATAGCCGATAATTTGAATAACAAAGGCTGACGCATCAAAACGAGTCTAACAAAAGCTAACAAACCTCACGGCCTGCCAAGAAATACTTCATGTAGGCAGCTTGGATTTAGTATTGGTTGAAATAATAGGGAGGGTTATAGGAAACCACTACGTGATTGCCCACGTGAAGTATTTACCGGCCCGTCAAGCCTGTTGCGTGCGCATACTTGAGAAAATGGTCTATTGTCTTACGGTGTGACGTCATTTCCATGTTTGCACAGGCTAATGAAACATGGCTATCAGCCAATCAGAACGCGCGTACTATCTAAATTATTTTATAAAGTGTAAGGAAAGTTCGCTTTGGTAGTATAATATCCTGTATAATATTAATATTGCTGATGTTAAGTTAATATATGCATCAGTAGTTTTCAAAATTTTACTACTGACCAAATCTTTAGCCTGATTTTTCAGACGGTCAGCGGTCTTCCGCTTCACTTCACCCCTTTGTGAGCGGACGACCTCGACAGTCTGATAATCAGGCTACCAAATCTTCAGCTCACTTCCACTTTTACCGCGGAAAACTCAAGGAGAACAGGTTGTTGGCAAACTAATTGCTGTATGTATGCTTTATTCTGTTACTTTACTCGATGAGTATTCGCGAAGTCCTCAAGCCGCGACAGGCCAACAAGAACGCAGACTTCACTGTGAGTAAATGATTTTCTCATATTATAGTGTGCATTTTAAATACGCAAACAGAAGCTCGCTATGTCTAGTTATTTTCCACATTGCTCATTAGATATTCAAGGTTTTTATATGGAGGTTTACATATGATATAAAGACCTTGAATAAATAATGAGCTATATAAAGGCTCTTGGATACCTAATCAAGTCTTTATATTCAAATTCAGGTCTTTATATTGAAATTCACTGGAATGTTAGTGAAATAAAGGTTATCGAAAATTAATGACATAAGTCAGTTAAAAACCTCGAACCTCGGCATTCAGCCAAATACATGCATCAGGAGTTCCGGACTTCCGGTTGGATCACACTGCATTCTGGGTAGGTGGGCTCAGAAAAGTGGGCACAACTTCTAGATCGGCCATATTGGATTTGAGTGCAGTCAATTTTTGCTCCTTTGCAAGTTCAAAAACTTACTACCTAATACACGGAATATCTTACCTTTACAGATTCTTCAGTTGGGAGTTCTAAGTCGATGTTTAAGCTTTAGAACGGGATTAATAAAGTTTCCAAGTTGACTGAGCTCAAATACAATATGGCCGCTCTGGAAGTTGATGCCCACTTTTCTGAGCCCACCTACCCAGAATGCAGTGTGATCCAACCGGAAGTCCGGAACTCCTGATGCATGTATACATCCGTAGGCCCGAGGGATGTATATGGCTGAATGCCTCGGTTCTCGGTATTTAACTCTTACTATTTTCACATCACACCCATTTTCTTTGTTTACTTGCATTTTAACAATGTTTTAATCTATATTCCCCTCGACTTATTCCATCACGCTTTTCCTAGAACTATATACTGGCTTACTTTTTACCTACGGAGAAGAAACTTGAAATGAGAAGATGGAAAAAACCCGGTATGTGTCACGAGCCGGAACTCGAACCCTCACTCTCTTGGTTTCTAGCTCTGTGTTCTATCCACCACACCACAAGCTCGTTGGTCGAAATGACTCAGAAAAAACCAATGAGAAGCCTTGTGAACAGTAATGTTATGCAACTATGCAAACAATTATTTATGAAAAGAGATATAGCGGTCTAATTCAACCTCTACATTTAGGAAAAATTACTGTCAACACTCAATCTCTCCTTATCTCACAGACACATTAATACTGTTTGACAATAACTCTTTTCATTTATCGAGGCTGAACTTTTTATCCACGTCCGTCCTTTCAACTGTCCTTTGTTTCTAGCTATGTTAGACGTAGGCAGTGATCAACACGAAAGCTTCTTGCTACTTTGATCACTGCGTACGAACAATATACTGGTTACAGTTTCTTTTTTATGGAAATGTTACTATTGTTAAACTTTTATTTATCCTGTAATTAACAACTATCCTGTTAATTAGAAAGTGTGCGAATAAATTGAAAGTCTGAAAAAGTCTGAAAGTAATTGCGTACAATTACAACGAGAAAACCTTGCTATTGTGAAAAAATAAGCATTTCATCGCCCTTTCGCTCGGGGGTATGGACTTTTTCACCTCGGGTTTACCAGTTAATTTGTTCGTCACTTGATCACATTCTAACAACTAACTAGCTGTGGTTGGTACTGTGGTTATAGTTAGGGAGTTGAGGTCTCACCCTAGAATATCACGCCAAGGCCACCTTATTTGGTGGTCACCGCCAGAGATTTGTTTGCGTCCTCAGTGGTTCTTTACGTCCCCATTTCTGGAGACGGGACCGCCATTTTACGTGGTCAACCGAGCCACGAGGGATTCACAGTCCCCAATGTAGAGAGCCAGGTTTTTACACCTTGAGAAGAATCACTGCCTTGATTGGGGTTAACTCCGGTCTTTGACGCGAAAGGCGGAAACGTTAAACACTACACCACCGCGGCTCTCCTTAAGGATGTCCCCGGGATGCACCCTCGGTGAATAAGCCATTACTATATACTCGGTAGTATTGATAATTTCACTCGGTAAGTCTGAGATTTGCTGCGTTTTCTTGTGTGTTGTTTTGCATGCACCGCAAATCGCCATCCAATTCCTCAAGTACAAAGTTGCCGTAATCGTAGGCAACTTTGGGTGATTTTAGGCGATCTTATGAAAATTTGCCATATTTCATGTTGTTTAAGCGATCTCAGGCGATCTTAGCGATTTTAGGCGATTTTAGGCGATTTTAGGAAAATTTGCCATACTTTATGTTGTGACCTTAGGCGATCTTAGGCGACTTTAGATCCGGAGTAGACCTCCAGTTGGCCGATTGCTTGTAAGATATGATAACTCTATTTATCTTACACAACTCCGTAAGCAAATGATTCTTATTGTAGGAGTATCGTATGAACTGTTTACTGAAAATATTGCTATTATTAACTTGATCTCGCCGTTTGCGAAGAGCAAAACACACGGTAAAAAGACACAACGATAAACAAGGGGACGTCTGGTGGCCCAAACCTTTTCAATTCAACCGCGATGTTAAATTGCGTTTTCAAAAGTTTGCGTTTTTCCCGTCCACACGATACCGTTTTCAAAAGTTTGCATTTTCATCTCCCGTCCACACGAAAACAACGAAAATGGGTATATCTTTTTCAAAACGCTCTGCAAAGTCTTTTTTTTTTTTACGCAATTTAAACGCTATCATTTTCGCCTGGACGGAAGATGAAAACGCGAACTTTTGTAAACGGTATCGTTTCGACGTAATTCGTTTGACGATGAATTGAAAACGTTTGTGCCTCCAGACGTCTAGATTTCAAACATAAACGAACGCTAAACGATAAAGTCAAGTTCTAAACGGACTATGAAAGAACAAGCATTCAGCAGTATTTTTTAGCTCATGGGTGTTGAGCTGAGAGCACGCAGAGATCGAACTTTGATCCCTCACATGATCCTTCCACATGGGAAGCAAATATGTATTTCGCTCTCTGTAAATTGATAGTATAGCCACGAGTGAAGAGAGCTAATTTAATTGCCAACCGCGATGCATTTACCAGCAGAACTTTGCAGCCGTTCTTACTGATCTTACTGCGAAGACTAAAACTCGAGACGCTAGGCGTCAAACGGATCAAAATAGTACGCTGATATCATATTTAGCTGATCACAATTTTACAGCTGGGAAAAAGTTAGCGAATCTCAATAAATGCTTGAAGAACGAAACTATTAAAGGAAAGGAATATCCAGTTATAGAAGGCAAGCAGGGGTATTTTTATTTGATCAAAGCTCAAAAACTGTCAAAGACAACTAATTAAGTTGTTAGGCCATCGCCCGACCGACCCATATTATTTTTTGGAAAAGCAAACAAATAATATGAAAGGTTTAAATGAGACAGACCAAAAGTATTTAAAAAAAGATTGAATATATTTTTTAAACTACACCTCTTTTCCGACCTCGCTACGTATTAGTTTCTTGCCTTTCTCTGCAAATTGTCAATCCACAGCAGTAGTACAGGAAAAGGTAGTACATTAACATCAGTTTACGAAACTCGGTTCCAGACCCCCTAACATTAATTAACTGTTTATTTTATTTTATTTATTTTTTATCGACTGATCGACCCACCATCACAAGCCAGAGAGCGATGGTAAACGAAACATTTTATTGGGATTGCCTTATTAATGACGCATTTTCCGTGTTTTTCATTTTTTTTTTCATTTTTAGTGAATTGAGCTATTAACACTTTCCCGTCTGAACATGGCAATGGTTTCCGTCAATCATCGAAGTGTGTGGGATCAGTTGTCCAATGGGAAACGACCTGAATGAGAATTCAAGTCAAGATTTCGAGTCAGGCTTTAGCATTCCGACTCGGGTACACCAAGATTAATTATTTTTTAAGACCCTCTGTCCGAGCCCATGGGTTTGTTTATCAACGGCCGCATAAATAAAAGGCTAGCTTTTAGTTTCATAAAAGAAGTACACAAACGCTTTGGGTAACGAATTTCATAACTTCTACCGGATTAAAAACCCAATCGAGCCCATGAATTTCCCCCAGATACTTCGAATATGATTTGAACAGTACTTGGCAGGAAGCCAGTTATATGCCCGGTTTACGAGTGCGACTTTTCACAATCCACAAGCAAACAAATACTCTTGGTAGCTTTTTTCATATCTCCAGCATTGTTTAGCTGTATTTGAAGATCTATACCTTCCTTGCGAATTATATATTTTGAGTGCAAATGTCGTACTCGCACTCGAGTCACACTCACAGCGACGAAACAGTTGAACTCGGTGGATCGGAGTTTGATCCCGCGGTCGTAGTTTTGGTAGCAGGACTTTCTGGACGTACTGGAGGAGGGGAAAAAGGTTAAGGGCATTGCTTTCTCTGCTAATAAAAATGCAAATCTGAAGTTTCACACATAAGTGGTAACACCTCAGTGGAGCTGAGCCGTGCGAAATTATAATTACGAATTATCTTGATGCCAGAAGTGTAACACTGATTTCCACCGCAAAAAGGCCCACGCGTCCAACTCTCGTAATCATTGGAGTATGTACCGTAAATTGAGAAACTGTGCTAATCGTGAAGAAAAAACAGCTTAACCCTTTGGCGACGGACCCTGCAAATATCGGTCCAATCATGCTGGAAAACGATGTTACCATGTTATTTGAAGGGATGAATGACTTAAAAGTTAGAGCTATAACAGGGATCGCTTGGCTCTTCCACTTTGGAGAAAAGCTCATTTGTTTTGGGGATCGTTTTTTGTTTCTACGAATTTTCAGGAACTGAAAATCGGCTCAAAAAATCCTTCTCATTCGCACTTGAAATCAAAAGCAAACACAAAATCAGCACTCAGTCGTTACAGTACCTTCTTTAATCTTTCCAACCACCAGGTTTGTTTGCACAAAACACCCTAGCGACTGTGAAACATGCTATTATTAACGCTGCATTTCTCTCCACGACGTTTTCCTGCACCCACCTCCAATGGACAAAAATGGGTAATGCTGGGTAATGGACAAAAAATTCACAAGGGGTCCCCCCCCTCTGGGACTCCTGTAGCCCTACAACCAAGAGCGGTGATTTCGACTCAAGCCGTTGCTTTAAAGTGACAAAAACACATCCTAATAGGTTGAGCAGGGGGAAAAGATCACCAACTGCAGAATTTCAAGGATTTCATTGAAGAATATTTTCATGTCTCAAAGCAGAAACACAACGGAAAAACCCTGTGAAATCCCCTCACAAGGCCTACTAAAAGCAAACCAAGTACTTTTCAGCCGTCCTCAGACTTAATGATGTCCTCTAGCTTTCTTACAGTGGCTTTTTTGTCCAAAATTAGAGCAGATTTCATTGGAAACCCTACAGAAGTTGCAATACCTACCGTCGACGAGTACGTAGAATTCTCCCGAATGGTATTGTGGGGAACGTTTGAGCCCTTGGCAGTATTTAATTACCCAGGGCTAGCCAAACTGGAACTGAGGGGGGAGGCCGGTTGAGTAAGCACTCGGGATTTCACCAATTGGGCTCAAACACGGTCCGTTGCAGAACATTACTGCAAACTCATCGAGAATTCTAAGGACAACCTCTGGAACCAGGGTACAAATCATAAGGAAGTAAATGCTATTTCTATGTGTGATAAGCTCTACACGAGTCATCATGATATCGTCGTGATTCTAAACCAACACTTCACAAGTATCGGGAAAAGCTTAGCCAAAGTATTTGGTCGCGCAGAATCTATACCATCTGAAGTTGAACCACCCAATCACTTTCATAAGAAGCAATTAAGTCATATGAAAACTAATAAGGCTATCGGTCTTACAACATTAGTGCCCGCCTTCTTCGTGATTCTGCTGACGTTATTGCTCCTGCGTTGAGTTATATTATCAATTTGTCCTTGAAGCTAGGTCAATTTCCTTTGTCGTGGAAATGTGCAAAGGTTATCGCACTATTCAAGCAGGGAGATAGGACTGATAAGGATAACTATCGGCCAATATCCATTCTCCCAACCGTGAGTAAGGTTATCGAGCGAGCAGTTCACATACAGCTATATGGCTTCTTAGATCTTCATAAGCTACTGACTGTCAATCAGTTTGGTTTTAGGCGCGGCAGATCCACATCTCTTGCCCTAACTCGATTTACTGACGAAATGCTCACCAATATGGACAATGGCTTGTTAAACGGTGTGATCTACATCGATTTAAAAAAAGCGTTCAACACAGTCGATCGACACAGTTTTACTCCATAAGTTGAAAGTTCTAGGAGTCGCCGGAACGAGTTTGGCGTGGTTCAAGACTTATCTAGCCAATCATCGCCAGCAAACAGTTATCGGACAAGTTTTATCAAGTATTCGGAAAATGTCTGTTGGGGTCCCTCAAAGTTCTATCCTTGGCCCCTTATTATTCTCTATTTATATTAACGATTTGCCCAATTGTCTTAGGCATACTTCGGTAACATTATTTGCCGACGATACAGCCATGTACTGTTCTTCGAATTCAGTTAAGGACTTATAAAGTCTATGCTTAACGAAGACCTAAAGAACGTAGCGCAGTGGCTTTACAATCACAAGCTAACTTTGAACACCGCAAAATATAAGTTTATGCTTATTGGAAGTTCACAGAGGTTGAAATTCCCCTGACACGATTAGTGTACAAATCTACGACAAAGATCTTGATAGAGCAGATTCATTTAAGCACTTGGGCGTCGTTATAAATGAAACCCTTACGTGGAGTGACCATGTCGATTACGTCAACAGCAAGGTTAAACAAATTAAGATTAGGGATACTAACCAGGATCAAGTACTTACTTCCCGATTCTGTTGGGGAACCTTAGCAACACAATGATCTTACCAAGCTTAGATTATAGCGACATTGTTTGGGGGGACAAAAGCAATACAGAACTACTCTAATGAAATCCCTTCAACTTCTGCAAAACAGAGCAGCAAGGCTAATTTTAGACAAGTCCAAGCACTCCTCTGCTTCAGAGGCCTTGGAAGAACTTGGCTGGGCTTCCTTATCAGAGAGACGCAGAAAGCACCGTATTTATTTGTTTTTAAATGTTTAAATGTTATTATAGACTGGGATTTTAATTTTACTTTCAAAAGAGACGTGCACGACTACAATACTAGACGTAAGAACGACATTTATGAGCCTAAATCTCGTAGTTCGTTTGGCCAACATCGCCTCTGTTTTCATGCCATTCAGGACTGGAATATGCTATCTGAGAGCACGAGAAACATTCTAAATCTAGGTCAATTTAAACGCTTTATCAAATTAGTTATAATAGTACGTTATTGTTGTTATTATTATCATTCTCTTTATTGCATTTTTAAAATTCATACTTTATATTACTAGATTTTAAAGTGTTTATGAAACCAAATTTTGCATCTTTATTTTATTGCAGAATAATAAAGTTCATTCTTTTCTGATTATCAAGAGTATATTTATTTTTCAGTTCCGCCTTCGGAAAGGTCTGACTCTTTTTCGCCATTCAAATTGACTACTTTATGCTAAAAACTGTCCGGTTTGCCGCGCGGCCAAATGAGCTGCGTGACGTCACTGTGAGGACACGTTGTTACAAACATGGCGGACTCCAGCGAGTTTCAGAGAAAGCTAAAAATAAGCGAGGAAGTGGAAGATATTGTGTGTGGCTGGTGGCTTTGGTTTTCTTCCAGTGGACATTGAAGTTCTAATATAGTGTTTATACTCATTCACAGTTTGATAAAACACAACTACAAGAAATGACTCACCAAGAACTCGACGATAACTTTAATACTCCTGTACTTTTATGCTGAAGCCAGAACAGTGAATGGCAAAGAATACAATACAGGGTTTCTCTGGTTTCCTGTAGAAATTCGTTTAAGAGGGATCCTGAATGTTGGTGAATGAAAAACGGACGATAAAACTTAGATTATTATGTGGGTTCTTAAAATTAGATAGCTTACTTTCCTCCGTCTAGATTGAAGTTTATATTATAGAACAAATAAAAGATGGTTCTCCTTGTTCTATAACAAAATAATGTACTTTCGAGGTCTTGAGATGGTGCTAAATGTACCCGCGTTCTGCTCGTGCATCCGCAGTTTTTCAAGACCTCGAGCGTGTAATATTTTTTTTATAGAACAAGGAGAACCATCTTTTATTTGTTAAGTATGGTGTTGCGTTCTACTCTATTTCATTTTTTTATTGAATTTTATTGTGGCTGTATTCTATTGTATTTTTTTGTAGAAATGCGTGTCGTCCTACATGATCATATTTAGGAATTGTCACTTGCGAGTCCTCACAGTGACGTCATTGTAATGGCGGATTCGGTTCCAGGCCCCGGACAGTTTTAAGCATAAAGTAATCAATTTGAATGGCGAAAAAGAGACCTTTCCGAAGGCGGAACTGAAAAATAATATATTCTTGATAATCAGAAAAGAATGATCTTTATTATTCTGCAATTAAATAAAGATGCAAAATTTGGTTTCATAAATACTTTAACGTTTTATAGATTGATAGACATTTTATATATTTTATTTATTTATTATTCTAATACAGGACCTTCCTGAAAATAACCTTAGGATGAGGTTTGCCTCCTGTATAAATATTTAAATTATTAGTATTATTAACTTCGCAGCGCCTTGGTCTTTCCAACGAAGCCCGCCGGTCCTTAGTGCAGCTAATCCCCTGAAAACTCAGCTAGTAGTCCTTTTGAACCGCAAGTGTTCTATTGTATAGACCTAGAGAAAACAAAATGTGGACTGCTGAAGGATTATTTATTGAGTCGCTGCGCCTTCTTCGGAATTCCTCTACTCGGGGAGTACTCTACTGTCTCTAGCCTGCGCTGCATCAGAACGTAACCCTGGATCCTTTTTTGAACAAAGGTTTGTTGCTTCTCTCTCGATGTCCTTTGAAATTAGAGTTGTCAGTTCTTTCTTCAGAGAAGGACATTTCCAAGCCGCATTAGAGATCTGCTGGTACGTACCTCGTACCTCGAAGTAGCATCTTGCCAATCTCGTGACCAGGGTCTTCTCGGTCAGATCCAAGATGGCGGCTACTCCGAGAGAAGACCCTGGTGAAGGCCGAAGTACGACGTATTCTGATTGGCTCTTCGGTTATGGTGCAAAGTTTGTCTAACAATGCTTTTTATTGGCCAAACGGGCTGAGATCACGGAGATGATCCGTATGTAGTTTAATTTTCTAGAATCTTATCAATAAAAGGATTTTAAATAACCTTAAAACACGTTGTGTGGGTAAAGCAATAAATGAAGATGACGTGTATTACTGGGTAGTTTTCTGGTAAGTTTCATCAGTGGGAAAGCCAGGAGAAGCCGTTTAACCCGAGCATGTGCTATCGATCGCTTCGCTTCAATGCTATAACGGAAAATTAACGTCTTTTTAGGATTCTCTTCTAGCTTAGATACATCCTGGTAGCATTGTGATACCTTTCCACTGTTTCTTTATCCAAGTAAACTCCATTTGGAGCCGTTTAGTAGACCTGTTTTCACTACATCGTATGCCGCGTGGAAATACCGTTAATCGCATCTAGAGCTCGTTTGTAGGCACGTGTTAAACATTTCCATAATTAGCTTGGCCGCCAGATTGGATGCCCACATAACGTAATTAAAATCTCCAGGATTTCTGGAGATTTTTGGTGACGTGATTCAGCCTTTACCGGGGTCTTCTCTCGGAGTAGCCGCCATCTTGGATATGACCGAGAAGACCCTGGTCACGAGGTTGGCATCTTGCCAATAGATTCGAGGTCTTCGGGGAGCTTCCTCTCCTTTGCTCTGGACGTCCATTTCACCTTCACGATTACGTCTGTGGTTTGGAAGTATAGGGTCTGCCTGAGGATTTTCTCTTTGAACCGGTAAAACTGGCCACGGGGGAATATTTGAGTACGCCGATGAAGTTCCGGGAAGTGCCCTCGTGGACGCGTGAAGAGGTATCAAGTCACGGTATCGTCGGACGTACCTTCGCTACGACTTTTTTTCGGGGTTACATTGGCAATATCCTCAGCTGGTCCTCTTTTCAATTCGGCTGATTGGATATTCAACTCATTCTTATCATCGTGCAGCTCATGCAAAACCGTTTCTAGTTTGTGTTTTTGTTCGATAGCACTCCGTCTCTTCGTCAAAATGTGAAAGCATGCATAACTTGCATATATAGTCACTTCTCCAGTGACATATAAACGGCACTGACATATATACTTTGCTGTAATGTGTATAATAAAAGCCTTTCAAGCTACAAAAAAAAACAAATAAAAAGTAAAAATGTGGTCAGGCATGCCAGCCACATTACACTACTTTCCATGTATTAATTGTCTCATAAAATGTGTGTATAATTTATATAAAGGCACTTCTTCCTATCTTCCTCCCAGTTAGCTCCGGTCTGTCGTGTAGTCGTGAGGTTGCGGGTTCAAATCCCGGACCAACACTCAGGGTCTTAAAATAACTGAGTAGAAGGTGCTGCCTTCAGTTGCAAAACAAACTCGTTTTCGAACTGCAAACGGTTAGACCTTCACGTCTTCTCGGTTAAGGACATAAAATCGTAGATCAAGTTCAAGTTCAAGTTCAAGTTCAAGTTTTATTTCACACTATTTTTCTTTTTTTGAATTACAATAAGGGAAATATGATTAACTAAACGTATACATAATAGATAAGATAAATTAAAGTATGAAATAGGAGTGACAGTGCACAGTGGACAAAGTAGCCTGGAGGCTTTCGAGTTATTCAATGTTTTAATTAAATTTAGGCTTATATGTTGTAGTATGGTGGATAGCTGATATTAGTGAGTAGAGATAATGTTGTACAATGGCGAGATTGAACTTAGGCTTGGTTAAAAAAGAAAAAAAAAACACAAGTAAAGAAAACAAGAAAGACAAAAAAGAGAGAAAGAAAGGAAATATGATAAAGGAGAAATTTATATGGAAATACATGTAGCTTATATGATGTGTCATTGTTTTTAAAGATTAGGATTAGGAGGGACTCTGGAGTTTGAGAAGGTAGGATTTCTATAGTTTCTTGAATTGTTTCGTGTTTGTTGTTTGCTTATTAGCTCATAGGGGACGGATTCCCATATTTTACAGGCTGTATATTTAAATGTAAATTTTCCCATGTTTGTTCTTATATTTTGGCAATAAAGATTATTTTTGGCAGCATATCTTGTGTTGTAATTGTGTATCTTGGTAACTGGAGTTAAGAAATCATGGAGCACAAGTGGCATATCAGATGGATTATGAAGAAGCTTATGTGCAAATGTACAAATTTTTAGTTTGAGTATGTTTTCAAATTTGAGAATGTTAAGAATTTTAAAATATGGATTAGCTGATTCTTTGTTATTGGCAAAAAAAATACTACGGACACATTTATTTTGTTTAGTATATATTTTTTCTAAATTAGTGGTATATGTGTTTCCCCAGCTCATTGACCCATAGTTCAGATAAGGATATATGAGGGTATAGTATAGTTGTGTCAACATGTTTAAGTCTAAGATCCCACATTGGCCTCAAGTTAATCAACCTCACCAGACTGTCACAAGTTACCGATGTTTAAACAGGAAGCTACTTTGCTTTACTTTTACTTTACTATGACGTTAAAATTCCCTACAATATTTAACAAGCCGCAGAAACTGTAAATATTTAGTAGAAAACAACTAGTGTTCTATCACAAATCCTGCAATGTGATTGGCTAAGCTACTCACTATCTATTCTGTGATAGATAGTGAGTAGCGAAAAAGATTGTTTTCAAAAGCAAAACAATGGCTGCCAATTCGTCAAAATGTCAAAACATGTTCATGCCTCAGTTTAAGGTTGAACTACTAGTTGGTTTCTACTAAAACAATTAGACTACGCGCTCTCAGTTTCTATGGCTGATAGTTGACGAGGACCTACGCTCCTCCTCAACTATCAGCCGATAGAAACTTCGAGCTCATAGTCTAATTGTTAAATAGACATTGCTAATGTCATGTAATTGATACCTGCCATGGAAGCTACGTTGATAATGGTCCCTCCATGTCCCTTGCCTGTTGAGGTGCCCATGTGTTGTATTCCTAGAATGGTCCCTAGGACAACTCCTTTCTACAAGAATGTGTAAAATTAATTAATAATTCGGGTGCTAACCAATTAAAAAAAAGGTAAAGTTATTCATTTATATAGGCCATTTGACGATGTTGCGCGCGCAGCTAGAACAATGGCTGTCTGTTTTAAATAACAAAAGGCTGGTGAATCAGAACGAGTCTTATATATAGCAGCTCGCGTCTATTGTTCTACTTATGCGTGCGCAACATCTTCAAAATAGCCTTTAGCGCAAATGCGCTTCACAAGGTAAATCGGTTATTTTTGTGATAGACTGCTATCTGTGGTGCAATGTGCTGCCGTGCAGTTTCCAATCATGAGTGATTGTTTAATAGTACCTCAGAATATACCAGATTGTTGTGTCGGGAGACAATCCCCTACTCTTTCTCGAAATTACACAACAGGTTCTTTCACGTCCCCCTCGTATAGATTAGAAGAGGAAGGAGATAAGGCCAACAGTCCCTGCAGAAGGACGCGGCCGGAATTCGACCCCCTTGCCTCCCGCACTCTAGACGTGCTCAGCTACAGTACCAACTGAGCTAACGAGTGAGGCATTCAAGTGACATGGATATCTTTGTAAACATGTAAACCCCCATAATTATGCTAATTATGTATGGCGCAAGACACACCGCGGCAAAACGTCATGCGCATGCGTATTTGCTATTTCTTGTCGGCGCGCGGCCGCCCCCAGTTTCCCGCGAAAACTGAAATGAAACAACAGGCACATGCCGTGTTTTTAAAATTTCTGCTTAAAAGTATCCATTTGTGAACTGTTTTGTCAAAAAATAAGAAAACTACTTAAAAGATAAGCCTAAGACTTTAACAGGTTGAAGTTTTCTTAATTTGTAATTCACTGTGAGTTTACTAAGTTATAAAATTATTTACTAAAAAAGTATTTGTATTTGATACCAGAGCCTTCGTTATTTCGGCCAGCGGAGCATACCGTTTTGCCGCGGTGTGGGCGCAAGATGGCTGCCGTTTTGTTGGGCTCTCGCCTTTTTTATCTTTTTATTCCCAACCTATACATTCCAAGAAAAAAAATATGGATGTTTCCATCACAGAGATCCAGACAACTCCGTGATAGAGGGCATAACTATATCTTGCCTTGTGTAAAAACTGAGAGATTCAAGTCCGCTTTTATTAATAGATCATTAGATGTCTTTTCACTTTGTGAAAACATAATTGACTGTTATTAGATTAATATTTTTTTTATATTTATATATATATATTTCTTTTTTTTCTTTTACATATTTTTTTGTAAATATTGCACGTTTGATGTGGTATATTTGTTAATAATTAAAGACTATTATTATTTATTTATTTATACAGTAACAGTTATTCTGTATCCAGTTTACAGAGTACTAATTAAAAGTACATGTAATGGGACTTTTGCAGGAATGCAATCACATGGTCGTACAAGGTGGCAAAAAATATTAATTTGTATATTATTTTATATAAAAGCACTAATGTACAAGTTTGATTGTGTTATTAGCAAAACTTTGTTGCTATAATATATGTTCCACCTCCAATCGATTGTCAATCTTTTTAAAACAACATTTTAAAGTTTGTTTGCCATCCAGTAAAGCCAGTTTCCCATGGGATCACAATGTCAATTCATTCGTTATGGAAGTGATATATCAGCATGTATTAGAATCGTTTAGCATGATCACTGATCAGTAGCAAAACATTAAATAAATCTAAATTGTTAAATCTTAATAATATATCATTTTACTGATTTCACAAGTAGAGCAGATTTCGTATGAGTGGGACGTCAAACTAGTAACGGCATGTCCGTAGCCTTACCGTAACCGTGCTGTACCGTATTTCTGATATTTGATTGGATCAGCAGGGCAAAAACAATAGCAAATTAAAACCATTTCAATGTCAGTCACAGCATGCCGTACAGTAACCATGCTGCAGTCAGTGATGTAGTTTGTCCCACTCATACGAAATTTGATCTATGATACAATATAGCTACAGTTTATTCACTCATTTTACTTAAAACAGAAACGAAGTTAATGGCACGATAAAGGAAATAACAGTAAACAAAACATAAAATACAATAAGCAATTAATAATACTTTAATACTAATTATTATTATAATAATAATTTTTATTATAATAGACTATTTATTCAAACTCTCTTGAAACTTGATTATTGAGCCTAGTTACAATTATCTAAATAATAAATAATACACTAAGTTAAATATTAAATACAAAAAAAACAATATTGTAAGCAGTAATGATGGTAACATCCATGTAAATTATTAAATTGAAGTTACAAAATACCATGTACTTGAATGTAGTAACAGATCTCTTAGTTTTACATTTCTTTCTATGTCCATATAAAATGACTCTATGGGAAGTTGGGGCAGATCTTAGATAATTTATGCTCAACAGTCTTATAGTTCAAGGTTAGAAGAAAGTTAATTGAAGAAGATGTTGAAACATACTGTACATGTACATGTATATGATTAGTTTAATACAGTTCTTATCAGTACCTCATAAGCCGATGTTTAATAGTAGGAACTCGGGATTTTAATAGAGCTTCATTATTATTAATAGCTTTATTATAATAGCCATATACTCAGTGGATAGACAATATTGGTTTATATTAATTGAAGGGTTGAGTATGAAAACAATCGACCTATGTGACTTTTTAGTGATTTTTTTCAAATCGTCAAATTCGCCAGAAAACTTCTATACAGGGCTTATGGAATTATGCGCGGATGCGGACCCGCATAATTTGGCTTGCTCCGCATAATCCGCATAATCTGCCAATTCCCGCATAATCCCGCATAATTTGGAGAAATTTATAGAAAATCATAAAACGGGTATCTATTTTCGCTATTTCTCAAAGACTCTTACCCAATCTATCCGAAGTTAACAGTAGATTTCCTTCCCAAATCGTCGAACATTGAGCAATCGAAACGACGATTCGCAACGGGAATAACAAGGCGTTGTATGTTGAAAACCGTGGGGGCCTGTTGTCTAAATTTCGATAGAACGTGTCTCATTATTGGTGGAAAATCTAGAGACAAGGTTTCCTAAGTGGCGAATCACAATTTGGAATAGAAAAAAACTCTGTTTTTACGTTTTCAGCGGGAAAACGTGAATTCTTTTCAGATCAAGTTCCTCCATAGCGTTTTGCGAGTTTAATTATGGTTTAAAAACATGGATAATTTGTTGTAAGAGAATCAACAGAGGAAATTAAACGGAAACGTCACGAAGCGATAAATGTTTCAGCTCTAAAACTGTTAGTGCAGACAGCTGTCTATGTGGACATGATCGTCGAAGACTATAGCTAGGCCTAGACAGAATAAATGTAAAGGAAATATCAACTTGCGTTTATTAGTCTATGCTCATACGGTACGTCGAACGGCGTTTTCGCGTATGCTGCGTAAGCTCTAGTAACGACCGCTACTATTAATTCTTGTTTTGGGTCAGTTAAATTCTGTACAGTATTTAAAAATTGATTCAAAAAGCGACGGCACCCCCATCAGTTAAACCTTATTTCCCTTAGTCCCTTACCGCTAAATTGGTTAGCGGTCTGTCAAAGTAACGTGTCGATTTCCGCATCTGCAATAAGGCGACAACTACAACAGCATTTCAAAAACCTGCTTGGTTTTTGTTTCCTGGTTTTCTTACTGAAATGATAATTACGTCTTTTGAAGACATTTCTACAAAGTAGATAACATTTTCATACTAACCTGAAATAAAACCTATGACCATAACGCTAGTAAACTAGGCTTGATAATCTTGCTGCATCAAGAATTTTACGAATACTTAGGATCAGTTGACGTTTAACATAGACTTTCTAGTACATAGATTTGAACACAAAGGGATACTAGTTAAAATGGATTTGAGACAATTAACCATCTCTCTTATTCAACTTGCGGCTTTTTTTAAGTGAAACACGATAAAATAAATTTGTGCTAAAAAATGTATGACGTCATCCCGCATAATTTCCCGCATAATTTGCGATGTTTCCCGCATAATTCGCCAAAAAATCCCGCATAATTTTGATTTTTTTTTCCCGCATCCTACCATAAGCACTGTCTATACAACCAGTTTAACAGCTGTTTATTACTGTTTGGCATTTATATCGCGATTACACCAGTAAAAACCTAAAATTCTTCACATAGAAATGACTATAAATTTATGCATTTCTATACTAGTTTGTGTGTGGTTGAGCGCTTCTACTAATATGATTATCACAGTTGTGAACAATCTTTTGCTTTTCTGTGGAATAGCTTTTAAACATGAAATCTGCCTACTTCAAAGTGACAAAGTCCAGCGGCGAACCAGTACTACCGGGTAGATTAATGCATAATTTTAGAGCCCAATGGGGAGACGAAAGCATCGTTGTAAAGCAAACATTGACTGTTTCTATGTGAAGAATTTTAGGTTTTTACTGGTGTAATCGGGATATAAATGCCAAAACAGTAATAAACAGTTGTTAAACTGGTTGTATATAAGTTTTCAGGCGAATTTGACGATTTGAAAAAAAAACACTAAAAAGTCACATTAGGTCGTTTCCATACTCAACCCTTCAATTATTACATCATTTTACAGTACGTAGGATGATATTCATACCACGTTGATGTCAATCATTTTGTCCCATATGCCGTCTGACATGTCTTCCATGTGTACTATGCCAGCATTGTTGCACACAATATCAAGGCGACCAAATATATCTTTTGTTCTCTGGAAGGCGGCTGTTAAGCAAAACAATAAGTACCAAATTGAAATTTGAACTTTGTAATATCCATTTGTTTGACTTTTGTACATGTATGTATATATCAGTCAGAGTTCTCACCAGAATTTTGTAGTATATGGTCCATGCAAGGACCCACAAAGACAAAAATTGTGGGATATTCAGGGCCATCATTAGAAGCCAGTTACGGCGGTGACTATCGCCAGCAACTATGATGACAATCGCTGGCTACTTATGTAAAACTTAAAGCCAGAGTTTTAGCTTATGACACAAAAAGACCAGCTGTTATTTTCACAGTTGTCCAGCATCTTAAAAAAATATGACAGCCCTGGACATTTCGTAGACACACAATGGGTCATTATAGGATTATCATTAGCAATCAAAGAGCCTTAATTAAAATTCTTTATCATTCTTGTTGTTTTCCTTAATTGTTATACCCTTAGGGCCCCCAAGTATTGTGCACTGATATATTTTCCCTTCTTTAAATTAATGAAACTCATGCAATTAAGAAATGAACAAAATTAAACTACAAGTATTGAACATTATCAAAAGTACTACATACATGCACCCATCCAATAGTTTGTCTTTAAATTTAATGTCTGCATGATAATATTTATATAATTATCCTGCAAACTGATTGGCTTAAGCTACTCACTACCTATAATTTAACAATTAGGCCTGCAGCCCGAATGGGCTACGAGTCAATAGCCCATGAGGTACTGTCAGCTGAATGGGCTATTTAACTTGTAGTCCACGTGGGCTTTAGAGGTCTAATTGTTTTAGTATTAAAACTAACTAGTCGGACAGTAGAAATAATAGAAAGAAACAAATTGAAGTTGAAAACATGTTATTATTTCGTGAAAATGCGTGCGGTTTTTCTCTACCATAGGCTATCACAAATAGACCTATAGTAGGGTAGCCAATCAGAATGCAGGATTTGTAATAGTCCACTATTAAGTTGGTTTATACTAAATCTGTGATAGATAGTGAGTACTAGCAAAAAAGCTGGTTGTCAAAAGCAATTTAAAGAATGGCTGCCAATTAAGTCGTCAAAATGTGAAAAAATCTTCTTCAGGTTAAGATTGAACTACTTACTAGTTGGTTATAATTTCTACTGAAACGATTAGACTACTCGCTCTCAGTTTCTATGCCTGATAGTTGACTCAAAGCTATGCTCCTCATCAGCTATTTAACAATTAGACCCGCAACCGATTATGGGCTCTGAATCAATAGCCCATGAGGTGCAGCCGAATGGGCTATTTAACTCGTAGCCCATGAGGGCGAGAGGTCTAATTGTTTTAGTATAAACTAACTAGTTGGACAGTAGAAATAATAGAAAGAAACAAATTGAAGTTGAAAAAAATTATCATTTCGTGAAAATGTGTGCGGTTTTACTCTACCATGGGCTATCACAAATAGACCTATAGTAGGGTAGCCAATCAGAATGCATGATTCGTAATAGTCCACTAGTTGGTTAATTTATACTAATAGCCAATAGAAACTTCGAGCTCCGTCTATTTATTTTGTTAATTATATGTAGTACCTTCCAGCTGTGGTTTAGAAGTCACATCACAAGCTATAAAGGTAGCTCTTTGTCTGCCATAATTCTTCTCAAAACACCTTGTTTGTTCAAGGCCTGTTTGCTTATTGATATCTAGTATGCTGACCTGCATGGAACATATAATAATTTTATATTAAGTAAAAAATATATTTCATTTTGGGATCAAGTAAAAATAACAACATTAAATTAAAGAATAACTATTAAATTAAAGAATAACTATAAACTAAAGGCTAGAAGTAATGAGGGGACTAAGGATATTTTTTTAATTGATGGTTTGTAGCAATTTTGCTGCTTTTGGAAGGGGAGGGGTTGAGAAAGACTAGACTAGAATAGAGCAAAGAAAAAAACTGGATTGGGGGAGGATTGCATGCAAATTTTAAAAAAACCTAACCATTTGGGACTCCAAATCCGTTCACAGAAATTATGAGTCAAAATACAACTGGGTCCGGTAAGTTTTCATATGATCTTTTTAAATTATGACACTGCAGTGCTTGTGGCGGATAAATAAATAATAGCACGTCGATCTTCTGCAGTTTATAATATAGTCACGTGAGCGCATGTCACAAACCTTTCCTCCTCGTTCAAGTAAGGCCTCACATATTGCTTTCCCGATTCCCTGTGCTCCCCCCGTTACTAAAGCTACTTTGCCTTCAATTTTCATCCTTGAGTTTCTTTAGTTCATTATTTGTTTTACCGATTTCTCAGGCCTTGGGTATGTGGTGAGGTTAGGCGCGCAAAGATCCCTGGGAACGAGGGGTCAACACAGTACCACAGGAAGCCCAACAAGGTGAGTTAGTGGGTCCCTGACTGAAGTCCATAGATAATACACAAACGTAATGTTTCACAGTACCAGAATTGGGGTAGCGGCCATCAGTTTACAGAGTAGTCTATTTTTAGAAATGCTAAGCTCAAATTTCGCGGGGAAAAACAATGGCGGACAGTGGCTCAGATACGGGAGTTAGGACTCCGGGGGGGCACTAATGTACACGACGTAAATGAGATGTGCGGCGGTACACACCGCGGAAAAACGTTACGCGCATGCGTATTTGCTATTTCTTGTCGGCGCGCGGCCGCCCCCAGTTTCCCGCGAAAACCGAAATGAAACAACAGGCACATAATAATAATAATAATAATAAACTTTATTAAATGTTCCCCAAGGGGCTTTTCAACATCCAATTACAAAATAGTATATAATTTTAAAATATCTAAATGTATAAATAAATAAATAAATAAATAAAAATCTTGTTATAATTAAAATTCTATGATAGGGATGTGATTCGATCAGACTGAGATAGCTAAAAAAAAATCCAACATTGCCCTTTTTAGCTCTTTCTTACATTTACCCAGAGACGTTATTATCTTCAGATTTTCATCTAAATTATTCCAGATAATGGTAGCTCTATACTGAAATGATCTTTGTCCGCTCTTTTTAATAGTCCTAAAAAGTGGGACTTGTAATGACCCACGGTTGCGTGTGAAACGATCGTGTACCTCCGAGCGTCTTATAAACTTGTTACAGAGATATTGCGGTGCTAGATTGTTCATACATTTGAAAGCCATAACGGATTCTCTAAATAAGAGTTGATCCTTGACGGGCAGCCAGTTAAGCTGGCGCATACCCGTGATTTTAAAATTTCTGCTTAAAAGTAACCATTTGTGAACTGTTTTCTCAAAAAATAAGAAAACTACTTAAAAGCTAAGCCTAAGACTTTAACAGGTTGAAGTTTTCTTAATTTGTAATTCACTGTGAGTTTACTATGTTATAAAATTATTTACTAAAAAAGTTGAAACCCTCGGTAATTTGTATTTGATAGCAGAGCCTTCGTTCTTTTGGCCAGCGGAGCATACCGTTTTGCCGCGGTGTGGCGGCGGTACGGGGTACATGTTTGCAATTTGAGCCCAATTTGGCGAACCGAGTCTTGTTTTGGAGCAAATCAATTATCAATTCGGGTTGATTATCATAAAGTTCATGGAAATTCTGGTTAATAAGAACACCTTCGGCTACATTTTATTTTGCAAACTGGGTCGGGCTTTGAAGACGACACCTGTACCAAACCCGAAATGATCCCGAGCCCGAAATGATCCCCGAACCCGAAATGATCCCCAAAACTGTTCAAGTCGCGCCTGAAATGATCCCCGACCCGAAATGATCCCCAATCAGTACCCGAAATGATCCCGCAATAAAACTAGGAATGGACTAAAGGATTTGGGGCTTTCGGAATAGCAAAATTTTCGCTAAACTTCTTGCTAAAAGAAATCAAGCTCAAAAGTAAGAATATTTACTAGTGTTTTCTAAAAGGACAAACCAACACTGGCAGACAACAAACAACCCTTGTAATCAAACCATGTGATGTCATCGATAATGTGACGATAGCGGAAATCGCTCATATCTCGCTGGGGATAAACAGCAAAACAGCCAGAACAAGTCACGAAACGTCGAACCGTCCGAGTCTTTATAGTGAAATGTGCTAATATATGGTGTGAGTCATAGAAAGCCATCACTAAGCGGGTCATTAGTTGATTAATTAACAGCAGCTGTCAATAAAACCGTGCAACGTCATTGGTGAGTACCAATCACATATTTTTATTAAATGTTTTATTTTTATCACGATGACTTCAAAATTAAGGTTGTAACGGACGAGCGACAAGGGACAAAGGATTGTCATTTTAACTGGCGGCAACTATGCGGAATGGAATACGGTGCAATTCGTTTGCCGCTTGTCCAGGACAACCTTTTTTGAAACAGGTATATAACAAGAACATGAACAAGTAAAACGAAGGAAAACTCTACTAAGTCAGTCCTGGTATCTACACATGGCCGCCTCACCACGTCCAAGCAAAAGCATAAAAATATGCAGAAGAAAGCAATCAAATAACACGTGCTGCGACCAATGGCGAAATAGTTCTGCCTATCAATATCCGGTAGGATAGCAAAGTGTCAATGATGAATGGGAAACGCATGCTTATTGGCCAGAAGAAAAAGGTCATATGCATTTTTATTGGGCGTAACTAAAACTTGAGTAATAACCAACCTAGCAAAAATCTGTCAACAATGATTCTCTCAAAATGCCTATAGACTGAGCGGAAAAAAAAATTGTATATACTTTTGTTTCTATTTTGCAATTTGTAACTTTACATGATCGCTGGGAAGATAATTCAGGTCTGATCATCAAATGTGCTTACGTGATAACAATTCCATCGATATGGACGTGATTTTCTTAGTCATGATTGTCGTTTTGTGCTACTGGTTACAACTTCCAGGAAGTACAAAAATGGCTAGTGACTATCGTGAACTGGTATGACTGTTGTGCTGTTTATCTCCAGCGAGATACGGGCGATTTTCGCTACGGTCATGTGATCGACGACGTCACGTGGTTTGATTGACGGGTTGTTTGTTGTCTGCCAGTATTGGTTTGTCCTATTAGAAAATACTATATTCTTACTTTTGAGCTTGATTTCTTTTAGCAAGAAGTTTAGAGAAAATTTTGCACTTCCGAAAGCCCCAAATCCTTTAGCCCATTCCTAGTTTTATTGCGGGATCATTTCGGGTACTGATTGGGGATCATTTCGGGTCGGGGATCATTTCAGGTGCGACTTGAACAGTTTTGGGGATCATTTCGGGTTCGGGGATCATTTCGGGTTCGGGATCATTTCGGGTTTGGTACACACCTCACATACCTCCCTTTATTATGGAAGCGGTAACCCCCGGTTTGAAGCTCAGTACATACAGGTCACCAAGCGGTGCTACAAACTACAAAGCTACGGTGGCAAATGTTGGGCTTTTGACGACTGAAATTGAAGATTTTGGAATTGAAATGAAAATAAATGGATCCCGTAGACAGATCTCCTTGCTGCGTATCCTCCAAGTTTCATGACCAAACATTCAAAGAGTACCGAGAAATGATTTTTGTCACCTCGAAAACAGCTCTTCACACTCTGTCGAGACACCGGAAGTCCAACTGAAAGGATGCCTCGTTTTGCGGCGGTGATTTTCAACTCCAAAACGAGGCATCCTTTCGGTTGGACTTCCGGTGTCTCGACGAGTGTGAAGAGGTGTTTGGGACGGCGAAATTTGAGGTGACAAAAATCATTTCTCAGTACGTACTCTTTGAATGTTTGGTCATGAAACTTGGAGGATACGCAGCAAGGAGATCTGTCTACGGGATCCAGAAGTATCATGTCGATTGAGTAGATTTAAGGGTCATTTTTGCCGTGGAGATGACAGGTATGTGACACGCCATCGCGATCGGCTTGCCGGCCTTTCCACTCTTTATGTAGAGTGAATCCAGGTTTCCTAGAAACTCGTTAAATCGGCCCCCAAACCCCCAAATTCAGGACACAACAACTTAATCTTCATCAAAGCAAGTTTATTGTGTTATTCATTTGCCATTTAGTGCAATAAAATACCAGATATTCTGGATGTTTGAACCTTCGTAGTTCAACTGTCAAATAAATTCAAACTTTGAGCTTGGGCTGCTGTGGTTCAAGTTGCCTGAAGAAAAAAAAACCTTGCTTGTACTAATTTTAAGAACTGGAATTTCATTTCCAGCTACGATAGTTATGGTTCAGTTTTCGATTGTAAAGTTTATTCTTGGACATGAATAACAGTTAGTGTTTTTCTAATAAAACGGCAAAGTGACAACTGTTTCATTGTTTGATTGTGTTTGATGAACTGCCTGAAATCAAACTTCGCTTTTTGCTAGTGACCAATGTACCAGAATTTTTTTTTTTCACGGATTATAGCTATTTTCTCTCAGCTCCAGTCGATTATTAAGCCTTGCTTGGAGATTTGCCGGGCTATTCTTTTATCTGCCAACCGCAAATTTAAACTTACAGGATTTTCAAATCTTCACTTGAGCTGAAACTCAAAAAAGTAAACAAACTCGGTGCACTTGACTCTTGAGAGAACATCAGATTGTCTTTTTCAGTAAATTTCTTTGGTCATATTATAATCAAATAATAGCATAATTTGTACGTGATATTTATCACTCGCTGTATTTTATATGCCAAATAATCACTACAAACATCTGCGTTTATGAACCAAAAGGCAAAACTTAGCTTCGTTCTGTATACATCTCACGCTGCTGTAAACACGAAGTCTTATACAGATGAAACGGGAAAATAAAAGGTTACAAAGGAACCACATGTTCTGGTTTACATGGACTAATGGCCTTTCCTGGACATGTGGTGCTCACTAGTTCTTGCAAGTTATAAATGAGAAATAGCTGATCATCAGGGCCGGGTTGTTCAAAGCCCGATTAGTGTTAATCCTGGATTAACTCTGCACAGAACCTATTGGTTGTCATGGAAATTAACCCTGGATTAGCACCAATCGGGCTTTGAACAACCCGGCCCAGAAGTTTATACACTGCCCGTTGTCCGCCAAAATTTTGTCGCTTATATAATTAGCTGTACAATATTACAAACAAAGGAAATCGCTATCTTAGCCAAACAGGTGCTGCTGATAAATATTCGAAGAATATGATTGGCTGCGAGATGGCGGGAAAAGCTTTCTATAAATAGACTACTCTGTAAACTGATGGGCCAACTTTTATGAGAGGACGCAAGTAGGTTTGTACTGTAAGTACACCCGAGGATTAAGTAATTAAGTTGTGGTCAGGTTAGGTGTTATGTTCTGTCAATGAAACTGACTAAAGCTGTCATGATAGTCTTTATATTTCAAACTCATTTTAGTGTGATGCATTTTATTAAAATTCATAATCCGGTTCTCGCAACCCGAGATCACAGTTCTAGACATGGCGCCAAAGAAGGGCCTTTTGCCCTTCCGCACTGTTTGTAGTTTACAACTGCTCGATACTAGCGGCAGACGGTCACGGATATATCATCAGCTTCTGAATCTGTGGATTAATCGGTACGTGCAAGCTCACTTTGAGTTTTCCGGTGGACATAATTCCAAAGTGGAAAAGTAATTCCATTCAATTTGGAAAATGGCCGTCCGTATGAAGAACAAGAGTCGTCCTCTGAAGATGAAATTTTAGTCTCATTCTTTGGTCTGATTGGAGTAATTCTACTACAGCATCAAATGTCTCGTTCAATTTCGACAAATACTTGTTTCGGATATGGCTGTGAAACGGTGTGCTTTCCTTTGACCTCAACAAAGAATTATTCTGGCGGGAAACCAGTGAGATCAGTCGACTCGTCATCGTCACAATCTCTAAATACGAAAGATATTTGCCATAATACAGACAGGATACTCTACTCTCTGAGAAGACATTTCTGGTAAAGATATGTATGAGCCAATCAATGCTATACAGCCATGGTTTAAGAACACTAACTGATCTTTGTAAACGTGAGGTGCGCTATCAGTTACCCAGCTATCTCAAGCCTAGGATGTGAAGAAAAAAACATTTTCATATTGAATTTAATATATTGAAGATCCTTCTTCTACTATGTGGAGATGATGCGGGCCCTGGCTGGGCTGGCCTAAATTTTAAAACTGCGGAAAGGGTATTGTGGAAACACATGACAGGCGGTGAGTAACTCACAGATCACAAAACTTGGAAAGACGGAGGTAAGATTTGTTATTTAGTATTTTATTGAATTCAATACGTAGCATGTGCAAGGGCCCTGCTGGGTTAATTAGGTACGTATACTAGACCCTTTGTATTGTAATGCGGCCATTCGGCGTTTCCGTTTTAAAACAATAATTATTATACTGTACAATTACCATTTTCTAAATTAATAATATTTCCTGAAATTTATCATATATTCTCTTGATCTGGGTATTACCTAAAAAAAACCTAAAGTGGGCACAATATTGGTGCAATTGTAACCGCGTAAAAACTCCTGTTAAACAGAATATCTCTCTGTCAGGAACACCTTGAGGTACCAACTATGCTTGTTATTTTACGAAGTTTTTTTCAAATATTAACCAGTATTTTCGTATGTAAACATTTTAAATGCGTACGGAGTAACTTTAGGTCAGTCCAGTTAGGCACCCAGACGTTTCGTCGGAGCGTGGTACTGCTAGCGATAAACTGTATTTTTTGTATGTAAACATTTTAAATGCGTACGGAGTAACTTTAGGTCAGACCAGTGGCACCCAGATGTTTCGTCGGAGCGTGCTGCTGCTAGCGATAAACTGTACTTTTTGTAACTTTAGGTCAGACCAGTGGCACCCAGATGTTTCGTCGGAGCGTGCTGCTGCTAGCGATAAACTGTACTTTTCGTAACTTTAGGTCAGACCAGTGGCACCCAGATGTTTCGTCGGAGCGTGCTGCTGCTAGCGATAAACTGTATTTTTTGTATGTAAACATTTTAAATGCGTACGGAGTAACTTTAGGTCAGTCCAGTGGCACCCAGATGTTTCGTCGGAGCGTGCTACTGCTAGCGATAAACTGTACTTTTTGTAACTTTAGGTCAGACCAGTGGCACCCAGATGTTTCGTCGGAGCGTGCTGCTGCTAGCGATAAACTGTACTTTTTGTAACTTTAGGTCAGACCAGTGGCACCCAGATGTTTCGTCGGAGCGTGCTGCTGCTAGCGATAAACTGTACTTTTTGTAACTTTAGGTCAGACCAGTGGCACCCAGATGTTTCGTCGGAGCGTGCTGCTGCTAGCGATAAACTGTACTTTTTGTAACTTTAGGTCAGACCAGTGGCACCCAGATGTTTCGTCGGAGCGTGCTGCTGCTAGCGATAAACTGTACTTTTTGTAACTTTAGGTCAGACCAGTGCCACCCAGATGTTTCGTCGGAGCGTGCTGCTGCTAGCGATCGATAAACTGTATTTTTGGTATGTAAACATTTTAAATTTCGTACGGAGTAACTTTAGGTCAGACCAGTGGCACCCAGATGTTTCGTCGGAGTGTGCTACTGCTAGAGATAAACCGTAGAAATCATGAACAGTAAATAATGGAATAAAAGAAAATTGTCTCATTAATGTTACAATAAAAACAATTTTAAAATAATGACTTGATATTGATTTCCTTCCGGCTGAAGTACTCTAATTTAACGAAAAACAAAGTATTTACCCCTTCAACTATTCTATTTATATCTATAACACACTCAGTGATAGAAAAACTAAATGAAAAAATAACAATTCCTTCATTGTGTGAGAAATAAAATAAAATTGCAGACTATAGTCGGCCAAGCCGGGTTATCCTGGTGAATAGGACTGGATACATGAAGAAAAAATACAGCCCAGTGCCGGTCCAGTATCTTTCAATTCGAAGCCGGCCGGGGATGCCTTGCCGGTTTTCTATCTCAACCGGCTTCCAACTAAATCGATGACTATCTACCGATGTACTCACCATTATTGGTCATTTTGTAGTCAAAATCTAATTCTAAGCATTTGGAAAACCATGAGGAAAAATGTATTCCGGTTTTGTTTGTCATCTACTGACGGTCATGGCTTGTTTCAGCAATTTGATCTGGTTTATCCTTTGACGTAAAAGTGTATAGAATCGTCTAATACTGAGGATTATTGGGGATTTAGACACCCCGAAACTTGAAACACAGCGTGGGTAATGGGAAGTATGAATGGAATCCAGGATAAGGTACAAAGAAATTAGCCGACGTACCTACAGTACACACCCACTTGCGTCCTCTCCCTATAGTGGGAGATGGACACTTCTGGTTATGGACTTCTGGTCCTAATCAGTTTTACCCCCTCTTAAGCGTCGATTTAATTACTGCTTCTAAGATTTTTCATGTCTAAGGGCTTAAATTCAATCGGTTTGGGATGTTTGCCTAGACGTGGGTTCAAGCACAAAGACATGAAAGAGAAAGATATATAGAGGATATTACATGGCCGCGCGGAGATACGGATTTTATCTTCGAGTGTTGATAAAATATCTTTCGAGTGAGCGCAGCGAAGGAGAAGATAAAATTCGTATTCCCAAGCGGCCATGTAATGTTCTGTTTAATATATATATAATTATCGATGAAATAGCTGTTTTCATGCCTTAGTATAAAGGCTAGAAATGTTTAAAAGCCAGTCACATTTTCAAAAGTGATATCTTCACGTGTGAAGATATCATTTATATCTTCACGTGTGAAAATATCACTTTTTAGAAATATATATATATATATATACTGGTATTTAATCGATAATTATATATTAAAACATACAATGTGAAAATGTGGTTCGCCGGCGAGGACTCGAACCTCGGTTCAAGGCGGACCTACGGATTGTAGCGGGTGAATCTCAATTATATCTGAGATCAGGGTTAGATCTATCACAGGAAACCCAAGCTCTGTTTGTGTTTTTAAATTATAAGGGTTTGTATGAGATTTTGAACGAGTATTTGGTTGTACCGTTAGGCCAGAAATACTGAAATAAAATCAATGAACACTTACCTGAAGTCTTTATCTGTTCTTCATTGGGCTCTGTATGCAATTTCAGCGAAGGCCTAACGGGTACAACCAAATACTCGTTCAAAATCTCATACAAACCCTTATAATTTAAAACACAAACAGAGCTTGGGTTTCCTGTGATAATATCAGGACAACTTTCGAGAAAACCTGCTCAAACAGGCTTTATTCCTGCCACGTGGCCAATCTGGGTCACTGGACTACCGCTCTCTTCATCTTCCGGCCCTCGAACGTATTTAAAGTTATTTTATTATCAGAGGGGGATTTGTTTTCAGTTTTAGTCACTTCAACAGGGGTAGGAAGGATTCTAAGTCCAGGCGAGACTAACTCCCGCATACAAACAAAATACAAGAATACATTATAACTAACTAATAAATACATCGATAAACTTATGAAGATATAAATACTAATGTTAAACAATATATAAATTAAATAAAGTACTAAAATATAGTATAAAGCGGCCAGAGTCAGGATAGCAGGATTGAATGTAGCTGACGAGTTGGAGAGTTTAGTTTTTAAGATCTCCGATGAAGTCGTTCGGTAATATATACGAGTGAGTTCCAGCCATGGATCATGATGAATAGTCAGCTAAAGTCAAATACTTTTCATTGCGTTAAAATGCGGCGACATTAGGGGCCAGAAATAGGCCTTTTTATTACTATTATCAGGAGCCATTACCAGGAATTTAGTCCTTCTTAGCCCCCCCGCACGAACTCGCCTCTCGGCTTAGATTTTGACCCCGCAGTAAATCGCTTACCCAGTGACTGAGCGAGTTCGACTTGGAGCAAGTCTACCAGGAATTGTGTAGAAACGCCTCGAAAACCCGACGCGGCCGCCCATCGACACCCTAAACTATTTTTTGTACGAATTTATTTATTGTTGTCATAAAAGATTGTGAAATAATTCGAGAGTGAAGATTTTGGTTTCGAACTGAAATCAATTAAGATTGAACAGTTGTTATCTGAGTTCAGTTGAATCTCTCTCAAGCGACCAAACCTTCATTTCAAACAAAGGGTCCCTGTACATAGTAGAAATTATAAACGACTATAGAACTCTCGCACACACAAAAAGCGAACGCATTCTCCTGCGCTATATTAATAAAAGACTTGTTTTTATTCCGAATGACATCCGCATTATCAGTTACGTTTGCAGATGACACTCAACTGAAGCATTTTAGACTGCGATTTTAGATTATAAACATCATGAATTCAAATAAGTTAATCAGTAGGTGTCATTCTAGTTTTACAGACAGGAAATTACATTTGAACTTAATGGGTTCCCATAAGATGCTTTATTAATTAAAGACTTTTATTGATCGTATCTTTGTGATATTTTTGCTTCCAATCATCTTCAAATTTGGTTCTTTTTAATTCACACTTTGGGTATTAAATATTGAAGTCGCTGACTTAACTGATCAGCCGGCGACGATGTGATTTTTAGTTCAAATTACTGTGATATTTATCTAACGAATCTCAACTTAAGACTAACAAGAGCCCATCTGGGCTTTCACTCGGGCCACATTAGATTGAAGATGAAATACACTTTCATTTGAAATCCTCTTAATCCTCTAATATTAACCAAAGGGAAGAATTATTAGCTGAATTTAGCAGTCTTTAGGAGTGGCCAGTAGCGCGGTGACTTTCATTCTCTGCTCCCCTAGTATATATGTAATTTAATAGTTTTCTTTTTCTCGTATGTTGACCTTTTAATTTAAACACTACTTATTCGTTTAACACACTGCATTTGAGCAGGCATATATTCATTGTTTTGAACCCGAGAATTAACCGTACTACCGTACTTCATGGTCCCTTTCTTTAGTAGTGGGTTGTCGGTCAGGCGATTGTAAACTCTCGTCATTTAGCACAGAAAATGTATTCTGATGAATAGGGATCGGGTTGTCATGTAAGAAAGATGGCTCTTGAACAAACTGATAAGCTTCAGTAGGTTGGGTAGTCTCGGAACACTGGAAACCTTGGTCTTTCATTGTCTTCTTTTTTGTATTCTTGTTTTTGTTTTTTTTAAGTTTGAAAGTCGGATCTCAGCTTTATTATATCTGCTTTCAACTCGCCATTTTCAACTTCTAGGTCAATAATATCAGTATTCGTGATGACAGCATCTTGATTTCGGTCTTGTATATATTATCTTGCTGCACTAATTTGTCTTCCAAAGCGGACTGAGTTTGGTTTCTTGATTCGTGTTTTGATGTGACGAGAGTAAGAATTCATTACGCATATCAGTTAGGTCGGCCTCCATGTTACAAATCAAGGTCGTTAAAGCAGCGAGAGAGTTCTTATTGCGGGCTAACAATCCTCGTGAAGAATCTAAAGAAGTCCGTCTCTTGCGGTTTGAATTTGACTCATGTGTATGTTGCTTTTGGAGTTTCAAGTATATGTTGATCCAAAACTACAGGCTCTTGGGGTTTTTCATTGACTTGTGAACTTGCAGGCTCTGTAATTTGTTTTGTTTTTACTCGGGCTGCCGAGTCTAAAAATGCAAGTCGTTATTTATTTTTTATTTATTTTATTCCGTGTAGCAAACGTTCTGCGCATGCGTTAAAGGTCAAATTCACAGCAATCAGATTGCACTGTGCTGGTCACACAACAAGCCAGGTTAATTTATTTACATAATTTAATACAGTAAATCAAGATGGCGGCGGACCCGCGAGGAACTTTCTCTCTAATTTGGAGTCTCATCTCTCAAATGTAAGCCAGTTTAATGTTTTATTTAACTTCACTCGTGCGAAAGCCTTCCAACAGGCTCAGGAAATTTCAACTGGCGCTATTGTCGGAGCCGAAGGACCGCGTTTTTTACCCAGATGGCCAGTGATTTTATATACGACACGTACGACGACCTGAAGCCAGTGAACTGGGGCCAGGATCCGGAAAGCTAAAATTCAAAGAAATATATATTGGAATCTATAAGCCATCAGCTCGCTGTGCTGCATTTAAAACATCCGAGGAGAACATCCACGTCTACTTAGCAACAGGAATAGTTATGTGCCAAGGCATGGGCAAAGATTGAGTTTCCCAGATTACAGATGAAAGTAGAGAACTTAATGAATGAAGAAACCGAGGTCACGCGCGACATGCTTGAGAACATGAACATGTTCAGCACTTTATGTTATACTAAGAAAACAAAACAAATTACAGAGCCTGCAAGTTCACAAGTCAATGAAAAACCCCAACAGCCTGTAGTTTTGGATCAACATATCCTTGAAACTCCAAAAGCAACATACACATGAGTCAAATTCAAACCGCAAGAGACGGACTTCTTTAGATTCTTCACGAGGATTGTTAGCCCGCAATAAGAACTCTCTCGCTGCTTTAACGACCTTGATTTGTAACATGGAGGCTGACCTAACTGATATGCGTAATGAATTCTTACTCTCGTCACATCAAAACGAAACTCAGTCATTTGGAAGACAAATTAGTGCAGCAAGATAATATATACAAGACCGAAATCAAGATGCTGTCATCGCGTATTATTGACCTAGAAGTTGAAAATGGCGAGTTGAAAGCGGATATAATAAAGCTGAGATCCGACTTTCAAACTTAAAAAAACAAAACAAGAATACAAAAAAGAAGACAATGAAAGACCAAGGTCTCCAGTGTTCCGAGACTACCCAAACTACTGAAGCTTATCAGTTTGTTCAAGAGCCATATTTCTTACATGACAACCCGATCCCTATTCATCAGAATACATGTTCTGTGCTAAATGACGAGAGTTTACAATCACCTGACCGACAACCCACTACTAAAGAAAGGGACCATGAAGTACGGTAGTACGGTTAATTCTCGGGTTCCAAACAATGAATATATGCCTGCTCAAATGCAGTGTGTTAAACGAATAAGTAGTGTTTAAATTAAAAGGTCAACATACGAGAAAAACAAAACTATTAAATTACATATATACTAGGGGAGCAGATAATGAAAGTCACCGCGCTACCGGCCACTAAAGACTGCTAAATTCAGCTAATAATTCTTCCCTTTGGTTAGTACTAAGAGGATTTCAAATGAAAGTGTATTACATCTTCAATCTCATGTGGCCCGAGTGAAAGCCCAGATGGGCTCTTGTCTTAGTATAACATAAAGTGTTGAACATGTTAATTTTCTCAAGCATGTCGCGCGTGACCTCTGTTTCTTCATTCATTAAGGTTACCGTATACCTTCGCGGCACGTTTTCTTCCAAAAAACTTTTTTTTAATTATTTTGAAGTTGATGGATTGATCTTCAATTTTCCGAAAAAAAATATTTAAAACATGCAATAGTTTGAGAGATATTAGAAAAAAACGTCTTTTGAAGGAAAGTAAATAAATCGCTTAGGCGTTATAAATCCCTCTAATCCCATTACATGTACGTACCACAGGCATTCGCTGATCTGCGAATAAGTCGCCATCAAATCTGTAACAATTATTCCGTTAGCCGTTTATAAGAACATCAACACGGGAAGATATGTGCTTGAGTAGAAACTAAAAGCTATACATACCCAAGAGATCTCATCGCCGCTAACATAGCAGGTTTAGGGTTAACGTTCGGAGCACAAGGTTACTTACAACTCGCTTTTCAATTGCCTTTCGACGCGGTTTTATTTTCGCTATCCGGCCCTCTCCCTTATTGGTACAACCCGTTGATCTACCGTTCTTTTTCTTTTTTTGCGCATTATCTCCAGTTTTGGCCATAACACAATGCTCTGTCGAATATTTGTGAAACTACACTAGTACGCGAGAGCGGAATGCAGGTTTCTTATGCAATTTGAGCTACTTACTAATTTCCCGCGAATTTCTGGCCTATTCATAAGCTCCGGGGGTCCTTACATATAATTGGCTAGTTGATTTTAGTGTTGACGTTTGCTTTGATGAGGTGTGATGTGTTTACTAACTCTTCAGAGCCAAAAACTCAGATAGACTTTTATGAGAACTCGCTGTCTTTGGATGAATTTATAGGGTATGAAGACTTGTGAGATCTTGATGAAACTTGGCCTGAAGTTAGAGGAGCTACTTACGAACCAAAGTGTGTGAGCGTTTAGCGTTATTTTAATTAGTTTTCTTATACGAGTACTTGCCGCGATGAAACACAGAAATTATTTCGATTGAAACTTTGAAGATGAATTGCATTTGAACAAAGTAAAATAATAAAAAACGCTCACACCCTTTGACAGGCTATCATGTGCTGATTGACATTATGCAGCTGAATCGTTCGTATGCGCAAACGCAGAGGCACATAAATTCACTTCTTTGAGACTCGTCCTTTTTGCGTTTGTTGCCTTAGCATTTTCTGAAAATGTAATATTTGTGCGAAGAAACCATTTCAGCGCATTCTACATTTTATAATCTTTCCAGTGATATATAGGTTTCTATAGTTTCCTTAGAAACGATGCGCGTACGATTTTATTTGCGAGACACATCCGCGAAGGTATACGGTAACCTTAAGTTCTCTACTTTCATCTGTAATCTGGGAAACTCTATCTTTGCCCATGCCTTGGCACATAACTATTCCTGTTGTTAAGTAGACGTGGATGATTATAAGTAAAATCCTTCGACAGCTTGTACCGTTTCCGCTAGGTCAATATCCTCGCTGGAACGAAATAACTTGATCTCAATACTCTCTGATCCAACTTACGGTAAATTTAAATCTCTGACAGTTTTTAAGAGACTCGTAATATTGGTCTTGAAGTGCCTTCACCCAAAATAAGATGTTCTCCTCGGATGTTTTAAGTGCAGCACAGCGAGCCGATGGCTTGTAGATTCCAATATCTATTTCTTCGAATTTTAGCTTTCCGGATCCTGGCTTCAGGTCGTCGTACGTGTCGTATATAAAATCACTGGCCATCTGGGTAAAAAACGCGGTCCTTCGGCTCCGACAATAGCGCCAGTTGAAATATCCTGAGCCTGTTGGAAGGCTTTCGCACGAGTGAAGTTAAATAAAACATTAAACTGGCTTACATTTGAGAGATGAGACTCCAAGTTAGATAGAAAGTTTCTCGCGGGTCCTCCGCCATCTTGCTTTACTGTATTAAATTATGTAAATAAATTAACCTGGCGATTGTTGCGAGACCAGCACAGTGCAATCTGATTGGTGTGAATTTGACCTTTAACGCATGCACAGAAAGCTTGCTACACGGAATAAAAATTAAAAAAAGAACGACTTGCATTTTAAGACTCGGTGCTGCCACAGGCAGCCCGAGTAACAAGGAACGGTTGGATAAAATCTAAACCATCCACTATATTCACCATCAATTTCATGGGTTAAGCGAAGTCACTCCAAAGTTCAAATCTATAATATATATTACTTGTTTCGTATTAAATAGATAGAAGTTAGTAGATTCTGACCACTGGAAAAGCTTCCCTTTGGAAGATGGCTGCGTTTGCTGCCGTGACCGCAGATAGTGGTAATGCATTCCATAAAGGTATTATACGAGAGAAAAAAAAGAGAACTTATAAGCATTTATATGGGTAGAAATATGTCTCAACTTGTATGGATGGTATGAGCGAGTTCTATAATCAGAATACAGAACTAGGGAAGGATAAGTTAACTATATTATTTACACTTTTGTACATCATAGTAGTGGCATCTAAGTATCTACGTGTTTCTAAGGTGTCCCAGCCAAGAGACTGACGCATGGCTGATACACTCGAATATCTATCGAGTAGTCAGATGACACTTATTGCACTGCGCTGTACTGCCTCTAAAGAAGCTACATGCTGTTTTTCAAAAGGATTCCACGCAGCAGAGGCATATTCAGCCTAGGGTCTAACTAAGGAATTTTATGCTTGCTGCTTAACATACTGGCTGCAATGCGATAAGTTTCTACGTAATAGGCCAAGTAGCTTCATGGCTTTAGCTGATTTAACCTGTTTAACATGGGTGTCCCATTGTAGGTCATCTTGAATAAATATGCCAAGATATTTGTGACATGAGACTATTTCTAAATCATGACCCAGTATCTGGTACTGAGCAGGCAGATTTTGCTTAGATCTAGTAACTGATCTAGAAACTTATTTTCGGCTTCCTGTATCTTCGACGCCGAAAATAAACCATTTGCAATTTATATATAATTAAGGGCTGAGATTAAAACTTAAAAGCCCGATTTACACGACAAGCATTTTGGGCACGGCACTCCTAACTTGGGCACGGCACTCCTAACTTGGGCACGGCACTCCTAACTTGGGCACGGCACTCCTAACTTGGGCACGGCACTCCTAACTTGGGCACGGCACGCGTACCTGAAATGCGTACCCGAAATATTTCCATTTACACGACAAAAATAAGCAAAGGGGTGCCGTGCCGAAAACGTTTGTCATGCGTACCAGAATTTAGAAGTACCGTGCTTAATACTTTTTACAGTGCTGAACACTTTTAAATTTGTTCTGAACTTCTGTCAATCATTCCTCCTAGCCCAGTTCTCATGAGATAATAATTGATGGAAGCGCAAAAGCCATTTTAGAGCTAGTGATCGATTTTCTGACCAATTACGGATCAATGTGTAAAGTTACAACATTTTTGTCTCACAAGAGATGGATATGAAAAGATGTTTACCAGTTCACTAATGTCTTGCTTTGTTGCACTGATGGCAATGTTTTCGCTTATCGACATATTGTTTCATGATTAATGGCATCGCGTCTTTTTAATTTCAAATTAACATGAAGCACACCCATTCACACACCAAATGCAATGGCATCAGTACAACAAAGAAGTGCCTTTAGAGTTCCTTTTCTTTCCATTTTTTGCGCTTTGCACATTAGTTTTAGTCCATTACAGACAGATAACGTTTCATATGCCAAACCTAATTCCATTACGTTCTACACTGGAGCGACTGATTGATTCAGATGGTGAATTTAATTCCTTGAACCGATTGCCAGGGAATCTGGGTGTGGATTCAGTTGACTATAGCGCGAAAATATAATTTCAAGATGACCTAATTTATGCATTTAGTTCGGCGCACATGAGTAGAATCGACGCCGCTCTGCCTGACCGTGTCGCATAATGCGACAGCATATCTGCCAACCCTAATTCATATGCCACACCTAATTCAAACATGTTGAATCTAATTGATTCAGTCGCCGCTCGTCAACCGTACTAAATTCATCTATTAAGTTCGGCGCATGGAAAGTCCGCCATCTGAATCGGGCCTCAGTGCCGATCAGTATTATGTTTCCTACCAGCATATATTAGCAATGCGGTATTCGCAAAGCCTACACGGCAAGATTTTGTCTAATGAGAAGAAGTATCTTCTAATACCAAACTTTTTATTCCAACATAGAGAGGCTGAGTAACGAGACTAGAATCAAATACAATGGATAACTAGTTACTGTAAAACTAGTGTAGATCTGCGTCGGCGTTTGAAGATATGATAAACACTGGTATAATCAACTAAAAGTCATACAATGGATTACTAGTTACTGTAAAACTCGTGTTGATTTGCGTCGGCGGGGACTGATAAACACTGGTATAATCAACTTAAGTCGATTTTGGGGTGTGCTAACCGTCGTGGGAGCGGGTAGGAACTGACGTCGGTCAAATCCCCTCTTTTGCTCTGACGAAGGGCTAACGCTACTCGCTTCCCACGGCGGTTAGCATTGCTTAATCGATTTTCAATTGATAGCGGAGCTCCAGCGCGGGGCGAAGGCTGCCCGCTGGAGCGGAACACCATACATATAAAATGAGAGCAAACGTTGGACGACTTCTGGTTGCCCTCGCGCCCGAAACCCGACTCGGATGCGGGACGAGCCTACAGATGTGCTGCACCAGCGCGTGCACTGCTAAAACCAACGTGCGTTGATTTATTTAGTACCTGAAGCAAGTGCATCAAAATTAAACATCGAGAAACTAACGCCTGAAACTCCCTCATATCGCCCAGAAAAGCACACTGGGCCACAACAAAGTGTAAATGGTTTATTTCACTACGAGTGTAAAGATTTTGGGGGATCATTCGACTAAATATGAGGATTTTTGAGCCATGCATTTAGGGAACTGTTTCGGTCCGACTTTACAGAAAATCGATGAAATCATACGATAATGTCACATGATTCCAACTGCCACAGGGAGCCCACGCGTGGATGGGCCGCCGCCTGTGCTAATATGTTATAATGAAAGCCTTAGAAAAATGAGAAAATGCAGACAATTATATATGATTTGAGTCAAAAGTTTTCAATAGGACATTTTCGTTATGGCGTCATTTTACTACAACTACCAGAATCCTTTTCAGATTCTCTTTCTCATTGAGGTTTTAAAACTCCTTTAAGGACGTCCCAAGACAATGGTCCAAATTATAGGAACGAGAGGATCCGCGCAAAGAGTTCTGGTAGTTGTAGTATGTGACGTTATCATGCAAATGTCCTATTTTAGGACAGTTATTTTTGTGTTTTTATCTTTATTTATAGTTATTTTCGGATCGTTACGTTACTACAGTTCACTGAGATAATCGGGAGCTCCGCTTTTCGGCTTGCCTAAATATATATTATTAATAGTGTAGAATCAAATACAACAGATGAGATTCAGGACAATGTAGTACAACAGAAAGAACGCTATTCATTTTTTACACGGCTCGAATAACAATTATAGGAGAAATTGGAAACACTAGTTTGCTATTTTAGTTCTTAACCTTTTATAGCCTCTTAGTCTTCATTATTACTTTTAGTGATGCAGGACCACCCTGAAAATCACAGTACGTGAGGGAGTTTTTCCTATAGAAATATTGTTATTATTATTATTATTCTATTAATACAGTGTGTGCTGTAGACAGCGTTCATAAATGTATACTTCTGTTTCAATAGTTTATCCACATGAACATTTCGACATTAGCGATGTTATAAGATTTGAGTGCTGTAGCTTAAAAAACACTGAAGTTACAGCCATTTCAAATTAGGAAGGTGTGTATGTTTATAACCCATCAAATATTTTCTCTCGCGCGTGATTGGTGGAGTGGGTTACGTGTAGACGACAGATATCAGTGAAAGGCGGAGCGCGGGCAAAGTCTCCCGTAAAAGAAACAGTTGATCATGAAGAATTATAAAGATAATGACCTACTTGTGGCGTTGAAACATTGTTGAAATATTCACTGATATTTGTCCTAGGACATTATCTGTCCCTCGAAACTCACAATTTTCTTCGTGGTTCGCTCTCTGAATCTGTTCGCTTCGCTCTCGGAAACTGTTCACCTCTCGGAACAGATAATATCCAGTTGCGGTTCAGTTTTCGATTGTAAAGTTTATTCTTGGACATGAATAACAGTTAGTGTTTTTCTAATAAAACGGCAAAGTGACAACTGTTTCATTGTTTGATTGTGTTTGATGAACTGCCTGAAATCAAACTTCGCTTTTTGCTAGTGACCAATGTACCAGAATTTTTTTTTTTCACGGATTATAGCTATTTTCTCTCAGCTCCAGTCGATTATTAAGCCTTGCTTGGAGATTTGCCGGGCTATTCTTTTATCTGCCAACCGCAAATTTAAACTTACAGGATTTTCAAATCTTCACTTGAGCTGAAACTCAAAAAAGTAAACAAACTCGGTGCACTTGACTCTTGAGAGAACATCAGATTGTCTTTTTCAGTAAATTTCTTTGGTCATATTATAATCAAATAATAGCATAATTTGTACGTGATATTTATCACTCGCTGTATTTTATATGCCAAATAATCACTACAAACATCTGCGTTTATGAACCAAAAGGCAAAACTTAGCTTCGTTCTGTATACATCTCACGCTGCTGTAAACACGAAGTCTTATACAGATGAAACGGGAAAATAAAAGGTTACAAAGGAACCACATGTTCTGGTTTACATGGACTAATGGCCTTTCCTGGACATGTGGTGCTCACTAGTTCTTGCAAGTTATAAATGAGAAATAGCTGATCATCAGGGCCGGGTTGTTCAAAGCCCGATTAGTGTTAATCCTGGATTAACTCTGCACAGAACCTATTGGTTGTCATGGAAATTAACCCTGGATTAGCACCAATCGGGCTTTGAACAACCCGGCCCAGAAGTTTATACACTGCCCGTTGTCCGCCAAAATTTTGTCGCTTATATAATTAGCTGTACAATATTACAAACAAAGGAAATCGCTATCTTAGCCAAACAGGTGCTGCTGATAAAATTTCGAAGAATATGATTGGCTGCGAGATGGCGGGAAAAGCTTTCTATAAATAGACTACTCTGTAAACTGATGGGCCAAACCCTATAATGGGAGATGGACACTTCTGGTTATGGACTTCTGGTCATAATCAGTTTTACCCCCTCTTAAGCGTCGATTTAATTACTGCTTCTAAGATTTTTCATGTCTAAGGGCTTAAATTCAATCGGTTTGGGATGTTTGCCTAGACGTGGGTTCAAGCACAAAGACATGAAAGAGAAAGATATATAGAGGATATTACATGGCCGCGCGGAGATACGGATTTTATCTTCGAGTGTTGATAAAATATCTTACGAGTGAGCGCAGCGAAGGAGAAGATAAAATTCGTATTTCCAAGCGGCCATGTAATGTTCTGTTTAATATATATATAATTATCGATGAAATACCTGTTTTCATGCCTTACTAAAAAGGCTAGAAATCTTTAAAAGCCAGTCACATTTTCAAAAGGGATAGCTTCACGTGTGAAGATATCACTTTTTAGAAATATATATATATATATATACTGGTATTTAATCGATAATTATATATTAAAACATACAATGTGAAAATGTGGTTCGCCGGCGAGGACTCGAACCTCGGTTCAAGGCGGACCTACGGATTGTAGCGGGTGAATCTCAATTATATCTGAGATCAGGGTTAGATCTATCACAGGAAACCCAAGCTCTGTTTGTGTTTTTAAATTATAAGGGTTTGTATGAGATTTTGCACGAGTATTTGGTTGTACCGTTAGGCCAGAAATACTGAAATAAAATCAATGAACACTTACCTGAAGTCTTTATCTGTTCTTCATTGGGCTCTGTATGCAATTTCAGCGCCTTCTTTCTTAGTTGGAGAGGCCGAGGGGTAAAAGTTCAACAGACTTCGCTGAAATTGCATACAGAGCCCAATGAAGAACAGATAAAGACTTCAGGTAAGTGTTCATTGATTTTATTTCAGTATTTCTGGCCTAACGGGTACAACCAAATACTCGTTCAAAATCTCATACAAACCCTTATAATTTAAAACACAAACAGAGCTTGGGTTTCCTGTGATAATATCAGGACAACTTTCGAGAAAACCTGCTCAAACAGGCTTTATTCCTGCCACGTGGCCAATCTGGGTCACTGGACTACCGCTCTCTTCATCTTCCGGCCCTCGATCGAACGTATTTAAAGTTATTTTATTATCAGAGGGGGATTTGTTTTCAGTTTTAGTCACTTCAACAGGGGTAGGAAGGATTCTAAGTCCAGGCCAAGACAAACTCCCGCATACAAACAAAATACAAGAAAACATTATAACTAACTAATAAATACATCGATAAACTTATGAAGATACAAATACTAATGTTAAACAAGATATAAATTAAATAAAGTACTAAAATATAGTATAAAGCGGCCAGAGTCAGGATAGCAGGATTGAATGTAGCTGACGAGTTGGAGAGTTTAGTTTTTAAGATCTCCGATGAAGTCGTTCGGTAATATATGCGAGTGAGTTCCAGCCATGGATCATGATGAATAGTCAGCTAAAGTCAAATACTTTTCATTGCGTTAAAATGCGGCGACATTAGGGCCCGGAAATAGGCCTTTTTATTACTATTATCAGGAGCCATTACCAGGAATTTAGTCCTTCTTAGCCCCCCGCACGAACTCGCCTCTCGGCTTAGATTTTGACCCCGCAGTAATGATCGCTTACCCAGTGACTGAGCGAGTTCGACTTGGAGCAAGTCTACCAGGAATTGTGTAGAAACGCCTCGAAAACCCGACGCGGCCGCCCAACGACACCCTAAACTATTTTTTGTACGAATTTATTTATTGTTGTCATAAAAGATTGTGAAATAATTCGAGAGTGAAGATTTTGGTTTCGAACAGTTGTTATCTGAGTTCAGTTGAATCTCTCTCAAGCGACCAAACCTTCATTTCAAACAAAGGGTCCCTGTACATAGTAGAAATTATAAACGACTATAGAACTCTCGCACACACAAAAAGCGAACGCATTCTCCTGCGCTATATTAATAAAAGACTTGTTTTTATTCCGAATGACATCCGCATTATCAGTTACGTTTGCAGATGACAATAAAAGTATTTTAGACTGCGATTTTAGATTATAAACATCACTCAAATAAGTTAATCAGTAGGTGTCATTCTAGTTTTACAGACAGGAAATTACATTTGAACTTAATGGGTTCCCATAAGATGCTTTATTAATTAAATACTTTTATTGATCGTATCTTTGTGATATTTTTGCTTCCAATCATCTTCAAATTTGGTTCTTTTTAATTCACACTTTGGGTATTAAATATTGAAGTCGCTGACTTAACTGATCAGCCGGCGACGATGTGATTTTTAGTTCAAATTACTGTGATATTTATCTAACGAATCTCAACTTAAGACTAATAAACTGTAAAACAATCAAACTCAGTTTAATGCGAACTAGAATTCTGATGTAAAGCAAAGCTTTTAACGTTTTTTAGCTTTGTGGGAGTTAAATATGTTCCTTTTAACTAATAAATTTAAGTTTTTGTCTTCCTATCGGCAGCTACACATTCAGCCTAAAAATTAATATCCGGTGTTTGATGCCACAGAGTTCATGAAAGGATTTTTATTTTTTCTCTATTTGTTTTTACTCCATGTCTAATGAATTTACAAGAAATCCTGTTTCCTGTTCTCCTTTGTCTAAATACATTAAGGTAAATGTTGTGATATAACTTGAACACTGAAACTATTTAAGACTAAAGACTCTGATTCTACATTAGTAGTTCAGTTACTGGAAAATAGTCACACACGACCGATAGTAAAAGCTAAATTGTCTTCACCTTTAGAAGTTCGCCGAGAAATATCTAAAAGAATCATGAACACCAAAATCTGTGTTGTTTTCGCTGTATGCCTAGTTTCTTTTTGTTTTCTACAACAAACAGAGGGATTTACAGCCGGCGGTGGTGGAAATATTCCAGATGGAAAAAGGGAATTGAAGGTCAGTCGACATTTCCAGTTTACTGCCGTATACGTAGACACAGAACCGAATCTTTGGTTAACTCTTTCCGTCATCCTCAATCTTAAATCTATCTTATTGATTGCATATCTTGTGGTTTAAGTTTTCTATTGGTTTTAGCGGATATCCGTATATATACACATAGAAAATCAATAAGGAATAAAGGAGGAAAGATAGTATTTATCCCTTTATTTAGACTGAGGGCAATCTATCTTATTGATTGCATGTCTTGTGATTTAAGTTGTATGTTGGTTTTAGCGGAGCTATATACACATAGAAAATGAATACGGGATATTGAAAAGGGGAAAAAGGATTACCCATGCGTAACAATATATTTGAGTGATTCAAGTACATGTTTTAGTAAGGATTTTTATAGCCCACATTTGAATTCATTTTTTTATCAATATTACAATCTGTGTTATGCTTATATGATTGCATGTAATGATATGTATGGCGAACGCGTGGCATCATTCTAACGGAAGTGCGTTTAATCAGTTTCTTGGGAGTTCATACAGACGTTCATACAGTTCGCTGTAGGGTACTTTAGTAATTCATTGTCCTCTGAGTGTAAACCTAAGATAGTTTCATGGAGTGATAACTCATAAATACTAAAACCAATTCTTGGTGTTTTGCCGACCTCAACTAACTCAGTCAAGAAAATGGGTTAATAAAAAGAATGCTTCTAAACTTGACTGAACTAGGGCACTTGCCGCAGAACAAGGTACTAGGCTATCAACCGTGGGAAGCGTTTAGCCGACTGAAGTTTCGAGCGCTAGACCTTCGTCAGACTTCATGGCGGACTTTCAGTTGATTATACCAGTGTTTATCTTTCCCCGCCGATGCAGACCTAAACTAGTTTTTACAGAAACAAGACATCCATTGTCGGCTACGTGTAATACTGACCCAGCTAAGAATGAATCAAGAACGATGACACAGAGCAAAACGAATTAATTAAAAACGCCATCAAAGCGTTAAACCACGCCCAAAGGTGGATTAGATCAATTAGTCACAAACCTAAAAACATTCAGTTCGCTTTACAAAAAGAAAGTATTCACCGCAAACGTTTTTGTGGTAATGCAAGTGAGGATGTGAATGGTTTTATACATCAATTCAGAAATTATTTGGATGGACCAGCGAAAAACTTAGCAGCGAGCATTTGGTTTAACACCATATTTTAACCGCTTACAGCCAGCCTTAAAACGAAGACAATTTGACTAAATATGCGTCAACAAATTAAACGGACACAAGAAAAATGCATGTGCCACGGTCAGTAGATCTATCAGAGTTTGAAGCCACCAACTAATTAATTCAAGGTTAAATTCCAATCCGACCATGGAGTTCGCGGTTGGAATACTTAAACATAAACATCTGGCTTGGGAGACCCAGTAAGACAGTAACGGCTCATCTCATCTCATATTTATTAATCCTTTTAGTATAACACTATGCAGGATATTAAAAGCGGTCGATGGCAAAATAAATACATAAATAATAAATAAATATTACAGTACTTCAAATAACAACAGATAAATTATTAATATAACTTAGAGTAAACATATCACAATGAAGTGGTTTCACTTAACCCTAGCTTGAAAGATATCCAACAACCAGCATCTACTTTTATTGAAAACAAGGAACGGTTGGATAAAATCTAAACCATCCACTATTCACCATCAATTTCATGGGTTAAGCGAAGTCACTCCATAGTTCAAGTCTATAATATATATTACTTGTTTCGTATTAAATAGATAGAAGTTAGTAGATTCTGACCACTGGAAGAGTTTCCCTTTGGAATGATGGCTGCGTTTGCTGCCGTGACAGCAGATAGTGGTAAAGCATTCCATAAAGGTATTATACGATGGAAAAAAAGAGAATTTATAAGCCTCCATGGCCATTGAGTGTTCGTTCCAGCTCGTCCGTGAGAATACGAATATTGCCTATTTATATATAATTATGGGTAGAAATATGTCTAAACTTGTATGGATGGTATGAGCGAGTTCTATAATCAGAATATTGTACAGAACAAGGGAAGGGTAAGTTAACTATATTATTTACACTTTTGTACATCATAGTAGTGGCATCTATAAGTACTTATCTACGTGCCTTCTAAGGTGTCCCAGCCAAGAGACTGACGCATTGCTGATACACTCGAATATCTAGAGTAGTCAGATGACCGCCTTATTGCACTGCGCTGTACTGCCTCTAAAGAAGCTACATGCTGTTTTTGAAAAGGATTCCACGCAGCAGAGGCATATTCAGCCTAGGGTCTAACTAAGGAATTTTATGCTTGCTGCTTAACATACTGGCTGCAATGCGATAAGTTTCTACGTAATAGGCCAAGTAGCTTCATGGCTTTAGCTGATTTAACCTGTTTAACCTGGGTGTCCCATTGTAGGTCATCTTGAATAAATATGCCAAGATATTTGTGGCATGAGACTATTTCTAAATCATGACCCAGCATCTGGTACTGAGCAGGCAGATTTTGCTTAGATCTAGTAACTGATCTAGAAACTTATTTTCGGCTTCCTGTATCTTCGACGCCGAAAATAAACCATTTGCAATAGGCAATATTCGTATTCTCACGGACGAGCTGGAACGAGCACTCAATGGAGGCTCATGCGGGGGAATCTTTTCTAATGCTAAATAGTTTTTAGCGAATTGCCCCGCTCGAGCCTCCATTGAGTGTTCGTTCCAGCTCGTCCGTGAGAATACGAATATTGCCTATTTATATATAATTAAGGGTTGAGATTAAAACTTAAAAGCCCGATTTACGCGAGAAGCATTTTGGGTACGGCACTCCTAACTTGGGCACGGCACTCCTAACTTGGGCAAGGCACTCCTAACTTGGGCACGGCACTCCTAACTTGGGCACGGCACTCCTAACTTGGGCACGGCACTCCTAACTTGGACACGGCACTCCTAACTTGGGCACGGCACTCCTAACTTGGGCACGGCACTCCTAACTTGGGCACGGCACTCCTAACTTGGGCACGGCACTCCTAACTTGGGCACGGCACGCGTACCTGCGTCGGCATTTGAAGATATGATAAACACTGATATAATCAACTAAAAGTCATACAATGGATTACTAGTTCCTGTAAAACTGGTGTTGATCTGCGTCGGCGGGGAAGATAAACACTGGTATAATCAACTTAAGTCGATTTTGGGGTGTGCCAGGGTAGCAACTGACGTCGGTCAAATCCCCTCTTTTGCTCTGACGAAGGGCTAACGCTACTCGCTTCCCACGGCGGTTAGCATTGCTTAATCGATTTTCAATTGATAGCGGAGCTCCAGCGCGGGGCGAAGGCTGCCCGCTGGAGCGGAACACCATACATATAAAATGAGAGCAAACGTTGGACGACTTCTGGTTGCCCTCGCGCCCGAAACCCGACTCGGATGCGGGACGAGCCTACAGATGTGCTGCACCAGCGCGTGCACTGCTAAAACCAACGTGCGTTGATTTATTTAGTACCTGAAGCAAGCGCATCAAAATTAAACATCGAGAAACAAACGCCTGAAACTCCCTCATATCGCCCAGAAAAGCACACTGGGCCACAACAAAGTGTAAATGGTTTATTTCACTACGAGTGTAAAGATTTTTGGGGATCATTCGACTAAATATGAGGATTTTTGAGCCATTTAGGGAACTGTTTCGGTCCGACTTTACAGAAAATCGATGAAATCATACGATGATGTCACATGATTCCAACTGCCACAGGGAGCCCACGCGTGGATGGGCCGCCGCCTGTGCTAATATGTTATAATGAAAGCCTTAGAAAAATGAGAAAATGCAGACAATTATATATGATTTGAGTCAAAAGTTTTCAATAGGACATTTTCGTTATGGCGTCATTTTACTACAACTACCAGAATCCTTTTCAGATTCTCTTTCTCATTGAGGTTTTAAAACTCCTTTAAGGACGTCCCAAGACAATGGTCCAAATTATAGGAACGAGAGGATTCGCGCAAAGAGTTCTGGTAGTTGTAGTATGTGACGTCATCATCCAAATGTCATATTTTAGTTTGCGCGCGCTGTTGATGCAATCTGAGCACGTCATTTCGAAAAACGAGCGCGTGCGCTCAAAGTTTAATTATTATTTTTCCCACTATCTTCCATTTTTTCTCCTAAACCTTTTGCGCTGATTTCCCTTCATTTTACCAGTTAATTTTGTGTTTTTATCTTTATTTATAGTTATTTTCGGATCGTTACGTTACTACAGTTCAGATAATCGGGAGCTCCGCTTTTCGGCTTGCCTAAATATATATTATTAATAGTGTAGAATCAAATACAACAGATGAGATTCAGGACAATGTAGTACAACAGAACGCTATTCATTTTTTACGCGGCTCGAATAACAATTATAGGAGAAATTGGAAACACTAGGTTGCTATTTTAGTTCTTAACCTTTTATAGCCTTTTAGTCTTCATTATTACTTTTAGTTATGGAGGACCACCCTGAAAATCACAGTACGTGAGGGAGTTTTTCCTATATAAATATTGTTATTATTATTATTATTATTATTACTATTATTCTATTAATACAGTGTGCTGTAGACAGCGTTCATAAATGTATACTTCTGTTTCAATAGTTTATCCACATGAACATTTCGACATTAGCGATGTTGTAAGATTTGAGTGCTGTAGCTTAAAAAACACTGAAGTTACAGCCATTTCAAATTAGGAAGGTGTGTATGTTTATAACCCATCAAATACTTTCTCTCGCGCGTGATTGGTGAAGTGGGTTACGTGTAGACGACAGATATCAGTGAAAGGCGGAGCGCGCGCAAAGTCTCCCGTAAAAGAAACAGTTGAAGAATTACAAAGATAATGACCTACTTGTGGCGTTGAAATATTCACTGATATTTGTCCTAGGACATTATCTGTTCCTCGAAACTCACAGTTTTCTTCGTGGTTCGCTCTCTGAATCTGTTCGCTTCGCTCTCGGAAACTGTTCACCTCTCGGAACAGATAATATCCACGGACAAGTATCAGGTCATGTTTCGACGCCACAAGTTATTGTTGACACAACAGTAACAAATATCAATCTTAATTTTGATGTTCCGTTTTTGTGGTTGTAGAATAAGAGATCTGTGCGAGAACTCTGTCGAGTGGCAAGAGAAGTCTGCACAAGACAACTGGACACGGAAGAAGATATGCGAGCCCGGAACTAAATTACAGCGGATTATGCGATACGAGACTGGTCATAGCAAAGCCTGATCATGACTTTTTTTTATCTCCAAGTTTGCATGAATGATACAGAAAAAACATTCAATAAGGGTGGGAGATAATTAAATGTGTTCGTAACACTGCAAAGGGATACCGATAATAATAATAATATTGTTTTTTATAGAGGCCGGGTAGCGAGTTAAGCGCGACCCTCAACATGTGAACAATATAACGGTGTAATAGTAATACAATGATAACAATAAAAAGTAAACTATAACAGGGTATGCATACTCCTATATCTAAATATAGAGCTATAGCTAATCCAGGTTACAGTTATTTAGTTTAAGTGGACATAAAAAGGAATATTCGAAGCCTGTTAACGTCTTTGGGAAGATTATTCCATAGCTACGCGACACTATAGTAGAAGTTATCTTACTAAAAAAACTTATTGACTTTGAGTAAGATAAAATTGCAAGAAGAGTTTCTAGTGTTCATTCAGTAATTAAGGTAAACGTGTTTCTTATGAAAACTAGTTTAAGCTTAAGACGGTTTGTATACTCGTTTGTTAAATGGAGTACTTTTCAGATGTTCGACTTCGAATAATGCTGCTGACAGAAGGGGTATCTCAAGGAACGTCCATTAATAGCTGCGGTTACCTGACTAGACCAGTTTTACTAGGTGTATTGGAAATTTACCCGGGTAAATTCGTGTTTTTGTGTCTAACCGATTTCCACAGGAAAAATCGTACCTACAATCTCGGACAAATTGAGTAGGAAAAATATCCCCCCCTCCCCCCATTTCAGTGATGAGAGCGTAGGCAAACTGAAATGGACCATGATTTAACTTCATTGAATAGGGGGGAGGGGGGTCTTAATTTTCCAACTAAATTGACCGAGATCAATCTCGGACAAATTGAGTAGGAAAAAATATCCCCCCCTCCCCCCATTTCAGTGATGAGAGCGTAGACAAACTGAAATGGACCATGATTTAACATCATTGAATAGGGGGGAGGGGGGGTCTTAATTTTTCAACTAAATTGACCGAGATTGTAGGTATATTTCCATAGTTACGAAAGCAAGAACAATGGAACTTTCCCTTGATAGCACCCCAGATAAGTCTTAGAGGTCGCTGCCGACCCCAGATAGTTCATCCAGTGAAATTTCGAGGATCTGACAGCTCTCGAGAGGCGTGATTGTTTTGATCATGCAATTCCAACGAAGCGAAGATCAACGAAGCCACAAAATTACTGGGGCGTGATATTCAACGGTCTTCGTGTAACCGCTGTACCCAGGTAAATTCAAACCCCAGATTGATTTTATTGGAGCCAGTTTTACTGGGTAAACAACTTTATCTGGGGTAGTATAACCGCAGCTAATATATAGAGGCAAGCCTATGAGCGGAGCTCCCAATAATTAAATACGAAGAGATGCACGCGCATATATGTAATGGAAATTAATTTACGAAAATAAAAAGTGCGTGTGCAGTTGAGATGCAGAGGAACAACTTCACAACACCCAGCCGGTAAGATTTCATGACTTTATTGATCATTGCAGTAGTCTTCGGACACTTTATCATTATCATTTTAGTACAGTTTTAGATTTTTTCTAAAAATTCCCATACATTCCTTGTAAAAAGCATTAGCTTGGGATGCCTGTGATTATACTTTAAAAAAATATGAGATCCGTATAGTGCTGTGTAGGGATGTATAGTGCTGTATGGCATTGTATAGTGCTGTATAGGGGTGTATAGTGCTGTATGGCATTGTATAGTGCTGTATAGGGGTGTATAGTGCTTTATGGCGCTGTATATATAGTCAGCTGTATATGGATTATAGTGCTGTATGGCATCAGTGTATATAGTGCTGTATAGGGGTTGTGTATAGTACTGTATGGCGCTGTATATATAGTCAGCTGTATAGGGATTATAGTGCTGTATGGCATTGTATATAGTGCTGTATAGGGGTTGTGTATAGTACTGTATGGCGCTGTATATATATAGTGCTGTATAGGGATGTATAGTGCTGTATGGCATTGTATAGTGCTGTATAGGGGTGTATAGTGCTGTATGGCATTGTATAGTGCTGCATATAGGAGTGTATAGTGCTGTATAGGGGCGTATAGTGCCGTGGAAGTGGTACTGTATTGACTCATATTTTTGGACGACAAACCCATATCTTCGTATTACAGAACTCATCAGATCAGAATGAATTGAAAATAGTGAGGCTAATGTTAATCTTTGGCCATGCATAACTTTATTCACATCTGTAACTGAACATTTTGCATTTCGTTTGGGACAATATACTTCTTATATCACTACGAATAGTTCCTGGAACAATTAATATGAGTTCTTGTCCCGTTTTCTGTAGGGCTGTTTCTCTTTTTCAAGTTTCAATGTCAGAATTGTGAAGTTAGAGCTGTAAGTCATCAACAGAATTTGGGCGGTCACCCGGCTAGATTCCATCCGCCAGAAGGACGCAATCCAGACATGCACTGCACTAATAAAAATAACAGAGCGGGAACTGGTGTCTAACTAAAGGTAACGCCTGCTAATTAAACAGCATGCAGCAATCCCATATGAAAAAGTAAAAAAAAGCGGTTGTTGACAGCAAATCCCTCGTGGCAGTGTTTCGGGATAGTGACGGTTAGGGTTTCAGTTAATAGACGGGTTTCATCGATCGAGTCTTCGTGGAGCCGATAATTATTTTGATATAGGTGAGTGAAGCGTTCTTGTTCGCCTAAATTTCTACGTGTCGCTTTAGTTTGTACCCTTCAAAATCGGGTATATGTTAGTGCAGTGCATTGCAATGCATTTCGGGATTGTGACCTTCTGGCGGATGGAATGTAGCCGCGACGGAATTTAATTTGGCAGCATCATAGTCATAGCAATGGCCATCAATCAGTGGCTGTTATTGGTTTAGTTGACGTCTTGTATTGGACGAGCTGGTACGACGTTCATCAGGCTCGCGTTTGCAGTGCTGTGCTGCTGTGGTACAGAAACTTCGCAATGCTCTTTTGGCCTGAAAAACAACAACAATAACAATAGATGACTTGGTGAACATTGCAAGTTAGAAATATACAAGTTTCTTTTCCGTGATTCTCCAACCATAATGTTAACTTTATATTATTTTTTATACTTTCTTAGATTATCATTAACGACATATACGTTAATCAGCGACTCAGCTGGAAAGCCAAACGAAGGAAGTGCCACGAAAATTTACCATTTCGATTTGCTACTTTTTTTTAGTGTCAATAGGGAAAATCCAACTTGGTAAACAACATTCCCCAATGAGCAACTTAAAGTACAAAATTTAGGAGAGTTTACCTGTAAACTGTCTGCCATTACTGAAGGCCGTTCCGTCATTCAGCGGAAGGGCATCATACGCGCAACACGACAACGAGCGTGGCCACTTTTTATGCACACTATTTCGCTCGAACCTCGCAAGGATAAATATAACTTTCTTCTTGTGTAGGAGAAGAAGTTTTTAGTAGAAATATGCCTCCAAGGCGTTGTGTTGTGGAGCGGGCGAGTGTTGCGCGTATGACGTCACTTCCGCTGAATAAAGCAGAACAAAGGGAACGGCCTCCAGTATTTATTTATTTATTTACTTCTTTACTTGGGCCATAAAAAAATAGAATAAAGTAAAATATACAACAAACAAAACATAGAGGCCAGGCTGAGAACCAACACAGCGTTAGCCAATTACGTCAACTGTTTTATTTATAGTGAAGTTTTATTTATAGTGTCCCCAATTAGTAGGTTACTTGTGGCCAGCTAGTAGTTTTAGACACTGGAATAAAGTTGTTGATTGATTTTGATTTGAATTACGTTGGTTTCCTATGGAGAATAAAATTTCAATGAATGATACAATTACAATACTTAATTCAACCTAAAAGTAGCCTGCGTCGCATCCGAACTGAACCCTGGCATGGTTAAATCCGTTAACTTAACCAAGGTTCAGTTCGGATGCGACGCAGGGTACCCAAAAGCAGCATTTGAGAGGTGCGGTTAACTGTCTTGCCTGGTGACATTTCAGACATACAGACTTCCAAGACCTAGGGTTCACGATGTCAAATACATAAGTGATGGAGACACGTAATATTTAAATAGTAATGATCTAAACTTATACTAGGTAAAGAGATATCTGATTTACGCAGCTCGTGTGGAAGTGTATTCCAAGTTCGGGAAGCTCTTATAAAGTAACTATTTTGGTAACACAGGGTCTTGACATTATGAATCTGATAAGTAATAAGATTAAGTGAGTTATCCATCGAACGTAGAGAGATGCTTAAATTCACCCTGTTTACAAGCTGGAGCTAAGGTTACAAAACCTTGTTTCGCCTTATACAAGAAGATGAGGTCAAGATATTCATACCAGTAACATAAAGGTAAATGCTTTAGAGTTAAGAGTCTAGATTTGTAGGAGATGTCTGTTTGCCGGAAGGGCAACAGGAGAATAAACTTAGTAGCCCTCCTTTGTGTTCTTTCTATAACCTGCGTCAGATCGACAGTTTGTGGGTTCCATCAGTTGTGAGGCATAGGCAAGGTTCGACCTAACCAGGGACAAGTACAGACATCGACGGGCGCTAGTACTTCGGACTTTGACGGCAGAGAGTCTGAGTAGGCCAAGCAACTGGTTCGCCTTGGTGATCTGTTGACGAATGTGAATGGATCATGTCAGGTCGGTACAAACGGCCACGTCTAGGTCTTTTTCGCTAGGAACGTGGTCCAAAACTTGACCATCAATGGTATAGTTAGCCAGTAGGGGACTGCGTTTTCTGGTAATGGTTGAAACTTTACATTTCTTCGCATGTGAACTTCAGCCGCCAAGACCGTGCCCACTGAGGTCGCCACATTAAATACCTCACCCTGAAGAATGGAGATGTCTGCTGCAGATTCCACTACCGAGAAGCATTTGAGTGTCATCAGCAAACATTGTCACCTCGACGGAGGTATAATGGTGGACGTTTAGATTCAATACATGGAGTTCAAAAAATAAGACGTCCCGTTATCGTATCGAAAAACAGTTTAGACTGATAATAATATAGCAACTCTACTTTATGAATATGCAAAACATCGATATGTCAAAATGTTATCGTTGTGGCACTTTAAAAAGTATACTTTCCTTTTTTGTATGAAAACGTAGCGACAAAAATAATGTTAAAGTATTATTATAGGAAATTAACGAAGCATGTTATTAACGCGAATTTCAAAAATTCGCGTTAATTAAATGCCCCTTAATTTATAGCATCGTTAATTAAAATACCACTAATTTACAGCATCGTTATTTGAAGACACCTTTATTTCATGCCAAATCATATTAGTCGGCTTCACTTTCAGACTCACTTGACACCTCTTCAAGTAACAGGCACTTTAAAATGTCTTTTGATTCGTCGATGTAGTGATCGTCCTCTCCCACAGGATAGCTCACTTCTTCTACTCTCTTGTTTAGAATGTCAATACACGACTTTCATAATGGCCGCCTCCTAATTTGCATATGTGATTTTCCGTTTCGGTTGTTTATCCACATTTATAGAAAATATGAACATTGCCATGTGAAAGAGCATGTCGACATTAGTGAACTTGCGAAAGTTGAGTGCTGTAGCTTAAAAAGCAATGAAGTTACAGCCAGTTGAAATTAGAGAGATTTGTATGAGAAAAGGCAACGGACGCCTTTCTGGCCTCGCTTTCATGTTTTTCTGCATTAGAAATGCTCGTAGCTCAACAGCAATTCTCCACATTGCTCTAAAGCTCAAAACTATTACTAGTTTTAATGTGATCTTTCATGTGGTAGCATTGGTTTCCCTCTACAGATTTATCTTCCAAATTATGCAAATTAGGAGGCGGCCATCATGAAAGTCGTGTATGGCTTTTAAGTATTTCCATTTCACAGTTACCTCAATGGGTATTTCAAGGCCGCCTTGGACAAGTGGGGATGGCTTGTATTTAGCGGATTTTACCTCGGCTCTGATATCAGCTCCTCTCTCCAGCGCATGCCAGATATATCGACTGAGCTCTACCTTTCGATTCGAACGTATCTATATAGATAATCCGCTGTATTTTACAGGCTTAAACCATGCTTACATGTACCTACTTGCTTAAGATACATATAATCAAATGTGATTGATATTAAACTTTGAGTTCTGTTGGAAGTTGTTGTTATGTCTTGTAAAATGCGCAGTTTGCTATAGCTTATTATACCTAAGACATCAAATTCGCGTTAATTAAATGCACGTAAATATATTTCGGACGGAAAATCGCGTTAATTTAATGCACGTAAATGTAACTTTTCAGAAATTCGCGTTAATTTTATGGCGTGTTAATTTTTGTCGCGTTAATATAGGGCTTCGTTAATTTCCTATATTAAGGTAAGTTTAATAGACCTAGTTCACAGAATAGTTTACCGGGCTAGACAAAAACAAGGCGATAATAGTGTATTATTCCGCCTAGTACATTTTATGGGATGCAACTCCGACTTGGTACAAACCCAGGGCGAAGAGCGAAAGATGAGGAATGATGGCCCAGGCATCAACTCCGGCTAAGTGAGGGTGGGTGGAGGGTCGCAGAACTACCTGTTCGTCTTCTGGTTTTCTTGCAAACAACACATATAGATGGGTTGCACATAACGTCACGGCGGCCATGTTGGTGTACCTTTAACAATAGATTATTCGTTCTTTGTTAGGTACACCAACATGGCCGCCATGCCCTTTGTCATTTGAATCTCTGGGGATTGAGTGCAACCATCTACAGGGGCGTAGCTAGGCATTTTCAAGTTGTACGCACAAGTGAAGTAGCTACCGGTTATAAGGGCCCCCTCTCGTAAAAAAATACAAGGGCAAACATGCAGGGAATTTTCGTCTCAAAGTGTACGCACGTGCGTATATGCGTACAGGAAGCTACGCCCCTGATCTATAGAGAGCATTGTTCTTCCTTTTATACTCTCATTAATCAATTCTCTAGGCGTAATTTACATATTCAAATTGACTTTGAATAGTAAATGATGTTACAGTATTTGTGAGCACTTGTGTGACATCATTAATTTTGTGGGACATTTGAATATATTGATCATAAAGTTAATAACAATATTAACTGTAACGAACTTGTTGCTGTTAGGTGGGTCATGGTACTGTGCAGTGCGCTGTATTTAACTAACAGTAGGGATTTCAAAATGTGCTAGTTTTGTGAGTAAAGCTAACTATACTTCAGTTTCATATATCTCTTTGAGAAAAGATAATGTTGGTACAGTAGAGGTGGAAAGGGTCTTTGTGTTGAAAGGGCAGTGATGCAGTGGCTGCATGTAATTGAAGTGGTGTGGTGCTTTTTCTGTATTTTGATAATTTGACAGGTTGATTTCTGTTGTTCGTGATGATAGACAATGTCTCTCTTGTTTGGATTGAAGCAGACAGCTTTAACTACATTTTCTTCAGAAGTTTGTAGATGTGCAGTGAAGTATGTTGTATTGCTGGATTTTTTCACTGGTGAAACATTATGCACGTGTTATACGACACTAGGTTTAGTAAAGTGAAAGGTCAAATGTTAAACGATGATAATTAGCATTTCAACGTAGTGGGAACAATTTTATTAACATCTGTTGATAGATTTCAAACCTCAAAACCTCGAAGCAATATGGTATTAATTAAATGTTACCTTATGTTATCAGTTTTGCTTCTCGGTCATATTGGCGACGGCACAGGGTCGCCAAAGATGACATAAATCATATCCGATTAAAAGAAGACCTGCGCGGTTTCTTCTTAATCTGATTCTCATATGTTTGTGATTATTTCTTGTTCACTGTGATTTTGTTCCAAAACTTATATTCTAAATTTGAAGGGTTTTATGCCGTAACACTACAAACATCTGTTAAATGATGATCGGAATGAAAACAACTAGTAAGTGTTTTCGGCGCATGTAGTCACATTTAAAAGCAAGTGTTAAATGCGGGAACATGCCTGTAGAGGTATTAATTGCAGAATGAAAATGACATTGGAATGTTCTGATTCTAGCATGTTCGACGATATATTCTTATGGTTAGCATAGCAAAAAGAGTGAGTTTCGTTTCGCTTCCAAAAATAAGTCAAAAAGTATCGGATAAAAATGAGTTGTGCTTTACGTAAACATTCCTTAAGTTGGATTTTGTAAGGAACGACGTACAGAAGAAAAGCTGACCTTACATATCTGTTATCGGCTCGTTTTATCGCAGTAACAGCTGAATAGTAGCTCTAGTATCAGAACATCTATCTAAGGGACGGACCATTAGAAAAGTTATGGGGGGGGGGGGGGGGGGGGGGTGGGGGATTCTCAAGCTGCATGCATTTTTTTTTACTCCAGTTTGCTGTGCAGCAAAAAATTTTCCGGCTACGATCTCATGCAAGTTTTTTTTTTAATATATATTTTATGTACTAATCTATTCAAAATTAGCTACCTTTGCATATCAAAGTTATTGCGTACAAAAGCCTACATATCGATAACCGGTGACTCACTCAAAAACTCAAAAATACACTCAAAAATACATAGATTTGGGAGCTATTTTGGCTTATAAAACAAATAAAATGATATATGATTTCCACTTACCTTCAAATCAAAGTTAAGTAATATCTAATCTGCAACTGATAACTGTCAGTTGGAGTGATTAGGGGCCGTCGACATATTCGAAATGCCCCGCTTAACGCACAAACGGACGTTTAGGGGGTGGGGGGTAAGGGCATGGGACGTTAGTGTGGGGCATTCAGAACAAACACATTTTCATCAGTAGAAGTACACTTTTTAATCAAACGTTTCCAGTCAGCTAGATCTACATAGAGCGCAATTTCTGTTGAATTTCCCGGAAATTTCAACAAGGTCTTTTGATTAGAAGTATCATGAAATACCTCAGTCAAACCTCCAAGTAAGTGAAACTCAGTTTTATAGTCGTGACATAATGAGTATTTTAGTCAAGGTCCGAAATGAGCTCGTACGGGAATTCGAGGTACTGACTGACTGTACAGTTGCAGCTATTAAAGCTGTAAGCTTGTTTTATACTTTGTTTATAAGTGAACTCCCGTGTATTTCATTACTGTTTTTTCTGACTTTATAAAAGCAAAAAACAATGGGTGGACGTTAAGGGGGGAGGGGGTCTGACCTTAACGTCCGTTGTGCGTTAAGCGGGGCATTTCGACGTTATATTAAGATTTCGACCGTACAAATTTGAATTTGCTTTCGCGAGTAAAGTGATTTTTTACAAGGCGTTACTGGTTTAGGAACTACCTGGGTTTAATTAGCTTGAATACTTACCGCTGAATTCAGATAATAGAATAAATTTGCAGTATTCTGCTGTATAGAACATTGAGGTTTCTCAAGTTTAGAGTGGTACAAATCACTGTTAAAGTTCTATTTCGTCATGATTTCGTACTATTTTTCTTGAGTGACTTTTGGTATGGCGGGAGCTGCAGTAGGAGAGAATTTGGAGCGTTCAAACGAAAGCAGAGAATTCTCCTTCGTATAGTTCTGGTATCAACAGGTAAGCCACATTATAAACTTGTAATGCGACTGAAGTTGTTCTCTCTCTCAAATAAAATCGCATTTACTTCAAAGCGATGACCAATAGCAAATGTCCTCTTCTGTGTGCAATGATTTTGATATGACTTAATAATTCTTGTCCTAAGTAAACTTTAAGAGCCATGCTCCTGTGAATTTTTTTTTTTAATCAGGGCATCAGGGCTAGCGTGCCCATATTAAAAGTTATACTTTAATATTGATACCTATAAAAGTGTACATCTGCATCACTTTGCATGGCAAATGATTGTTTATGATTCAAGCTCATAGCGAGACCAGTGAAAATTCCATTCAAACAAATATTTTTGAGAGACGAAAAATTATGTAAATTTCTCCTGCTTTTAATAGTGGATAAATCAAAGGATACATATGTGTACCTCTCACAAAAGAGTTGCTGCAACAAAAACAGTGATAGAAGGAAACCATTTGCAGTTGATGGCATCCCTGTACATTTGTGCAGTCCCTGGCCTCTGCCTTGCCTCTCCCCCTCCATGTAGGAATTTTTTTTTCTGTGTTGCTGGTTGTGCATGGATTTTTTTTTTGATAATTTTGCCTCGTATGGATTTTTTTTTTTGAATTCCCCCCCCCACCCCCCCCCCCCCCCCCCCCCCCCCCCCCCCCCCCCCCCCCCATAACTTTTCTAATGGTCCGTCCCTAAACGATGGAACCTTTTTATCCGGGTTGATCCTTGTCCAAGGCTAAAAGGGTTAACTGATATTTTATCAGAAGATAATGATGTGAGGCCATTAGAGTTAAATTCACAACCACGTACGGACATGTACAAAGTGGGCGGTCTTTGGCATAGGCTTTTTCATAGGCCCCGCCTTGGGGTGCGACCTAACTAAAGACGCAACTCGTTTATGGACTTTGTTCTAAGATCGCTTCTTTCAGTAATTTTAGGTTAAGACTTAGATTTCTTTACGGTGACTTGTGTGTCAGTGTTAACTCTAGCCCTAGCCTGGTTACCATTGACATTCATAGCTTCGAAGTAAGTTTTATTCTCGTTTTGTCAATCTCTTTCATTGTTTACTCTTACACCCTAGTTGCCTTACATCAGAATCTATTAAGACTTTTATCCAATGAGGAGCAATCTTAAGATTGATAGCTGTCTGTTAAGTGAAGTGCTGGGAGTATGCCTACATATAGGTACTCTCTTGCTAGTTAGTTGGGACCTGAACCAGTTGGGGATGTATATCTAGTGAAAGAAGTGTAAGAGAAGAAAAGAAGAAGAATAAAGAAGGTACAACTCAAAAGCCTGCTCGAGTTATTGAGTGCGATTTCCCGGTTCCTGAGAGATAGAGAAGAAATCTATCCCGAAACAATTACACACGTAGCATAAGATGTCTTTGTCTTTATTTGCCATAGCTGTGGTAGAGAGAAGGGAAATAATTTTATAATACCATAAACTCCTGGTTATAAGCCCTGGGCTTCTACAAGTTTGTAAGGGGTGTTAGGGCTTATAATCGGGGGTGCTTATAACCGGGATTTTACGGTATTGTAATTAAATAGAATAATATATATGGAAGTGGTTATCAAAATGTTTTTGAGAGTGGACATTTTGTATGTTATTTTTTAATGATTTGTTATTATAGCAGATGCTATCCTAATGATTATTTCAAAAGTGCCTATGAACAATATTTTTATATTTTAGATATCAATTCTAAATCAAGTGAATAGTAGAATGGTAAAATATATTTTGCTTTGAATGCTGTGCCGCTGAGTTAATATTTAGATGTTCGGACTGTAAGATCATTATCTCTATTCAAGCTCAAACTCCGTTTATGTAATCAATCGTTTTAAACTCTAACCATACACGTTTAATACTTAACTACTATTCTATATATTTGTAACTTTTATGCTTACTTAGTATTCCACTCCGTATTCCATTTAGTTAGCTTTTCTTTTTACAGGGTCTCTCTGAAAAACACTTCGGTGACGAGAGCACCCTGTCAAAATATTATTATTATTATTATTATTATACGGAGGTTTTAATATCCAAAATGCTAATTACATGACGTCAGGGGAGGTATCTACAATCACTTCTTAGTGGTTGTGAATGGGCGTTTCTACTGATATAGGAAAACAAATTTCTAACATCATTTTATTTCAGCCATGGGTATAACACTGATAATTTGAAAAACAATGTTTAATTGTAACAACAAATTGTATAATAATTGATGCCTCCCCTGACGTCATGTAATTAGCATTTTGGATATTAAAACCTCCTTAACTCAGCGGCACAGCATTCAAAGAAATATATATTGTACCATTCATAACATTGAGGAGTAAACAACAATTTATTCATCTGATAATCCGGCTCCAGGTTGAAAACAGGTTGCTTCAATTCATTGGTCAATATGAGATCTATACTTCGCAGTTACTTCTAATCACTTCTTACAACTCAAAAAAACTCACTGAGCCGAAAACAGATTCGTTTTTAAACGACCAAAGATCATTTTAAGATTTTAAGGCGTTTTGCTACAAGAAATCAAATGTTTCAGACACCAGAATAACATAGCCTGGAATACAGGCGTTTCTAGTGGTTTTTCCCGCTTTCGTGGACGTTTTCCGCTCGCGAATGAATTTGAGACGAGTAGGAATGCTCGTCCAAATATATTGCGGTTTCCCAAACAAAACGCCTGCATTGCAGTTCATTCCCCGGCCGGAGAGGCGAAGCTGTGATAAGAAGTCCATCGATCTCCCGCCTACCAGGGCACTTTCAAGTACATTTTTAAGTAAGGGGGGGGGGGGGGGGGGGGTGTTTCGTGGGTTTCAAATGACTGATGCATTATCTTCTTTATAACAGGTATTTAGAGGATTCTGGATCTCTGTCTTTTTACTTTCGAGCGTCTTCTCTCATGGTGAATCTACATAACTGGGACATTCGATACACGCTAAGTTTGTGAAAAACTTTACTAGTACTATCAAATGGAAAATGGGCGTAAAACTTCACTCGTAAAGAAGTACTTTAAGAATATTACTAAACTGAATTAATACTAATAAAAGGAAAATTTCGGGCGTGAAAGTCAATTTGACTTTACGCCCGAAAGATTTATCAGTATGTCATTGAGTAAATTAATACTAGACAGACAGACAGACATATTTTATTTGGTGTTTTGTACATGCAAGTACTTCGACATGGGTCCAATAAATTTCAGTTAAATTAGGTCATGTATATCTCTGTTAGTTGGGAACAGGCATCATTGCGTTAGAGCTTCAGCTCTGATGTTGAAGCAGTTATAAATGAATTTTGCTGAAAGACTAGAAATTCTACTGTCAGGGTTCATGATTGTGCATAATAGGCTATTTTCAGATCGGTGTGCCGTATTTATATTACATTTATTCTTTAGTGAAGCATAGAATTCCTTCCTTAGGTTTTCATATTTCTTGCACTTCAAGACAAAGTGGGTTTCATCCTCAATCTCCGAGAGGCAGAAATGGCATAATCTTTCCTCGATTGGTTTGTATGGTCTTGCATACCTTCCTTTTTCGATCTCTAGTTTGTGGTTGCTTATTCTTAGCCTTGTTAGTGCTATTCTGTGCTTCACATTGACTACTTCCTTCAAGTAATTTTCTAATTCGTAAGATTTCTTGAATATTCTGTATGTTCTTAACTTATTTCGCTGATTTGAATTACTTCTCGAGTCATTATGGATCTCGCTGTGCCAGTTTTGGCATTCAACGTCTCGTATCCTTTGTTTTAGTTTGCTAGCGAGTGCTGTGTAATTGGTTATATTATTCTGGTCTAGCCACAGATTGCCAAAGCCGAGGTGACATATTATGCTTCTTATCTACTAACAAGAGGCCCACTGCATGGAGGAGGGGGGGGGGGGGGGGGAGGGTTTGGAAATGATAGAGCCACAATACACACACAACACACATACATGCTGTACATGTACATTTCAGCTACAATTTCCTTCAATTCTGTAATTTAATATTATTTATTTTCAATATTATACATCTGGACAGGATAACATAATGTCTACAGCATCTCAAGAAGCAGTAGACACTGACAAAAATCGTCACTATCAGTAGTTGTGGCCGAGTTTTATTCCAAACAGAGTGATGATCATTCTTTAGTTCTTGCTATTTCTTTAGCAAACAAATGCGACGCCATGCAGACCTCTCGATCTCCTCATTACTAACCGAGGCGATGCCAAAACGCTAATCTGCTATTTATGACTCTCATTCTTTTACTTGCATCAACTTCTGGTAAGTTCTATTAACGTAAAATAAATTAGAATCACCTCTCATGAAAGTTATCGCAGGTAGCATGTTTATTTCTAGTAAGACTGGAACACGAGAACAACTAAAAATCAGATGTCTCAATTTGTACCTCGTACAGTACTTTGAAGGCCACGTCGAATACTCTCATGAAGAGTTCAACTACGCTTTATGTACTGTTTAATAAACGAGCAGCAGTGCCCGAGAGTTTTAGACCTGATAAAACAACGGCTTAAAAACGTCTAGATTTATAGAGTCATGTAATGCAGTTATTTTGGCGATCCGACCTATTTCGGCGGAGAAAATTCAAGTTAAAGTTTATGTAAATTAGGATAAAATCTTTATCACATCTCGCTCGGTGATTTCCTTTGTTTTTGCTTCATGAATTATTCATGATTTTTTAAAGAACTGTTTTGAAATGTCTAAGTCCTGTCCATGAAACTAACAGGTCAACAGTAAAGAAGTGAAGTTACATATATAGAAAGAAAAACTTGCCTTTGATCGGGATTTGAACCAACTTTCTCAGAACCCATAGACTCTTAGCCCTCTCCTTCACCAGCTAGCTACCGGCTACTGACTTGTTGAACTCGGGTAACTATACACAATAGTTCAACAATACTCTTAACTAAGCTTGCATAAAACATGCCTGCATGTAATAATTAATGCTGAGTGTTTCGATATGCCCTTGGCTCTTAGAAATGTGAATAAATCCACTCGAAATCAGAAACCTGTACACTTCACCTTTATTGAATCGGGCGGCTTAATCAACAACAAGCCTCGTGGCATATATAATTAGATGAGTGACGTCATCATGCCTCGATCTCGTTACATCCCTTTTTCAAACAAAATTAAAGACGTTTGGTACAGCAACGTATTATACTTTGAAGCAAACAATAAATCGTCATGTAACTCTTTCACTGACAAACTGTTAGTAGATTAGGGTTATGCTACTGCAAAATGTTTATACAGAGTTCCTTAAGTTCCTAGGTCATCACATAGTCCTTTAGTTTTGGTGGAGGTTTCACAACTCGGCCACTGCGCGTTCTCATTTCGGTCTCAGCGCTTCCGGATACTTGATGTGTTGGTCTTAGAGTTTCTTTACTCTTGGGTGGGCTGCTGGGTTCAGTAGGTTTCTTTGCTGGTTGCTCATTAGGGGTTTCTCTGTTGATGGCGAGTTCTTCCATTTCTGGTGCGCTGGGTTGTTCTTTAGTTTCCTTGAGGTGGCGTCGGTTTCGCCTATTCTTTCCTCCATCCTCTGTGGCTACTTCATATGATCTCTGACTGACTTGTCGCTCGATTGTTCCTTTCTTCCATGGTAGATTTCTGTTCTGAAGAGGTTTTACTCTTACTACAGCTCCTTCTTGTAACGTGGGTAGGTCTCTAGCCATCCTGTTGTAGTAGTAGGCTTGTTTCGCTTTTGCTGCTGCCTTTTTCTCTAGGGTATTTTCGACTGCAACTGGCTTCAGGAGCTCTTTCTTGGTTGGTAGTAGAGTTCTTGTCCTTTTGCTGAACAGTCTTTGTGCTGGACTGGTTCCCATCGTTTCTGTTGGGGTGTTCCTGTGGTCTAAGACTGCTAGCAATGGGTCAGTACCTGATTTCTTGCATTTCCTCATAATGGACTTCACTGTCTTTACTGCACTCTCAGCCATTCCGTTGGATTGGGCATAGCCTGGACTTGACGTCACATGTTGGAATTCTCATGTGCTGCTGAATTGATCTGAAGAAAACTGTGGTCCATTATCTGACATTACTTGGTCTGGTATGCCATGTCGTGCAAGATGTTGTCGCAGTTTGTTGGTGAATGTTTTGGCTTTGGTATTCTCTAAGCGATCAACTTTCCAGAAATTACTGTGGTAGTCTACAGTAACCAGATATTTCTTGTCGTTGGAGTCAAATAGGTCGACACCAATTTTGGACCAAGGCTGGTCTGGCATGGAGTGGTGTTTGAGTGTTTCCTTCTGTGGTGCTTTCTCGTAGGTTCTGCACGTGTCACATTTCTGGATATAGTCCTTTACCTCTGCATTCATTCTGGGCCAATACACTCGTTCCCGAGCTCTTCTTAAGCTTCCTTCTACTCCTAGATGTGAACTGTGGATCCTATCAGTATTAGTTTGCCTTAGTGCACAAGGTGTGACGCATCTTACACCGCGGAATACTATATCGTTCTGTACTGACAGCTCATCTCGTACGTTGAAGTATGGCAGTATAGCAGGAGGTAATTGAGTATTGGTTCTTGGCCATCCTCTGTAGATTATAGATTTCAGTTCCTGAAATGTTGAATCCCTCCTGGTTGCTTCTTGGATTTTGGTCATCATCGGTTCTGATATTGGAGTGTATTCTGCCTGGTTTGTTTTCTCTACTTCCTCAACTGTTGTGGACTGCTTGGCCAAAGGTGGTCTCACTAGTAGGACTTCTGTTCTTTCTTGGGGTGGCACTTCCTTCATGGGGAGGTATGCTCTGGAGAGAGTGTCTGCCAGATACATAAATTTGCCTTGCTTGTAGGTTATCTCTATATCGTATCTCTGTAAGCGCAAAAGCATCCGTTGCAGACGTTTGGGTGCTGATACGAGGGGTTTCTTGTAGATTATCTCAAGTGGCTTGTGGTCACTTTCGACAATGATTCGCCTTCCATATGTGTACTGATGGAAACGTTCCATTTCGAAAACTATGGCTAGCAGCTCTTTTTCTATCTGCGCATAGTTACGTTCAGTCAGGTGGTTATAGCTCGGCTCGCGTAGGCTACTGGCTGTCCATTCTGGGTCAGTGTAGCTCCTAACCCGGTTTCAGATGCATCACACTGTAGCTCTGTAGGCTCTGCAGGATCGAAATACTTCAGTACTGGCGTAGTGGTAACTGTTTCCTTTATATTCTCAAAGGCTTTATCATACTCCTCTGTCCAGTTCCACTCTGTTTCTTTGTGGGTAACATTCCTCAGTGGTTCACAAAGGTCGGCTAGGTTTCTCAGGAACCTAGTTAGGTAGTTGACCATTCCGATAAGTCGTCGTACTGCCGGCACATCAGTGGGTTTTGCCATCTTCCTAATAGCTTCTATCTTTGCTGGATCTGGCTTGAGTCCTTCTGTTGTCAGTAAGTGTCCTACGAAGGGTAGTTCTGTCGTCTTTAGTCTCATTTTGGCTTGGTTCAACTTGATATTCTCTTCTCCTCAGTTTGCGGTCATCGGCTCTGCTTCCTCCATAGTATTGTCTTCTCCATAGATCAATATGTCATCCCACACAGGCTTCACTCCCGGTAAGTTTTCCAGAGCTTGGTCTAAATGACTCTGAAAATACTCTGGTGCTGGGGATATTCCGAAGGGTAGTCTGAGCCATCGATGTCTTCCGAATGGGGTGGCGAATGTGGTCAGATAACTTGAATCTTCATCAAGTTCCACATGCCAGAATCCGTTCTTCACGTCACACAGCGAGAAGAATTTTGCTTTGTTCAGACTGGGGAGTAGTTCCTCCATTACTGTTAGAGGGTAGTGATTTCTCTTTAAGGCTATGTTGAGGGGCTTGGGGTCAATGCACACTCGGAGTTTTCCATTGGGTTTTTGATTGATTACAAGACTTGATATATCCAGTCTGTAGGCTTGTCTACCTTTGTGATTATATTCAACTCTTCTAGTCTATTCAGTTCTTTCTCTAATCTGGGCTTCATGGCTATTGGTATTTTTCTAAGTGGTTGTTTGACTGGATTCACTGTCTCGTCTATTTCTAGGTGCACTTTACCTTTAAGTTTACCTTCTCCTTGGAATACCTCTTTGTACTCTTCTACTATCATCTCTAGGGTTAATCCTCTTACAGGTTCTGCTGGAGTGACATATATCTTGTCTGTTGTCTTGGGTAGAATCGTGTTGTCTGGGATTGTCTTCGCCTTATCTTCAACTGTTGCAATGTTCTGGTATTGAACTTCAAGTAATTTTGTAACCTGTGCTGTCTTTGCGCCTAGTATGGGTGTACCACTATCAACTACTACAAAGTCTGTTTTGTATTTCTTTCCATTTTTCGCGTTGGTGAATATTAGATTGCACTTCCCGAGAGACTTCGGCTTTGTTCCATTGTACATCGTGAGAACATGACCACTATCTGATATTATGGCTTTCTCTGGGAGGTCTTTCTTTCTGATAATGTTGCACGTGGCTCCGGTGTCAACTTGAAATTCCACTAGTTTCTTTCCTATCTGCATGGTGGCATAGATCTTCGTACCTGTGTTTTTATCTCTTAGACTACTTCCTTCCTCTTCTGTGAGGTTAGTAATTGTGAAAGCGTCATCTTCACTGCTATCATCATACTCATAACTTTCTTCGTCAAATTGGCGGACTCTACTGAATTTGGTTTGGCGTTCGTTTTGTTTACATTGTTTTGCAAAATGGTTTTCCTTACCACATTGACTACACTTTTTCCCAAATGCTCTACATTTCTCTCGTGATCTCTCATGACTTCCACCACAGAACTTGCAATTTGTGATTGTATCCTTGCATGGTTCCGGTTTCTCAGTGTTTTGTTTGGGTTTACGAGTGGTGGTTTTATGTCTGAATTTATGTATTTCGTCTTGGTTGCCGCTCATTGCCTTAAGTTGGACTTTAGTCTGTTTAGTAGTTTCAGCTGCTCTGCATTTATCGACACGCAGCTGTTTTTGCGTTGGATCTGACTGTTCTAGGAGTCTTTTCCTAACTGCGTTATCGAGGATTCCACATATGATCCTGTCTCTAATCAATTCGTCAGATAATGTGCCGAAATTACACAGTTGGGCCATCTTTCTAAGTGAAGTTATATATTTATCAACGCTTTCTCCTACCTTTTGCTTCCGGTTATTGAATTCGTACCTCTCGTAGATTACATTGCTTTCTCCAATGCAGTGCTTATATACCCATTAGTTCGAGGACTTTTGCAATGGAATTCTTGTCCTCTTCGCTGTCGAAGGGAAGGTTGTTGTAAACCTGTAGGGCTTCGGATCCAATACACGTTATGAGCATTGCTACCCGGTATTTCTCGTTTTGCTGAATGAGACCAGACGCTATCTCGTAGGAATCCCATAATTGTTTCCAATTTTTCCAATTCTGGCCCTTGTATCCCTTCATTTGGAGCTGTGGGGGAATAGGAATGTTGCTTACGAGACCTTGGTGTGTTGCCATATTGGTTGGTTGTTGACTTGAACTGGACGTTGAACTTGTAGTTGTTGTGCTGGTTGAAGAACTAGTGTCCGGCATAATTCTCGTTTCATCCACTTGTGAACCTTAATTATACTTTACCGCTTCTGACATCATGTTTCGATATGCCCTTGGCTCTTAGAAATGTGAATAAATCCACTCGAAATCAGAAACCTGTACACTTCATCTTTATTGAATCGGGCGGCTCGATCAACAACAAGCCTCATGGCATATATAATTAGATGAGTGACGTCATCATGCCTCGATCTCATTACACTGAGTAGTAGATTGAGATTTTGAAACCCCCGTCGAATCCAGTAACCCGTATATTAAAGGAAACTGAACCCTAAAATCAACCCAGCGTCTATACAAAGATATATTTGAAAGAAATAAGTTCTGATATTTTATTTTTATTTTAGTCTATGAGGAGAAAATTAGTCTCCAAGTTCGATTTTTCGCTGAAAAATCTATGTTGTGTGGCGGCTCAATTCAGTGCAAATTTCCCCATATCGTACGTCACACATACCAAGGAAAAACGATCACACATCCAGCACAAAGAAAACACAATGATCCGCAATGAGAAGCCGTTAGTCCCGCTATTCAATGTGAGGGATAGCATGGCAAAACTATTTTCCCCCGTACCTGGTCAACGTGATAAAGACTTGAGCCGTCTGTACATAGCGGAGGGCTAGACGCGCAACACAGAACAATAAATAGTAGAACCTATTTATGTTGAACAGACGTTGGGTTGATTTTAGGGTTCACTTCCCCTTTAAACATCAGTTAGCATCACTTAGGCACTGATGGATTTTGTTGCCGTTGTCGTACGGTTTTAAATTCGTAGTTAAGATGACGTGCCTTTACATTTTCAAGAATTTTGAAAGGCCGCCACTCGGTTACTGGTGACCTAGCTGGCAGTTAATCCAGCCACAGCAATCACTGGCCCATGCATGGCCTTCTGTGCCTGCCGAGGGGCAATCAAAAGAGTCATTCAGACTCTTACATTTACGGCACATACCGGAGTTTGATAAGATTGCTTTCAGTTCATCATAAATGTGAACATTATATATATAATCTAACGCATCAGGACATATTAATTCCCAGTCAAACGGGTTCAACTTAACATCGGTACAACATCGATACAACATCGGTACAACATCGGTACAACATCAGTACAACATCGGTACAACATCGGTACAAACATCAGTACAACATCGATACAACATATGTACAACATCGGTACAACATCGGTTCAACAAAGTCAACCTCTCTGAATTTCTAATGGGACCTGAAACAACACTCTCAAACATCTTTCAACAATGTTTTCAGCCCATTTCAAACGGTTTCAAGATCGCTCCAATAATATGATCTACCGAGGACGATGTTGAAATCGTTGATCAGGAATCATCTATCGGGCTATACTTCACATGTACCTGAACTACAGCTCGCTTGCCATAGCTGGGTATGTTTCCTCCTCCACCCGCGCTGAATCCTTCGGTTGGCTGGAAAGTTGTGACCAGCACAAAAACGAGCAGGGCTGCAAGGACGAGCTTGGTCATTTTATGTTTGATGTATCAACCCGGAGTTTTTAGCTAAAGTTTCCACGAACTGGTGAAGAAATCAATTTGAGTCAGAACCTAACATTCTGCTTGTTTTATATAGATTTTAAAATTTGTTTTGTCGCCGTCATCGTATTGTTTCTCAGTCAATCGAATTTGACAATCATCGCAGGTTTCAGCGGCTATTTGTCATTCTAGTCAGTCCCATTTCCTGGTTTGATAAAGAGCAATTTACAACAGTTATCCAACGCAAATCAATTTGGGGTTTTGTTGATCGAAGATTAAAATTAAAAGCCGATAATATTATATCAGATAAAACAAAAAGCCAACGAAACTTATTTCAACATTAAAGTAAATTAAACAACCTTTAGCAAGGAGATAGTGTAAGAATTACATATATTATTTCAGTAGCAACATCACGAATTTTTGGATTGATGCAAATTCAAACAGCAGGCATGAGCTTGTGTTACATCCACACTATCAAACTGGACCATTTATTGTCCCGAACAAAGTTACAAAGCAACAAGAATACACATTATTCAGTTTGAAGTACGTTGCGGTAACCTACGATTTTCTGATTGTTTCGGCATGGAGCGGAAGCGGGCGGACTTTCAGTCCTATCTCTGATCGCGGTCAATGTCTCTCAAGTTGAAAGGGAACCGAAGAACACTGAAATAAATACGTTATTTATCGGTTTAGGGTCGGTCCGTATAGAGAAAAACTGTGCCGGCTTAGATAATTTCAGGCCCAGTTGGGAACAGTAATACGGACCTCTCATCTGGTAAATACATCCTATCAGTGTATTTTTCTATTTTGCTTACTACCGAACATTCATCCGTAAATCTTCCAACTTTGCATGCTTGAATTTGTATCGGTATCTAGCCGAATATCCGACTCGAAACCTTAATAGCCTGCGAAACAGGCCCTCAGTGTTATTTCAACGCAAAGGAAGTGATAAAATGATTTGGCCGCGTGAATATGGAAAAAGGAGACTGGCACGATAGAGAAGAAGGAGGCCTGCAGCCATCCCTTATGCATTTTCATTTCCCGTACAGATTATGTACCGTCACACATTCCTCCTGCGAACTGATTGAAATGGCGGCGACAAGAGAGAAGTGATCGAGCGGTTGAGCGTTAATCCAGGTAAGTATTTAGAAGAACAAAGCAGGCAGTGAATAGTCTACATTTGTACTTTCTAGGCGAGATATTTTGGCGGTTTTACCAACTGTTTGCCGTGGAAGTCGAATCAGACAGGAATTAGCGCTTCGGCATTGTCCTATAAATAAACATGTTAATCCATGCGGAAAAGGGCAGAATTTAAATTTCCGTAAGATGGCGGCAGGCGCTTATTTCTTCTCGCTTCGCTCGGATCGGTGTCAGAACTCGCTCCGCTCGTATTGGCAGAACTCGCTCTGCTCGTATCGGAAAAGGCTAAAACCTTAATTTATCAGATGAGTTTTCAATTACCCAGACAAACCCTCATTACTCGGGCCAACGTAGGCTGGACCCGAGTCAAGTTTCGCAAGTGTTTATTTTTACTCGGGCCAGGCCTTCGGCCGGCACGAGTCTTAAATCGCAAGTGTTTTCCTTTATTTTTATTTGTGTCGAGTTTTGGCGCCGGCGACCAATCAGATTTCAACTGCTCACGTGACACGTACGTTGCTCCAGCCATGTGACATGTGAATAGTGGACAACATTTCCAGGTTTTTCAAGATGGCGGCGAGTGGGAGTTTTGACTTAGCAAAACCTTTAATATCAGCTGTTTTTTTGTGTAAACCAAAGGTTCCTTCAGGTGCAATACCAAGATTTGTGTCTTTTCTAAAGCTGAGAGGTGTTTCACGGGCTTTGGACGGGAATTTATCACATATTATGCGACATGCTTTAAGATAAACTCGTGACAGTCTGCTCTGCGATCAACACCGACTATAAATAAAGACAACAGCTTGTAAATGTGAGTAGCCGCTAATCTGAACATGATAACCTTTATACCAATTGACTGTCGTTGTGTTGTTATTTATTGTTATTAACTTCTCGAAAGTGTAGTAGAAATGACCCGATTTCTCAGTTCTCTTACTGACAATGGCCTTTTAAAATATTATAATTTATATGCACATGTATTTAAATGTTTATAAATTCGGGAACGAAAATCTAGCATGCAGTGAGTGAGTATAAACTGACTAAGTAATCTTAAATGAAGATTTTTTCAAACGAACGATAAATGACTCTGATGTGGAAATCGCATATTTATCTGTGGCGGCTTACTGTACTTTGCGAAACGAAACGAAACTGTACTTTGCGAAACTGTACTTTGCGAAACGCGTATTTAAGCACTACTGGGAACAGCTAAAAACAATAATCTTAGTTTATACTTACTTTCACATATATAGCGCCGGGTCGCCATATCGTTCTGATCAAAGGGAAGACACTACAAAAAAAAAACTAGTCATATCGGGAATGTTAAATGGCTAGGAAGAAAAAGATCATAAAAACATAGTGTGTGTATGAACAAAGTTCTTTAAGATGCCGTATATAAATACCCGTTTTCGTTGTAAAAGCTGCTCGAACAACCGCAAGCGGCACAGTGCTTTCCTGCTGTTTAGGCTCGTCCACTTGTCAACAAAATCGAAAGAAACTGCTAACTACTAAAACAGCTGTTTGATTTTTTAGCTGAGAGAAAAGTTGAAGCAACCTGAACGTTTTACGATCGATCGCTTTGAAAGGCTTTGATTTTTCTAGTTATTTTTTATTTCGCTATGAATAAAAATACCAGAAGGAGGAAAGGAGAGGTAAAAATGTTATCCAGTAAAAAAAGGAAATAATTTTTTTTTCAGCGCTGAGGTACGAACCCCCGACCCGTCGCTCACGCAAGCGAGTTCTGCCGTCTGAGCTATCGAGCGTTACCAACTTCTCTTAAGGGAATGTTTTTTACAAATATCAACGACAGCCTCGTTGTCGTGTCTGCGCGGTTACTATTCCAGTTAGCGTGGCAATATGGCCGGCCGGATCGCCTGAACTGTAAAGAGGAGTTTTGTTCGTAAAAAGGAGCAACTAAAGAAGTCTACCCGGCGCTATATATGTGAAAGTAAGTATAAACTAAGATTATTGTTTTTAGCTGTTCCCAGTAGTGCTTAAATGTACAGTTTCGCAAAGTAAAATTTCGTTTCGTTTCGCAAAGTACAGTATTAAAGCCATCTGTGGCGTGTTATTGACACTTGTAAAAACCAATCTTTCCTAAACACAAGACAGTTACCACCTAACACAATTATTGACTTTTTATTTTGTTCTATTTCCCGGGTCTATTTACATCTGGCCTGTACATCTTTGTATTTGATTATTATCTCTGGGTTCAGGCATTCTACAGTGTATTATTTTAATGTTTTTTTTAGAACTGACATAATGATATTATGTATAGAGTAGTGTATTTATCATTATTGCAAGTTTATAAAATAATAAAACTAAATTTGGTCTAGAACTGAGAGAGTATACTTACATGCAAGTGGCATTCTTTCTTTCCCTTCCCCTTTCTTGGTACCATTATATATCCATCGAGCTAGATCTTGTTTCAGTGTTTTCTATCTGAGGTGGTCCTGGCTTAAGATAACCCTAAGGTTATCTTAAGGACCTACATGTACCTTCTCATCATTGTATTTCTTATTATGCCTTATTACTCGTATACATTTCCATCATCTTATGAGAAAATAAATGTAATTGTTGTTGTTGTTCCTCAGTTCTTGGCATCAGCATCATCACTTTCACTCGGTCACAATCAGGACCGTACGAGTACTTTTAAGAATTATTTGGGAATGAAAATTAACCTTGCCCAATGATAGAAAAAAATGAGTGGACATTGCATGTTTATTTGTGGCCTGCCATTATAAGTTTCAGTCTCCTTCAAGATGTAGAAAATGAGCACTATAGCACAGTGGCAGCTCACTATACTAGAAAATGGTGGTCTAGTTGTAGTTTACAACCCCAATCGAAAATATTGTATTGAGAATTTAGCCTGAATTTCAGCCGTCTCCACTGGTTTGTTAGTAGACATTACCTAACTATTCACAATGAATAGCAACATTATGTGGAATTTGTTGTTCTAAATTGCTTGATTTCACCTGATATAATTACAATGCATCAAATTTGAGTGACTCGATATCGTGCAGACTACTCAAATAACCATTGCACTTCAATCAACAATACCCATACCAAGTTTTTTTAATAATTCTAACGACCCTCAAGGAACAATAATATTGAAAAGAAAGTAATATTAAACTACAGAATTGAAGGAAATTTACCATAACCCTAACCTAACCCCCCACCCCGGCATACGTGGGGCATTTGCACATTGACATTTGACAGACAAGAGCATCAGTAGAGAACCAATTCTCTGGCTACTCTAGCACAAATCATGTTGACACAAAATTGTGCTAGAACTCCATGCAGTACATACTATAGATGGCCCGAGTTAAGGCCACTCAGGGCCTCTTGTTATTTTTATTATTTTCTGTGTCGAGCTTTCGCGCCGTCAACCAATCACATTGCATATTCTACACGTGGCCGCCATTTCATGTGACATGGGTCACGGCGAATATTTTTCAGCCTTGAGTAAATGATGTGAAGCGAGGACGGTCGGAGGAGTGAAGGCTTTGGTCCAATAAAAGTTAACAAAGGCAATAATCCACGGAAACCGAAAGAAATTGCCTGTACTGCTGCATCTAAGTGCCATAGGATTGCAGTGTTGCGTTGTTGGTATTGTTGAAACCGTCTTCCTTGTCATCACGCACTGTGAGGAGGTCAAATGAGGGATTTTGATTGCTTGCAATGTTGGCTGCTTACCGCAAGTCCTCTCCTGAAATACTTTTGAGATTATGCAACTGGGATGTCTTGACTAAACCAGCTAAACCATTCAATCCAATGCGAGCTTTACTAAGACTTCAACTCAAGAGTCGCAAAAGCTAGAAGTGAACAGTGATTGACCCTTGTCTTTGAACGCGAACGGAAATCAGAACTGGTGAGGTTGAAATTGTGTTTATATACGCACACAAATCTTACTTGTCCCTATTTTTAAAATTGTATTAAGTGTAATGGTGATTGTAATTCGAACTGGAAATTACTGAATCGTCCGTAAATTGAACTGTATGTGACTTTATAGAGACCAAGAAGAAAAAGTTTAAATCGTCAAAAGAATAACAGAACTCGGAAGATAGAATTGACCACGGATTATACCCATAAACAGAACTGGATATGTCTTACAAACCGAGAATACCGTATTAAAATTGAATTGGATCTGTTAAAAGAATAGCAGGATTTGTCGTGGAAAGCCGTAACTAGAAACCGAACTGCCATAAAACTAGAACTGGAGAGTATAAATTATGGCTCTGCCCACAGTATCGTCTGCAGCCGTTTATTTTTATGTCGTCACACAGTTTTTTGTTTGCCGACGATTGATACGAACGGGCTTCAAACTCCGGCTTTGTTTTCTTATTTTGCTGAACTGCACAGAAGACCTTGAAATAACCGTTCAATAAATCTACCTTAATTTATCCTAAAGAAAGCTTTGATTTATACCCTCGAAGAGGAAAAGGCATTAAATTTTCACCACTTCGCATTCCCTACGAGCTCCTAAGGAGAGGAATCGCTCACTTAATTTATTCATGAAATGACAATATAAACTAACTAAAATCCTACCGTGAAAAATAAAAAACCCTAACCGGTTGCTAAACAAGATCTTACCCACCTAGAGCAAGGGTTCTCAAGAAAAACCTCTCGAGAAAATGGTGAGGTAAAAAAAATTTGACCCTTTTTTGGAACTCGAACCCCGCTGCCGCCTACTCGTGATGCAAACGTCGCAACCACTACACTAAACAACCATCGTCGCTCAAATGCTGTCAAATTTGTACATTTTAAAACCACTTCTAATTTATGTTAGTTTATATGGTCATTTCATGAATTAATTAAGTGAGCGAATCCTCTCCTTAGGAACTCTAGCATTCCCTTGCCGTTAACAATAGGAAATGGACAATCTGAAGTCTACAATGGCTACCGTCTCGTTTTTCTCGGCCAATGGGAATGGAGATACCGTGGCGCACGTAATCGTTTCGTGGGCAGAGGTTTCTCTCGGCGGCAGGAAAGGGATCGGATGGAACTTCTCGAAACGAGCAATAGTATTGGCCTACGCAACGATACTGAAAACACCCTAACCCATTAGAAAGTGCAATACAAAAACAATAGAAGTATAGTATTATGGGTGCAATCAGAATACAGTCTCGAGAGGTTCCATGTTACTCGGAGGAAAGGCAAAGAGATGAGAAACCTCTGATCACAGGGTAGGAGGGCCACACATTTCTCTATGTATACTAGTTAGTGTTACCCTCTTAAATCGTTATTTTCCAAGTGGTATACATGCATGAAATCAACGCACACAATATTTTATTAAACATTATGGACTAGTCGAAAATTTGCAGGGGAGATGCAGGGGGGCGGGGGGTAGAGAATAAAATCAAAAAATATTTAAATGACCCTCCCTGGACAATGAGTACGAAATATTTTGACCATTTCTCCCCTATAACCACTCCTTTTTCAGTTTCCCGTGATTTATGACCCTCCATTTTTGGGGATTCAAAAAAATATGACCCTTCATCTCAACACCCTCCCCCTGCTAATTTCTGACCAGTCCCTTCAGCGACAACCCTCATGAAACCCTGATTTAATTATCTATCAGTAAAACTGTGTAATTTTAAACTCCCGTAAGGGACGCGACCGTGACCACCTTTGGTGGTTTTAAAGAATTGGAAGAAGGTGGAAAATAGCATTTACAAACAGGTTTTGTTAATAGCACTACCGATCTCATGCAAGTGCCTTTAAATATATGAATTAAGATTTGTTTGCTATCTAGTACAACCATGTGATTGCAGTGTAAATTATCACAAGCATGAGTAGTGAATCAATTATCCTGCTCCCCTAGCACAAACCATGTATGACACAAAAATATGCTAGAACTCCATGTATTAATTAACCTATTTCTAGGTGGCCTGAGTTAAGGCCACTCAGGGCCTCTTGTTGAATGAGTTTCGTAATCAATTTTATGTTTATGCTTTACCGAGACACTCAAAATCCTTCGTGACCGCTTCGATAGATCACAAACGTCCACCGTTCATTAAGAAAATAACATAAAAGAACTAATAATGAAGAAAGCACTTTGGGGTTGAATAAGAAATCTCGACTAAGATGGTTAGATAAGAAATGAGATCGCACCGATAGAAAACAAGAGATTAATGGACCATTTGTTCTGCTACTTCAGGATATGAAAAAAAACTGAAATATTGAATTGAAATGAAAAGTGCCGTGCCCTACTGATTATTGGCACTCCTGATTTTTGTCGTGTAAATCAAGAGTGTCGGTCCCCAAAATTATCCGGGTCCGCGGGCCCAAATTTAAGAGCGAGTGCCGTGCCAAATATATTTTGTCGTGTAAATCGGGCTTATAGTCTACACCAGGAGCCGATAACAACGCACATAGAACAACTGAACGCGTTTGGTTTCATATCCATCTCGTCGGTTGTGCTAAAAGTTAAGGGGGCACATATCGCCAGTTGGACGAAGCTGCGAACAATACTTAATTAGTAGCATTTTCTGATTATACACTACTTTAAACAAAGTGATGTTAATGTTTGAAGGATGATGTTAATGTTTGAAGGATGGCCAAGTTAGAGTAAACTTAAAATTTCAAAGACACTAGGTTAAGGATGCATGAACATCCGAAGTTTTCAAGATTTTCATACTCGGAGCATTATTTATACAATCTATATGTCAAAGGAAAGATGTCTTCGTCAACTTCAGCTGACTGGATTTGGCAAGTCGCCGATTCTTTAAGATCTTCACCACAACAGTCGATTGTAATTCTGCACTGCATGAGAATCGTTCATTTTCAACCTTCACATAAGAAAAAATTACATTCGATAAACCCCACGAATATTTCCGCGAATTTGACCTTATTCCTGATTGGACAGTTTTGAGCATGCGCATGCAATATCTACTGGACTCTCCTTCTCGGGCCCAGTCTACACACGGAGCGGTCGAAAGAGCGAGAGGCCCGGGTCAGGACAATTCCAACCGTAGTCCGATCAGATGTTCTGTAGTATTGCACTTCACTAAGGAAGAACCAGTGAGACCAGTATCGTTGGTTTTGAAGTTGATTTGAATTTGATTTTGTGCTTAATCGAATTGAACATTCAAGTTTCTTTAAAAGAAAACTACAAAAATAACATACTGAAATACCATGTGAATGTCCTGATATGCTTTTCAAACTTTTTCGATACAGGATGGCAAAGATTAAAGAAGATTACAAAAGAGAAATCTAAAAACTAGATTTAAGTTTTCAGTGAACCGATTTCAAGTTGCTCTTATTTTTTTATTATCATAAAAGCAGTATTTTTCATCCACTCGAATCTTTGCCATCCTTCATCAAAATTGTCTCATATTTTCTCCAGTACTGTATAGAAAGCCTACTTTTCATATCTGACTAGTTATGTTTGTCTTTCGTCATGAAAAAGTTTATCATTTGGGGGTTGACAGTTTCCCCTTTAAAGTAAAGTAAGGCATAGTCCCTGTAATTGTAATTTGAGGAGTTCAGGAAAAGAACTAACTCACATTGGTTTAACTCTATTTTAAAAACATGTTTGGCGGTTTTTGGCCGCTAATCTCTTGCTGATAAGTCTAAAATAGTAGTTGAACATTTTTAAATATAAAAGTTGATTGTAATCATTAATCATGCAGTGCCATCAAAGTTATCTATGAAATTGATGAACAGCTTAAGTTTTGTTTGTATCGTATTTTAATCTGCAATATGGGAAACAAATAAATCGGAGAGTTGAAATGGAAATGGTGCAAATGTCAATCTGTAAGCAAATATGCTATCATCTATTCATGAAAACACCGCAACAAATTTGGTGGATCAAAATAGCATTTAAAGTCAAGAAAGCAAGCTATGTACGTTGTAAGCCACGCAAGCAATTGACTGCAGAATTGCCAAATACTAATAGCCATCAACAAGTATATGGTAATGCCTGTCACGATTTGTACGTCCTTTAATCTATAGTGCTATCACAGTATTGATGTTTATACACCAGCTTGGTCAAATGTCATAGCAAATGGAAGGGATAATACAAACACTAGAAAATAGAGTTCTTATCAGACACGGTACTTTCCTTTTCAGCAGTAAAAACAAATGTTGGGACTGTTGAGAAATTAAACATCCGCCCACGCTGTGACGTCATATTCTACCATTAAACGTACGCTCAACTACCACCCTGTCATTCTCTCTGTAAATTTAAAAGATTGCAGATAGCTTATGTGACATCCGAGTGCAATGCTTTTTAGAGGAGGCTCAATAATTTATCGATAAGATCGCTATAATCTTTAACTTGTGGCTTTTGCGTCCAACGTAGACGAGTTATCATTCAAGAGCAGCTCCTATCAATAGTCATCGCCATGATTTTTAAAACTTTATTCATGAAAGCGGTTGCCATAGAAACACATCACTCCCACGAACAGGACCCGCGTGAAATACAGGAAATAGAAGAGGCGAGGAAGGTCGACGTATACGAAGGCGTGTGGTGCGTCAAAGTTGGTTAAAATTGGAGATTATGGCGTTCGGAATGAGTAACCTTTACCCAGGGTCCCTTACGCGCTTACTTCAAGATGGATTAGGAGTGTAAAAGACTCTGGGTATGGGGGTTTTGAAGTGAGGGGAAAGGTTGAAATCTAAAAGCCTAAGCTGAAAATTCTTTATAATATTTCCAGAAGTGAAATTAAACTGGAATTTGACAGTGAACGTTTCATGTTTATTGACTTGTATGTAACTGAGAAATGGTTCCATTCAGCCGGTTGGTTTATCAACAGTTTCTTTTACGAATATCGTTGCTACCACTTTGCCGAAATAGGCTGCAAATCATATGCACATACATACAATTATGAACACATTCGTATGAGGTCAGTATTTACTGGTTTATTTCATGGTACCGGCGAATTGTCCACGAGAAATTTGTATTATTTAGTACACAACGAGCCTTTTATACCAAAATAATATGAATTTCGAGTGAACTATTCGCCGGTATTCCATAGAAAACCATGAAATAAACAAATAGAACACATTTACGGAAAGATTTATCACGAAACAGAAATAACCGGACTGCGAATTTTCTCGCCGGAAAATGAAAGTTTCGAATGGCGGACGCGTCTGCAGACTAATTATGTATTCAAAATCTTGAATTCTTATTGGATGATAAAGAAAGGGCACAAAATTTCCTGTATTTTGATTGGCCTGATCTAGCCATGAAATACCGCTCTCTATTTCATAGAAAAACCATGAAATACCGCCCTGTATTGCATAGTAAAACTGAGCTATGATTGGCTGAAATATTATATTTATAGGAGTGATAATCCGTCTCACTAAATTAGTAAATACAATTTCATCGTCTACTGTATAATTCGTCTCTCGGTATCCTTGGTGTTGTTACATTTCTCTCTGCGTTGTCTTGTGTTCAGTGTTTTAACAAGTTTTATATCTTGCTGTATTATTATCCTCCTCTTTATTATTATTATTTGTCATCATCGTCACCATCAAAAACTGTTATTACTGGTTGGGTATCATCGGTCCTGGCTTGGCACGTGCATTTGGCATTGTCCGCTGACAGTGACGTGCTGCCGTGGCACAAAAACTATCGGCAGCCCTCTTTGCCTGAAATAACAAGAAAACCAACAAGTAATCGTACACAAACTCATAACATTTTCCAAAGGAGAACTCGTGGAAATAATTCCGAAGGATGGATTATGCCTCAGGCCATTACACTGGCAAGGTTTGCTGAATATTTCAAGACATGTTGGAGGGATAGACAGATGGATACTTCTATTTAAACAGGGTAATCACGGGTATCCTTGCCATGAATAAAATTACAGTATTTCCGGCACTATTTACCACTATAGGAGCCCCAAAAGCTACGATAATTCAAATACAAAACCTACGTGTTTTAACTCATGCAAGTACTCATCGAATAAGGACTAGTTTAACTATGACAGAGTCTAATACCCGATTCACACCAAAGCTTTACTGACATGTTTAAAAGCTGTTCGTAGTTTAACTATGAGTCTAATACCTGATTCACACCAAAACTTTAACGTGTTTAAAAGCTGTTCGTAGGCGTAGTCTGGTGCTAACTGAATCTGGCCTTTCTTCACTAAACAACCTGTTTGACTAGTTTTAACCCTGTGTACTGCTAAACACATTCAAGAAAGGGGCCGGGCTAGATAAACTCAGGTTTAGTTGGTGTGAATGGGATATAAACCTTCAGTTTCTAAATACCTACGTGTATTAACTTTTCGGTACTATATAAATTCGGCCGCCAAAATAGGACTACTACATCTAAAAATTTTTAATGATATACCGCGGGTTGAACATTTACTGGTATATTTAGTTTTGACGTTAACGGTTGAATTTTTTAGGGTTTGAAGTATGATCATACCTGCGCCTTATATTAGTTTTAATTTGGGCCTAACCGTTTCTTTACTTAGGCGGAACACTTTTATTTCGCCGTTTCAGTACATGATCGAGACTTTTCCTGTGCCTCGACTTCATTGAGTGAGAAATTGCAAAGTTTTATATTGCAGCAAGAGAAACACCCGTGATCCGTTTCGGCTGTTAAACTGAGAACTGGTTAAACTGGTTTGACTATTTCGTGTTTTCTATCCTTTTACTTCGTTACTAAAAAGAGCAAATATTTCACTGCGTTATAATAATTTTATATCCTTGAAAGAGATGGAAGATTCCCGTATTCACCAAGTAATGATATACCTTCGCTATACGTTTGCTCTAAAATTGAGTAAGGTCCTTTACGGCATTTGATAAGTTTTGTGAGTTAGATCGGAGCAAATTCTTACTTTTGAGTTTTAACTTTTTGTTTTGATAAGGTATCTGTCAGTAGTAGATAATATGAAAATATTTACCTGGATTTCATCAGTGAAAATAGCTTTATCTCTCTTGAAATAGCCAGTGTTGCCATTATAACCACCACTAATTCCTAACGTAAGAGTCGCGAAGGCTAGAAACAAACACGATACAAATAACGTTCTCATTTCCATCCAACTCAAGATCGATACACTCCTGGGTTTCACAAAAGCATATAGTCTTAATCTAAGCTGTAGGAGAAGCAATAGCTTCATTTATAGCTGTTTGGTTAATTTGATTTACGGTTTTATTGCCCAACGCTCTGTTTTTGTTGCAAGTGTTTTTCAAACTGATGTCATTAATTTAGCGGTCCCTTAAAAATATTATATGCACACGAACTTCTCATAAATTTGTCAGTTGTGCTGGGGCAGATAGATGGAGCAATATCAGTAAGCAGCAGTATGCGGTTCAGTCTGTAAGTTTATCTCGATCCCTCGCCCCTACAATGCTTTAAAACTCGTGTAGATTAAAATTCATATCCATCTATCGATCAAGTTCGTTAATACTAATACTTTGATATTTTCAAAAGGAATCAGAAATTGGTAATTGGTAGTAATGCCTTTCCATTTTGAAATTTCTGAGCAAAATAATACCACACCTTAATCTCGATCAAACTATTTTTACTTCTTACCTTATGTACTTCTATTCTTACATGCAGATTCTGATAACTAAAATATAATACTTTTTCCTGCCATTATACCACGTTAAAATTGGAGTTCTTTTGTTCCCAATGCGACCAATACAAATAATAGTTCTGATTGGATCGGAAGGATGTAAATCTCTTAACGAGGTTTTTATGAAGTTAGGAAATCAGCGGCAAGAGTTTAATGGCAGCTCATATAACAAAAGGAAAAATAAAAAGCGAAGCCCCATAGTTTAAATATTAAGTTTTCGGAAACTTTCTTATTTGTGTAAGAACTCTTTCAGCTACCTTTACTACAAATGAGTCCTTTATAAGTTTGTTAAGACCGTTTCCGCGTCGTTTGTTATCAGAAGCAACAATAAATGTTTGTGAACTTTTCATATGGGTCTGAAAGCTATTATATGAGTTTGTTAATTTACGTATATATACTTCCGAAATGATAAATGCTGCATGCGGAAGTCGTTAGAAATAAGACTGTCAATTATCACTTATTATCTAGATTGGAAAGCCGGCATTTTGAAGTTCAAAATAACAGCCACAATAGCTTCTTCTTTTATATCATTTATATAACTATTTTTTAGATCTTTCTCGATACTTTTTGAGTTTAAACTTTTGAAGAAGTCAGTAAACATAAAATGCCTTCTTCATCTTTAGCCTAAATTATTACTTTTTTACTCTGTTTTGGTTCTTTAAGAATATATTTACGATGCTGTTAGATATGTTTTAAGCTACTTAAACAATATTTATTGTATTTATCCTAGCACAGATGTATACATAATTATTTCTGCAATATTGTTACGATATTAAAGATTGAAGTTTCCTTATACAAATTAAAGTTTTTCAAAACTCTTAGATTCTGGCCTATTCAAAAGGTAACATCTTGCTAGAATATAATACTCTAAAATAAGATATTCTTTTAGATTCTATTTACAATAATTGTAATTCTTCTCTGGCTGGGAACGGCGAATCATAGCTTAATAAATGTTCTAAGAAGACAAAATGTTATTTCTTCAAAGAAGAATTATAAGTCTCGTAAAAAGAACCTAAACTGAATAATTATAATTCTTCTTTAAATGAAGATAATATGTCTTCCTTTATAAGAATTATGATTCTTCGTCCCCAGAGAATATAATTCTACTAAAATAATATTATTCTTAGAGTATAACGGTAATTGATGATCTATAACGTTTAAAACATTAAATATTTTAAAGTAAAACAGTGCTGTTTATTTTATGTCAAACCCTCACCCAGGGAAATATTCCCTGGAAATTTGGGTAGGAGTGAATCACCGGGACTCAAACATTGGTAATGTTTCAGAACAAAATATGCGACTTGATATACCATCTTTTCGACCGAACCTACTGTTTTTCTCTTTCTATATTTATTTACAGAACGACAATCTCACATTTAAAGGCCACATTTGTTACCCTGTTTCAGACAAATTAAAACAGCTAGAAATCCATGGTTTGCAACCAATTCGATTCAAACGATCTAGATCTAGATGTGGTGGCCATGTTGGTTGATCTGACGAGGGATCTATTGTTTACGTCAATCAAGATGGCGGCCATGTTGGTTGATATAACAAGAGAAGCTAACGAGGAATATTTGTTTACATCAAGCAAGATCATGGCGGCCATGTTGGTTGATCTGGAGATTAAGCTAACGAAGAATCTTTTATTTACGTTAACCAAGATGGTGGCCATGTTGGTTGGTCTAGAGAAGCTACCAGAACGAAGAATCTTTTTTTACGTACGTTAACCAAGATGGTGGCCATGTTGGTTGATCTGGAGAAGCTAACGAAGAATCTTTTATTTGCGTTAACCAAGATGGTGGCCATGTTGGTTGATCTGGAGAAGCTAACGAAGAATCTTTTATTTGCGTTAACCAAGATGGTGGCCATGTTGGTTGGTCTAGAGAAGCTAACGAAGAATCTTTTGTTTACGTTAACCAATATGGTGGCCATGTTGGTTGATCTGGAGAAGCTAACGAAGAATCTTTTGTTTACGTTAACCAATATGGTGGCCATGTTGGTTGATCTAACAAGAGAAGCTAACGAGGAATCTTTTATTTACGTTAACCAAGATGGTGGCCATGTTGGTTGATCTAACAAGAGAAGCTAACGAAGAATCTTTTGTTTACGTTAACCAATATGGTGGCCATGTTGGTTGATCTAACAAGAGAAGCTAACGAGGAATCTTTTGTTTACGTTAACCAATATGGTGGCCATGTTGGTTGATCTAACAAGAGAAGCTAACGAGGAATCTTTTATTTACGTTAACCAAGATGGTGGCCATGTTGGTTGATCTGGAGAAGCTAACGAAGAATCTTTTGTTTACGTTAACCAATATGGTGGTCATGTTAGTTGATATAACAAGAGAAGCTAACGAGGAATAATTTGTTTACGTTAACGAAGATGGCGGCCATGTTGGTTGATCTGACAAGAGAAGCTAACGGGGAATAATTTGTAAACGTCAACCAAGATGGCGGCGATAACGTCACGTGCAACTCAGCGATATGGGTTTCAGACCAAGGAAAGAGATGTTGCCAAATTTCCCAGGAAAATATGCATTAACAGTTCCCCTTTGTCTTAAATCTAGCTATTGTGAGGTACATAGCAATATTCCAATAAATGTATTCACATAACATATAAGAGGAACTGAGATGTCTTCACAGGCGTTAGACCGCAAGGATCACGAAAATTGGCCAGTCTCCAGAAGCTTGTGTTGGCCAATCGCCGAGTCGGTTGTCATGTAGTAAATGAAATGTTTTTGGGGAAAATTCTGCAAAGGAAATGTCTAAAATCGAGAGTTTACCCGTTATTTAATTTGGTTATTATTATTATTTTTATTTTTAGATAAATGTTTCAAATGTAGCAATCATGTTTGTTTCCAAATACATTTATTTTATTATCAACAACCATTTACTAATATCTGTATTTATTTATTTTAAGGGCGTGATGGATTGACCGCATTCCGAAATACTAACAGGTGAAATTACATCTCGAGAGTTACTACTTAAGGCACATTTTGCAATGATATGTAAGCTACAAAGACCTGATACATGACATTCAAGAACATTTACTATTCCAGTGGCTAAAAAGTGTCGATATAAGCGATTTGTAGTGATCATTCTGTGTATTCTTATTCCGGAACCCACCCTTAATAGGCGAATCTTTGTTTACGTTTTTTTCCATATTAGCATACATCAAACTTCAAGCTACGTACATACAAACAAACAGACTCCATAAATCGAAGAGATTGTCACACTTGATAATCACCAAAAATGTGAGAGTGATATGATAAATATATTTTGAGGAATGAGCATTTAAAAATCTCAAAATTTACAAAAAATGGAGGGCTGTCAGCAACTCTTGCCCCCAGCCCATTTTACAGTTTAGAAAATTCCATTTCTCCGTAAATATTTAACATATCTATCTCAAATATACGGTGATTACTAAGTTTAAAATTCTCTTTCAACTGATGTAGTCTGTTTGTTTGTAGCTTGAAGTTTAATTTATGCTAATGAAGCAAAAATGTAAACAATGACGTCAGCAAGGATTCCCTATTTGTAGTTTCACAACACGTGATGTAATTTAAGTTGTTGTTATCTCGTTCTGGTAGGTTACCCTTGTTAGTGGGTAGGGCTAGCGCTCGAAACGTCAGCTGCTACTCGCTTTCCACGGCGGTTAGCATACCTCAATCGACTTTAGTTGATTACATACCATTGTTTATCTTCCCCGCCGACGCAGACCAAAACTAGTTTTTACAGGAACTAGTTGCCTATCATACCCTTGTTAGTTAACCATTGTTTATATCCCATGGGTCCTCATAGCATCATTATAAACTACTCATTAGTACAAGAGTGCCACTTTACGCCAATCAGGTGTCTTTCTTTAAATAACCAGGCTGTGTCATGTTAATCTCAATTAGATTTCAAATAATTATCATTGAACAGACCCATGTATGAGGTGATTCATTCTCTTACCTCATTCTCTCTTGCGAGCACTTAAGTGAAAAATTGTCCTGCGCGCGAAAGATTGATCATAATGTGAAACATTTACCTGGTTTAATTCGTTATACATACTGAGTGGTCGATTTGCTCTTTTACCATATCCAGAAGGCACATTTCCAGCACCAGCGCCAAACGCATCTGTCGGAGAAAACCTCAACGCAAGAACGACTAGTGTTACCAAAAGAGCAGGAAAAATGCGACTCATTATTCTTTTGCTTTCAGCAATTGTCAGTGAAACTTGTCCTTACTTCGAGAAGGGCTAAATGGAATTACCCTTATACAAAAAATATTTTTATAGGTGCTATAATTTAATCAACTGATGAAACATGAAACTCGGATACGAAGTTTTTTAAAGCAGGAAGCTCTTGCAATTCATACTGTCTTCCGACAAGGAAATAAACCCTTTACAATGGTTCAAGCGTTGATTAATACTAAATACTTGGCAAGGTTAAAATTTCTTTATCTATAATTCAACCGAGGAACCTATTTTTGCTGTGTTATGGGTTTTTGTAAACGATACTTGCAAGATAACGGTTAAAGTGATGTACTTAAACTGATAAACCACCTTGATATAAAACGACCGATCCCAAGATCATCTCCATATATTCATCTCAATATATTAAAAAATAAAATAACATTTCTCTTGAAATCAAAGGTAAAGTTTCTTTAATCATACTCTTATTGGCTCTTCTAATATCATTCCTTTCTATACCGGTTGAAAGATTTGTCAGATCCCGACAAACAAAGTTGAGACAGCAATTTGAATTTATGAACAGCCTCACAAACCGATCCCTTCCGTCGCGTATGGAATTTTTGTAAGAAATTTAATGAAATTAGAAAGCCTGGAATAAACTATTTTAAGAGTGAAAAAATAATTGCCATTGCTTATTATATATGCGCCTATTGGCGAAGAAATAATTAAGCAGAGAGTTGTTTCTCCACACTCAGATCAACCATTTCGCTTAAAGTGCCTAAGAAGTGAAAGATCGAACCCGTTTTTATTTTATTTTATAGAATTGTAGTCTTCCCTTAGTGATTTTGTGCAGTTAAAAATAAATTTGGAGAGCGCAAACATAAATTTTTTTTCGTGTGTTGAAGTCAGGCATAATTGTCAAATTTTCACTTCATAGGCACAAAATCAATTTTTTTTTTTAAATCTTCCTGTTTTTGAAAGGTTCAGGTATCGGGTTTTCAGGATTTGTTGAGCCAAGATTTAGAAAACAGAATCTTGTAGTTTTAAGCAAACAATTTAAGTGCCATAAAGACCTGGATTGTATCCCGCTTTTCGGATGCCGTAAAGAGACAAACGATCATTTATAAGTACCTAAAACGCATCCCCAAGTTAAAAATCTATCCATCATTAAAATACCACTGAGGATGCACAAGATTCTTTGCACTTCAATTTTTTCCGGAATATATAGGGAGTAATATTAATCGTTCTCATACAAATCATATAAATTCCCATGTCACCTTCTCTCACGGTAAATTGTTGGATGATGTTGGGCGAATAATCGGCAATACAAAAGAAAATATCGCCCAACATCATCTAACATGGTGGCCAAACTAGCACAACATGTTGCGTTAAAGAATATTGGATGATGCCAATTGGACCAATATATTGCGCTCGTTTGGATGGGCATTTAGTGTCCACTTCGTTCGGTTTTCTTTGTTCTCCCGCGGTGTTCAAAACAGCTAAATTCCCTATCATTCTAAAAGCCGGAAAAGCGTGGCGATGATATGACTGTTTAGAGGTAGTCTACATAGATTACTTATAATCACTATACAGACGACCTCTTCAGTAGTAATAATAGCAGCCCTGCTCTTCCCATTGGCGGCAGTCTCCTTTGACAGGAGGCGCACTTTCCCGCCTGGAAAGAGAGATACGATTGTAGATTTGTCTCTACATCATGTCCATGCATTGTGACCCATGTGGGATGCTTGATATCATCGAATCTGCATGTCAGAAGTAAACTAATGTTAAATAGACCCATTCAGCTTATTGCCCCATTTCAGATCAACAACTCAATGTTTTATTTTCGAATTCTAGAAATGTATATATTAACCTCTTGGGATACAGAGAAACAATAAAACATTACTCAAGGTCAAGTCAGGTGATCTGAAATGAGACAACAATTAAACAGGCAAGCTGAATCGGTCTATTGCTCAGTTTGTCAGTCTTAGTAATTTTATGAGTAAAAAGAATCACGCAGTTCGAAGCGAGAGATCAAAACTTTATTTAGTAGCTCACACTGTGTTCACCGTTGGAATATAGAGGCGAAAATCGACCAAAATACGCAACGAGTTCTAATGCCTTTATGCTCGAACCTGTGTTATGTTGGCAGTACGGCAAACGTACTTCTCCTAAGACAAAGTGGTGCAGAGACGGTGAACGGACAACTTTCGCATTCCGACGCAATCTGGACCCGATATGACCTTCTTGATTTTAATACATTTCAAACTCCTTCCAACAAAATCTTGACCGAACGCGCACAACCGGATATGACCAGCTGGCTCGTAAACGACCAGCGTTTGAACTCCGTTTCCTATTTAATTTATTCGTCCACAGTTCTGGCGGCGGCTGTCGGCTATCTCTCTCTCTCGCTCACTCTCTCCCTCTCTCTTCCTCAGTTTCGTCTTGAGAGAGGGGGGAGGAATCGCTGCATGTCTCAAAACTGATAACGTCTGAGGTCGAACGTTTGTAGAAGAGGAAGCCACAAAAGATTGGAATAGCAAAAAAATACTAATCGTAGTCAAGTGTTTCAAAGAAACATAGATCCCAATAGCCAATCGAATTATTGTTATGCTTGTTTTGTTTGCCTACCGTTTCTCACTCCGTACCAAATGAATCGCTTTAAAATATGCTTCTTGCATATATCTCATAATATCCATTTGATTCCGTTTTCTTTGTTCTAGTTGGGTATTCATAACTACTAAATTATCCATCGTCTATAAACACTTTATAGACAATCCGGTAGCGAGTTTTCTATTTAAGCAATAGACCACATATTTCAATGGTTTACTGGCGAAATAAAGCACGCGGGATGTTGGGAGAACACAAGAAATGCTTGAAAATCACAAGCCGAAGGCGTGTATTGCTTTTATGATATAACTGCGACACAACGCCGGCACAATAGACCATAGAGTTTTGAGTCTATAAGCCAATCAGAGCGATCGTACTATCTGGGTTATATTACAAATATGTATAGATGACCTCTTCAACTAAATCAGCCTCACATCTTCCCTGCGCCCTTGGAAGCTATATCCCTAAAATCCTCGGAGCGAGTTAACACGCTTACACATTTTCACATCACACCTCAGTTCTTTGTTCTTTGCCAGGGAATATATATATATATATTTTTTCCCTTGCGTTTTAATATATATCCTCCCTCAGAATTACTCACTCTTTACAGGTACGTAGGGAGACGGCAAAGGAGAAGAGTCACGAGCCGGAAGTCGAACCTCGATTGATCGCTTTCTAGCCCTCTGTCCTATCCACTACACTACAAACTACGTTCGTTGAAAGACTCGAGGAAAACAACAACGAGAAGCCTTGAGAACAGTAAATTTATACAACAATGGCCTATAGGCTTTCAAATGATTTATGAAGAGAAAACCTTGCCAATTGCATGTGAAAAATATATACTTTAGCGGTTAAAACAACGCGCACACTCTTTGTATCATAATTAAAAGCCAGTATAAAAGGTCTTAATTCATGATAATTTTTTTTAAACAAAGAAATCGATGATTTGTCATCTTCAAGACTTTGATAAACGATCGAGTCTATAATTTGCTTAGTTATAATTTGCCGGAAAAGTCCAGCTGTAACTACTCATTGATATTTTCAAGAGACTTTTCTCTCCTCTTTAGTGTTGTTTGATATTCCGAGGGCGTAATTGTATTTCGGCACTCTACCTATCTACTCGTTTTCCCTGAAGTCAAGGCAAATGTAATTATTGGTTTAAAAGATTTAGTATAGGTTAAGTTATACCGAATCATAAAAGTCGATATGAATCTAAAAGCAATACCACGCTTTTGCCTGCTGTGGTAAGAGTGTTTTTCGTTCTTTCTGCGTTTACTTTTGTTTCTTTTCCTATATATAATTTTCATTTCCTTTAAATACACCACGAACTTCTCCGAAGCCTGTAAACTCAGTTTTTACGACTGATAATGAAAAAAGACACGAAAACTGATTCCTGAAATCCTTTTACAATGAGCTTTATTCAGTTTTTCTTGTCAATCGATAACTAAAGCAAAGTATACTAAGTATAGTCGATCATCCCATAATAAAAGTTCAAGAAGCAAGTTATTCCTTTTCGAAACGTCAGGAAAATAAACCACTGTGGACAAAGTGTAATTATTTCTCAAATTTTGGTAAACTGGGTTTACGAGAAACGTGCATTATCAAACCATTAATCAAGCAAATATTGTCACGTTTTGTTAAAAGGTGCATTACAATAATCCTTTCCCGGTATTTCTTAAGGCCGAAAAATAACTGCATCAGTGTGATCAGTAAACAGGATTTTCAAACTGTAAATGTGAAATCTCTCTGAGTATTGTTGAATCTAGTCTGCAAAGAAAAACTACTTATGCAGAACATTAACCCTTTTAATTCCTGTCAAACCTGTATCTCGCGCTGAACTGAATCGTTTACCCCTTTAAAAAAAACGTTATCCAATCAGAAGCGAGAATCGACAAGCAAAGACCGAAAAGGATGTCGGTACTTCGTGCTTGTAACTGATTTAATCAGATGTCTATGTATAGTCAGTATAAACTTACAAACATGAAAAACTGCAGAATGAAGTTTATAACTTATGTTTGCGGCTACATGATCATGAAATATTAATTTGAGAATAACTTTATTCATAATAACCAGAGACCTTCTCGGTCTTGGCTTGTCGCTTTTGATCGGACAACCTTTTTAAAATAGGTGTATTCAAAGACTGTAGAATAATCGGAAAACGGCAATTTCACAGCCGCGTTATAATCTGTTGAATCCTTTTGCTTCTATTTCCAGTTTTCAAGAAAGCTTAGATTTTAATCACCAGAAAATGTGTTTCATACGTTTTGAAGAGGTTCATTCTCACGAGTTCGCCTCTCCAGCCAAGTGCTGTATACTCTGCTTGGACTTGCACCCAGTCCTCACGAATGAAAAGTCGCGCATGCGCTGTTACACCACTGAGTCGGTTGTACAAAGTGCCCGTTGAGACCGACAGAATAGTCCAATTCGTAGTTCTTGACCGCCATTTTGAAAGGTAACCAAGCCTTTGATGACATCGAGGCTGGAGTTCAGACAGCTCAGTTAGAGGCTTGTATCTAGTTAGCATGATAATCAATATTTATCCATATTCATAGAAAGAGGGTTTGTATCAGTGCAGGGTCAACTACAGCCTTCTTGCAAGGATAAGGCTTGGTTACCTTTCAAGAACTACGAAGCTGGGAGAGACTTGTTTCCATACCTGAAACCGTCCTTGGTCTGAAAGGTTACATACACTAACAGAAACCCGACCATAAAAAATACCCGTCCCTAACCGGTCAGTAAACATAAGTTCCCAGGCAAACGACGAGGTTTTAGGGCTAATTTGGACATTACCTCCGTGTAAGAAGTCATAAAACTCCCTTTGTTAACTATGAATAATTTGAGACTTAGAATATTTCCCGAGCACTCGAAGCGGCACTTATAAATTTTACAAGGATTAGGGAGCCTCTATTTGAAAACAAATTTACACTGCGCTAACCCAAACGCTAACCCTACCATAACCCTAACCGCTAGACCACGAGTGAATTCGCTTGGTGACAATCGTTTTTTTCACGTATTTATATCCACTAATGATGAGTAGCTGTATAACTTATAGTATTCAATACATACACTATAATCGGTAATACGACAACTCACCGAGCGCGCGAGGGCATGGTCTCTAGGGAATGGGTTTTACACCGAGGTAAAGCCCTAATTTGTGGCTAGAGTTCACAGGTAAAGAAGAAGAGAAGATAAACGAGAGAGAAAACAATGTCGGTTCTCCTGGGGTTTGAAACCATAACATTCAGCATTTAAGTCGAACATCATAGAAGACCATCCACACTCGGATAGTGACAAAGTTTCATTTTTATACTTGATTGCATGTTGCCTGTGAACTGATTAGTACCAATTCGTCTAGAGGCCAAGGGTAGTTTGAATGATGGAAAGAAGTGTCTGCCCAGTTACATGTGGATGATCGCCATCTTCATATTTCAACCCCCAACCAAAAGTCTCCTATATATTAACAATAAGGTAATTAATAGTTGCGCGTAACCTGGTACGGTCATAACTGCATATATATCTTCTCGTTTTACAAGTTGCTTACTAATAGTTATAGGTTGCATGAAATGGCAGAAATCAAATAACAACAACAATTATATTTACCTGTCTCTAGTAATATATTCTCACCGAGAGCATCCGCAAACAATGCCAAGGGTGATACTAAGTTATGGGAGGCATCACAGGCAGCCCAAGCTCACGATTTGTGGCTCTTACAAATCCTACGGTAGATTACGTGATCACTCGCGCAAGATTTATTGCGTGATAGCGCGCGCTAGAGTCACCGTTTTCTCCAGAAATTTTCCTTGTCATCTCACTAATAGAGTTTCCATTGATTTCTTATCGTGGTGAAATAAAGGTAATGAAATAACATTTTGCAATAAATGTACCTCGAGTGTTCTTTTCTTATGTCCTTGGGTATTCTCTGCTATTTTGGGCTAGTTTGGATCGGTTTTAGAGAGCTTTGGATTTTTGAGATCTCTAGCTCTCTCTATAATGAAATGACAAGGCTGCACAGTCCGTTGAGCACATCAAATCACTCGAAGGGCAAAAAAAAAACTAAAATCACTTCAATCGTCGCCAGACTCCACAAAAGGACGTACCGAATATCTGTCTACGTTTATTTCGGGGTGGAATTCCAAAATTTTACATTTTAGCCCTCGTAAACCATTTGTGGTATCAAAAACCGCTATTTGAAAACCCGCAGATGCTGGTAACAATAATAATAATAATAATTAAGTTCTTTTGCCAGAGAGCCCACTCACAATAGTGATTTTCAGTGAGGCCCTGCAGGAACATAGAAAAAGTAAAGAGAAAAAAAAAATATATACATAAATAAATTAAAAATAAAAACAATAATATATATATTACTTCGGTTGTAAAAACTAGGGTTAAAATATTGGTTAAAAGATAAAGTTCTAATATTTTCGGGCAGACTATTCCAATCATTAATACAATGACAGGCAAAGCGGTTTTGTCCCCAGGTACGGTTGGAATGTGGCTTTCGTAGATTGTTCTTATTGCGAGTACTATAATTATGGATGTCGGCAAAAGATAAAAAAATAAAATTCCAGTCTAAAAGTCCGTTTAACCCCTTATAAGTAAAGATTAGACGATGTATGCGTCGTCTCGTTGACATCGTCTTCCAATCTAGATCTGCCAGAGCTTTAGTAGTCGAAGAGTGCCTAGGTCTGTCTAGAATTACTTTGGCAGCAGCGCTTTGGGTGACTTGGATCTTCTGCATTAAGGTTTCGTTGTGCTTATCGCCCCACACGACGTTCCCGTAGTCCAATATTGGCAGGATCATTGTCTTGACAAATAGTTCTCTTGTGGCCATTGGTAGTAGGTGCTTAATTCTTCGAAGGATTCCAATTCGTTTATATGCTTTCTTGCTAACGTAGTCCACATGTTCTGCCCAGGATAGAGTCTCATGGATAATCACGCCCAAGTATTTAAAAGACTCTACCTTGTCTAATTCTTTATTGTTAATATTTAGAGTTACTTGATCAAAGGATTTGAGTCTCTTCGATCCTCCGATTAGCATAAATTTAGATTTACTAATATTCAGGGTAAGTTTATGTTCCGCAAGCCATTGCGCCAGTCGGTGCAGATCCTCATTCAGAAGTCTCTGTAGCTCGGATGCTGATTTTGAAGAGCAGTATAGCGCTGTGTCGTCCGCAAATAATGTAGCGTTGGTATTAATCAGGCAGTTAGGTAATTCATTCACATAGACAGAGAACAATAGAGGGCCAAGAATGGACCCTTGAGGGACTCCCTAACTTAGTCCCGAGACAGCGGGACGTCCCGCAGATGACAAATGCGCTCTGATTGGTTGGTCGTCGTCACGTGGGGTTTGTCATCGTCACGTGGTGGAGTGTGGCAAACCCCACCGGTGACGACGACCAACCAATCAGAGCGCATTTGCCATCCGCGGGACGTCCCGCTGTCTCGGGACTAAGTTACCAGCATCTGCAGGTTTCCAAATAGCGGTTTTTGATACCACAAATATGTGGTTTACGAGGGCTAAAATGTAAAATTTTGGAATTCCACCCCGAAATAAACGTAGACAGATATTCGGTACGTCCTTTTGTGGAGTCTGGCGACGATTGAAGTGATGTTAGAGTGTTTTTTTGCCCTTCGAGTGATTTGATGTGCTCAACGGACTGTGCAGCCTTATCATTTCATTATAGAGAGAGATCTCAAAAATCAAAAGCTCTCTAAAACCGATCCAAACTAGCCCAAGGACATAAGAAAAGAACACTCGAGGTACATTTATTGCAAAATGTTATTTCATTACCTTTATTTTACCACGATAAGAAATCAATGCAAACTCTATTAGTGAGGTGACAAGGAAAATTTCTGGAGAAAACGGTGACTCTAGCGCGCGCTATCACGCAATCGATCTTGCTCGAGCAATCACGTAATCTACGTAGGATTTGTAAGAGCCACAAGTCGTGAGCTTGGGCTGCCTGTGGAGGCATGGGCGTAGCTGCCTTTAAGCCAATGAGCCCGGGCTTACAAACTTTACGCCGGTTCATTAGTCTGTTCTTGATTCCCTTACCCTCACTAAACTCGCGAAGTTTGGAACGGGCTTACAAACCAAAAATGGCTAGCTTCGTCCCTGGGAGGAATCAGCCCGAGGCGGTTGAGAGCGTGTAGCTCCCAGTGAGGGTAAAGAGGTTCATCGCTGCGGGGAGGAGGGTGGGGCGTAGCAGCGGACTTCCGTGTCTAGATGACAAGACTAAAGAGGACTTATTGAACAAGGCGAGGCTCTTTATATACGTAAAGCGTCATCTGGTCATACGCGATGGTTTTGTCCACCGTTCGACCCCCAATACCGTGCCATTTGACGGCATGAGGCTCCAACATATTTAAGTGGACATTTAAATCAGTAGTATTTCGCTGAATAAACTTGTTCAAACGACGAATAAAGGAGTGACCGAGAAATAAAACACGTGGTGTAGCCATTACTATCGCGTATCGAGAAAGCTCAGCGGAGGAACTTGACAAATTGAACAGTATGTATACAGTCAGAGTAATGGGAGGTACTAACATATATCGAACCAATGCTTTAACAAATATGTAACAAAGAATTAATGCTAGTGGACACTTGCCTGAAAAAATCTCGCCTCAGGGTCTCTGAATGAAGTATACGCAAAGCTGTAGGAAGGGCGGAGTGGTTGGCAAACAACTACCTATATCCCATCAATGGGAACGCCCAAAAATCTAACTGGTCAGAAATGACAAAGGCCGCCGTAAAATAATACCGTGGCCTGTAGACTATCAATTAACACGTACAATAATGCGAAATGCCTCGACATAAAATCACATTATGCTTTGACATAATGTTTGTTTTCAAATGGCCATTGTATGCGGAGCTCCCGGTGAGAATAGTGTTCTTAATACCTCTTATGGGAAAGAGTTAACTTTTGAAAGAGAAAACTTCGAGTAGCACGGAGCCTCTCGAGACCTTTGTACTGCACTTTCTAAAGGTTAGCTATAGGGTGTTTTCTCTACTTTTTCTATTGTACATAAATGACTTCAATAAGTGTTCAGAGCTCTTAGATTTCCATCTTTTTGCCGGCCGATGATTCTAATTTATTTTATAAACATAAAAATATTTTAGCTCTTCAATCTAATATAAACAATGGGTTAAACAATATTCATGTCCTGCTGTGTGCTAATAAACTTTCTTTAACTGTAGAAAAGTCAAACTAAACTTTGTCATATTTCATCCTCCACTAAAGAAAATAATATTTGATATAAAGTTACACATCAATGGCAAAGAATTCAAAAGAGATTATTGCATTAAATATATTTGTATCTTAATTGTCTCATCTTAATGGAAAATCCAGGTTGATTTTATTGCAAAGAAGCAATAAAAAGAAGTGTAGGTATCCTTACTAAACTCTGCTATTATGTAAATAAAAATACTCTTGTTAACCGATATTATGCTTTAATATATCCATTTCTAATTTATGGCATAATTGTTTGGGGTAATACTTACCCTCAACCATTCAGCCTTTACATATTTTACAGAAAAAAGCTACACCCATGACTTTTTCTAAATTTGATGCACACTCAAGCCCAAATTTCAAATGTTCTGATCTTGTCACCCTACATATTACAGTCTTTATGCATAAATTTCATAATCATCTTTTGCCATCTGTATTTAATATTTGTTTCGCTGCTGTCAACAAAATATTAATTGTGGAACTCCCTCGATGAAATCAATAAAATCTTATCCACCTCTCAATTAAAAATCAATTTCAAAATTAGCTTTATTTAAAAAAATTAAACTCCTTTTGCTATTGTTTTCCTCTTCCAATCTTGACAACTCGACGCCATTATAGATTCTGTTTTTTTATTTTTTTTATTGTTGTTCTAAAAGTACTTTATAGTATTTACTTTCTCTGTTTGCATGTTGTTTTCCTTCGTGTGTACGTGAGTGTCCCGACCGCCAAATTGTAAAGAAACCCACTGTAATTATTTAATTGACTGCCTGATATTTTAGCCCTCATGGTTATTTCAGGTAGTCAGTACCCTAATTGTATTTAAATTATTTATCATCTGTATTTCTCACATGGTTTACAAATAAGTAAGGGTTAATGAATGGCCACGAGTGTGATATGAGTAATGTTTAACGGCCACGAGTGGACATTCATTAACCAATTTATCTTATTCCGTTTAACCCAGAAAGAAATGAAGTCAAATTTTTTTTAAGATTAACAAATCGGTTTTGTTGGTGTGTGATAAATAGATATCATAAGTTCCATCATAGTTAATAGAGTGGAATGGTTATGAAACCCAGCGACCTTCTTTGTTATATGTCTTTGTTAGCTTTTTTCAACCACTACCCTGCACAAAACACAATAGAAATTCCAATGTGTTAATCAATCAGCCAATAGAAACGTGTGAGTTCAGTCGTTCAGGGGACGTTAATGAACTATGACCGTGCACAATCTTTTGTCTTACTTCTTCCAACATAAATCGCAGCGCCTTTGTCAGCCCTTTGAAGTTTGCCGGCTTTCATAACCATTCCACTCTATTAACTATGATTCCAAATTTCGAAATCACATGCACGTGAAATAGTTTTACATTTTGAAATTCACGTGCAAATGAACATGAAATCAAAACATTTTTCGTTGGAATTGTATTTATGCAAAATAGGCAGGCATAACTGTCAAATATATTTGGCACAACAACCACAGTTGATTATTCTTCTCGCTAGCAATGGAGTTGTTACGGTTAGACTTCGCTGTTCTTTAGGTCGTATCCTATTGGACTTCACCGGCTGATAAATAATCCCATTGTTTTAGGGTTAGGGTTTGTATTGTTTTAGGGGTAGGCTATTGTTTGGGTAACCAATAACATTTCAGATTGCAAACGGTGAAGTATTCCCCTAGGGTTAGGGGGGTTAGGGGGGTACTCCCTTATGTGGCCTATAGGGAGACGTGCCGCTGGGCAGGGTACGGTTTTTGGCCTCTCTGTCCTGAACAGGGTATACAATTTCATGCGAGTCTGTCCTAAACGGCAGGGTCTGAAGAGTCTGTCCTAAAAGGTTATTGATTGCACGATTATCCTCGTCGCACCGGTCTTTAACATGCAATCAGATCATTTCAGAGACTCCACAAGATCATTGTCACCCAATCATTGCAATTGCCAATAAAACACCTGAAAATTGAGTAAAACAATATAGTCTGTATTTTGTCATTTGTCCTAAACAGGGTCCTAAAGAGGGTGGAGGAACAGAACAGGGAGGAGGGAAAATTGGCAAAAAAAAACCAGGGAGGAGGAAGAATTTAGCATATAGGGAGGGGGGAGAAAATGGGATCTACATACATGCTCTAGAGAGAAATTTTAAAACTCGCTAGGGAGGAGGGAGAAATGTCGAAAAAAATAGGGAGGAGTGAGATTTCACTACCCGTTCCTCTCCACTCCCTAAACTAGAGGGTGTTGTTCTACACAGGGTTTCAAACCATCAGCGGCACCACTATACCCAAACATGGGTCTGGGAGTCTGGCCCAGTTATTAGAAGAGATTAATACCCAAGACCTTGTTTCTGGGATAAACATGGCGATTTTTTCTGTGGAAGTGCTGCTGTTTCTTGAGAATAACAATGAGTTTCAGGATTCAAAGAAACACTATGGCGATATAGTGACCGAAAATGATTTAGAGAGGAGAAACGTCGAAAGAGTACCAGCTAACACGAGACATTCAACGAAGTGGGCAGTCAAAGTTTGAGAGTCGTGGGTAAACTTTCGAAAGAAAGCTGTCGCTACTGCTGAATGTTGCTACTTTCGGGGTTTAACACAACTGGCGCTGGTAATCTCCTGTCGCACGAGAGTTCCAGGGAGTACGAGTTATAAATGGCAAGTTCAACGTGTGACTTGCGCGCGCAGTCTAGGTCCTCTGACTAATCTGTCATTCCCCACGATCAGTTGCTCAACGATGCCCAGCAGCCATTTCCCCCGGTCACTTTCTGGTGATTTGATAATCACCACGTCACCGACGGCTGGTGAGGCCCCTTGTGCTCCGGCCTGAGCGCGGTGTCTCTCGCGAAGACTGCGCAGCACTCTCGAGTCCAACGACCCACAAGGCCTCTTTATACTTCGATTCAGCAAGTGCTTCGCCCGTTTGCGCAGGTCAGCGCTTTCAAAGTGATGTGGTTGTAACCCTGGCTGCGTGTTACTGTTCAGGAACAGCATGGAGTTTGGGATAAGCAGTGGTCGTTGAACGTCGTTGTCGATCATGTCCACGTAACTTAGTAGCCGGTTGTTGAGCGCGCTATCTCAACATCGAGTAAAACGTCCTGCAACTCCTTCCAGTGTAACACTCCGTTCCCGATGGTTTTGTTTGGGGATCATTTGACAAGACCAAGTATTCTCTCAAACTGTCCGCCCCACCACGGGGCGCAGCTCAGGTTGACTGCCATCTGATCTGGTTGGTAGATAGGTAGTCTTGCAGTCGTTCGTCGTCCGCGACAGCTCTTATCCACTTTGCAGCACCAACTAAGGTCCGGCCATTGTCGAAGTAGATTCTTTCTGGCTGCTCATGACGCGCGATGAATCACTTCCGCTGATTCGGCAGAAGATCAAGATAGAATCCTCTCGAGAGACTGCAGGCATATAAGAGGACGTATGCCTTTTCCTCCCGTTGCTTGAATAAGCGATATCGCAGTGGCCCGGCGTAGTCGATTCCAATCACTTGGTATGGGTTAGTGCCTTGAGTGCGGGAAGTAGGTAAGCACTTTCTTCACCAGCCGCCTTAGTATCCAGTACTTGCTTTGCACCTTGGCCATGGTAAGCCCCGCTCCCCCATGCAGTATTTGTCTGCATTTAACATCAGCAGAAATATCGGCGAGAGAACTACATCGCTATTTGTTAAAATTAAGTGAGGATAAACTTAAGGTAAGGGCTCTTTCCACACCCCGTTTTGAAAAGTTCTTCATGTACAAATTTGCATTGTATTTTCCCGCCTAATTTTTCGCAACGGTGGTTTCCATGGTAACGTTATCACTCGTAGGTTTAAACAACCAGTTTCTACAATTCTATAAAGTTTTATGATTTTTACTTGAAAGGTGGTCAAGAAAACACGAAAGAATTTTGCCTCGTTTTCATGTTCAAGCCAAGCCTTAATACACTTGAGCGAAATAGCAGTGGAAACACTCGCCCTTCTGGCTCGTGTCCGCACCTTAACTAGCCTGACTGACAACGCAACATTCTGGCAACCCACCGCACCCCTTAGTACGTTTGGAGTGGTAAGTGTGATTTTGGCAAACTCCGACTGCTAATCGAATGTGTCACGAAATAACACATCTCGCCGAAGGTGTGCAAGAAGCATAACATCCCAATAGAGGTTTTGCACCACCACGTGATGGCAGCCATGTTGGTGGCCAGAACAATAGAATGTTATTCCTTTGAGATTTAATTTTTCACATGATTGAACAAATCTCATTGTTCTGGCCACCAACATGGCTGCCATCACGTGGTGGTGCAAAACCTCTATAGGGCATTTTCACGCCGATGGCGTCATTTTACTACAATGCAACTACCAGAATCTTTTTCAAATTATTTTTCTTATTCAGATTTTCCAATTCCTTTGATACCAAGACAATAGTCCAAATTATAAGAACAAAACGATCCGCGCAAAGCGTTCTGGTAATTGTGACATGTGACGTCATCATTGCAAGTGTACTATTGTCTTCGAAAAAGTCAACTGACGATAAGACCACTGATTGTTCAGGAGTGTTTTGTCAAAGTACAGTCTATATTCTTGTGTCGCTGGACAAGATGGCCGTCTTTGATGACGTCATACATGATATGCTTTAATGTTCTACACTCCCACAAAGAGATTATTTTCGACCAATCAAAGTCCGAAAACCGAAGCATTATTAATTACGTAAACACAGATAGTTTATTTGATTATAATGTTGTTTTAATATTCAGTTTATCTTTAATTCATCGAAGTAGTTAGCAAAACCTTATCATATTACTTTTAACGTCTGTCTCCTGTTATGTGGCTGTCTGTTTGAAGGAAAACCGCAATTGTGAAGTGTGGATTGCACTTGTTCTTGGGAACATTGAGAGTAAATTCTGTTGCAATTGTACGATATATGATTACAAACAAAGTAGACAAGAAAATCCCGTAAACTATGCTGTTCTTGGCAAAACACCTCATCTTTTGCAATCCAAATATTTCGGATTCTTTCTGACAGACTTTTGTTCATTTTACATTCTGTATCATTTATCGAGTCATTTACACTGTTAAACTAAACTTTTGTTAGACAACTCAACCTTAATTTCCTAGACGTTCAGTTACTTTCCTACATTGGACCTCTTTTTCGCTTCATACTGATTAGAGCTACTTAGTGACACTCCTCTTTTTCCTGTCCAGTCAGTGCCAAACCGACCGCTATGTGGAGGCATACCTCTTTTTCCTGTCCAGTCAGTGCCAAACCGACCGCTATGTGGAGGCATACCTCTTTTTCCTGGCCAGTCAGTGCCAAACCGACCGCTATGTGGAGGCATACCTCTTTTTCCTGGCCAGTCAGTGCCAAACCGACCGCTATGTGGAGGCATACCTCTTTTTCCTGGCCAGTCAGTGCCAAACCGACCGCTATGTGGAGGCATACCTCTTTTTCCTGGCCAGTCAGTGCCAAACCGATCGCTATGTGGAGGCATACCTCTTTTTCCTGTCCAGTCAGTGCCAAACCGACCGCTATGTGGAGGCATACCTCTTTTTCCTGGCCAGTCAGTGCCAAACCGACCGCTATGTGGAGGCATACCTCTTTTTCCTGGCCAGTCAGTGCCAAACCGACCGCTATGTGGAGGCATACCTCTTTTTCCTGGCCAGTCAGTGCCAAACCGACCGCTATGTGGAGGCATGCCTCTTTTTCCTGGCCAGTCAGTGCCAAACCGACCGCTCTGTGGAAGAACCCCTCTCTTTCCTTCAGAGTCATGCGGGCCAAACCGACTCATAATTGGAGGTGCACCTCGTGGTTTTAAAATAGATCTCAGATGATTGACTAACGGTTTGGTAATTTCTCCTCCTTCCTCTTTCTTGCCGCTGACTGCAAGCAGGAAAAGGGCAGGTAACCATAATACAGTGGCTGTCATCCTGATAGGATCTAGACAATATAGTTGGGGACAAAAGGATAAGTATCTCATCACTTGCATTTCTTGTTTTATCATTCAGTATTTTTAAATAAATGGTAAGTCAGCAGCTGCATTATCAGTCTCATTGCCTCATTATCAGTCTCATTGCAACTTTAAAGAATCAGTATTCAGACTTCTTTGCGATGCGATTTGAACATGACTTGTAAAAACATTTAGATCAGGATTTTTAAAGCTAGTCCTTTGGCTTTGCCGTTTCGGCCGTTGACCACAACTTTATAAATAAGCTCAAATTGTTTGGGTGTCTTTTTAACTTTAATTTTAGGGCACGGAGAAGCTTGAATGATATCTCATTTCAAAGCTACAACTTTAAAGAATCAGTATTCAGACTTGTTTGCGATGCGAATTAAACAGCTCAACTAGCTGACAGAGTTTCTTTGGTTGACTTTTTAACTTATAGGATCGTTATATATCGTTTAGCTGTTAATTAACTTGCTTCTATTGAAGCCAACTTTCACACTTTCCGCCGGCAGGGGATGGCTAGGGACTAGCAACTCCCAAAGCAGATTTATATAAGCCAATCGTAAGACAATCTTCTAACTCATTGACTTTCTAATTATATGGCCTAATTTATTCAAAGAACTAATGAGAGGGCGGAGGAACAGAACAGGGAGGAGGGAGAATTGGAAATGAAATGTCCAGAAAAACTAGGGAGGAGGAAGAATTTAGCATACAGGGAGGAGGGAGAAAATGGGATCTACATACATGCTCTAGAGAGAAATTTTAAAACTCACTAGGGAGGAGGGAGAAATGTCGGAAAAAAAATAGGGAGGAGTGAGATTTCACTACCCGTTCCTCTCCACTCTAATGAGTGTCCATCGAACAAAGGCCATTCTGCGCGATGCGTACCCAGAGCTCTTTCACCATTGGGAGAGCTCTGGTAACAGCCATTTGTTGGTCTTTGTTCATTGGCTGAAATATTAACGCATCCGTAGGAAGGATTCGCAGTACTCAAGTGTGATTGAGTAATAGGCCTTTTGCATCAATTGATCACGTGACGATTTACCCATAGTAACGCCTGTGTAGAGGGAAAGCCATTCTAACATTCCTTGGCAAGAGAGAGAGAGCGTGAGAGACGCGAGCGTGAAACCTCAATACTAGAAGTTCTGCCGGTTCCTTTGTTATTCGTTTTCAGCCCAAATTTATCAGAACTATTTAGCTTTAAATCTTAAAGTTCAGTGTAAGAGGATTTTAAGAGCCGTAAGACGATCAGAAATAGCTTTCTGAAGCCAAAACCGAATCGGACTCTGCGAGTTACTCGCAACACGATGGCGGCCTCAACAGACAACAGGTAAGAAGCTGACTTCGGGAATTTACTTTTCTTCCACGCTTTAAATCGTTTTTATGTTCTAGAAAAATTATGTGATGACAGGAGATGTATGCATTACTCTACCATAGCCGAGGAGACGCCGCTAGGAGACGCTGGTGCGTATAAACTGGAAAGCGCTACCACTGTTGTGTGCCACAAATATGCAGTGGTGATTCACGCTACAACGATGGACTTTCCTTTCATCGCAAAAATTCACTAGTAAAGACATGGGATTAAGGTCTCAGTGGATCTGTACAGATCACCAAAATTCGAAGTAACGAGGGGCTTTATTTCAGGATTACAGACTCTAGTGTTGTTGTTGATTTAAAAAAAGAGAGAACCTGTCACATAGGAAAACCAGCTACCCAACAACCTATATCAAGTTGTTATTCGTTCTTCAGTGATTCCTGGAGCCTGTAACGCCTTCCAGTTCATACAACACCAGCGTCTCCTAACGTCTAAAGGCCAATGGAAATAAAATGATTTGCTTTCCTCTGCAGTTTATTGTTTTCAAGTTCTATTTTTGCCGACAATGGGGAAAATGGCGACTACTTGCATTCTCACGCGCAGCTATTGTATTTTGCAATAATTAATTAATACCTTTGTTTTGCGGCGTCGACTTGTTGCGTAAGGTTCCCTTTTGAATTTTAAACAAAATAAAATTACCAAATTTATTTACGTGTGTAATCTTCTAGCCGACAAAGGAATGGTCTGCCAATACAATCGGGGACACGAATTCTACGGTCGAATTGAAATATTGGTTTTGCCGACGGGATAAGAAAAATCTCTAATTTGCTAGCGTTTACTATTCGGAAAAATCGAATTTAAATAAGTTCAGTATAATTGTTATCTTCCCATTGAATGTTATGGAGGACCAGGCATGTAAGCTAGATTAAACAAACGTATATACTTCATGGTAGTGTTTCGTTCCATATAATCTCCCTGCATAATCATTTTCTCTACTGTTTTACAGTATTATGCAGGGAGACCATATGTATGGAACGAAACACTACCATGAAGTATATACCAAACGTTTTCAAGAAAATGCTTCCCACGCATGCGCTAATATTTCAGCGAATCAGTAAAGACCAGAAAATGGCTGTTACCAGGCTCTCTCGTGGCGACAGAGCTCTGGATACGAGACTGCTGCATTATGACAATTACGCAAGTAACATTTCGGCGACAAAGCTTAAGTTGCCTTCCATCGATATCTATTGGCCCGAGTTCGGTTGGCAGTGTCAGCCTCCTCTTTATTTTGTAATACACCTTACCGAATATTTTCCCCACGCTATACAAAAACGAGCCGGAAATTTGGTACTCGCATCAACCACTAAAGTAGTACAATCTTAATAGCTCGCTTTACCCGATCGCCTCGTTTCTGCGTAACGCCTGATAAATATTCCGGTGAGGTCTATTACTATACGTAGCGATGTTTCCTGTTTATAAACATTACAATTGTTATGCTAATGTATAGCCATGATTTTAAAAGGCCGCTTTGTGTCAGCATAGTTAATAGCTAGAAGGGAATGGTTAGGAAACCCGGCAAACTTCAAAGGAGCTAACAAAGGCACTACAATTTAGGCTGGAAGTGGGTAACACAAAATGTTGTGCACCATCACTATTGGCTAATTGATTAACATATTCCATGATCTATTGTGTTTTGTGCACGGTCACGGTTGAAAAAAGCGATCAAAGACCTATAACAAAGAAGGTCTCTGCGTTTCATAACCATTCCTCTCTATTAACTGTGGTGTCAGGAACCAATATATAAGTCTCGACACACTGGAGTGAATGACAATGATGCCGTATCAGTGAACATCGCTATTACACGGTTTTCATGTAAGAAGTTTAATTATTTTGTTATAACTATAAAAATAATGCGAAGTTTGGGAAAATAACTTGAAATAGCTGGTGAAAATACCAGCCCGTTCATTTATATGAAAAGCAGTTGAGATGAATAAAATAATGTAGACAGTGTTCATTTGTAATATAAATACGTACATTCTCCTGTAGTGTGCGATCAGTATGGATTAGCCAATAAGAAATCGGGATAGTTATCTATGTTACAAATGTGCAATGGTAAACGCTATTTTGACCAATCATATTTATAAAAATACCACAAATTTAGGATTACAACGAAAGGCATGGCTTCACTATTTGTGGCACTTACGAGATTGAATGGTTGCCATAGTGCCTGAAGAAATTAAGTTAGTTTAACTGATATTTAACTATTACTTGGATTTCTAATCTTCGCCTCTCATTTTTCTGATCTTATTTATCATAAAGTATCCCAATGTTCGCAATGCTACTTGACTTTATAGCATCATAAACATATATTATGTGAATTGCCGTCCAATACTGCCCGGCGCATAGCCCGATAAAAATTCAATGAAACGAACAACTACTTCACAAAATTAGTAACTCTTTTTGCTTACTTAGAGTATTTCTAGCATCGGACGAGTTTTCTAGATCTGTTCTGAAGTAATAATATTTCATGGCGTAATGAATTTGCCTTACTTTGTTTACAATAGAATAGAATATGTATTTGACCTAATGTAAGATTTGAGCAAAACTGAATATAGATCTGAATTGAGCACAAATTATTTCTTATACATTTATCCCAAACTCAATAGCCTCAGTAAACAGAACAATATACTGGTGTCCATTATCAGGAATTTGCAAGGCTTCAGTTACTATCAATGCTGCAACTTACCTTTCAAAATAGTTCTAGGAGGGAGTGATCTATACCTTTTTGAATCTCGACTTTGATTGAAGTCAAGAAAGAAGTAACACTTCCGATAAGAGCTAGTCGAGCGAGAGTTACTCAGTTGCGCTGTCAACCAGATTGAAAGACCAATATATTTGAAATTACTTCCTTTACTTTCTTAGATACGGAAATTCGACTGATCGTGGCGACTTACGGAAGGTAATAATTGCTTATTATCTCCGCTTATAAGGAAGACAAATTATTGTGTGAATAAGTAACTTATAGTTAAAATGATACGCGCAGGAGAGGTTGTTAATGAGCGAAACCAATAAATCGCAGAGGAAAAAGACAAAGATCATGAGCATATTTATATAACACACTCAACGAAAATGTACACGTTCGTTTTCAGTAAAATCAAATTATAATCACCTATACTGACCTAATTTGGATAGGGTAACTGAAATACTTGACATTAATTTGATTTTTAGGGCCGTTTCAGACGCAAACTTTTCATGCGCCCGTAGGAGCGACTGGTTTGTTCAGACGGCGAACTTTTCATGTGCCCGTAGGAGCGACTGGTTTGTTCAGACGGCGAACTTTTCATGCGCCCGTAGGAGCTACTGGTTTGTTCAGACGGCGAACTTTTCATGCGCCCGTAGGAGCTACTGGTTTGTTCAGACGGCGAAAGTTTCATGCGCCCGTAGGAGCTACTGGTTTGTTCAGACGGCGAACTTTTCATGCGCCCGTAGGAGCGACTGGTTTGTTCAGACGGCGAACATTTCATGCGCCCGTAGGAGCGACTGGTTTGTTCAGACGGCGAACTTTTCATGCGCCCGTAGGAGCTACTGGTTTGTTCAGATGGCGAACTTTTCATGCGCCCGTAGGAGCTACTGGTTTGTTCAGACGGCGAAAGTTTCATGCGCCCGTAGGAGCAACTGGTTTGTTCAGACGGCGAACTTTTCATGCGCCCGTAGGAGCGACTGGTTTGTTCAGACGGCGAACATTTCATGCGCCCGTAGGAGCGACTGGTTTGTTCAGACGGCGAACTTTTCATGCGCCCGTAGGAGCTACTGGTTTGTTCAGACGGCGAATTTTTCATGCGCCCGTAGGAGCTACTGGTTTGTTCAGACGGCGAACTTTTCATGCGCCCGTAGGAGCGAACTTAATTCGTTGAAGCAGCTGTAGCGATCACGGAATTTGGGTCTACATTTTAACATTCGAGCTGAAATTTTTTTTCAATGTAGCATAACTTATGAATTAAGTTTGGCGCATGAAAAGAGCGGCGTTCGAATCAACTCCGCTCCAGTGGCGCATACTGCCGGACCTAATTCAAACTTGTCGAACCCAATCGATACCACTGCCGCTCTTCTAACGTACTTATGATTCATCTGTTATAAGTTCGGCGCATGAAACTGACCTTGGTTGTTTCAGTGGTACAAGATACTCATTGAAATTGTCGGACTTCCGAATTAAAAACAACGAGAAATAAATTTCAATTGTCGGACGTTTATTAGAGGTGACACGTATTTCCCGAACCGGAAAGTTTCAGTTTTCCTAAACGAATGTAATCTTAATCTAAGTATTTGCTTATCTAAGATATTTAGCAGTTTAAAATAATTACGAAATTAACAAATGAAACATCCTGTGTCAACAAAACATTGCCCTATAATTTTGGAATTATAGATTACACAGACATAATTGATTAGTTTGAGCGCGTTTTTCGGCCGGGGGACTCGGAAACTCAGAATACCTCGAAAATCCTTCGGATTTCCTACTTCTGCAATGTAGAAAAGTAATCGCTACTTTTAGTATCTTTGGGAATTAATGTTCTGTTTGGTAATATAAACAACATTGGGCTTTTGGTGTATACCTTTCTTGAGTATGTTGAAAAAAAAAACGCTCCTCTTTTCTTTTGGCTAGAAAGAGCTTTTCCGATTTTATAAAATAACGGCCAACAATGCGTGTAAAACTACACTTGGGGAGTTATCAATTCCTTCAAAAAAGGCCCGCAAATCAAAGCCATAAAGTCAATAACCTGGTTTTCACAATAGCGACCGGCGGTTAGCATAAGCACACGCAGCATACGCAGACGCAGTGCCATTAGCAGTACGTGTTCTACTCATAGGTGTGAAATAAGAACAAGCGCCCATCAATGCATACTTAGCTTCGTCCCCAGGGTTGTACTCAGTCAGTGACGTCACATTATCCAGCCCCGCGTCATTCGAAATGCGAATGCATTTATCAGCTTTTGAAGACCTCGAAAGTGCATTATTTTGTTATAGGACATACCCGCGAGAACCATCTTCTATAGGTATTATATATAAAATTCGATAGTCAAAAATCAGCTCGAAAATTGAATATTTTCCAAAGTTGTTCACAGGTTTTTCTCTATAAAATCGACAGACTGAGTGAGTAATAACTGAAAGTTGGAAAGAACCGTAGTTTGGTTATACGCAAAAACGTAACAATTAGACTTCTTGCTCTGGTTTCTATCGAATTTTATATAAACTGACTCAGGCCTTTGCCCCTCGTCAGCTATCTGCTGTTATTGTTCACCACAAAATTTTCGCGCCCTTTCATTGGTCCGCCACTTGGCACTATCAGGAATTATAGCTCACAACAAAATGTTGGCGCGCGCTCATTGGCTAAAAGCGATCACGTGATGCATGTGATAGTTGTCGTCGCTAAAAGATGAACAACAAGAGCCCATCTGGGCTTTCACTCGGGCCACATGAGATTGAAGATGAAATACACTTTCATTTGAAATCCTCTTAGTAATAACCAAAGGGAAGAATTATTAGCAGTCTTTAGGAGTGGCCGGTAGCGCGGTGACTTTCATTCTCTGCTCCCCTAGTATATATATACATGTATGTAATTTAATATTTTTGTTTTCTCGTATGTAAATTAAAGTAGTTGATCTTTTATTGAAAACACTACTTATTCATGTGTGTATGTATGTTCAGACTACTATCGTGCAGCTAGCTAGAGTCTTGAGATATCTGTCAGCAACTCGCAGCTAGTTAATAAATTAGTACTGTTCAGACCTAGTAACTTAGTAGGTTTTACTTTTTGTTTTTCCCTCTTCTGGTTTGTTTCTATCTCTAAAGACCTCTAAAAGATAGAAATATAACTGCCCTTGGCGCAAGTGTTTCGTAATCGCAAATAATTGATCGCCAAAGTGCTCAATTGAAATTTCAACCAAAATATTAAAACTGTGCGAAAAACTGCTACTGACTGGTGTTTGGCGATCCTCGTTATCCATGATGGCTCAATTGACGTACAATACACCCGGTAGTTGTCGTGGTAAGAGAAATTACCTTGGAGCGAGTAGTGAACGTGGTCGTAGCGAGAGCTAGAAGTCGGCTAGATCGGATGATAACACTGACTTGACATTTGTGTACATTTCAAAACCTTAAAATAACTAAAATCTGTCATCGATGGGCTTTTAGCGCGCTAGATTCTATTCAAGCTACCTCGCTTGGTAGCTTGGAACTTCAAAGTATTCCACCGACCACTAGCTAGCTAATCACCAGAGCAGAAAAACTGTTCAGACTAAAGAAGCTCGCTACCTCCTGTGGTTAGCTAGCTAGATTTACTAGCCTGAACACGGCCACACGTTTACAATTTAGTCTGCAGGTCCGATAAAACTGCAGGTTCCATTCGTAAACAGTCCGAGTTTGACCAAAGTGAAACGATCGAGCTGCTCGCGTCCGTAGATATATATTTCTTCGTTTGCACTTTTGACATGATATAATTCTTCAAATGGCACCATTGTTTTATTTCTTGTGTTTAATAATACAGTTCTCAGCTGTAAAAAAAATAGAACATTCTATGGAAGATTTCTTGAGTTTTCGTACAGTATTTCAAGCTATGCTGTAGTGCGAGTTCAGTTACGCCACAAATGTCGGTGAAACTAATACCGTGTTCATTATTATCGGTTGTCTCTATGGGTTCTCATGTATTCAATAATCACTTCTGGAGCTTCATATTTATGTCGATTGGTCACAATGATTTCCTCTTTCAGTTTTTCCCTTTAGTTTGGACATTAGGGATATATCCTTGGAGATTTCGTACAGTTTAGCGACCGTTGTGTCGAAAGTAGAAACGTTCGTTTGTCATGAAAGTGCGTAAACAAACTGTCACAAGCGGTTTCATAGCAGCTCGATGTTTGACTCCCATATAGTCGATGATAACTTATATAGCTTCATATGTACGTCGATTTCTCATAAGGATTTCCTCTTTCAGTTTTTCCCGTTAGTTTGGACATTAGGGATTTATTCTTGGAGATTTCGTACAGTTTAGCGACTGTGTGTTGAAAGTAGAAAAGAGCCCATCTGGCCTTTCACTCGGGCCACATGAGATAATTTGAAGATGAAATTAATTTAACGTCTCCGATCAATTCCTCTCTCTTTGCTGGCAGTTCATGCTTCTTGTTCGTGTAGTTTCCCCACTGAGCCGTAGGCCACAAAACGAGCACAGCATTTCAGTTGGCATACACTGCGTACATCTGCTTAACTAATTAGATTTGTAAAAATCTTAGCGGATCATGTAAATATTCCGCTTGGCTCAAATATGAGGGTTTCTGCCGTCAAAGTTCATTTTGTGTTTCAGTTTTCCCCATATTAGCAGACTTGTATAATGTCTCGAGCTCTCCGAATCCAGTAGAAAGACTCTGGTTATTCTGTCGTAAAACATGGACCTGACCCAAATTTAGGTTGTATTGCATAATTGCCCACCGACGATGGAATAGATTTCTGACAATGACTATTTGAAATTGATATCTCCTTGTCTCGCCTCGTCTGAGAGCTTTGAGCTTTCTTATCTGAGCGCGCCTGAGGAAATCTAACCTTTGTTTGCGTGACCAGCACAGTGCAATCTGATTGGTTGGAATTTGACCTTTAACGCATGCGCAGAAGCCGTCTGACATGAAATAAAAATAATAATAATAATAACCGCTTGCATTTTAAGACTCGGCGCTGCCACAGGCAGCCCGAGTAATAACGAAAATTAGTGTGTCTGTCTCGGAACTATCGGCTGATAGTTACCATTGGAAATGTTTTGTTCTTGAAACTTAGCATAAAAGCCCTCTAACTACGTTCTCGGGCTTCTATTTGTTTTAAGAACATAAATTTTCCGCGGGTAACTAGTTCAGTCAGCCGATAGTTCCTCGACGGACACACTCTGTTTGTATTATAGAAATTCGAGCTCGCAGTTTAAATTGTTAAACTATAACAACTAATCTAAAGAGACAGTTACATTCTTTCTTCAAGATGTAGGTCCGACTTTGATCTCTACAGCCATCGTAACGAAACTAAGGGTGCGTTCGATTGACCGTATTCCGGAATAAGAATACCTAGAATGATCACTACAAATCACGTTTACTGGGATTTTTTAGCCACTGGAATAATAAATGTATCGTGAATATCATATATCAGCAAGCATTTGTATCTTACAGTGTAAATTGTGCCTGAACCAGTGATTTACAGAGACTATTCCATCTATTCCTATTCCGGAATACGGTCAATCGAACGCACCCTAAGTGTTATGAGTTTTACGAAATTGTAACATTTGATTTAGTAAGATGTTTCCAGTTACATTAAAACCTTAGCGGCCTTAATGTTATAAACACTTGTCGGTATATGTTTTGCGTAGGATCCGGAAAACACGACATCAAATGTTATGTTTAACTTAGGGTACGTTCGATTGATCGTATTCCGGAATAAGAAACACAGAATGATCACTACATATCGCTTATATCAGGAATTTGTAGTCACTGGAATACTAAATGTATCCTGAATATCACATTTCAGCAAACGTTAGTAGCTTATAGTGCAAAATGTGCCTGAACCAGTGATTTCCAGAGATTATTCCATCTATTCTTATTCCGGAATACGGTCAATCGAACGCGCCCTTAGATAATTATCTGAATAACATCCATTGGTACATAACCTTTTTCACGTAATTATCGGCACTTTTGCCAATTTATCACCCACAATTAATTTAATTTCTAGCACGGAAGTCAGGTTTTCGTAGTTTCCATGGCAGTTTAAGATATGATCTCTCTATTCGCTATATTTATATTAGAAATATTTATTATTGTATTAGAAATACAGCTCCCAGGCGCATATAACTCCCGTCAGAAATCACAAATTTTAACTTTTAATTCAGAAATATAAATTATTTCAAATTGTGACGGCCCATGGATCCAGTAAGTTCTCATTGTCAGCAACTAGTCTCAACTCGAAACAGCGGGCCAGTCGTTCGATATACAGCTATTCAGTTCAAAAAATGTTGTATTGGCAAACGACAAACGATGGCTGTAGCTGAAAGTCTGGCGAATTCGTTTGTTTTTGGGTCAAAACCTTAAGACGAATATTATTGGTCTCCTGCGAATCGATTGTCGAATTACACTGAAGTTTATCCGTTTCGCACAGCTGCACAGTTATAACCACAGTCCATTTCGGTCTGGGGATGTCTCTTGTCGTTTGCAGGGACAACCTTTTTGAAATAGCGGTACATAATTCACTAAACGTTGGCGCGGAGGAAAATGGAAAAGAGGTATATAAAAAATTGATTTTGAACCCTAGACCGAAGGTCTGAATGGGGTTAACTGACTACTGACAAACGGCCTTAATAATAACTGACAAATGATGATTTTTTTTACTGACAACTGACAACCGAAAAATAACTGACAACTGACAAATTTGTTTTTTGTGGGTCAAACATTGTAAATTTTCTCTAGCAATGTCTAACTAGGGCTAACTGACAACTGACATTCAGACCCTATAGACCCACAGAACAAACTTCTATAGTTGGTCTAATTTTCTTTGAAACTAACTAGGCCTCTACTGGGAATTTGCAAGTTTGTTCGTTTAGCCTTAACCCTGGATGCCAGAGGCGAGATAGAGAGAGCAGAGAGAAGAGAAGGAAAAGAAGCGCCTCTGGTGCATGTTATCCGTTGAGAATCTCCTTCCATTCGCGAGTTTCAAATCAAGAAAACACGTCAAACCGGTTTTGCTGGGCCATTGGTAAGCCAATGAAAATTACCGTTACATCCAGCACTCACGGTTGCGCCTGGTAATGAGTAGATTATCCAATCAGGGACGAGATTCAAATACTGAATCTAATGCTCATCACATACAGAAGTGAGGTTCTCAACGGATAACACCAGAGGCTCGTCTTTTTCTTCTCTCCTTTTTCTCGCCTATTCGTTTTTATTTCTTCGCAGGAGCCTCTGGCATCCATGGTCGGTTAACCTCGGAGTCGGGATAGAATTGTGATCTGTCGAACCCGGACTATTAATAGTGTTTGTTATGGATAACAGAAAAAGGCATAGAAACCAAAGTACTACAGTACTTACGTCATACTATCAACTAATTAAAAATATAAAACAAAAAAAATGTAATATATGAAGGAGGGCTGAGGTTCATAGATATAGAGCTACATCTTGAAGCGCAATAAATAATAGTGTTACTTAAACTGTTGAATTCAGAACAAAAACGTGGAAATTAATTCCCTCTCAGTACCTAATAATTATTCAGTTTAATTTAGTCACGATTTCGATTCTGATTGGCTGTAGATTACGCGGTGAAAATTAATGACAGCGGCTTGGCTGCGCGCGCATGCAGCCTATATTTAACAAATTTACGATACGATAGTTTACCGTGGCCATGGTATGTCCTCTTGTTTTCCACGTTTTGCGTGGCCAAGCTTGTTGTGTCGGAATTCACAACTAATTTTGACCATGATATACCACGGTAAACTATCGTATTTTTTTTACAACAAGAAACTAAAAAGAGTGAAGTGAGCAGGGAAAATTACGGGGAATGTGACTCTAGCGCGCGTGCTATCACGCCATCAATCTTGCGCGATCGATCACGTAATCTACCGTGGTATATAAAAATAGCTATCAGCCAATCGGAAAACGAGAAACTATAGGCAGCTGTTGTAAAATAATCATGACGCTGAAGTCACTGAACCATGTAAGGCATGTTTACATTTATAGTGAACGATATTTGCACTAACATAAATAAATATTCCATTGAACAGGATTACATGGTCGCGTTAGAATCGAGAAAGAACTGGAAAGGAAATACTCTAGATATGACCATTTTTGATATCGCATCAGTAGTTGATTTTGGTAACAATCATAACAATAATGTAACAATCTCGTCTGAACTTCAGACAAAAGTTGTATTCAGAGAATGTGTTAATTTGTTTTCTCATTTTCCCCATACGTGACGTGGTTAATATATCGGAATAAGTGCTCTTCTTGCGTATGCAGAAAACACATCTTTTCTAATGAAATGTGATTAAACGTTTAATATTTACTTGGAAGAATCAGGATAAAATATCATGTTTTTAAACTAATTAATGTTTTCATTACCGAATGCAAATTAAGTTTTTCGGAAAACTACAAGGTTGATAAACTAAGCTGTATTATGAAAAGCTAACACTGAATAAAATTGTAAATTATTAGCATTTTCTTTGCCATAAGTAATACAAATGTAATACGAAGAAGAGAATAGAAAGTATTAAACTAGTATTAAACTAGTAACAGTTGGCCGTAACACAATTTTTTATTTGAGATTGAGATAGTAGCACGCTCAGCGCATGCGTAGTTAAAAACAGTCAAAGTAACAGCTAGTAAGGAATGCAATGCAATGCAATACAATAGAGCGGTTTTCAGTTGAGTGTAGTAAAACCAAACGCAAATTACCCACAGCCAGCCAATCATAGGAGCGAGTAATCACAAGTAACTCATAAATGGCTTCCCTGTGAGCCAATGACAAACCAAAGCAAAACCAAAACCAATTTGCATTTGGTTTTACTTTGGATTCTGATTGGTTGGTTTACTTTCTCAGCCAATAGGAGAGCTTAGTAAACGCAAGACCAAAACACTTCCGACACTCAATTGAAATCCGCTCTACAATGTAATACAATACAATGTAATACAATGCAATATAATACATATAATACAATGCAATGCAATACAATGGCATGCAATTCAATATGCTACATATAATACAATGCAATGCAATACAATGGAATGCAATGCAATATAATTCTATTACCAGTCCCTTTAGCAGCTTGATATGATTGTTATTTATATTTTGGACTTATTTAATTAGGATGGTCACTTTTAAATTGTAAGATTGCTGTAATTCTCCGTTCGGCGCGAAAGTATTTTAATAAACCTTCTATTATTATTAATGCTCGTCGTCCATAGGATTTTAGGTTAAAGTTATGTTTAACCAGCAGATTTTTCGTTGAGGATCTTAGGATACGTTTAGTTCCACTATATAGGTTGTAATATTTCTTTACCGTATACCGGAGCTTGTTCATCAAGTGTCACTCATGGCAAACGACAAACGACATTCCTCACCTGCTTGTGGTTATAACTGTTTACCCATGCTGAAATCGACCAGAAGGAAACCATTTATATTCACCCTAAAGTTTTTGACCTCAAAAGCAAAAGGATTCACCAGACTTTCAGTTACAACCACAATTCATTTCGGTCTCGCAATGTCATTTGTCTATGACAACCTTTTTTGAAAGGGGTGTATAAATTACTTCCGCAAATTCAAGCCGCACTTTGAGGCAGAAACTGATAATGAATTGCTGGAAAACTCAGAGAACAACAACTGAAGGAAGGTTTGAATTTGAGTCGGTCGCTTTACTTATAGCTTTGATGGAGCACTTCTACTGACTACGTGTTCCAATTTTCAATTCCTCCGATTTGAATATAACAGCGATATTTTATTATTGACCGTAATAATTATTGATTTCCCCCAAAGAACCGGCAGTACAGCGCATTTTACAGAATATCTTTAATAAAAGAATATTCCGGTTTGCTAAAATTAGAAATGTCAGCAGTACTCACCAAGTAATAAGATCTTCTTCAAAAGTTCACTGGTGCTGTAACCGTTTTAACTCTTTTCACTCGTAGACTATAGTTGCAATGCTCAGTTCAGCAGGTTAAAAAGTCTTAGCGGTGTGTATATATTTTGCCGCCTTTGGGGGAATAAAGAGTTGATTGATTGATGCTGATAATCATCGGCCATTTCTCTCGAATTCCCAAGGAAACTATAAGTAACTGCTAGACAAAATGGAAATAAAGCTATTCATTTCAATATCTGAGCGTCACTAGTCTCCTTGACGCTGGAAATGTCATGGGGCTTTGCATAGAGACAATATTCGGCCCCAATATTCGACTAGCTAGTGTCTTTTAGGCTGAGCTGGCCATAGCTTGCTTTAGTTAATTATTCAGTCTTCCTTTCAGTCGCCTCTTCAGGCAACATTTATTGTTCTATCTTAAATTTGTGGGACTAGAGTCGGATTAGTTAGAGAAATGATTCCACCTTCTTGGTAATTAAATAATCGAACTTTTTCGTTTTAGTGGGAAGATCACCAAGGCAGCAACTAAAATTTATAACTGTTCCTGAAGTTTGAAAAGCGAAGAAATCAAGAACTTCTCTTTTCAGATAGTCATTTTTAACAGAATTGTGCACTCATGGAACCCTTTACCAGTTGATGTTAAATCTAACACTTCTCTCGGAGTTTTCAAAAAAGATCTTAAATCTTTTTTTCTTTGAAAGACTCAACACAATTTTTGATCCTGACAATATTCGTACGTACAAGCTATTATGTCCTAAGTGTCGTCGAATTAATGATATGTCGGTTTGCAGCTGTTAGTCAGCATTCTTGATTATTTATTTATTTATTATCTTTACACATTTACATATATACATTTGAATATGTCTAAGTATGTTTTTCTTTACTGCTATATCGCAATTATTTTCATTAATTTGTGTATACACATATACATATGTTTTTAACTGGGTAGCGTTAGGGTGGGGCTAGAGTAACAATGTTCTTTTAGGGGAGGGGGGGGGGAGTTGCGGTGTTCTGTATCTAGTAGGGGACCTCGTGTCCTATTATACAACACCTGTCCTTTGGGCGAATCTTGAAATAAATAATAAATAAAATAAAAGCTGAGGAGAACTGCTGGAGCGCAAGTTACGCTGATATTTTTAACAACAGATGAAAAATGAAAGTCCTGTGTTTTACAGTTATTACACGTGTTTCATGGAATCGGAGCTGAGCTGGACGAAGGTTTAGAAACAGACATTATATATCTTGACTTTGCAAAGGCTTTTGATTCCGTATGCCATAACGGAAACTTCTAACAAAACTGAAGTATTTCGGCATAGAAGGTAAACTGTTGAAATGGTTCGAATGCTATTTAATTGGCAGGAAGCAAAGAGTCGTAATTAATGGTATTTTCTCAACATGGTCTGATGTCAACTCAGGAGTTCCTTAAGGAACAATCTTGGGTCCGATCTTATTTCTGATTTATGTGATCCAAACTTGCAATGTTTGCAGATGACTCTAAATGTTATCAGACTATCCACACCATGAAGGACTGTAATGCTCTACAAGAAGATTTGAACTCCCTCTATGATTGGTCATTGAAATCGAAATGTGTAAACTTACGCATTAGCCGAAAACGTACTAGCACTGAAAGAGATTACGGCTTGCAAGGGAGTCAGCTAAAAATTGTCACCAAAGAACGAGATCTCGGCATCGTAATTTCCAAAGACTTGACATGGAATGACCACATTATGGTAATTACTGCCAAAGCCAATAAAATGTTAGGATTTATCAAGCGAAACTGTGCGGGAAACTTAAATCAGGACGTCTTGAAACTGTTATATATTTCTCTGGTGCGCTCAAATCTGTGCTTTCGTTCCCAAGTCTGGACACCGCAGTCTTTGATTTATAATGTAATCGTAATAGAAATAATCCAGAAAAGAGCTACTAGGTTTTTATGTAAAAACTCTGGCCTTAACTATACTGAACGTTTACTGAGATCTAGATTGGACCTGTTACCAATTAATTACTGGCTAGAATACCTTGATCTTGTTTTTTTCTTTAAATGTAAATCTGGTAATGTCAAGTCAGATATACACAGTTACTTATCTTTTTGTAATGCTCGTACTCGCCGCTCTGAATCAGGTGTATAGCGTTCGGTATTGCTGCGTGTGAGACGTACAAATTCACAAGACTGATGTACTCTATATGTCATGCACTGAGTCACAATGAAACCTGTTCTATACTTTATTGGTATGAAAATCCATATGAATATGACTGTCATCTCAATAAAATTTAGAGATTTATACCAAATTTAGTATAAAAAATGATGTTCAATTTAGCATTAAAGTAAGAGTATTTCAAATTAGGAGTTATATTTACAAGTGGTCATTACATTTATGACTTTCGTAAATCAGCCTTGGCTCTTATGCATGCAAGTAGTAGTTTGGCATGGGAACCAAATAATTTAATGCTCTTCATTATTACGATAAAGACCTTAGGCGGTTTTTTGGTCGTTCCCACATTATCTTTGTTTAAAAACTAATGACCACTAGTTATTGGCCGAGTAAGGACTTCTTAAAAATATATAATTTGGAGAGTTGAAACGCAAATAACCATATTAGGAAATAACAGCTTCAACTTTCACTTTGTAAACTTTCACTTTTTTAAATGTCTGAAAGGCTGGCATCAAGAGGCGAGAAACAAGGTTGGAGACATTTCCCGCCATGCAATATTTCCCTCCCACGATGGGAATGGAATCTATCAGTTAATTTGTTAATCATTTTCATATCAATGTGTTGTTATTCTTTTGATTTTGAAATCGATTTAACAAATAGATTCCATTCTGTCGTGCGTCTGTCCTCTTATAGACGCACAGATGACGTCACAACGTGAAGAGAACAAAGAAGTGCGCCACAAGACGCAGTCGAGTAACTGATGTTCACTTTGTGACGTCATATGTGCATCTATAAGAGGACACACGCACGGCAGAATGGAATATATTTGTTTTATGTAATAATCGCAAACTAAAAAGTCATTCTCGACCGCCAGACCCTTCTCTTATTTCTTACTGCGCATGCTCGACGAAATCGTAAGGCTCTGGGAAACTCCACATATGCAAATGAGGGTTGTAGCCAAAATCTGGCTACAGTCCTCACAGCGCATGCTCAAAACTCCAGAAACAAAATGGCGGACTCGATGTTTGAACTGGCGTTAGAAGGCAGGGAAAGACTGTATTTTCAATAGTTAGTATAGGAAATCAAATGGGGACGAGTGAAAGTAGGGATAAATTTCACGCGTGTTAGTCAAAATCGAAGTAATTTCCCGAGCCGCTTTTTATCCATAATTTCACGAGTCACTATTTGATTACCATTAATATTATGGAGAACAAATTACGATCCAGAAAAACATTATTTTAAGCTCGCGTAGGCGGCGTTTGAAAATTCACATGTGAAATTTAAAATTACGCGTGAAATTTCAAGTTGAAATTAGGGATTAATTTGTCCTCTATGGTATTACTAGTGAAATTTTCCTGTTACTTGGCGAAATGTTTGACCTAACTTCAGACACGCTTGCGTTCGTCCAACAGCAAATTAATTAATTACGCACGCACGTGCTATGTCGTCATCTGTATTGTTTTATAAAACACCAATCAGGGCTCTCTAAATTCTGGAGTTTCCCAGAGCCTTACGATTTCGTCGAGCATGCGCAGTAAGAAATAAGAGAAGGGTCTGGGGTCGAGAATGACTAAAAACTATGAAAATATCCAATCAAAACGAGTTGAGAAATTGGTTGCGCGCACTCTTGACGTCATCCACGTGTGTCCTCTAATAACACACGATTCTTAACAAATCAGAGCGTGCCTTTCGAACTGATTATTATATAAAATGGAATATTCCTCTCGCAGTATCTACTATTTCGTTTGGATTTGTGAACCATATTAAATTGAGATTGATCAATATTATATATATATATATATATATAATAATATAAATAAACACAAATGAAGTTGAAACGATTCAAAACGTTAACCACCTATATTTCGACTGTGTAAAGTTCAGTCTTCATCGGGGTGAATGACGGAAAAACCGTTACATACGTGATATAAGATGTTGCTGTATATACGTAAGACTACTAATGAAGTGCGCGCTCAGATCAACTGTAAAAAAACAGATGCCCGCGCTAACATAATTAACAAATAAAGAAGCCTTAGCCATGTTTTAAACTATCATAAAACACGATGGGCATTTGAGAACATGAGAGAAATGTTAAAGCACAAGCCGAAGGCGCGTGCTTTCAACATTTCTAGAGTGTTCTCAAATGACCAGTGTGTTTTATGATAGTATAAAACATGGATTTAAGGCTTCTTTATCTGTTTTATAATATAGATTTACGCCCGCGATGAAAGGAAACCGCCAGTTGAAAACTATATAACACGGCTAACCATGTTATATACTCTGATAAAACATGGCTTCTTAGCCAATCAGAGCGCGCGTACTATCGTATCTATATTATAATAAACTAAAAAGAGCGCACATGCACGCACTACACAAAGTATAAATTGTATAACTAATACGACTTACGTAAATATCATACTCGACCTCGCCGATTCTGGTTATTGAGCAACGAAACTCGAGAGATAGTCAGATAAATACTTATGGGAGATCTTTAGCTGAGTTGTGTTGTGGTAATTGTTTGATTACTCTAAATGGTAGAACGAAAGGGGATTTCCTCGGTCAGTTTACGTGCCAGACTTACAATGGTGCAAGTGTGGTTGATTATGCTATTGTTTCTAATAATTTATTTCCGTTTATGAGCCATTGTTTTGTATCTAGTGTAACAGAATTTTCGCATCATTGTTTTTTATCTTTTGCTATGAAGGATGAAGTTCCTAGTCTGTTGGAAAATCAAATGGAATTAACGCCGCATCCGATGGCGTTTTTGTGGAATGATGAATTGAAAGGTGTGTTTTGTGACAGCATTGATTCTGAAGAGGTTCATAACGAGTTGGATAGTTTGTTTGACTCTTCAGATGAAGGAAGTTCGGACGTTGAATCTTTAGTTAATAAATTCACAAACATTATAGTTTCTGCTTCTACAAAAGTGATGTTTATTAGAAATAGAAGCGGTCCTAGGAGGACTCGTAGGAAAACAGTGCAAAAGCAGAAATGGTTTGACAAGAGCTGTCATGATTTTAAAAAGGAACTACGAAATTTGGGGTATTTAGTTTCGAAATACCCAAATGATCCTTTTTTGAGACAAAATTTCTTTTGGCCGAAAAAGGTTATAAGCGGTTAATTAAACGGTCAAAAAGAAGGTTTCAGAGTGAGATGTTAGACAAAATTCGTGTCTTGAAAGACACCAATCCAAAAGAATTTTGGAAACTAGTAAACCTTATTAAAACGCATAAGTCCGCAGGTGTTTCTAACGACGTATCCCCGGCAGAATGGTATAGCTATTTCAAAGATTTTAACAAAGTCAGTTTTATAACGGAGGGTTGCAGTGATGAAGCTCAAATTGTGAAAGATTTTCAAATTTGGGCTGCTAGCAATAGTGAGATTATTGACGAGCCTATTTCTATTGAAGAAGTTTGTAATTTATCCAAAAGGCTTAAAAGTAAAAAGGCGAGTGCGAGTGACTCAGTGAATAACGAAATCATCAAAGTATCTATGGATATTTTAGCACCTTATTTTGTCAAACCTTTTTAATGTGGTTTTGTCTCCTGGTGTTTTTCCGCGCATTTGGTCGGAAGGTTTAATTGTACCTCTCCATAAATCAGGAAGTAGGTTAGATTGTGGTAATTACAGTAGAGAAGAGGCTTTGACACCCAGACCAAAAACTGTAAACAACAGAACACCTTTCGTGGTGATTTTTCATCCAGGCCTACCCAATATTGGAGGCATCTTACGTGACTTACAACCAGTCTTACATGTTTCTGAAAGATGCGAGAAAGCAATACCGGAGACTCCAATGATGGCTTTCAGAAGACCAAAGAGTTTACACGACTATCAAGTGCATGCAAAGATTAAAGCAAACAAGGAGACAGTCCAGAGAGGAACAGTACGGTGTGGTGACAAAAGATGTGATGTATGCAATTATCTCAATACGGAAAGCACCGTTCTCAAGTCACACCATTAAAAAAGCTTACCCAATTAACTATCATCTGGACTGTAATTCAAGTAATGTAATCTATTTGCTTAGCTGTAAAGTATGCGGTGTACAATATGTGGGTTCAACTACTACCAAATTTAGACTCCGATTTAATAACCACAAAAGCCGATTGCGTAATCACTCTAGACTGTCAACTGTTAACAAGCAGAATGATGACTTCATTTATAGACACTTTTTTTACTGAAGGACACTCGGGTCTAAAGGACCTTAACATTCAGCTCATAGATAAAGTAAATAGCAGTGACGAGTTGCATAACAAAGAGGGACAATGGGCCTATAAGCTGAAATCTATAAGACCAAATGGACTTAATGAAAGAGATTTTTTTCTATAACCAGAATCGGCGAGGTCGAGTATGATATTTACGTAAGTCGTATTAGTTATACAATTTATACTTTGTGTAGTGCGTGCATGTGCGCTCTTTTTAGTTTATTATGTTAGCGCGGGCATCTGTTTTTTTTTACAGTTGGTCTGTGAGCGCGCACTGCATTAGTAGTCTTACGTATATACAGCAACATCTTATATCACGTATGTAACGGTTTTTCAGTCATTCACCCCGATGAAGACTGAACTTTACACAGTCGAAATATAGGTGGTTAACGTTTTGAATCGTTTCAACTTCATTTGTGTTTATTTATATAGTTTTTGTGAAGGAGAATTCAAGCGTTTGATGCTTGTGACAAATTATATATTCATATATATATATATATACAGCAATTTTCATAAATTCTGACCCCCCTCAACTATATCGGGTGCATTGTGGGTAAATGACTGCTGGTCGAGCCTCAGTAAAAGTACCGGCAGTTTACGAGATAAAGAGATATCAGACCGGTAACCAGACCAAACGTTTAACCGAGGCATTTTTTTCTATATTAGATTTTAACCGAAGCATTTTCTATGTTAGATAATAAATTTATTTATTTCCCAACGCGTTGTTGAATGTCGAGTCCAGGAACCAACACTACTAATGGAACAAATCTTAGAGAATCCGTTGTTGTCGTTACAAGAAATAATATGGAAGATAAATACAGAATACTACTGGCACAGTGCCGGTATAGTCTATCTACTTTTCAAGGAACTTCGGTGATTTAGTTTAACAAGAAACAGTTCTTAAAGCTTAGCTCTAGTTCTCTGCACTGATATAACACAATTGCGTGCAAAATCATTTTTTCAGAACGTTAGTTAGAGTTATTGTTTTCAATGAAAAATATCAAATGTGGTTTTCAAAACCAAACTTAAACACAGTTCCGATGTGCAAATATTGTGCACACTCAGACAAAAACACGAACAGTGGAATAGCAGTTTGCAGAAAGATAACCACTCTAGAGTTTACGATTTAACTGATTTTGACATTAATTATTTCACTTTATCGATCTCAGTTCAGTTTCAGTTCTCCGCAGATATTTATTTTCTACTAACTGCCGGCTTAAAATTAGTAGTATTTATATTTGCTTCATGGCTTTAAGAGGCTCCATTTTAATTAAAAGAAGATTTATTCGGCAGAAAATGGTACACACGCCAGGTTAAAATAACAATATCTCGTATCATTCTCGGTTTGTTTTGAAGAGAACCTGCATGTCATTTGTGTGCTCCACAAAGCTTCGGAGCCAGCAAACGATAAATGTACGCACATGAACGGAAATATTTAAATTCTGATTCGTTAATAAATTGCAGCTGTCTAGCGTGTAATTCTGTGTTATAAGCTCAAAATTTTACTCTTCCCTTCTTTCCATTCTTTTCTTCTGTGACATTCAGAGATGTGAGACTCGTTTGATAAAATTCCGGTGCACTTTGTTTACTTTTAAAGCCCACAAGATACATCAGTCCAGGACTATCGTTTTTTGTAAACACAGCGTGGTTCCAGTGCTAAATATTTCTTTGCACTGGATGCGTCAGAATACAAATAATGCAGATCAGTTAATAGAATACTGCTATCTAAAATAAGTAAAATTTGTTGTTATATAATTATTTTAAAAACGAAAATTCGTGTGTTTGCGTGACATTTATGAATACAAATCGAAACCACGGCAAACATGCCAAATCGCCAAAGTATTCTTGAAATAGTAGGTATAGACTAGTAATACCGGCTTTCAGCCAGTTGCATTCTGTATTTATCTTCCATACTATTTCTTGCAATATGACAACAAAGGATTCTACAACCAGCTGTTCGTGTGGCGTAAATTGAGGCAGTTGCTCCGGTTAAAATTTCTCCTTTTGTTTCGTTATTCAGTTCACATGCGAAGAGTTTGTGTTAGAAAATAAATATAATGTGTATTATCTAACATAGGAAATCTGTTAAAATCTATAATATAGAAAAATCCTTGGTTAAACGTTTGGTCTGGTTACCGGTCTGATATCTCTACATCTCGTAAACTGGTACTTTTGCTGAGACTCGATCGGCAGTCATTTATCCACAATGCACCCGATATAGTTGGGGGGGGGGGGGGGGGGGGGGTCAGAATTTATGAAAATTGCTGTATATATATATATTATCAACTGTTAAGAGCTAATATAAATATATGGCTTTTATTGACGAGTTTTTAATACCATATCGCGAACGAGTGAGGCTTATATTTATATGTAATAACTGAAGATAACACAACATTTACAGCACTTAAATATCTTAGAGTATGTGAGTGAACGAGCGGCATTCGACTTGTTGCCTTCATTCCCTTTCGACTTAAACTCTTTCTGTCCCTATATATCGATTTTAGAAGGCTTTGAATCATGATGCCGCGTCCTGATTTGTAATTGTATTGGTGTTCTGGTGATCATCTTCAAGAAACCTTTCAATTTCTTCGCTAGAAACACTTTCGAATATAGCCCTCGTTTCATTTAGAAAATGCAGAGTGCCGTAGAAGCAATTTGATTGGTCGAAGTTTTACTAACAGGAAATTTAATTGGTTGGATAATTAACCCTTGAAGAATGATACGATAATTATCCCTTATCTACTTTTGATATGGATGTTATTCGCTGTTTTATCGCACTGATATTGACCCAAAATATGTAATAGAATTTGTTATTTCATCATCTGCTGCTGTGTTCCTTCAACATTAACTGCATTAACTACTTCGTTGAAATTTGCATGTTATAAATACTGCAAAACTAATCGTAAAAGAGAGAGAGCTCTGCATAAAAGCACTATAATATAACAGCAAGCATTCTTAGCACTCATTGCTTTGTAAATTTAAAGTAAAACGCCACATTTTCAGTCTGTTCATATAAACCGGAAAAAGAACTGTTAAGGGTAGTTTGACCCCAAATATTCCAAAAATGACTCATAGAGGCATAGACACATAACACAGCTACACTTACTAGGCAAAATTTTGGACGTTTTCATTAAATTGCTACAGAAATAAGGCGGTGGGGCAGCCTGCAGGCAATGAAAAATTGAAGTTTTGAAAAAATGTCTAAAACTGAAATACTGAAGGTTTTAACAAGTTAAAAAATGTGTCAAAAGTTTCAAAATTGACCACATTTTGGGGTAAAGCTCCCCGGCCGTTAACAGTTCTTTTTTAGGTTTGTATGAACAGACTGAAAATGTAGTGTTTTACTTTAAAAACAATGACAATATGATTGGACTGATTTAGAGCACGTTTTCCATATACTTTTGCTATGCTATTTGGCATTAAGAATACATTTGATTACTGTTCATGCCGATTCGGAAAATATGTACATGATAAACTGGCCCGGAGGTAGGATCAACTAATCTGGGCGGGCCGTAGTCTAGATGTATCTAACTGATCACCTCACTTTAGAAGACGAAAAGAAGGATCTTCCTTTATTACCGATTAAGAAACAAAAATAAAAATGCTCCCAATTGCATCGATATTCAAAACAATTTGGATTCAACCACACAATATGTCAGTATAAACGGTATGATTAACGAGTGCTCTATACTAAAGAAGATATCACTACTTTTAGAATTTATTATAGTCTATTCTTACCTGTTCATCTTCCCTATACCAATCTCTTGTCATATAATATAAAGAATATAGAATCATGCGTAAAAAGGAGTTTGAAATTTGGAACCATGAAACTTCTTAAGATATACGATTATTAGGTCAGGTCCTACCGTCCAGCTGAGTTATTTCAAATTATCTTTAAATATTACTGTATGGGTCTCAAATGTTTTTAAGCTGGTAGGAGCGATTTAATATAAAAAAAAAAAAAACTAAAATGTATGAATTACGAGTAATTTACCTAGTCGAGATTTTCTCCTCCTTGATCTTCAATCTTGTAATCAGTAACAGCTAGAAGAAGTGAGGAAAAACTGACCTGGACAGGCTAGCTGGATGATTTAGTAATCTTGAATTTCCGTCCTACTGGAGATTGAACCTTTAAGGAGTTTGAGAGTATAATGCTAAGAGGTCCTTCCGTACTTGGCTTTTATAAGTAAGGAGTAATAAATGATGCTCTTATTGAAGTTCACAATGACTTATCAGGGATGAATGTCCAACCATGTAGCTAATTGAAGTAACCGGGAGTTTTACTCTTATTATAACCACTATATAATTGATAACATATAGTGGGAGAAATATTGGGGGGAAATTGTTAAGTAGTCATTCTATAAGCTCAGAACAGGCAGACATACCAAATACCTTTTTCATGTGCCAAAAAATGGTCAAGAAAGATTAATTGATCGTTATTTTTGTGAGTTTATTTTTGCCTGCAGAAAACGTGAGAATAAAACAGCCTGCACAAAACGTGAGAATAAAACAGCTCTAATTTTGCTAATCCACAATTTTAAGTCCACTACTGGGTTTACCCATGGCCTTAAAGTGACTAAACTCACACAGCCATTAGAATAAAAGCTTCGAGTCAATAGAATGTTTCTTTGTTATTCAGTAATTAAAAACATATCAGTAGTTTTTTCGAGTATCAATAGAAATAATATCGACGAACGGCTGGCTTCCTTTAATTTACCAAACGTGGGATCATATATACTGCTTGTTAATCGGCCGTCTCGTCCGGCTCAACCACGAGAAAGAGTTTCTCAGTTCTTTCATGCAATTTGTCTTGGAAGAACTCCCTAATTGATGAGCATTAATAATAAATGTTTGGTTAAGACAACTTTTCCCATTGGGTCATTTTGCATGATGATTTTCCATGTGTTTTTATTATACTATGGAAATTGGCTGGATTTTCACTTTTTCACATTCTATAGACCAGTTCGCGGTTAATTCCGACATTTTGAAAGGGGTGCAAACAAGGCGCGAAATACAGAGTTTGTATGGGCATCCGATGCCAAATCATTTCCGTAAAATCGAATTTCAGAAATATTCACTGTCTAAAAACTCAAGATCCCAGGTAAAAGATTAACTGATCAAAATTTGAGGGATGTAGCTGTGCTGGGAAGCGTGCAATCGTGATTTCAGTTTTCCATACATTTATTTGTAACAACGAGTCAAAGTCCGCGGGAATATTTACAGAAAGTTTTTTATTTTATTTTATTTTACGGAAATTATTTGGCATCGGATAAGATAAGATGGTATTCTACTGATTAAAATATTCCTGAGAAAGATCCAGAACCCACAAGGATTAAGGGGAATCTGGTTTACTCTTTTTTAGATTTAATAAATTTCTAATCCTTACCTTAATGGCATTTACACTTGGTGCATATTTCACAGAGTCTGGGAGATTATTCCAGTACTTGCTGACACTTACGTTAAAAAAGTCAGATGCAACTCAAGTTTGAGATAACATAGTACGCAAATTACGTGTATTATAACGTGTATTATTAAACATTTAATTTCCATAATTGACGTGTTCATTAATTATCTTATAGGTTTCAATTAAATCGCCTCTCATTCTACGTTCCAATAATGTTGTCAACTGAAGTTTCTCTAGTCTCTCACTATAATTAAGTAAGACCAATTTTTGCGGATGTCGGATTCCAATACAAACACTGTATTTCGCGCCATGTTTGCACCCCTTTCAAAATGTCGGAAGTAACTGCGAACTTGTCTATTAATTTCACTTTCTGGTATTTTCGTTTCCACTATTTCGGATCAATTCGACTTAAAATAAATTGTATTGTATTTCTGATGAGTATCTAGAACTTATTCCTTTAAATCAAGAAATAAAGGTAGGATATGTAAATTATGCAAGTTGTAAGATAATCTGCAAATTAAACAAATTACGAAGCTCATTTTTATACAAATTGTGAAGCTGATCTTAACATCTCGAGATTCTAAACATTACATCATTTTCAACACAGTTGTCAACAATGTCAGAGCGATTGACCAAACGGCGATGCTAATAGTCAAGTCATATTCTCTCTGTGTTTAGGTTAAATGCCATTCTAATAAAATGTTTCGTATGTGAGGCCAAGAGGCTCAAACCCTGACCCTGTTTGACCCAATCCGAGCTCCAAAACCCTGATTGCCCCCTTTTTTGGGAAAAAAGCCCTGATTGCCTTCTTTAAATTGTTTTCAAAACACAGTCGGATATATACCCCGGCCGGTATACCGCGTACCGGGATTGCATGCAAAATACGGAACATTCGGCAATTCGGGACGTGTCATTGGGTAAACAAATCAGCAGATGAAGTACATAGATAAGTACTGAAGTACGAGTTAGCGGCGTCACGATGTATGGGAACCTCAGTGCTTGCATGTGGGCAGGCGATCAAAATGCGGCAACAGAATGTCTTTTTTTGACATAGTAGCTAAAAAAAACTGAACCCTAACTGACTAAAAAATACTGAACCCCGACCCTGACTGCACCCAAATTATACTCAAATCCTGACCCTGATCTGCCCAAATCAGGTCAAAACCCTGACCCTACCTGCCCAAACCGAGCTCAAAACCCTGACCCACCCGGGCGGCACATACATAACACGTCACAAACAGGAGTACCCCCCCCCCCCCCTCCGGGGGGTGGCTCGGCCGGGCAAAATAAATAGACGTTAGGGTGTCTGGAACCCAGTAAAGCCTGGTACAAAGTCATCTTGAAGACCTCGTAAAAGCTTTCATGCAAGTATTTAGTCCTCAACTACTTTTCCCTCTACTAGTTGTGGATTGACAATTTGGCATGAGAAAAGCAAGAAACTGAAACGTAGAGAGGTCGGAAAAGAAGTGTAGTTATGAAATTGTTTGTTAATCTTTTTTTTTACTTTTCTAAAACAATTGGTTCGGTCGGGCGATGGTAAACGAAACATTTTATTGAGATGGCCTAACCATGGATTGTTTCTATTTTCACCTATATTGCCGATATCTATGTTTATTATACGTTTTACTCACATCTCGATTCTGATTGGCTGAGAACACGCAACGAATTCTCCATAGCCAGCTATAGCACTAAGTGCGCATGCGTACAACATTATCTGCTAGCAGATAATTTGTGATATCTGCTAGCAGATAATACTTAGCGCTCGATGGTAAGCAAATAGGACAATTTTACGCTAGAAAGCAGGGCACTTATTTGAGTCACTTTAGTGCTCAGCTATGTTTCTAGTCTTTCTTTTCTTCTAAACTCGTAAAATAAATGCAATTTTTAGCTCGAATATGCCGAAAGAAAACATCTTGAATCAGAAATCCAATCGTAAACAAACCAATTTTATGCGGAGTTTCATTTAGCTTCGTTCACGATAGCTTTCTCTTTTGCTAAAACTTGAGCTAAAAAATGTATAATAAAACAATTATTGAATTCGGTTTTCGCATGATAGCGAAAATTATCAAGACCTTAGCCTGTTTGCAGGCGGTGGAGGGTGTTTTTTCGCGCAGCAAACGGATCATCGAAGCTGCCGCCATATTGGCCGAGCGTGTTTGAGACCTGGGATCGAATGACAAATGGAGGGGGGAGGGGGAGAAGCAGAAAGGAAAGACCGCGGTCTGTGTTATCAGCCTTCGGCTTCGGCAGATAACACAGTCCTCTGTCTTGATAATTTTCGCTATCATGCTCTCTGGCAACCTCATCCAATAATAGACCATTTTCTCAGGTATGCGCACGCAATATTGGCCCGCCAAATCGCTTTTTGAACAATAGCCGTCAATTTTTGAACAATAGCCGATAATTTGAATAACAAAGGCTGTCGCATCAGAACGAGTCTAACAAAAGCTAACAAAACTCACGGCCCGCCAAGAAATACTTCATGTAGGCAGCTTGGATTTAGACTGGTATGTAATCAACTAAAGTCGATTGAGGTATGCTAACCGCCGTGGAAAGCGAGTAGCAGCTGACGTTTCGAGCGTTAGCCCTACGTCAGAGCAAAAAAGCTTGGATTTAGTATTGGTTGAAATAATAGGGAGGGTTATAGGAAACCACTATGTGATTCCCACGTGAAGTATTTACCGGCCCGTCAAGCCTGTTGCGTGCGCATACTTGAGAAAATGGTCTATTGCTTATTATTGCATAATATTCTCCCATAGAAACATATCAACACCCACATCATCCAAACATAAAAGCACATACAGCTTGTATATATATAGTTGCGTGAGCGTTGTCAGTATTAATTAAATTAAAATTAAATAATAAAAAACAAAAAACAATATATATAGTTTGTTTTCCGCCGATGTCTTACACTATCTTGCTTTTATTTATTATGTAGGCTTTTAAATATTGATTTTGATAAAAGTACATGCAATTAGGTATCTATATTATATGAGACAAAGATCAAGATCAATCTATTCTTTTTATCAATAGCACCAACCCAATCGAAACCCAACCTGTTACTGTTAATATATTGACAAGTTATAGTCGTTCCTTATCTAGGAAGGCATGTGTTTTTACGGCTAATAGTAACGTTTCAACTTAGTTTATTACCTGAAACAGCGTCATGGTGTCTCATTTAAGATCGAGGCCTTCCAATATTCTTTGCTTATTCTTTGCCGAAATAGTTACTTGTTGATCTCTGCGCTCGGAATAAAAAAGGTTATATGAACTTAAACGCTTAACTTTACATTGACGAATTTAAATTGTGTTTAGATATGTAAACCGACAATACGTATGTTAAAACCTTTTCGATTTCGTGGCACAAATTACCGGCTGAATAAATTTTCCCGACATGTCCAGAAAAGTCGAATGAAAATGGGCAGGGTTTAATATTCTAACAAGAGGCCCTGGGTGGCCTTAACTCGGCCAACTATAGCATGTAATACATGGAGTTCTAGCATAATTTTGTGTCAACATGGTTTGTGCTAGAGTAGCCAGAGAATGGTTCACTACTGATGCTCTTGTCTGTCAAATGTCAATGTGCAAATGCACCACGTATACGTATGCCGGAGAGGGGGGGGGGGGGGGGGGATAGAGCCATAATACACACACAACACACATACATACATGCTGTGTACATTTCAGCCACAATTTCCTTCAATTCTGTAGTTTAATATTACCGTTCTTTTCAATATTATTGTTCCTTGAGGGTCGTTAGAATTATAAAAAAACTTGGTATGGGTGTTGTTGATTGAAGTGCAATGGTTATTTGAGTAGTCTGCACGATATCGAGTCACTCAAATTTGATGCATTGTAATTATATCAGGTGCAGTACGACTTCGAGAAATCAAGCAATTTAGAACAACAAATTCCACATAATGTTGCTATTCATTGTGAATAGTTAGGTAATGTCGTTCTACATGTGAAATAAAGTCATCTATTTGTAATTATCAATAACAAACCAGTGGAGACGGCTGAAATTCAGGCTAAATTCTCAATACAATATTTTCGATTGGGGTCGTAAACTACAGACCACCATTTTCTAGTATTAGTGAGCTGCCACTGTACTAGTGCTCATTTTCTACATCTTGAAGGAGACTGAAAGTTATAATGGCAGGCCACAAAGAAACATGCAATGTCCACTCATTTTTTTCTATCCGATTGGGGTCGCAGCAAGATTAATTTTCATTTCCAAATAATTCTTAAAAGTACTCGTACTCCTGATCGTGACCGAGTGAAAGTGACGATGCTGACGCCAAGAACTGAGGAACAACAACAACAATTACATGTATTACTCGGGCTGCCTGTGGCAGGCACGAGTCTAAATCTGGAGGCCGTTTTTTTTTTGTTCGGTGCAACAAAATTTCTGCGCATACGTTAAATTATGCATTAATCGTTGGCGCTAATATATTTCTCTCCAGTACGTTTCGTACGGTTTTATGCCACATTTCATCAGATTTCATTTTACTCTTGGTCATAATACATACCAACGCAAACACCGTGATCGGTAGGCCAACACTAAACTGTTTTCTACCGTGTTTTTGGCTGGTTTACTGATCTCGTATCGAGACCTGTGTACGTTACACATGCAGGTATACTGAATAGCCGATTTATAGCGAAGTATACTGAGCGATTTACTAGCAAATACAGTTATGGGTTACTATCCTCTATCGAAGTCTGAAGACATCTGAAGTCCTGAACTGTGGGAGCAACACTGTCACTCGCCAACACGAAGCCAGAAATACACACTCAGCACATAATTAATTTATGATGAGCCAAGCAATATTCAACTCTCGAGGTAAACTTAAACAAGAAACCTCTCACGGCCGAGGTTTTGGTTCGAGAAATTAAAGGCTTCCAACAATTCCCTTTATAGTTCTGTAATATAATGAGCAGACTGAAGTTTTGGGAATGAGGGTAAAGCTTTTAATTAGAGATCAAGAGCCGCAGGATAGAAAGAACAGTAGAGAAATATAATAGTGATAACTCCATCACAGGATGGACAGGATGCAACTTATAATATGGTACAAATATAGACATACATTTGAAACAATCATCTATTAGTACTCGGAACCTGCAGTATAACAGAACAGCAGACTAAATTGTAAACGTGTGTTACATGAATAAGTAGTGTTTACAGTAAAATTAAATGTCAACTTCTTTAATTTACATACCAGAAAAACAAAAATATGAAATTACATATATAATGAAAGTCACCTCGCTACCGGCCAATCCTAAAGACTACTAAATTCAGCTAATAATTCTTCCCTTTGGTTATTACTAAGAGTATCTCAAATGAAAGTGTATTTCATCTTACTTAGGATTGCTACACAATGGACTCTTTCAAGCCAAACTCGTTGCATGGCACTACCCAACACACGCTATGACGTAGCTAGCGTCTAATACACATGCTCACATCTTATTACCGGTAGAGTGGCAACCATGTACAGCTGTTTCGTCCTTGTTAGGACTCATCAGCATGGCATAGCCCCCAAGACCGTCAGCCTCACTTTAGATCATAGGCCTCAGAATCTGGTTACTCTATAGCGGCGAGCTCGAAAGCTGCTTTAAACCCCAGCCACCACGCTACACGTGTGGGAGCAAGAGATGTGAACAAGCACTATAGCAATGTGGATCTCTCCGAAGAGGATCTGGTAGTGCAAAATGGAAATGGCACGGCCATTCTTTCAAACCCCATACGTAAACATAACTAATTGAACGAATGATAGTGATAGATAGGATTTAGTAATTGATCACGCAAAACCACTTATAAACTCGACCATGGTATGCAAAAGACGCATCTTGTTTAATATGCGACAACTCTTTCACGGCAGGTTGCGTTCTGCGAACGCGATAATTAATGTGTTGGCAAAAAAAAACGCGTGTTTGTATGACTTGTATGGCATCTAGCGATTTGGGCCTCACGAAATACATCTAAAGTCTCAATTCTGCTTCCATATCCTCACTCTTCATAAGACTTATAAGTTAAGAGCATACAAGCTTCGATGAAAGGGCTTGCTTGCATTTGGAAGAACAGGAAAGTAATTTGGCGATGAATAAGCACCGACCTGTGATATTTTATAAGCAACTGACTGCATTCACGCTTCGTAATAAAACAGTATTGGATCCCCAAACCATTGCTAATACTTCAAAAAGATTTTTGCCTAATATTGGTAATAATCTTGCAAACTCTATTCCTGATGTTGAGAAATCCTTTCATACGTACTTATCTAATTCTTAAGCAAACAGTTTGTTCCTTTTTCCTACAATAACAGACGAGATAGAGGATGACATTTCTAAACTAAATAATGGCAAATCTACTGGACCATCTAGCATTCCAATTAAATTGTTGAAATTGTTAAAATATGTAATTTCCAGAGCACTTTAATATCTTTTTAACCTTTAATTTTCTATGGGTATTGAGAATTTTAGAGAAACTCATGTATAAGAGATTGATTAACTACCTTGAAAAGAACCATATTTTGTATGATTATCAATTTGGCTTTCGTTACAATTATTCGACTACCCAAGCAGTCTTATTAATTACGGATAAGATACAACAAGCTATTGAAGCTGGCCAATACTCTTGTGGCATTTTTCTTGATCTATCTAAAGCTTTTGACACTGTTAATCACCAAATCTTACTTAGTAAATTAGATCATTATGGAATACGTGGTGTTGAAAAGGAATGGTTCCATTCATATCTCGATAACAGAAAACAATTTGTTACTATTGGCAATGCCACTTCAGAGCTGCACAATATTTCCTGTGGTGTTCCACAGTGATCGGTGTTAGGCCCTATACTTTTCCTGTTATATATAAATGATTTTGGAAATTCATCTAATACTCTGGATTTTCATCTCTTTGCTGATGACTCAAATATATTTCTGGCACATAAGAATCCTCAAACTCTTGAATGCATTCCAAATGAACAATTTAAAAACGTGAGTAACTGGTTGAATGCCAATAAACTTTCTCTAAACATTGATAAAACTAACTATATAATATATCATCCTCCACAAAAGCGAATGTCCTATTCTATTTAAATATGCATAAACTCTAATTTCATTAAACAAGAGCATTTCATTCGGTACTTAGGAATTCTATTAGATAGACATCTTAATTGGAAAGACCACATATCTCATAATTCGAAAAATATTGCTAGAGGCATTGGTATTCTATCAAAATTAAGACATTTTACTAATATACACATCTTAACTCAACTGTACTATTCTTTGATTTACCCTTTCTTGACATATGGTTTATTAATATGGGTAATACATATCCAACTAATATCAATCCACTGGTTGTCTTACAGAAGAAAGCTATTCGCATAATTACTTTTTCAAAATTTGATGCTCATACCAGTCCTATATTTTTGAAACTTAGAATTCTCAAATTCTGTGATATTATAATCCACCACAATGCTTTATTTATGCACCAATTCATCTCAAATAGGTTGCCATCCTTATTCGATAGCTTCTTCACTCCTGTTTCTAGTATACATTCATATCATACAAGACTTGCTTCCAAATCATCTTTTGGACTTCCAACAATCAGAACAAACTATGGCAAATTTAACATAAGATATGTTGGTCCTAAAGTATGGAATAGCATTGACGAGCTCACAAAACACCTCAATAAATCTGGCTTTAAAAGTAAGCTTCGATTCAAAATGATATCATAGATTCCTATAATAAAATCACCTGAATACCATCTGTCCTCCATTCTATTTATTCAACATGTATTTTCTATTTATTTTGTATATAATCTGCAGCACTGTTTTGTTAGGTGTAGTTTCAATGTTTAAGTATGTTATTATATTACTTTACTGTCATATTTACTGTTTTATTTCTCCTTTCAGTCCATGCTGTAACTGACCTTATCAATATATTTAAATTATCAGTCTGCAAATAGTGTTATCTGACTTAGATTAGCCGCATGGTTATTTTCAGATGACCTGGACTTAATTTCGTTACTTTCCATCTTTCTATAACATTTGTAAATATGTAACCTAAGTACGAAAAATAAACTTGTTGTTGTTGTTTCTGCCAACCACAGCCGATACAACAAATGTGGCGTGACTGGCCTGTGTGACGTCACAGGAAGTATCGCTACATAGTGGCCCGAGTGAAAGCCCAGACGGGCTCTTGTTTTCTCATAAGATGATGGAAATGTATACGAGTAATAAGGCATAATAAGAAATACAATGATGAGAAGGTACATGTAGGTCCTTAAGGTAACATTAGGGTTATCTTAAGCCAGGACCACCTCAGATGGAAAACACTGAAACAAGCTTGCATGGATATATAATGGTACCAAGAAAGGGGAAGGGAAAGAAAGTTAGAGTGTCACTTACATGTAAATATACTCTCTCAGTTCTGGACCAAATTTAGTTTATTTTATAAACTTGCAATAATGATAAATACACTGCACTACTCTATAGACCGGTTACAGCGTCATTGGTTACCGTTGTCAAGCCCGAACTGGAGGTCAACCACAATCAAAACAACAGTCAAACCATGGTCAAACACAGTGAATACACCGAGAAATGTCATCCAAAAGTTTTTTTACCCGGCTATTTTAAAGGTTTACAACCTAAAGATATCTAACGAAGCTGAAGTATGTATAGATGGACAGGATCTATACGAGATTTCGAGGGCAAAGATTACCTACAATGTCGGAATGTATCTGCTGTTTCAGGAAAGCCCGTATCAGGCGCGGATCCAGAAAATAATCTGACCGGTTTCCGACTTCCCAACTCAAACTCCAAAATTGGAAATTTTACTAACCGTTGTAAACCGGTCTGGATCCGCGCCTGCGTATACACAGGACCAACTCATGAACTTTAAAAGCCTTCAGTGCTACCCAAACTTTGCAAATGGCTAGGTCAGGGAAGTCCGAGCAAATAATTTGGCGACAAACTCGTCTGATGATAGCAAAGGTATATGCGTGACGATCGTCACGTCGTTGTTTACTTGATCGAGCGAACGTGAAATCTGATCGACGTTCAAACGAAATAAAAACATTATCTCTTCTGCAGGTTAACCATTCACAAAGAATGTCGGAAAAGCCACTTACTCCAAGGGTTGTCTGTGAGATCTTGGGAAAGATATTGCATTGGCAGCGACTGTATGGCTGGCCTTGGGTATGCGTACGAGTTGTAGTTCAGCAAGTGATCCCAGAATCCTTTGAGTGAGTCACGTCGTTTGGCTCCACGTATAGTTTCTCTTCAGTTGGGCTGTTGAAGCCGACTGCAGCTTTCCCCAAGGCCAAATTATTTGCTCAAGACTTCCCTGAACCAGCCATTTGCAAAGTTATAGCAACTAAAGGCTTTTATAGTTCATGAACTGGTCCTGTGTATATGCATTGGCTTTCCTTAAACAGCAGTTACAGTCCGACATGTACGGTAGGTAACGCTAGGCCAAATCTACAGATCGTGACTTAATTTCCACACTGCCTTCGGAATCTTTTATGGTCCTGTCCATCTACGTACTTTAGCTTCGTGAGATATCTTTCTCGAGACTCTTAAGGTTGTAAACCTATACAATAGCCGGGTAAAAATCTTTTAGATAACGTTTCTGAAAAATAAACGGTGGCCTTTATTTCGCTGCATGAGCTCGGTGTATTCACTGTGTTTGACTGTTGTTTTGATTGTGGTTGACCTCCAGTTCTTACCAACGGTAACCAATGACTCTCTAACCGGTCTATACATAATATCATTATGAAGTATGTCAGTTCTAAAAAAAACATTAAATACACTGTAGAATGCCTGAACCCATAGATAATAAACAAATACAAAGAGGTACAGGCCAGATGTAAATAGACCCGGGAAATAGAACAAAATAAAAAGTTAATAATTGTGTTAGGTGGTAACTGTCCCTTGGTCTTGTGTTTAGGAAAGATTGGTTTTTACCAGTGACAATAACACGCCACAGATAAATATGCGATTTCCACATCAGAGTCATTTATCGTTCGTTTGAAAAAATCTTCATTTCGGATTACTTACTCAGTTTATACTCACTTACTGCATGCTAGATTTTCGTTCCCGAATTTATAAACATTTAAATACATGTGCATATAATATTTTAAAAGGCCCCTGTCAGTCAGAGAACTGAGAAATCGGGTCATTTCTACTATACTTTCGATAGGTTAATAACAATAAATAACAACACAACGACAGTCCATTGGTATAAAGGTTATCATGTTCAGATTAGCGGCTACTTACATATACATCTTTATTAATGATTTGTTCTATCATATTAAAACTAAAAAATTGAACGCATACGCGGACGATGAACAGATATATAGTTCTGACAAGGATCCTGCTGCCCTAGATAGACGCATACAGAACGATGTTAGCATTGCGAAAAACAACACAGGCAGCCCGAGTAATTATTGCTGTGCCATTCATTCTTATCATTTTATTACGTAGCTGATTGGTTCACACGGACACGTGACATGATTTTCTGAATTAATCAAAAATGGCGACTCAAGCTTTAGCGAGACGGGCAACCTCGTTCCCAGGGTCTTCTCGGTCAGATCCAAGATGGCGGCTACTCCGAGAGTATTTGATCACGTGATCCAGCCTTTACCAGGGTCTTCTCTCGGAGTAGCCGCCATCATGGATCTGACCGAGAAGACCCTGGGAACGAGGTTGCGAGACGGGTTGCCGCGGACTCCCATAAACCATCACTTCTCCCTCGGTACTAGTCCCAATTGAAAAATATACAACAAGGACGCCTGCTAGATAATTTTACAAGATGGCCGACCCGTTGCAGCAGCGAAGGGGGAGGAAATGCTCTATTTTTACCCAATCTGCCGCTAGTTATGAGACTCTACTGGTAAGTACTTTGAACCTTCATTATTACACAAACTGGATTTGCAAAACCGAGCCGAGTGAAGGACACAAAGTGTTGGAATTACGGGTAAAATCACGACGCAATATTCGATCTTTCCAAAGGAAATTATCTAAGGTGAGGATAGGAACGTACGCTCGATAAGTATTGCAAACGAAGTCATAATTCAAACTGTTGAGGTCTTTCGTCATACTTTAACTCCTTAACTGATGGCGGCTTGATTCTCAGTGCAGCGATATCGCCCAAAAATGACCCGATATTCAACGCTAAGTTGTGCTTAGCTATAGAAATATCAGAACATGAACATTTTAGCACCCGACATTTACTGTCAGTGTTGAGAACGTCCAAGAGGGAAATATTTTCTAAGTGTCACGCTTCAACTGCGCATGTCCATTCGATTTTTCTAGTACCTCGTATTTACAATGGCTAATTGTTTCTGGATAATTCATGGTTAACTTTCAGTTATTTTATTGTTTTCACTTTAAGATGTTTAACAAAAGTGAAAAGCCTTCGCCTTGTGTAGACTAAAAGTTCAGCAACATTTATCATATCTGCAAAACAAATTTTAATATCTGGTTGAATGTATTTAATATATCATTTCAATTTCGTTTATATTCTCGTAACGTCATGCTGAACGGTTGTTTTCAAAAACAACTATCATTAACCGGCTCTATATAACTTCCAAAATGTTCCTGTTTTTAAAGTCAATTTGTATTTTTCACTAAGCAAATTGAGTGGTGTAAAGTCAGATTTTTTCAGTAGGGTAGACAACAACTGAAGCTTAGTAATTCTAGCAAGGATTTCGTGAGATCTAACGCGGGCTGTCATTGGTTGATCCGGGGTCACGTGGCAGTAGTCAAAATTCATTGTTACATATAGCTATAAGTTTTCCATATCTAACACGGGCTCTCATTGGCTGATCCGAGATCACGCGACAGTCATCAAAATCCCGTTCAAATGTATTTTATAATTGTTTCTATATAACAAATTACTTAATGACTGGTCCCTTTGGGAATCAGTGAGTTTTGTTTCCCCTTGATATTCCCTTCGACTCATTAAGTATTTAACGTATCCCACGCGTATGACATACATGTATATCAGTGGTGGCGGCCGTGAGCCATTGGCTAGCTAAACGCAGGAAAATAAATATTTCACTATTTACCAAAAATCAGGCAAAACGAATTTTATTTCTGAAAGCTGATGTCATGCATTGTTACTATATAACAGAGAGGATCCTCACTGTTTTCCTCGGGGCAAATCAATAAGTGATTATTTTCATTATTTCAGCTTATATTGGAACCTCTACTTTTACTTCTACTCACCGTTTACATTAAGCTTTAAAAGCATGCATATCACATACGCCTTTTTTTGAAGGACTGTTAAAATTCGTATTTTTTTAAGTTGTCGATTAGCTGTTAAACGAAACTGACCGGAAGTATTTTATCTGCTTCTTATTATCAAATCCGAAACTGAAAAGTGACCGTATAGGTTTGGACAATTTCTTTTACGGAACCTCTTTTAAAAACATACTTCACACGGCCATTAATTAAGCCTCAATCTTGTAACACTGAACCGGCATTAATTCTGAAGGCCTGGCTTGTTCTATATGGTCATATAATATACTAAAGTTTTATTTTCATTCAAAATTATTTGACATATTATTAACACTCTTCAATAAATGAAGGAAGGAAGTTTCTTGACTAAGGAAGAGCTTAATAGATTTTCCGTCAGCCGATTTGTCAATTTCTATCAAGTTTACAAAATTGCAGCCAATTCATTTAGGCCTCAAGTGGGTAATTGCTTTTTTAAGGTAAGATTTTTATCAAATGGATTTGGAGCCACTTTTAATGTAGGCGAAAATTATAACGGTATTTCAAAAACAAATTTGGGGTTACAGGGACGGCACGTTTGCCCCTCCCCCAACTTTTTTGCCACCAGGAGCCCCCACTTGAAATTTCGCTCCGCTGTCCCTGGGTTATCTAAGCCAAGACAGAGCCATAAATCGAAAATAGAATATATGTTGGCTGTTAGTAGGGAGTAAAACCGGGGGACACTTTCAAAAAGGTTGTCCCGGAAAACGGCAAACGACAAGCGACATGCTCAGACCGAAATGCATTGTGGTAGTGGCAGAAAGTCTCGTGAATTCGTTTGTTTTTGGGCCAAAACAATAAGACGAATAAGACGAATGCTGCACAGTTCTAACCACAATCCATTTCGGTCTGGGTAAGTCGTTTGCCGGGGACAACCGTTTTGAAATAGCTGTATACCGTGTTCGTGAATAGGGCCACATCAGTGATCAGAAGATGAAGAGTTTACCACTTGCACCACCCTGGCTTTTCCAAAAGAAACTGAACCAAAATGGAAAGTAAAACTGCAATAATTTTTTTGAGAATTTCATTTGCCTTGAATAAGTTGCTTTGGTGTCATTTGATATTTGATTCAGAATCCCCCCCCCCCCCCCCACCCCCCGAGGTTCATTCTGAACAGTCAACTGATCGCTTCAATAATGTTTCTATCTACTTTTATAATAAACATTTCCTTGACAATAATGTATACAGGAGCGTTATGGATAACATTAGGTGGTTAGCAGAGACGGTAAAATCAAATATATTAAACTAAACTAAGGAACCAGCCTTACAATGCAATTCCACCAACACGACAGTTTCATACTGAAAACCTTAAATATGTTCCTTGAAAATAATAAATGATGCTTTAAATAATATATTACTGAAGTATTCACAAACGTTCCCTACGCTTTTGCTTCGACATTTTGTCTTCACAAGCACCTGCAATATCCGATCTGTTATTGGCTATCGTTGTTAATTTGAGTACGCATGCGTATACCGCTGATAGGACGACCTTGTTTGGCAGGCTCGCTACTATGCATGGCCTCGATTCGACGTAGAATCATGTCTCTGCGTTGAGACTCGATATCAGGAACAGCCTCGGTTTCAGTCTCCACCTCGTCTTGGGGTCGAGGTTCAGCCTCGTCTCTGGTTATATCAGCCAATCGGCGTATGCACAAGCCTTTCCCATCAGCACAAGCGGCCAGGCGATAGTCATTCGCTCGCTTTTGGTTGGCGACCTGGAACGAAAAATGATATCACCAACTTAGTGACTTTTTCAGTAAATCGACTTTGATGATTGTATGAAAACAGAAGAAGAAAAAACGAGCAAACAAGAAAAGAATAGCAGAAGAACCCAACTTTATTCACGAGGCCAGGCCAGTAGAGTACTGACCTTAATTCGTATAGGCCGCGTAAGTTTTCTACGTTTAAAATTAATCGCTTTAAGAATTCGAGTTTTGATCCGGAGTCAATAGCTGCCATATAGTTCTCCTTTAGCTTCATACAGGGCGGTACACAACTTATTTTCATCGAAGGCAAATCACAGAATAAATGTTAGTAAAAATAATTATATTCTTAAATTTGTGGTAAATTACAAATATTTAACATTTTATTCTCATTTTACTTGGGGGAGTGGGGGAGGGGCTATGCTAGGTACAGCCCTGTCAGGGTAACTCCTGTACCATAGTTTATTGTTTTATCGTAGTTATATGCAAGACTTAAATATATAAGTTATATTTTTTATTATTATTGTTGTTGTAATATCTATTATTTAATTCAATTTTCCCTAGTTTATCGCGAATGTATTAAAAACTAGCGTAATTCAGCTTTAGGATGCTAACTGAGCTATTTTTTTTTATATAAAATAAAATAAACGATGTTATCTATCAATCTAGTTACCACAAAACTGTGAACTTAAGAAAAATAACTACTCAGATCTACTGAGTTGTTGACTGACCAGTCTCTCCAACTAAAGCTCCTCTCGACCAGTTGGCATGAGGGCCTTGTAACGAGGCCGGGTGTTGAGTACAATGGCATTCTGCACGACCAACAAGATCTCGAGGTTAAAATTGTCCGTTTATCAGTGTTAGTTGACTACTGATAAATGTTTCGGGCGAAAAGTCAAATTGAGTTTCACGCCCGAAATTTTCCGTTTATTAGTAAGTAACATCTTTCAAATAATTTATACTTCTTTTCGAGTAAAGGTTTACGCCCATTTTCCATTTAATAGTACTAGTAAAGTTTTTCACAAAGTTAGCGTATATGTGAATTCTCGTAATTAACATTTCCTTGTTTGCCTCAAGTATCTACTTCACTAAATTGCCTAATCAGCTGACGTGAAATTCGCTTGCAGTTTTCGTTATAAGTTTGACACATCTAAAGTCATGCATCACGATGACCATGACTTTCCCGCGAATTTATCAATCTCCTCGGGAGTGTCTGCTAATTTTCTATTTACCCTTGGAATAGTTAACCTCTGCCTAACCCGCGTTTCAACAACGGAGTTTTACCCTTGGGTTAACTATCCGAAGGGATGCATACTTAACCCCTGGGCCGGGGTTGTATCTCTTGCATCCTTGACTCTCTTTATTCTTATGTATGTATACCTCTTTACTTTTGTGTGTGGAATAAATGAACCTTTGAACCTAATATACTTTTAATTTGACTAGTTTCTGTGAAAAAAAAACTAAGTGTCGGTCTGCGTCGACGGGAAAGATAAACACTCGGTATATAATCAGACTAATCAAGTGCGAGTGAAAGTCCATTAAAGGTATGCTAACTGCCATGCGCCAGGGGAAGCGTGTTAGCAGCTTGAAATGTTCATTTCTCACTCTCTTCAAACCCTTGACAGTTTATTTCCTGCTGTGTTTAAATAACGTTTCTGGGCTTCTTAAATATGACTGTAACCTAATGACTTCTTGTTTAAATTTTAAATTTTAATCAGGATGCTTACTTCCGTTCTAAAACATTATGCAATTAGACTTTGACAATGGAAGGTTTAAGCAAAGTCAAAGTTAGAACATTTCAGGTCAACAAAATTTTAAACACCCGTGGCTGCACTTTCTCAATTAAAGGGGGAAAGGGCTTATTTTTTGTAGGGTTTTTTCGTAAACATCTTGTTTGATATTGGTCGAGTGACTTTTTGTATCTCAATGACGTCATGATTTACGTCATTGCTTGGCAAAACGACTTTAAAATAAACATCTCCAGTCCTGGCAACTACTTTTAAAGACCACAAGATGTAAGAACTAAACCAGTGACGTCACCAATTCTAAGATAACGTCGCTCATTTTTATACTCCCTGATAAAACCATGCCAGACGAATGTTTAACTTGAATACTCAGTGACAACCTGTGAAGTTTATGTAAGAATCTGAGAGCTATTTCAGTCGACATTTTTCACTTTTAGTGCCAGAGGTATTTTCGGGGGTTAGTGCAAAGGCGTGTCTAAAGCCGTCAAACCTGCTACAACGGTAAAATAATAATCTTTTTTTTTTCAAACAGGGAAATGGTTATACCCGCTAGTTATAAATTTGTCAAGCCGTTTCGATGTGTAAATTCGTATTAAGTGAATTTGTTCTGGAACTGCTAGGTACTTGGAGAAATAAAAGAAACTATAAAAAGGACGCAGTTTCTACGTTACGGTCACACTCGACGTTTTTTCTTGGATGTGTCTGAAGAAGAACAAGGTATTACAATTAAAGGAGCAGTGTCACGATTCTGATTGGTTGTTATAGACAATGGCAAAATCACGCTATGTCACGCGCCGCTGCAAATTTCCCTTTCGATTGAAATAAATAAAATGCTGCTTTATAAAAATATAACATCAAACCTAACCATATAATACTGAAGTATAGTTTTAAAGCAATTTCGGCTCGAGATATCGTGCAAATACGCAAATACGATATCACGGACTTCTACTTCTGTCACATATTTTGATTTCTTGTCCGCCTGACACATTTTCAAAACTTTGGGCATGAATACTAATCGTGACACTGCTCCTTTAATTGTTGGAGTACGCATTGTATTTATCGTTCTGCAATGTAATTGGTCCAAATTTATTGGAAAGCCAATTGGGTGTTCTTAAACGTGTGGTTCTTAAACGACGATATTTGTAGAATATTTTTCAGTGCTGAAGTCTAATTTACGGTTCACTATAAAGATGCATAACCTTTTAAGTGTCAAGCGCAAATGTTTACTCGTGAACAGAGAATGGTACGGAAATCCTTTCTGACGGCACTTTCTTATGGGAAGGAAGTTGAACAAGTTGTTTACATAATTTATTTAATATTATGTTCAATAACATGAGGTTGTTGTCCCCGAGGCTTTTTTTGCTGTTTTAACATGCTTCGAAATTATGATTAACATTGGATTAGCTTATTTTATTGGTTCTGATCAAGATAATTGGTTTATTCAAATGACAAACAGTTAGTTCCGGATAGAAAGATTCAGTTGAAGGCAGACACCAAATAACAAAACAATTAATAATAACTTTACAACCACGAGGATAATCAATTAATATAGACTTCCTCTCAAGAGACTATCTACTAATTAAATACGAGATCGAGAACATTGAATTCTCAATAAAAGCATTATTTTCACTAACTTTTTACTAAATGAAAAGATGTTTCAGTGGAACGGTAATCTTAAATACCCGTTATACCGAGAATAAATTTATACCTTTACTCTTTCATAAAAATCCCAAATCATAGAAGGAATGCCGGTGGCCGGAAAAATAATAGACCAGTTCGCGGTTAATTCCGACATTTTAAAAAGGGTGCAAACATGGCGCGAAATACAGAGTTTGTATGAGAATCCGATGCCAAATAATTTCCGAAAAATCAAATTACTTAAATATTCACTATCTGCAAACTTAATATACCAGGTAAAAGATTAACTGATCAAAATTTGAGGGATGTAGCTGTGCTGGTAATCGTACAATCGTATTTTCAGTTTTCCATACATTTGTCTGTAACGACGAGTCAAAGATTTACAGACAAATGTATGAAAAACTGAAAACACGATTGCACGCTTCCCAGAACAGCTACATCTCTCAAATTTTGATCAGTCAATCTTTTACCTGGTATCTTAAGTTTGCAGACAGTGAATATTTCAGAAATTTGATTTTACGGAAATTATTTGGCATCGGATTCCCATACGAACACTGATATTTCGCGCCATGTTTGCACCCCCTTTGAAAATGTCGGAATTAACCGCGAACTGGTATATTATATAATAGCTTACCTTGAAGATTTTGCTACGAGGGCAGTTGAACGGAGAGCACATCCAGCATTTGGATTCAAGGGCTAAATTTGCAACTAGAACAAGAACTAAAATAACTGTGACTTCGATCTTCATGGCTGACTCTTTGTCGTGCCTTCTTCTCGAGATAGCTTATAAGTTCGAAGACTTAGCTTGCTGCGACAGTTCTCCTATGAATATGTCTTGGTCTTGCCGTGAGCTGTTTTATACTGTTCCCTTTCAATGGAATGACGAAATGTCCCGATTAAGGGAACAAAGAAGACTGCTGCATCCGCTGAAATTTGTTTGCCTAGAAAAGATTCCAGCTGATTATCTCACACTACGGGAGACGAATTATAATTAGCTTGATAGCTTGCTAAAACAATCTGCTGAAAAGACTTTGAAGAGATTACAAAAGACAGGGGGGTCAAAAGCTCAATGATTTTACCAATGAGGGGAGTGTTGGGAAAAGCTGATTAATATGAGCACTACATCGTATTAATAATAATAATAATCGTTTATTTGTTATAGCAGGCTGATTATTATGGCAGCTCAAAGCTGATCTGGACCTGCTTTTACTCCTTGCACACTCCTCCTTGCACACTCCTTGCACACTCCTCCTTGCACACTCCTCCTTGCACACTCCTTCAGTGAACACGCAACACTCGACTCACATGTTGCCTCTTTTACGGAGGAAGGAAAACCGGAGAACCCGGAGAAAAGATAAGGAATCAACAACAAACCTAACTCACATACGGTGCCCGAGTCGGTAATCGAACCCGGGACCGCATCGGTGAGTGTTTTACTACACCGTGCATCAACCTGCATCCCCGTCATTCAAGTATGCGCTGGTTGGACCTTTTTTTGGTATATTTGTACAGTATTTCCTGTTTTATTTTTACCAAGGTCTCGTTTTATATCTTTCAGAGTGTTTGACAAGACCTTTCATCCTTCTCAATGGTTATTTTAATGACCACTATGACGATGTCAACCTCTCACTGAAACCATAATTACAACTCTAAATCCTTATTCCATCTGTTGGGGAGACAAATTCAGGTTTTATCTAAACGAGTTTCACCTGTGTCTGCACTGAGCTAAGCCCCCCAAGAACTGAGACATTTTCCACCTTTCGATGTACCTACAGTCAGACCATCAATCAGGCCGTGACAATTAATACAAACAGTACGGAATCACTAAGAAGTACCCGTTGTGAAAATATAGTCCGGCTTCAACGTGTGCAACTACGTTTTCTTTCATTTTTAATTGCGACAACTGACGTCGTGACATTGAAATGGTTTCCCTATTGTTTATGTCCTTCTGCTCCGGTACCGTTAAACTACTTGTCCCACTCATACGAAATCTGCAGTCTATTGATCTACGAACAGTGTGGTATGGTTCAGTTTAAGCGAAAGTCAACCGCCGTTTCAAACTGAATCCGGTTTTCGAAACAAATAGTTTTAAAGATTCAATGGATTTCAAGTAACTAACAATTATACTGATATCTATCATCTTGGAAACATGTGTAGTATGCTATGTTAGCTAAATTTAAGAAATTTCAACGTTTCAAACCGAATCGTTTTGAAACAATAGTTGGACTCTTCGACGGATTTGACAGTGATTTGAAGTAACTATAGCATAGCCATCTTGGAAACGTCAGTTTGGGAAATGATTGTATGGTATGAGTAGGCCGGTTTATCCGATGGAAACAACGGTTCGCATTGAGGTCGGGGTTTTGCTGTTTGTTTTGAAGATATATATATTTTATCTGTGTTGAAGTATTCATTTTATCCAGTTTCGAAAGTAAATTTCACTCACTAGCTAGTTCTACTTAGTCCGTCTAAAGACCACATCTCAACAGTAGGCCAAAGTCGGCTTTTTGTCTCACACAGTCGCCATATATTTTAAATATCAAATTCTGAAAAAAAACGAGATTGCTAATTCATTGTATACAATTCTTGAAAATAGAAACAACGATAACTGTTGTATACAAAAATATATTAAATTCTTCCCAGCGGGATGACGTTAAAAATATAAAAGCACGCAAATAACTCAAAGTTTAAACACTTTACGGTTAGTGTTCGTTCTTTGTGTAACGCCAAAGTCACTAAGACCCCTCCCATCCCACACAAACTTATCTAGAAACTGGCCCCAACTTGCTATAATAATTGTCATCCCCCACACAAGTTTAGAAACCTCCTACCTTGCTATAATTGTCATCCCATGAGTCGGGCTATATTCTTAAAAGATTAACAGGAATTCACCTAACTAAAGGATACGTAACGAAATTGCGCAAAGATGCAATATTTTAATGCTTAAATTTGATAGTTGTGACGTCATGAGAGGAAGTGAGTGGGTACTGTCAGGATGTAACCGGAACTAAAGTTAACGAGTCTTTGTGTGTGGCGGTTAACTAGAGTGAAACTTTTAATCTAGCCTCATGTAACGCGGAACTTATGCAGTCAGTTTTCGCTCCGGATATTTTAAGTTACTGTAGTTATTCTTAAATGACGCTTCCTTGTAAGCGAAAGAAGTAAGATGAGATATGAAAAAAATAATTGAGGATTCCATAAGTGGTTTGAAAATTATTGAAGTCACCGAATTTACGACTGAAAAGATTCAGTGAACTCTGTCAGTGAACATGATGTTTGTAATCAGTAATTGTTTTAGCTCCAAACGTTTATCCAAAGTGCACGTTGTGATAATAAAGCTACGATCGTGGTCAAAAGTGTTAATACTAACAAACTCTTTTTTTATTGAGGGTTAGCACTAAATAGCATAAGCAAAGAAACCCGTGGCCCTCCTACGTTAATATTAATCCAAAATCGATGAAATTACGTTCAAATTCTAAAATCTAACGAATCATATATACAATTATTATAAATAGGACTACAAACTAAACAAAAACCAATAACGAAAAATATTGCACAAGAAAATGATTTTAAAACTGTTGTTTGTTAAAAACATCCTTCCATAAAAAAATCTTAAAAGTGTTGGGACACTACATCCCAAATCTTTATCCCCTTCCTCCCAGTTCAATGTTTTAAATAGTGCATGAGGTCGCTTGTTATGCCCCAATATCTCAACATTGATTTTTTGGGGAGGGGGTCATATTCTAATGAAACACTAATCGCGAATATTGTAGGTAATTAGCTAGAGAATCACCTACATTACAAATAGCGTGTCACTTGCGTTTTTTGGTTAGTGTCTCAAATTAAAACTCAGTTGACCAGGATTGTACCTATCTTGTGTATCAGGATAAAACATGTTCACAGTTACATTTATTTAGAAGTGGCGTATCACTTGTAATTGTTTGGTTAGTGTCCCAACGACTTCTGACCAGGATTGTAGCTATCTTGTGTATGCATGATAAAACTGGTTCACAGTTCTACAACCTCTTACTTATACTTCACGTAAATTACGATCATGCATGGCAGCTTTTTTCGGCAAGGAATCAAAAAAGTAAGCTAAGCTATGCTTCATTACACATTCTAAATTCAAAACACAAAGTACAGATTTTGAAAAGCAACCCACCAAAATGATTTCATGGCCTGACGAATTTGTCTTTTTTTTCTTTCACAACAGCAGCTGTAACATAGCAAAGTGGTGTATTACGTTACATAACTGATAATCATGAAACAGGAAGGCACAAGAGTTTGTCAAAATCTCCTGAAAAAGAAATGCAATTCAATTGAACATCTGTAAAGAACTCAATTAAGCGTTTCGATCACGCAGAAAACAAAAAACCTTGAACATATTTGCTGATTTTTTTTTAAGTTGAGCGCTACACAATATTTTACTGAGGAAAGCAACCAGAACGGGATGAGTGAAGTTTTCTAAGTAGTTCCACTTTGAACGATGCATCAATGGCCACTTATCGAATAATTCCTATGAAACTGCAAGCATTATGCATTAGTGGAAGATACAATTAAGAGATCAACTTCTATACACTGTTTGTACTTGTAGTGCATTTACAAGCCCCTGGGGCTGGGGGCACTTGTGCGGTAAGTGGTAGATACGTGCGGTCATGTGGCACAGAACCGGATCCGACCACGAGAAATGAATAGCACCGGATTTCCAAGTTATTGTGAAACCAAACCCCGATTTTCTCCCTGTTTGATTATTCTGAATTGTCTATAGCCCAGAATTCGATATATTTTTACGAAAAACTCGGACCAGGAAATAGAAATTCGGTTCAAAACCGGACCCAGAATAGGTACCGCCGTACGCAAACATTACGTCATAAACAAGGGTCTGAAGAATGCCTCCCCCCTCCCCTCCCCCCTCCCTCCAGTAGCAAGCCACCCGATGGAAAGTAAAAGTCATCCAAACTGTTATGACAGGTAATTATTTGTACAGCTCGTGAGTTTTAACATGGGCTCTTGGTTTTGATGCATGACTGATAGGTAACATTGAAGGAATAAATTTGATTTATACTGATTCTATAATTCTGTCAGAAACCCCTGGCTCAGGTTCTTGTTTTATGAAGCCACGCTATAAATTTAAACTTTTAAAATGTCCATATTATTATCATTTCTCGACAGTAGCCGTTCATCTTCACTGACTTGTCAGTAATTGATATAACAAATTCACTCTAAAAAGCTGGTTCTGTTAAATAGACCATCGTAAAGTCGCCATTGGCATCGGATATCTAATTAAATTAGCAATAGCAAACTGTTGAAAAGAACACCTCATAAATTAGTCAAAACCCCAAATTTGAGAGGTTTATTATGCCTCGAATCCAAGATGAAGTCGAGTAAAATGCACTATTTTTACAGGCCTTTTGCATAAGGGATGCAACAATTTATACCCCCGGCCTCATATAAACGTCTGTAAAATTGTCTTACTTTGCGGGAGCGTATCTTGGTTTTCTAACAATATATATCTCTCAAATTTAGTGTTTTGGCTAATTTTGAAGTCTCTTTTCAGCAGTATCGGTGCTATTGCTAATTTGAGTAGATATTGCAGCGTCAATGGCGACCAGGGATTGGTCTATTAGAAACTATAGGTTCTAGTTAAGAAGATATCTTATAAATTTAATTATTTTTTGTATTCATGTCATTATTATTAACATCGAACCCGTTATGGACTAAGTCCTTTCAGTTGAGTGGCTACAAACTGTGAAAGAAAGCGACATATTTTTTTGTATAATACTATAACTAAGATAAGTTAATTGCTTACCGATTTACACTGAAACCTAGAAATTCAGGTTGGAAAACGGTACTCGTCATTTCTTTCGCAACGTTTTGAAAACGTGGGCTACCGGTTGGGGTAATCCACGTTTCTCGCTCTTTTCCGTCTTTCCGGTCGACGCGCGTGCAATTTTAATGTTTATTTTCTATTATAAATCATCCCATTTTATTTCATTTTTAAATTTCCAAGATCGGGATTGATGTAAATGGAAACACCCCATGTTACGCTTGTAAGAACACATTGGTATTATTTCAGGAGCTTTGAGAGTTCCAAGTAATAATACTGTCCCAAACTTATGATACCACAAAGGCACACGATTTAAACTGATCCCACTTTGTCTTGAAAGCTGTTTCTTTGGCGCCTGCAAAAATACCTGGTCGGTATCAGTCGGATAATGTCAACAGTGTTAATGGAAACTTTAACCAAGTGCGATTGGTACATGATAACTAAGATAAAACACATTTATAACAGACGAAACTGACTTGTGCGTAATAGCGTGACTTAGCAATTTATTTTTAGTCAATCTTAATAGCAACAACTGTTTAAATGGTGATATAAAATATCAAGAAAGCTGCTGAGATGAAAGCCGTGTCAACACTCTGAATGAATTTTTGTGCCGCCAAAATAATAAAAGTTGTGTGCTTTTTATGATATTTTCGAACAGCAACGAGCAACAGCAACGAGCAACAGCAACGAGCCCTGTTAAAAATGGTTGAACATCGTCCTAATTTAGAGAGTTCCTTGATCACACAGCCAAAAAAATCATATTTTAAAACGTAAATTATCTATTCTTTACGGTTTAAGTTAACGTTTGAGCAACCGGCCACTTGTCAAATGAAACTGCTCGAGTTATTAAACCTCCACGCACCGAAGACATTCCAGTAGACTATAGGATTACTGAGACAAATCGTTTGCCATTGTTTGGTGTAATGCGGATTTCTTGTTTCACTTTACTAGGCATTTGCCGGCGCTTATATGTGGCCATAATGTACGAGCGATCGAACTCTCAAAATCCCAAACAATCGCATCTTGCCTTCGAAACTGCATCGGCCAGTAAATATTAAAGCATTTTCAGTCAGTAGATCCGAGATAACCTTCATTCTCGAGCAGCTAGCTGCCGAAGAACTCCACCAAATCACTCGATCATTTGAGTGGGACAAACCTAAACTGTTGGAGCGCGGTCAGGCCTGGGCGCTAACCAAACAAAGTCCCTATTGGGGAGGAGTGGGGAGGGCAAGGTTAGCGCCCAGGCCTGACCGCGCGTCAACGGATTTTAAATAAATACATCCTGTAAGTATTGCCACTTTTTATTCAATATTAGTTTTTGAAAATCCAAGACTAAAAAAATCCCATACAAATGTTAGTAAATATCGCCACTTACAGAGCTTGGGTTACCTGTGGTTACAGGAATGGTGTTCCTTCCTCGTATAGAGACTTCATTGCAGCGATTACACGATTCCCAAAAAAAGTTGAATGAGATCAAACCCGAAAGCAGCACAACTCCACCAGAAAACTTTATCGGCCATCCTTTATCTCATGAATACACTTTATAGCGTGCTGTGGCGATTTTCCGCTGTCGAGAAAGTAAATTTTCAAGGCAACCTGCTATACCTGCTATACCTATTATCGGACAGCCAGCGGATGAATCATGACAAACTGGCGAGCACGCGCGGCAGTGGCGGGAAATTCTTTTGGACAAGTTTTAACTTGCCCAAAATTGTAAAGCGATCACATTTATAGTAAAATAGAAAAGGAAAGGTACGTTATCGCAAAGAAACGGTTTATTATAAGAATGGGGAAACTCGGGGCACAATTTATAGCACAGTGTAGAAGCTATAAAACAACTAAATGCAACAAGACAACAATAAACAAGAGGGAAACAGTGAGTTTTGTTTCCCCGAGGACTCTGGGTCAGCCAATGGGAGCGTGCGTTGAATCTGGAAACGTAATGCCCGACATGAAGTGCTTTTTACAGGTCTAAATATAGTCGCTGAACAACTCTAGCCTAAATTCAAATATATTTTAAAGGTTCCCACACTCGATTTTTGTTCGCTTTGTAACCATCCGATAATAGGTTAATCTGTCCGATAATAGGTTTGTCAACAACAGACTTCTTCAGTCGATTTTCAGGAGAATAGCGAAATTCGAAAGGAATCGGGTTATGCATCATCATCATCATCAACTTTATTTCTTCCCAGATTTTAAAGTAGAAAAACATTCCAAGTTTCTCCGAAAAACATAACAGTAGAAATGAAAGAAAAAAAATACATATATATATATATAACCTCTATTGCTGCTTTTAAACAGATGTTCAAAATGGTAATTCATTATAATTACAATAATAATTATTGATTATTACAGAAAGTACAATATACATTATTAAAAGTGCATTTAAAAATCATACGTCTAAATATATTTACAATAGCTGCACACCTTTTGTTATCATGTTGGGAGTTCCAGATATTGAAAGTGCATTTAAGAATCATACGTCTAAATATATTTACAATAGCTGCACACCTTTTGTTATCATGTTGGGAGTTCCAGATATTGAAAGTGCATTTAAGAATCATACGTCTAAATATATTTACAATAGCTGCACACCTTTTATTATCATGTTGGGAGTTCCAGATATTGAAAGTGCATTTAAGAATCATACGTCTAAATATATTTACAATAGCTGCACACCTTTTATTATCATGTTGGGAGTTCCAGATATTAAAAGTGCATTTAAGAATCATACGTCTAAATATATTTACAATAGCTGCACACCTTTTGTTATCATGTTGGGAGTTCCAGATATTGAAAGTGCATTTAAGAATCATACGTCTAAATATATTTACAATAGCTGCACACCTTTTATTATCATGTTGGGAGTTCCAGATATTGAAAGTGCATTTAAGAATCATACGTCTAAATATATTTACATTAGCTACACACCTTATGTTATCATGTAAGTTCCAGAATTTAGTAGCAGAGAAAGTGATGCTCCAAAGGTGGTTGTATTTATACGTGGTACAATGAGTTTATCTGCTCCCCTCAAGCCTCGCTTTTCACTTCTTCTTTTTAACCTCGCGATAAGATAGTCAGGGGATCTGCCAGTTAGGCATTTAAATACAATTATCACCACATCCTGGATTCTCCTGTTTTCTAATGAGGTCATTCCCATCTTTTTAAGAAGTATTAAGTATGCGCTACTTTTATTATTCAGTACTCTATGCAGCGCCTGCTTATCAGCATGCAAACTTAGGGCGCTTTCCATTTACGCGAATTGACTGGACCAGTTCTCAGAACTAACACGTTCCATTTTAAGAACGGCCGATCAGACCATTCAGTTCGCGTAAATGGAAAGCGCCCTTGGTCACAACTACTAAAGATCACGAAAGAAGAAAACCGTTGACAATAACCCTCTTCAGTTAAGGTAACTGTCCGATAATAGGTTGACTTACCTTATATCGGAAAACGTACTAAATCATGAACAGAAACATTTGATGATTATAGAACGATATTTTATTCCAACAACTTTTTACCAGGCCTTTAATTCCCAAGAGTTTACAGTTCACATCTTCCTTATTAGCTTGCTTCAGTAGTTTCACTCACTTTAATGGACAATTCATGACAAGTAATGCTGAACTTAAGTTTCAGTCGGTTTTTAGAAGAGCCAGTTGCTTTGGTCAGCGGTAGTAGTTGTTTTCTTGTTCAATCGATGCGCGGGTATCTTTGCAGTATCTTCGAGTAGCTTCACACATCCTCAAGAGATTTCGAGCATCCTGAAATATAGCGAAATAATTTACGTTTTAGGCTTTCAACTTTAAAAACTCTTTGGAATTATTTTCAATACAGGGATTTGTTTACCGTGACTGTGCACAAAACACAATAGATATTGGAATATGTTAATCAATCAGCCAATAGAAACGTGTGGGTTCAGTCGTTCAGGGGACGCTAATGAACTATGACCGTGCACAATCTTTTGTCGTATGCTCTTCCAACCTAAATTGCAGCCCATATGTTAGCCCCTTTGAAGTTTGCCGGGTTTCCCAACCATTCCACTCTATTAACTATGGCTGAACACAGTACGTGTGTTACGGCGCAGAAAGCAGCCACGCATTTTTATTTTTATTTAATTCCTTTATTTTAATCAGCCTGAACTGACTTGCTACATGCAAGTCGACCACAAATTTGTTTTCAGGCTTCGCTCGCGTGAAAACAAGTATCCTGGATATCGACAGGCGAGCGTCCAGCGTCAACCAAATTCGCGGGCGGAGAACTGAGAGAAATTCTACCATGCCTGCTGTAAGAATAATACGGATGCCTATAGTTATCTGCGCAGACTCTAGACCGGCCGCATGTGTGTTCATTTAGCACTTGCACATATGAATTATCACTTTGACACGTGTCTAGCACAATTGAGAGTATACAATTTTATGAACCTCGAAGTATCGTTACCTATCCCATCTGGAGAACTACTACTTATTAATTTATATGTATTTATTCTTCAATCAATTATTATTTATAATATTATTTAAAATCTCAGTATTAGTGAAGACTATTTGGGATTAAATTCATCAAAGTATCTAAGTATACTAAGAATTGCTTAAAGTATTCTGCAGTTACTACTACTGAAGGGTTACACCGCCTATGTCATTACAACTAAAACTAGTGGAACCGCTATTTGGAATTAATTAAGTTCAACCATTAAAAACTATCAAGTTCGTAAGTGCATCCATGATTGCACTAATACAACATTTAGAGGTATATTTAGTAAAAGAATAGTACCATGCATGTATATATAACTATAGGGTACAGATGAAAATTACTTTTGTAACTCTAGTTACCCTGCTTAAATAATTTATTATTATTATTATTATTATCTTGTTTTCAGCACCGCCCATTGGTGAAAAACTTGTGAAAGAAAGTTTGTCATTTGGTAATGGTACCTGGTAACTAGGAAAGGATCGTCTATACGGTTCTTCTTCATCTGTGGCCCTACCCGGTAACTTTACTCCGGCTACAAACGCAGATCCAGATCTCAAACACAAGGCAATAACTAAAACACTGATCAAGAGTTTCATCTTTGGGTAAACCGACTATGTTCTGGTACAGAAACTTGTGTAATTAGATGAAGACTTACTCAAGGAGCGACCACGACTTCATCAAACCAAGACTGATGAAAGATGCGCTAGATTCACTTTTAAGGCCCACGGTCTTGGTTCTTAATTAGTACACAGTTGCCTCCGTCGCTAATGGTGTTTGATTTTGGAGCCGATTGCGTGGCTTAAATTTGTTAGGTATCTGTTTGGAAGATCAGTTGTAATTGATTGCAATGTAATTTTTATTTCTATATTTCCATTAACGTGCTCTAAGACGGAAATCAGTAAAGATGCGTTTAGTGACCACACGGCTCTACTTGTTTGTAACAGTTTGTATAGTAAACACAAAGCATTGCCAGTTGTTCATTTTTTTAAATCACGTTTGGTTTTCCAGGTTTGTGTGCGTCACTATGTTAATAGCAGACCTGAGAAAAACAAATCATAATCGAATGCCAATCAAATAAAAAAACTTTTAAAGTGGAAAGAGACCTATGTCAAATATTTCAGAATGAAAGAGCTAGCACTGTTTACATGAAGGGAGGTTGATGCTGGTTCTAAGACCAGCAGCTACAAAACAGGGGCAGCCTTCACCTCCTCGGAACGTGGAATAGTACTGGCTATCCAAACAATGCCTAACCCTGAAACAATACAAACCCTAACCCTAAAACAATGCAATTCTTTGTCAGTGCAGTCCAATAAAATGCAAGGTTTTGAGAGGTGAAGGGCTGCTGACAAAACAACGTAGCATCATGATTGTCGATATACAAAACAGTCTCGAGGGATTACGAAACGATGGGCGGTCAACCTCTCTTCGTGTAAACGGGCCCTAATACTAAAGACGTTTTTAAACCGATTTGCGTTAAAGGGGCTGTGTCACGGTAATAGGCTTCGCGTTCCGGGCCGGAATCGAAACAGCGATTTCCACCGTTTTTGATATGACCTACCGAACCTCTCGGCCATGTAGGATGCTTAAAATCAAAACAAATATGCATAAATGACCAGCAAACAGTGTATATAAACAGTCTCCAGGGAATATATTGAAAATCCTTTCAATCAAGCATTGAGGGAGGGAAGTTTAACTGTTTGTATCCAATTAAAGCCACCAACCGAGCGATTACTCGATACATGCGCAGTACCACGACATAGCCCCTTTAAAATGTTCGTGACAACTACAATACGAGTATACCATTCTGATATGAACGTTGCAGGACTGTTGCAAGGGCTTTAAATTGAATCATGGGAGTGGCGTAAGCTGAAATGATGTCACGCAAATCACCATTAAATCACTCAGTACAATTATTACTTGACTGGGAAACTTGGAAAGGATTAAGAGAACGAGACCATTTGGTACCTATTATAGCGAGAGCATGCACGGCAGCTTAAAGCCCCATAACATCGGTGATTTCCTTTCGAATTTGCCACGCTGGAAAGCTAAAAGCCTCGGATGTATCCAAAGATTATGTGCGATGTTAAACACGGTAGAATACTTGTTGAAGCCGATCTTAAAACCATTTTTGAAATGCCCTAAAACATAGTCGAAAGGTGCCAAAAGATATTGAGAGCATGCTGGGGAGAGTTTAAAGGCCATTTCACACGAATTCAATTTCTGTTTCAACAAATATAATGTTGTACCGATGTCCTTGGGCAAGACATTAAATCGTACGCCTCAGAATTGATTAATCTCGGCATTCAGCTTGTATCATGTAAAGAACTAATAATCCTCAATCCGCCGAGGATAACTGAACCACTACCCCCTTTTTATACATTTCACCGATGTTGAAACCGTTGGCTGGGGATTTATACCGTACTACGTACCTTTTTTACATCCATCAGGGACGATAAACATGAGCTATAATTTTTTTTGCGTATTTATTACAACATGCAAAAGACAAGAATAAAGAATAAAAAAAAAACATCTCTGAAACATGTAGAAGTTCAAAAAGTCCAGAAGCCATTTGCGAGAGTCCAATCTAATGATTTCCCTGGATACGTCCTTGTCAGTACCTATACTATGGTACAATTGTACCTTATTCTCGTAAGTTCATTTTACCACTTTTATGATTCTTCCTTGTTTATCATTTCCTAAACATTTTGATTCGATAATGGTACGCCGTCTACCTGTGGTAACCCGAGTAATTAGAGCCGTTAATCCAGAGCGAGAATTTGAATTGAAATTATAGCCCATTACCTACATGCTGCGGGCTAGATTTTGGCGCTTTTTTCAAATATTACGCGACAATTAGAAAAAATCCCTATTAATCCATAATTGCACTAGAAAGCCGGTAGTATCGTCGTGTACCGTTGAGATCCGTGGGGAATCACACCTCGCGCGCTCGTACCGCTATTATAGTATATACAGTCGACTCTCTCGTAAGCGGACACCCTCGGGAATTGAAAAACGTGTCCGTAGTAGAGCTGTCCGCTTACGAGAATTATTCCCATAAGCGGACACCAAAGAAAAATAGGGTGGATGTCCGCTTACGGGAGAGTTAATTAGCGGGTGTTAATTATGTTTTATTGGGTAGACAAAAATAGCAACTGAAGATATAAAACGAAACTCTTTACTGATGTCAAATGTTATAACTCGGAAAAAAAACAAATATACTGTAGTATAACTCTTCTATATTTAACAAAAAGTTAAACGGGACTTATTGCTGCCGTCCATACATGCCAAGAGTCAATTATTATACATGGGGTGTCCGCTTACGAGAGAGCGTAAACAAAAGAAAAATCCAATTTTCATTTTCAAAAGTGTCCGCGTCCGCTTACGAGAGAGTGTCCGCTTACGGGAATGTGTAAATACAGAGTTTGACTGGGAGGTAAAACGGGGATTTGAAAAGGCGTCCGTAAGTAGAGCTGTCCGCTTACGAGAGTGTCCGTTAGCGGAGAGTTGACTGTATTATACTATAATAGAATATTTTATGAACATGCTAATGAAGTTGATATAAATCTGGTAAAAAAACGACTACAATCAGCGAATTCTCTCGTGGTCTAATGGTTAGGGTTAGTGTTTTGTGGTGGGTAAGCCATTGCATTGATTCTTAACCTGCCCGAGTTCGAATCCCGGTTCAGGTGGTATATTTTGTTTACACTGAGGATAACGTATAATCGTTCTAAAATTTCCAAGTGTCGATTCGAATGTTCGTATAAAATTTCTGAGTCTCAAATTATTCATAGCGAACGTGGGTAACAAAGGGAATTTTATGACGCAGTTGGTTAAACGGTACACGACGATACTACCAGAAAGCCATATGATTACTTGTTAATAAGTAAATATTCATCCGCGTATTTGTGCTTTTTGTAGCGTTGTTGAAATATTCAAATAGTTGGCTCCAATTTTTCATAGGCAACGTTTTCCGGCCATAAATGTGGATATCTCATTATGTTATTGTTCTACATGTTTTCAAAGTAAGGAAAGACCGCCGCCTCTCAGTCCAATTCACGAGTCTTGGTTGAATATATTTTGCTCACGTCTGAGGTATACATCAGTTGACACTGGCCGGTTCACGCGCAGTTGTTCAAGTGTTTTTTGTTTCAACTGGCGGGCTAACCTGATGTTCAGACGGTACGAAGTCGTCCGCTCACTTCCTTCCGTCTGAAAACCGGGCTACTGGCGGACCGCCATTGTGCCTGCCCGCCAAATAAACAAAGGATTTGTACAACTGCGCATGAACCGTAAACTGGTCTATTACACGATTTGGCACTCAGTAGTGTTTAGCATAAAAAAGCTGCTTTCAGCCAATCAAATTCGAGAAATCGTTACATTATAATTATCAGACTTTGACAACAAGTTACAAAGACATCATTCATTTAATTTAAATTAATTAATTAGTTAATATCGAAAAAAATCAAAACACTAACATATAAGTATATAATAGTTAGTGACATTATTATCACCACTGAGAATCTGAGATCTTCAAGTCGAAAAAGGAGTGGCTTATTGTAATTTGTTTCTCCCTTTTTGCAGCTAATTAAAGTGCCACTACGACGAAATTCGACCATTTCTTTTGACAATTTTTTGTCTTCCAAAAGGATACATAGTGGCGAAAATATTCAAATCAGTGAAATATGATTGCAAAAGGACAAAATTAAACTATGAATTTTGCGGAGAATTCACCGACAAAATCACGTCCGCCATTACTGAAGTGTGTTCCAAATAGTTTGCGATTTTCGTCCAGCGGTTTGCTGTCGTGACGTCATTTTCTCAACACGTCGCTCTTTTAAAGGCATATTTCTATACTAAACTTCGTTCTTTTCTTTCCTTTGTGGCAAAAATAGTAAAACGTACTTTACTTATAAATCCACGCGAAGGTTTGTGTGAAAAGTAGCCTCATATATTGTTGAGAAAATGACGTCACTTCCGCTGAAAATTAGCTCTGTACAGGCTCTGTCAAGGAACGGATTTAGCTCAGTGCGGACATAAAAACTCAAGATTCGGACTCCAAACCCTAAAAAAAGGTTTGGACAGGCAAAAAATATAGCAACTTTACTTTGCGAATACGTAAAAATATCACTATCTCACAATTTGATCGTAGTGGCACTTTAAAGGTGAACGAAGCTATGTTTACAGAAAAAGATGGCGTCTTGGGTATTTTTACCCACAATCCTTTGCGCAGGAGAACTTTAAATCCGTTATAAAATCGCAGCAGAGGTTTTAAATCATAAAAACAAGCAAGTACAAATACTATTGTCAATACACTGTCATCGAATAGACAGTGTTATTTTGAGTGTGTTAAGTTCGCAAGGGATTTAGATCAATCAGAGTATACTAGTTTGGTGGTGACGCGGGAAGCCATTTAGGTGCAATCCCATCAATGAAATTTTGAAAAGTTTGAAGCACTCGCGGAGCCTGATCCACAGCAATACGCAAAAAAATATCGGTGAAAATGGCAAACTTTGTAGATGAATAAAATAGTCAGAATTTATTTGGCCTTGCATTTTGATAATACTATTAATAACACTAAACCAATTAAAAAATGACTTTTGTCACGTCACATTGGTGTTTTTTTTCAGCCCTTATCGTGTACCAAATGATACTACGCGCGCGGGCTGAAATAAAATGATATGACCTCCAAAAGCCATGTTTTTCCCTTATTTATTGAAAATGTGGAAATGTGATATGGAAGTCTTATTGCTTATGGGTTTACGACACTCACCGAGGAAGTCTTAAATCTTAAGGTTAATTATGTTAATCAAGGAAGAACAATAGAGATTGGAGAGTCGCAGAGGAGGGATCAAGTAGGAAACAGAAATAGAACGGCCACACTCACAGAAAGAGAAACGAAACACACACATACAATTAGACAAAGAAGCAGACTGAGTCAGAGAGACATAAAAACAGAGTCGGGGTTGCGCAGTGGTTATAAGCGCTTTGCCTCTCACCTCTGTGACACAGGTTCGATTCCCGAACTCGGCATCATGTGTGAGTTGAGTTTTTCTTCGGGTTCCGTCCGGTTTTCCCCCCTCCGAAAAAAAACAACCCAAGTTCCAATCCGACATAGGAATCCGTGTCCCAGTTACAAGAATATTTCTAGAGTCAGCAAGAAGACTAAACACGTAAATAAAGTTAGAAAGGGGACACACATTTTTAAACACTAGCTCGCGGAAAGAGACAGTGACACAAAAGCACATAATTCGAAACAGAGAGAAGAGCGAGCAAAACTCATCAAACCTTTGATAATAATTATAATTATTTGTAAGGTGGTGAATCAGTTCCAAGGGCGATAATTGCACTCACTTCCCGAAAATTTCTCAACATTATAATTAAAATGCTATCTTTCCAGTTTTTATCTGTAATGCCTTCGCGTCCTTTTTTAATAATAGTTAATTTGAGTCATTTTAATGCCGGTATTTTGAGTACAATCTATTTAGATACTTTTATAGAAAATAATTAAGCATCGAAATTTAATTCATAATTGAAGTTGTGGGGTGCGTTGATCGACCAGCTACATCACATATTTTTGAAAGCCGTATTGTAGAATACCACTGTCATAGCCATAGGTTCCTTGATTTACACGTCCACATACAGTAATCTTACTGATTATAAACCAATATAGAATTTAGGCGTGTATTCGTTGTATTTCCCGACCGATATATACCATTATGCAAAATGTGTGGCCATAAAGCTACAGTAATGAGATATTCAAATAATCAGTTAATAAGGCACACGTACAGGGCAGGTATAGTACATCATGTATATGAAGTACAATACAAAAGATTTAGTAGACCTAATTTTACTTTCAATGAATGCGGTTACAAAAAAAAGCGAACACCAGTTGTTGTTTACGAAAATTATAAGTTTATGTGTCCAAAACTTGCAATTGTCTTACAAGAATAAGGCGTTGTTCGTTCGTATGTTCTTCGAACCGAATCGTATGTTCTTCAAACCGAAGGACGAGTTATATAATGAAGAAAATAAAATGAGTATAGAGTACAATTTTTAATTATATAGTACACAACCGCGACTACAAGGGGTGTGATGGCGGGAAGTGAAAACGTATTTTTGGTCAAATATTATATTAATTTGTTTTTGTATTCCCTTTGTATTACTGACTTACCTTTTCAGTACACATTTTTTTCAAAAAACTAGGATGAAGATGGAGTTATTCACTTGTTCAGGCTGAATGGGAAGCAGTGTGCTTAAATTTTACACTAATAAAGTATAGAACTCAGAGTTTTTCGCCGTGTGATTTAATACTCCGTAACGGCCATTCGGCAAACTGTGTGTGGCTGTACGCGTCAGAGTATTTTTCACGTGTATCAATGCCACCGTCATCATGCTTGCTTGAAGTCTTAGCTATTAATGTATTCGAACCAACTGGAATTTTGTTCTGGTTTCATAAACGTCGAAGAACTGTTTGGTTGTTGCTGCCTCAAACGGCGCGGCGCGAGCTTGAAGGTTTAAAAATATTACTGAAACGTCCCAAAACTCTAAATACATATTTTAAAGCGCAATACATATTCCACCCTCTCTTAATTCTCCAAGGAAAGGCAACACAGGACACATCCTAGTATCACACACCGAATGGGTAGTACGCATGTCCCGGCGTACACTCATAACTCAGAAAACACCGAACTGCGTTTCTCCTAAACACTCCATTATAAATCGGCTGCTAGTTCACTGAGAGGAGGTTTTCAGAATTAAATTATATCCTCGATCGTCTCGCACATGCAATTGGTTGAATGTATATAGTATTCTCTTTTTATATGTATTTATAGTAATTTCGTCATTTTATAAGCATGCCTCGTATTATATTCAGTTGTCAATTTACTAAAAAAACATTTTACATTTTACTGTTTACGCATTGATATAACCAAGATTTAGAGTCTTCTGACTTTTACGCCCTTAGTCATACATAAATCACAATGTTGGCTTCGTCCTTGAAAATGACCATTTTCCTGTTATATGGGTTTTAATTATTTAGTTCATAAATCTATCGGGCTTTCAAGATCTGAACAGTAATTTATTTTAGAACTTTTGAGACAGAAGATGTCGAAGCAATTTTGAATATTCGACTCAGAGTTTATACAATACATATAACCGGCGTCGAGATAAGATGCCGGCTCAAATATTTACCTTTGTGGTTTTAGACATTCTCTTGCCTAATTCTCCTATTCCAACTGTTAGTCCACGAGCACCTTCCATATACAGAAAACAAGCCACAAAAAAGGCTACGAGAAAAACCTTTGCCTTCATTTTTCTTCGAACTATTAAAGATAGCTATCTGCAGGATTCAGTATAGCTCGTCAATACTGCATAATAGTGCCATTTATTAAAGCGCACAGTCCCCATAAAGTCGTCAATTAATGGCGACATTAATAGGCATTACAGCTGTCTTAATTAAGTACTGTAAGTTCGTCATTGTTTAAAACTCGCACATTCCTAATATACACTTCCCCATCAATTAAGCTGTGATCAAAATCGATCCAATTCTGAAGTTTTCCGATCATGGCCATGTTGTTCATCCGGTGCTAACACTCTCAAATAGCCTTGGTGACGCCGCTGAGCTTTAGTGATGACTCAATATGAGCTTTACTATTTGAGTTTCTTGTTTTAACTGTCCATTTTATGCTTTAATGTTTTTATTTTCTACGTCTTCATTATGATCAATTAAAATATGACGTGATTTCGATTTTTCAATATAAGTTCTTTAAATAAATGCATTTCCTTATATACTAAGTTGTAGAAAGTTTGAAAGGAAAAACTAAAACTAAAGAGCACTGAAATGCACACTAAATGCACACACAATTTCATATAGGATTCGTGAGGGAGAAAACATTTCAATTTCAGTGAGACATAGATCAACTGCTATGGAATTTGTGTTAAATCTCATGTACGTAACTCTGATCGGCGCGGCGGACATAAAAGTTTAAATTTCACAAGTGTATAAAGTATATTGTTCATGTTCATCTCTGTTATGTTTCTACCCGTAAACTTTCCTTAATTTAGTGTCCATAACACAGAAAAAACATAACAATGGTCATGAAAAAAAGCATCAAATATCATATGAAGAAATAAATTCTCCGATAAAACATTAAAATATAACAAAGAAAGGATTGAACGAGATCGGTGCCATTGTCAATATATCAGATAGTGCTGGAAATGTTTCCACTGTTCCGCCAAACTATGCTACTATTTCAAACCATTTTCCTTATATTTCGCCACAGGTATGCAGGTACGTCAACATGTCTAGTTTCTAGAGCTTCTTTGAATACAACTGGAACAAGTATTTCAACAGTTGGTATAGGCAAATGTGAAAGAAGGTGTTACTCAATCCTGATTAATCGGCAAGCACGTGTATGAGGCAGGCTTAACACCATGGTATATTCCGTAATCCGATTGTAATCTTTATAGATATAATATCGGCAACAACAGTTTCTACATGTAAATTGGCTTAAATTCCGTAATTCCATCAACGATATTAAGCTTCACCTCTCGACAAATGGCACATAGAAAATGAGAATGGCATAAAAAGGGAGTAGGTCACTAATGGTATATTGGTGGCAGCGGCGAATATAAAACAATAAAAACATCTCCCAAACCGACGGAGTAATATATATAACAATTATTGGATGAGGTTGAGCATAATAGCGAAAATTATCAAGACAGCGGTCTGTGTTATCTACCGAAGCCGAAGGCTGAGGCTGATAACACAGACCGAGGTCTTGATAATTTTCGCTATCATGCGAAAACCGAATTCAATAATTGTTTTATTATACATTTTAAGCAAACGTTTTAGCAAAAAGATAGCTGGCGAAAACGAAGCTAAATGAGACGCCGTAAATTGGTTTGTTTACGATTGAATTAAAGATGTTTTATTTCTTATTCGAGCTACAAATTGCTTTTATTTAAACTGAGTTTAGGAGACAAGAAGGGCTGGAAACATAGCTGAGAACTTGAAATAGCAAAATGGCTCAATTGATAGCAACATAATTTTTCTAATTTCTAGCATGAAATGGTCGTACTTGCTTACCACAGATAATACCTACAGATAATAGCAGTGACGTCACAACACACAGATAATATTATACGCATGCACAGTCAATGCTGTAGCTATAGCTATCGATAATTAGATGTGTGTTCTCAGCGAATCAGAATTGAAACAGTGAGGCCTTGAGTGGCCTTCAACCTCGGGCCACCTGGGAATAGGTGAATACATGTAGTTGTGCTAGGGAAGCCGGATAATTGCTTCACTACTGATGCTAGTGATAATTTATATATAATGGAATGGAACTTTTGCAGGAATGCAAATACGTGGTTGTACTAGATGGCAAATAAATCTTAATTCATACTGATTTAAAGGAACTTGTGTGTGATCGGTAGTGTTATGAACAAAACCTGTTTGTAAGTGCTATTTTCCACCTCCAATCGATTGTCGATCTTTCTAAAACAGCGTTTTTAAAGATAGCTTGCCATCCAGCATCCATGTCAACATCTTTCCCATGGAGATCACAAGCTCAATTCATTTGTTAACAAAGTATTATACCAGCACGTGACTGTTTCCTGCAAAAGGCCTATTACAACTGCTCCCAGTAATTATAATAAATCAACTTCACATAACACTGTCTCTGAACTTAACTTGCTCAAAAATATTACAATGTTAATCGAGATTTTTTTTTTTGTATTTTAGAAAACAATTCTTTTTAGCAGGGTTTACCAACCCATACTTTTCAACATTTTTAGAAATCAATGCTTTTCAGTAGGATTCATGGCTGATAACATTATTTCTAACTTCACTGTCCAAGCACAGGTGCCATTGTAGCATACATGTAACATTTCCTTTGTGAATATTTAGGGATGTGTCGTTCTAAATGTGAAATCTATCATGTCATCTATCTAGATCAGCATGCAGTTTTATTTTCGAGTAGAGTGGTGACTTTTCAAATGTTAGTGCTAGTGTTCGTTTTGAATTGTACATCTTGAAGGAGGCTGAATTTTATAACGAAACGTGATTTCCACTCGTTTTCTTTTCGATCACTGGCGTCGTTCCTGAATTCTTACCCAATCATGTCATGAAGTGACCGAGTGAAAGTACGGACGCTGGCCTGGAATTGAACTGAGGAATCGGGCCAGAAACGAATATTAAAGGCGCTGTGTCATGGTATTGCGCATGTCTGAAATCAATGTTCGATTGGTGGCTGTTAATTGATTTCAAACAGTTAAATTTTCCTCCCTTAATGCTTGATCGAAAGGATATGCAATATTTTCCTTGAAGACAAGATATATACACAGTTTGTTAGTCATATTTCCGTTGATTTCACCCATCTCACAGGTGTGCTAGGGTCGTCAGTTTATATGAAAATCACTGAAAAAACAATTGTTCCGGTCCGGAACGTAAAGGCGTGTCACTCACCGTGACACAGCCCCTTTAAATAACAACACTGAAGCAATCTGGTAAGTTTTTTGTGTTTTACTTACAAATGTCGGTATACCTCGTCAGGCCACGTGCGTTTAGGAGCGCAGTTACTGATCCCTAATCCTTTCGTAAAATGTGAGAAATTTCCATCGGAAGTCCTCCTAGAAAAACTCAACTGACATCTTGCCATTTCCATCGAAGAAACCTTTGGTTTCAGCAAAACTTCGCTCGAGTTTTGGCCACGTGTGGTGTTCGTCGTGTCGAATAAATCTCTGGCTGTCTGGGTAAAATAACGTCCTTCGGCTCGGACAAGGGCGCCAGTTAAAATAATCTGAGCCTGTTGGAAGGCTTTCCCACGAGTAAAGTTATATAAAACATTAAGTTAACTTTACATTTGAGAGATGGATCTCCAAATTTGAGAGAAAATTTCTCCTCTCTCCCGGGTCTCCGCCATCTTGTTTTCACTGTGATAAGTTACGTAAATACATTAAGTGACCCGCAGTGTTCGTCCCGCACTGTCCCAAGCGATGTCGATTCTGATTGGGTGATCCTGTCACGTGTTGAGCCAACTCGAAATAAAAAAAATAAAATAATAATAATAATACTTGCGATTTCTGACTCGTGCCGGCCAAAGGCCTGACTCGAGTAATTATTCACCGAAGTTGAAGTACATATATTGGTGAATATTTAATGAGCTGAGAGGCAGTCGATGTAAATATTCACCAATATGTTTTATTTATTTATTATGTATTTACAAGGTTCGCCTAATACAGAATAAAGAGTAACAAACACAACAGCATAACAACCAGAAAAAGGAGAAAAAATATGCCCTGAGACTTAGGTGAATAATTTCAGAGTTGAATATCAGAGAAACTTAAAACGAGACCAGTCTACAAACCTTTGTAATTATTTCTGTATACGGCGGTGCGGCATTGGGCGCGTAAGAACATATTTAATACACAAATCAAATTTTAGTTCAGAAAAAAAACGAGTCAAAGCACCTTTAATGTGCTTGGGAACAACATTTTTTTTCATCTCATCGATTTCCTCCAAAATTTTAGTAAATCTGTTGGCAGCGATTTTTTAATTTAAGCTGCAATCAGCAGACCTCATATTCACAGCGCGGTGCATATTTATTTAGCTTCGCCATGTTCATACAACACTGAAAATTACAAGACAAAATAAAGGAAAAAGTGATAATTACATGCAGACAAATAATATGATATGCACTCTATACTTTCTCCAAAACGCTGTCTGATAAAAAAACCTTCAGCTTACGCGAATGAACTAAAGAGAAATACTGGTAGCTGTGTACTTTATGATTATTGGTTCGCTTTAATGTTTAAAGTGCAAGGTGGCACAACTACTACTGTTAACCGGACTATCGGCAAGACCTATTCGGCTAGAAACGGCTACACGAGCGAATTTTTGCGTTCACAGACGTTCTCAAAAACAGTCGCGTCTCCAGCGCGCGATGAAAATGAGTTCAATGTTCAATGAGTTCAATTTTTCGCGACAAACATGTATGGACTTGTCGCATGTATAACCACCCCAAAACATTTTACCGCGCTAGCGACGCGACGAAAGTGTACCTAGCCAATAAAGACCAAGTACGAAATCGAGGCAATGGTCGTACCTAGTTTTCCATGTGTTGCGTGCCCTTCTTGTTAGGCTCAGTCTGAAATAAGCTAAATAGAAATTTGTATATGAGGTAAATCTGATGCCAGACCGCGTATATTTATCTCGAGGATGTTAACTCTCTTCTGTCACCTTGCGCTTACCATGAAACTGCTCTATGAAGTTAACTGTGGTTGGCCATTTGTTGCAAAATTCAACAACATATCATTATATATTTGTATTCAACACCATATGTTTATATTTAGAAAATAGGACTATAAAGCGAACTACGTATCGGCTAGATCGGAATTAGTATATGGTACGTTTAAAGCCACTTCTCGGCTGGCCGATCTTGCAGAATGTGTTACATGTATGAGTTCTCTCGCACATAGGCATCAATAATTAAGTTAGTATTCCCCTGGCTTCCAGATCTTTGGAGCTCCATTTTATTTCGAATTCCACGATTCGTGAACCATTTGAGTAAGTTTATCTAATACTTTCCGACAACGCCATTTGGAATCGCATGTTGTGATGGGAGGGGGAGGTGGTGGGGTAGTTTTGTTGAATAAATATATTTACCTATGTGCGGGAACTTACGAATTGTTGAACAAATAATTATCCTTGGTTGAACGTCTTGTTAGTTAGTTTTAATTTGAATGTATTCGTCGAATATAAATATATATTGTTGAATGCAACTCTATATATATGTTGCTGAATATAAATGTATTTGTTGAATATTTGTTGTCATAAAGCGTACTCCCGTTTCGATAGTTCTAGTATCGACATACCGACAGAAAACATGAACATTGCCATGTGAAAGAGCTTTTAGATATTAGTGATCTTGAGAAATTTGAGTGCTGTAGCATTAAAAAAAAAGCAGTGTTGTTATAGCCATTTGAAATTGGAGATATTTGTGCGAGAAAAACAACGGTGCCTTTCTAGCCTAGTTGTAATGTGTTTTCAGCATTGGAAATACCTAATTACTCAACACCAATTCTCTACATTGCTATAAAACTGAACACAATTACTAGTTTTAATGTGATCTTTCATGTGGTAGCATTTATAGTTTCCCTCAACAGATTAATCTTCCACATTATGCAAATTAGGATGTGCCATTATGAATTAAAGTGACATATATCCCACATCACTCGCACTCAACTGCAACATCGAGTGGGGGAAACATCGAGTTATAGTGTTCTACAATTTTGCCGACAAATGTTCTTTAAAGTTCTAGTTGTCTAAATTAAAGCTCTGTTTATCTTTTCAATTCGGAGGGATAACTTGAAGATGAGCGAACGACACATAAGAAACAGCATGTAGTATTTGCCATATGGAAGTCACGATTAACTAAAATCTAAAACACTCTGAATAGAAACCTGACTATTTTAATATTCAATCCGGCGAACTCCGAGTCCGAGACATCTAAGACACTTGGCTTTGCCTCGTGTTTTTAAACCCGGCTTTAATATTAAACATAACAGAAAAAGAGTTACATCTTAATTCTGTACACAATTTGTGTGCCGAGATCTTGAAAGCAGTAAGTGGATGAAACAGCAGAATACGAGTGCCTCGAGGCTCTGAAAGAGAAGGTCTCTCGATAGTACAATATTTCTATTAAGTTTTATCTACTGTGAGTCATGATTGGTCAGTTGAAGCCATTGCTTTGCGAGATCGATCCTGATTGATATCGTGTCACTACCCGCTGAAGATAACTATCTTTGTTAACGACTTTTATCAACAATATTTTAATAAAGGAAAAAGACAAAATTCAGCTAACTCTGCAAAACGCTCCTCTATCCAGTGTCTAGATAATGGCGTAAGACACGTAGAACTGCAACAACGGGGTGATAACTATCTTTATTCATGCAGTCCTGGAGGTTATCTTTATTCCTTTATTCCTGGTTTCCTTGAGGTCTGGTTAGACCTCCACGTCTTCTCGGATAAGGACGTAACATCGTAGGTCTCCCGTCGGCCTCAACTCACTAGACTGTCACGAGTTGCCGACGTAAAATAAAGTTGCTTTACTTTACTTTATTCCAACGATGTCTAGATAATAACATGAGTTTTTTTTTAAGATGACTTAACTCTTAATAATTTTAATTTTAATCTGAAAATATTCTGTTTCTTTTAAAGTCAAAGGCTTTGAAATTCTGTTAGAAGGTCATTAAAAGCCTTTATAAGAAATTATGAGCTTTATTTAAGCATGTTAACTAGTGTAAACACTATACAACTTGTGATGCTGAGGTACATGTCAAAATGAACAAATTAAACTCAGTATATAATAGGATATCGAGAAATTGTTTTCTTGGTTTTCTACATTACTCAAAGGTTTTGACTTACTAAACAATATGTTGTATTTAACAACCTTAAATAGAAGACAGTATAGGTGAGTTTTCATTATTTTCAACTTTAGTTAATATTGCTGTGTCGTTCGCCGAAGCAGACCCTCATGGCCATTTTGTTACACCAAATATTATTTTCCAAAACCTATCTTTCATTTTCCGGATTGATTGGAAGAACATACAAAAACGTAGATAAATGAAAACTGATGAAGCATTATGTTCTTGAAACGGATCTGTGTAAACACGGATGGTACAAATAGAGACAATTCTTATTCTTATCTTTGCTCATTCTTCTGATATTTCATCTGTCACATTACAAAACCGATGTCAATGGCTTAATATCCACAATAACGGCAGAACAGAGACAAAAGATAACAACAAAACGACCTTCCTCGACTTCTTGACTTCGGTTTCTGGTAATATTGTTCGCCAACGCAGAGCGAAAACATTTCTGAGGATTTCCAGAGGGTGATAAGATTTCTAACAACATGCCGCAAAGTCTTCAGTGATAAAGTTCTCGCTTAAATGGTGAATATTTCTCATTAGTAGTATTTCATTGAAAAGCCTTAAAGGAAGTTTGCAGAGATAATGCCCCTCATTAAGAGTTCTTGAAACGTATATATAACTCAAAAACGCCGCTCGGTAATTTCACAAATCGTCTGCCACCGGCTAGATCATAGAGGGAGTTGTAAGAATTTATGTTAGCAGAAACAGTAGCGGACGGCAAACATTTACGATGGGTCTCAAACTTGTATTAGTATTTGCAGTAGTTCTTCTTGCTTCATGTTACGTTTACGAAAGTGAAGCATTCACCGCAGGCGCTGGGAATATAATATCAAGAGAATTGCACGAAGGAAAGGTATGCACTTTGTTTTATTTCCGAGCTATTTTGTATTATTTTTTAATAATAGACTTATAATTACCGAGTGCTCTCGGAAATTGAGTAGGGTGTTCCGGCTTAAAGATCTAACCTATTTAGAATGAAAGCCAAGGAAATTATATTTAATAAGGAATGGTGCTTAACATAAATGAAAGTAAATGTAAGGGTGCGTTCGATTGACCGTATTCCGGAATAGTAATAGATGGAATAGTCTCTGGAAATGACTGGTTCGGGCATATTTTGCACTGTAAGCTACAAATGCTTGCTGATATATGATATTCAGGATACATTTAGTATTCCAGTGGCTAAAAGATCCCAGTAAACGTGATTTGTAGTGATCATTCTATGTATTCTTATTCCGGAAAACGGTCAATCGAACGCACCCTAAAGCATCTAGAGTGGATTTGGTATGAGTGGGCAAGTTGATTGAAATTAACTACATAGTTACGTCGGGTACGGTAACAGTACGGTTACGGTAAGGCTACGGACGTGCCGTACTTCTGCCACACTCATGCATACCAAATCCGCTCGATCTAGCTACGACAAACAATAAAGAAACTTTTACTTTCCATTTATAAGAGCTAAAACTAAGGCAACTTATTCAAATGTGAACGCAAAAGTTATTTTTCAAAGCACCAACACTCAAACAGCTCTCTCAGCTGTCATACGAATTGCATTGGGTTTGAGTCCCTTTTTATTTTTTATTTTTCTTTATCACAGATATCTCGGCGGTCCATGGAGAACTTCTGTAGCACGGCGGGTCACATCTGCGCACAGTCGAAAGCGAAACGATCTTTAAAGGAAGCGTGAGCTATGGGAAGACAAGAACGAGCGCAAACGCCACGGATTTGACTTAAACAGGAAAATTGCCGGATATACCAAGAAAAAACACATTGACATTGCAAAACTGTGAGACATGTAGAAAGGAATTTTAATACTTCAAATATTAGAGCTGACGCATTTTAATGGTTAGCGAAACCTAACTAAAATACGATCAGAGAAATTGCATCGTATGATAAACATAAAACTGTCACTGAGATTCTTCAGTTGTAAGCTCACAGCTAGATCGCTATAACAATTAAATGATAGCACATGCAATTATTAGTGAATTAATTCAATATTGTTACTGGACGTAATACATATTCTGGCTTGGGGTGGTGATTTACATTATTGGGAATCAATCAATAACCCCAATCTAAGAACAAAAGTAATTTCCACGTAGCCTTAATTACAGGACATTAATGTCGCCTAAGATTTTTTAATGGAAATATTTTACTATTTACTCCGATCAACTTCAGAACATCAATGGGTTTCTGCAGCGCGCGAATCTTTCTTTAAATACAAGAGAACAGAAACGTTTCAATAATTCTTCCTCGCGGTGGCTTATTTTTCGAATATTTTTTCTGTTTTCTTCTGAGTATTCGCAGGTTTCTAGTTCAGACTGTTCAGATTAGTTGACTGTAGACTGTGCAATAATTATCAGGGGAGTGGGGTGGGGTAAAACTTAAATCACTGACAGCAGAGGAGGGCAAAAATATATGTATACGTTAAAACATCGATCCGTCCTCAGTAGATTGAGCTACTCAGGTATGATGTGAGTGATGCACGTATATGAATGCAGCAAATTAAATATTAAAAACTCTGAAACAATGATTCACGATGGTCAAAAAGGGGTCATTTTTCTCGCGCAAGCTTTGTAGAAGGGTGTAGACAAATCAGAATGATGAAGTCAGAGACGGATAAGATGATTTTTGAAGGTTGGTATTTGAGGTAAATGATTGACAATGCGACTTCACAGCATACGCCTCAATTTTGCGCGAAAGTGAGGATTAAGAAAATTAGGTCCTTTTTGAAATGGTCACACCATGATACCATCGAGTTACTGACACAAAACCAAAAAATGATTCGATTTGCATTAAAAGGAACTAAATTAAGTTATAAGAGGGAATAGGTTTTGAATCTCATGCCAGCTTTCGTCTGAATTTAAGGAATTTAATTGAGTTATATATGTACAATGTTTTCATCATGTATCAGAGGAAAAAATGGCACAATTTACACGACGAGGGACGAGACAACAGAGGGTGCCTCCAAATTAAGTGCGCCCTTACGTGTTGAGTTACGAACAAATCTTGAATACGTACACACATAAACTAAGCTAATACTTCATTAATATTGGTAGGTCAATCGAAATAGAAATTAACGTGAAGGAATACGATCAAAATAACTAAGACACAATTATGAGTTGTTGGTCTAATAGAACATACTTTATTAGAAAATAGATCACGCTGTGCATGCGCAGCATTTCGGGCTTGTATACAAGTGATTGGCAGAGCAAGAACTGCGAATAGAATTAGGCAGATTGTTCCATAGCTTGGTAATACGGTTGAAATAACTAGTTTGAAAGAGTTTAGTGCGACATTTTGGTCCACATTGAAGAAGATCTAGTGGTGAGCTGTGGTAAACACTGTTTACTGGTCTAAGTTAATGTAGTCATTGATACGAATGGAATAGTGGCCTGTGCAACACTTAAAGTACAAATTCAGGTCTTTTATTTCATGCCAATAGGAAAGCGGCAAAATATTTAGATTCAAAAGGCGCTTCCCATGATTCAAAATGAATTTCGTGAAGCGTCGTTGAAGACGGCGCAGCCACCTCCCTTTTTTGCCCAAAAAATATTTTGCGTAGTTACTTCTCAGTCCGGCTCAATAATCATTTTTATGTCGAAGTAAATTCAAAACAAACGTGGAGCTGACTGGCCTAGAATGACTACTTTTCCCGCTCGAAGCATTATATAAGCTAGAAGCATTACCCATAATGCTATAGTCTCCTCCCCAAACCTCTTTACCGTGCCGGCAGAATATCAATTTCTGACTATATCGCTCCTGCGTCGCTCAAACGTCAGAAATTACATCTTTTGCTTATGATCTTTAGAATGTGGGCGTTCCATTTAAGTTCCTTTGAAACACTGAGTTACTCCCAGATATATTTTGACAGTTGCTGTGTGAGAGGGCGTTGAGTTCAATCTTGTAGTTGTATACAACAGGGTTTTTCTTATGTGCAACCGTCAGGACTTCTTCGCATTTGGAAGCGTTGAATCGCAGGCGCCAAGCTGACTCCAGCTATGGAGATTGTCTAGATCATCCTGAAGGGCACGCAGTCGTTTACACTTTCGATGACCCTAGAACTCTTGGAGTCATCAGAAAACAACGCAATAGAGCTATCAGAAACAGCAAAGGTCCAATGATGCTTCTGTGGTACGCCTGATCAATATGACAGGAAGGCTGTTAGAAGTAATACCTAGGATGACACAGCGCTGGTTTCGATCACTTAGGTAACTCTCAAGCCACTGTAAGAGATTGCCCCTGATACCATAACGGGGGTGATCATTTATTTTGTTACAAAGCCATACGTTTTCCAGACACGCACGCTCTCATTGGTTGAACTGGGGTCACGTGGCAGTAATCAAAATCCAATGTATCCCGCCACGTTATCACATCGTGACATAAGACGGTGTAATGTATCGCGCGTGCCACTGGCTAGCTAAAGGCGGGAAAAGAAATATTTGGGTACCAAAACACAGGGAACAGGAATTTTATAATTGTTGCTTTAAAACAAATCACTTACGGCCTGGCCCCTCGGGAATCAGTGAGTTTTGTTTCCCATCGATGTTCCTCTCAACTTCTTCTCGTAGTATTATGTACATGGTTCGACCCCCTAAAAAGTGTGCAATATATACGCAATGAATAATAAATTAGTATAATATGCGCAATGAATAATTAATGAGCATAATAGTGCGCAATGAATAATTAATTAGTATAATAGTGCGCAATGAATAATTAATGATTATCCTTTGGCTACCCCTACGCTAACCCGGTCTAGAAAATCTAGTCTCTTCCTTCTACTCCTCTTAAATAACATTATTTCCTTCAGCGGGCGCATGCCATCACATTCGCACCACCAGCAGCTACAGAACCCTTTCAGAACCCCCATTTCCTCCTCCTCCTCCACAACAACAAATATAATTTCCTTCTTCCTTCTTGCCTCAACAAGTATCATTTCCCTCCTCCTCCCTCCTCCTCCTCCTCCCTCCTCCTCCTCCTCCCTCCTCCTCCTACTCTTCCTCCTCCTCTTCCTCCTCCTCTTCCTCCTCCTCAACAAATATCATTTCCCTCTTTCTCTTCCTCCTCCTAATCTCATTTTCGGCCAATTCTGAACACACCCGCCACCCGCACCCCGGCATGGCGAATTCGAAGAATTCTGAGTTCAAACAGTCGCTATGATCCCTATATACGATTATTAACTATTGTCTTTATTATGTAACTTTTATGACAATACAAAAATAAGAAACATGACTTGTTTAATACCTACGGTCAACGCGCTTTTTCTATATCGGCACCTGAACTATGGAACAACTTACCTATAGAAATTAGATTAAGCCCTAATGTTAATACCTTTAAATCTAAGCTTAAAGTGCATATGAAGCGAACATTAAGTTGATCTAATGTTAAAATGCTTTCGAAATGAGGAATAATACATTTTCCGTTTGTCAACATCTGATCTCGTTTTAGCCTGATTTTCAGACGGTACGAGGTCGTCCGCTCACTTCCTCCCCCTCCCCGTCTGATGGACTTCATAGACTTTCATGTTCCTGACGTCATAATTTCAACCAATTCAATCAGAGCGAACTTTACACTTTTGGCAAAGTCTGGAATTTAAGGAATGTGCTCGCATATTAAAACGTTTTAAAAATAAAAGTAAAAGCGTAAAAGTCCTAAGATAACAGTCATAAACTTTACGGCATCACTCACAGGAATCGAGGCTGATATTTCTTGTATGCTTTTCATACACTGTCCTGCAAATACTGCACGCAAACTTCCGTTTAAAAAGTTCCTGCTTTCCAAAGAACCACAGCAGCTCAAACAGGATACCATTCTGAGAAATCGACAGAAGTTTGAAGCTGTAGAATGTTTTTTTCCAGTGCATGAAAGCTGATAGATCCAACTAGTAAAAGCCGCCACTGCACGACTGTTCTACGCTTCACGCTTCAATTCTTACGCGTGTTCGTATTGGCTTATTGTAAAAACAAAGGTTGATGACGTCAGGAACATGAAAGTCTATGAAGTCCATCAGACGGGGAGGGGGAGGAAGTGAGCGGACGACCTCGTACCGTCTGAAAATCAGGCTAATCTCGTTTCAGAGATACTCAGATATTTGTAATATGCAAATGACTTACCTCTGACGTCATATTGTTTGCACAGCCAGGAGACAAATCACAAAATGAATAATATCTCTGCAAATATTGAATAAAAATTACTGAAACTTTGCAAATGTATGACACTATGAAAAGTACACATAATTGTGGAAATTATGGTGTTGCCATGGAAACTCTCATGGCCCCACGCTCCTTTCACCTTGAACATAAAATTCCAATTTATTTCCTTGTTACAAAAAATAAGTTGCTTAAACTACTCACATACAATGCCTACATTGTTCCAAATCTTATTTTGGACCCACACCAAAAAAAATGTGTTTGACAAAGGAGAAATTAGGAAAGTTAGTGTTATTCGTAGTGGAAGCCTGGGGCCAGAGTATTTTCATGGCAACATCCTAATTTGCGCAATGATGTGTATTTTCCATAGTACCACATATGTGCAAAGTTTCAATATTTTTATCCAATATTTGTAGAGATATTCTTCATTTTGTGATTCGTCTCCAAGGCTGTGCAAACAATATGACGTCAGAGGTCATCTCATTTGCATATTACAAAAAAAACTGAATATCTCTGAAACGAGATGAGATGTTGACAAACGGAAAATGTCATTATTCCTCATTTAGAAAGCATTTTAACTTTAGCTCAACTTAATTTTCGCTTCATACATGTATGCACTTTAAATCCTATCTGTTTCAATCAGCATATAATCTGAACTAGCCAGCAATTAGTTACATATCTACTTCTTTCTCCAGCATGTTAATACCTGGGTCAGAGGCTATTTTTCAGAAAAAAAACAGTGTTTTGCCCATTTCACGTTCGTTAAAACATCCCATGCAAACCAAACTCGCCACGTGTTGGTGTCATGGGCCTTAACAATATCTGAATAGTTGGTTACCATGGAAACCTATTTTAAGGGTGCTCATTAATTTTCGAACATTTGAGAGTTTATGTGAAAATGGGGTTGCTGGATTACGCGCGCTCTGATTGGCTAAAAATCCATGTTTTAACATGGTTTCCTTTCATCGCGCGTGTAAATCTATATTATAAAACATATACTATCATAAAACACTCTGGTAATTTGAGAACACTCGAGAAATGTTCAGTGAAAGCACGCGCCTTCGGCTTGTGCTTTAACATTTCTCTCATGTTCTCAATGCAAATGCCAGTGTGTTTTATTTGAAGATAGTATAAAACATGACATGGCTTAGACTTCTTTATTTGTTAAATATAAACACGCGGGATATGTTGGGAGAACAAAGAAAAACTTGAAAATCACGAGCCGCTATAAGAGAACAAAGACATGGAAAGCGTATTATATTGCTTTTATAAAATCACCAACAGGAAAAACACCTAACGCATGCAAGATCAGAAGATCAATTCTCCTAACAGTAACAGTTGTCAGAAATCGACCGAGGGTCAGAGTTTGCACAGCGCGGGAAATCCTCCAAACCAAAGGATGTAGAACCGAGAGAAAATATCTTCTAACAACATTCCCCGAAAAGAATAACTCAGAATTCAAGACATTTTTTTTCTGGAAATAAGCCAAAAAGCTTACTATATATTTAATTCATGTATTTAAAGCACTTGTACGAGATCGATAGTGTTATTAGCAAAACCTGTTTATGAATTATATTTTCCACCTCCAATCGATTGTCGATCTTTCTAAAGATATATTGTTGTGGTCCATGGCAATGCCTTTCCCATTTGGATCACGAGATCAATTCATTCGTTAGCGAAGTATTATTTCAGCACCTTGTGTTATTATTTCAGAAAGGTTATTGACCACTTTTATAATGGCCGTCTCCCAATTTGCATAATTTCGAAGATTCATCTGTAGAGATACGACTAATGCTATCACATGAAATATCATATTGCTGCTAAGTTATTCTTGGTGGGAGGCAAAAAATTGCCTCAAGAAATAACTACTATTTGTAAAATATTTTAAATTTTGTGTATAAAGCAGGTAAAAACAGAAATGACCGAAATTTTAGAGTAATAGAGTACTTTGTAACCGAGCTGTCGAACAAATAATATTCGAACAATTTAGTGTAATTAGTATGCGGCGGCCATGTTGGTGTACAGCTTTGGTACACCAAGATGGCGGCCGAAAACGTACTCTACAAATAAAGCTGTTTTTTCACATCAATATGATTAGGGTTCACTTCAAAACATTTTAGATATCACTTTTAAAGGTTAATCATCAAGTCTTACCATTTTAAACTGGCCAAAATATATGGATTTTCATGACATTTAGGAAACACGCTGACCTGGGCTGTCACAAAATTCAAAATACTGTAACTCAAAAACAAATCACCGTATCGAAGTGAAATTTTCGAGGAATACTGAGAATACCGATATCTAAATCATATTAAAAGAACAGCTTTATATATCTTTTAGTTTAGATTTTAGAATTTTGATGACGTCACGTGCCCACAACATGAAACTGAGCAAGACTAGAAAGGCCTCCGTTGTTTTTCTCGTACGAGTCTTTCTAATTTCAAATGGTTGTAACTTCACATCTTTTTAAGCTACAACACTCAAATTTATTTAGATCACTGTCTAATATCGACATGTTCTTTGACATGGTACGTAATGATCGTATTTTCTGTACATGTGGATAAACGGTAATACGCATTTATGAAAGCGGTCTGTGTTGTTACAAACAAACGACAAAGATTGTGGTTATATATGACCCTGTCCTTCAGTAATAATAATAATAATAATCGCTCTGTATAAATCAGTAGGGCTGCCCACAAGTTGCTCGGCAACATTTTGGCAACTTTTCACATTTCGAGCAACTTTTTTCACTTCGAGCAACTTTTTGCATTCTGAGGAATTTCTACTCGTACTGAGAAATTGGAGCAGCTTTTAGTGTTTAAATTGGTCTTACTGTCATGTTCTACAATGCTTATTTAGATACTTTGGAAATTTCCTGTATAACAGGGTCATACAGGACTTACTGTTGGAGCAGTTTGGTCTTCCTGTGGTTAGTTGTCAACGCGATCTGGGCGGGTCAGCGGTTATTTTAAAGAATATTCAAAATGGCGGACGATACATACATACTTTTATTATCCACTCCCCCGTGGGCATACCTGCCAACTCACCTGGTTTATGCGGGAGACTCCAGATTTTGGACCTCATCTCCCGGTCTCCCGGATAGAACCTCAAATCTCCCGGTTTTTAGCCATGTTATGGATTGAGTTCGCCGTTTTTCACGTTCTTATTAGAACTCGTCAGTATGGCATAGCAAACAGTACGCGGGCTTCGGTGCCAATGCACTACCGACCCGGTCTGCGCTAAAGAAGCAGAATTAGAATTAGAATTCTAGTGTTAGAATTTTACGTTGTATATCAGCTTTGCTGTAGTCTTCGGACTTTTCATTCTTAATTGTTTATATTTGGCTGCATAGGTCCTCACTTCGGATCCAACGTATTTTTGCAGGATTTTTGTTCACGGTATTTGCTTATATATTTTCTATTATGGATTTTTATACCGTAGGTCTTATATAGATCCGATTATCCCTGCTATTGTCATCATTTTCAAAGCTGGTCTGGCCAGCATAACTATATTTTTCGCAACTGAGGCACTGACACGTTTAGTTCAGATTTGCTTGGTTTTTGGCTTTTCGCCACACGTAATGACGTGTGACCCGATAACCAAGCCTATCTGTGAGCTCGTAACTAGACAACTGACTAGATGCTTCTTTAGCGCAGTCCGGGTCGGGAGTGCATTGGCACCGAAGCCCGCGTACTGTTTGCTATGCCATACTGACGATTTCTAATAAGAACGAAACAGCTGTCTATGGCTGCAATCTAGTCCGAGCGCTTTTCGTGTCAGGCCTAGCTAACCGTAGTGCTTTGTGTTAGAATGTTACGTTGTATATCAGATTTGCTGTAGTCTTCAAACTTTTCATTCTTAATTAAATATATGAATTAAGACTTTTTGCATTCCTGCAAAAGGCCCAAGTAACGGGAGCCTAGGCTAAGGGACCGCAACTTTCGGGTAGCAGTTATACTTTTGGGTAGCAGTTACTTTTGGGTAGCAGTTACTTTCGGACAGTTATAATATCATAGTAATCCATTCCCAGAAATCCATTGAACGAGGGACACTTATACGAGTCTGAAATACTGTATGGTACTTTAATTCCCAATTAATCTCATAATTATAATAGACTCATTCTGATTTTCAGTGAGGTAGAATACTTGACCTATACGATACTGGTATACGAAGTACTACATTTTCCGGCGATAACGGTAACCTTGATTATCTCAAAGTGATTTCCTAAACTGGATTTTTAATTGTGTTTTATAATCACGGTAATTAATAAACTTCATATTCGCATACGTTATTTTAACGCGCATAACTACTTTCTATCGTTTTGGACTGGTCATTATTTTCGAGGGGTGGTACCTTTGAGGGACCGTTACTTTTGAGAGGGCCGCTACATGTACATTCGGAACTTAATTAATATAAGAGTCCCAAAATCAACGTTACTTTCGGGGAGGCGATACTTTCGGGGGGGAGGGGGGGGGGGGGGGTTGTTACTTCCGGAATGATATGGTATTGATGGTGTTCGACTAAGGATGGCAAGCAAATAGCAGGGGGAGACACTCGCGACGGACCTAACTGTACTCGCCCTCTCCACCACTCGTATGTGTTGTGCATATTTTTGGTCACGCAAGTTTGTTTCGCTTGCGCATTGAATCACAGTATCGCCCTCTCCACCACTCGTATGTGTGGAGCATATTATTGGTTACGCAAGTTTGTTTCGCTTGCTCTTTGAATCACTGAGTAAAACTGAACCAATATTCGTCAGTCGAATGTAATTAGATCATTCTACGGCAGTGCAGTCCATTTCGATTTTTGAATTTATATTTTTCGCTCTTGTTGCATGAAACTAGTACACCCTTTTTATAAAGATGAGATAACCTTAAAATTCGACTTTTGACTCAGTAAGGTTACGTTTAATTTGACAATGCGCACCACTCATTTCCGGTAAAAAAAACGGTTTGAAAACTTGTTTGGTTCGCCTATGATTCCTTCACCGGCTGAGGTCGCTTCCCTTTCTCTCTTTCTTGCCGTGGAAAAGGAAGATATCTCTACCAGCAGGGAAAGTATGATTCACAGCATGCGAGCAACGGAAATTCGAAATGTTTATTACTTGGGGAAAATTTCTAAAGTCTTCATGGTTACGAAAAAATGATAAAACTATTCACAATTCAAGCTAAGCACCGAGAACCCTGTCGTTTTTAATTAATTGTTACTGAATCAACATATTATAACGGGGCAATAACTATTCTCGAAAAAAGGAACGACGTAAAAAGGGCTCCGAGTAACACAGTTCCAGACCTGTATTCCGATTGGTTCATTATACTGTAGCTCTATTGTTTTTGTACCGATCGTTCTTTGGGTGAGGGTGTTTTGTATTGTTGGGTAAGCCAATACCGTGGCTCGTTTCGAGTGGTACTGTCTGGCTATGATATAATTTACAACAATCAACAATAATAAATTTGGAGAAAAGTTGTTTCAATTATTTTCAAAGCTAAAATGGAAATTTAATTATGATATTTCGGTAACAGCGACTATTAACATAATATCCAAGATGACACCCGTAGCGGAATAGAAGGTGCTATAGAATACGAAGTACTAATCACTACATAGTAATTATAATTTAATAATTATATTATGATATTAATCAATAAAACTGCAGTGATATTATGGAAAACGGCTCCCACGTTGAGTTATAAACCAATTAACTTGGGGGAGAGCAAGAGTTTCATCTAATCTGTTCAATTATCGAGTGCCTGCCTTGTTATACAACTCAAAGAATAGTTGGCTAGATAACGGTGATTAATCCACACAGAACAGATCGTCTTGCGAGATGGAAGTCAAGTTCGTAGTCGCTGTGGTTGTGGTGATGTTTATTCCTCAAGACAGTTCGGCAACATCTCCTCCTAGTAAGTCAGCTACTTAATATAAACTCTAACACCTAATGTTAGAACTAGTTAAAATTCATGGCAGATTTTCGTGGTTATAAAAAGACATATATCTGATATATAATGTTAAATTTCAGCTTGAACCCTTTTTACGATACAGACCTATTTCGAAAAGGCAAACGGCAAACGTCTGGTGAATTCGTAGTTTTGTTTGTTTGTGGTCAAATTTAAGCTTAAGACGAATATTAAGATGGTATCCCTTTGAATTACACCACATATATATTAATTACCCGTTCGGCACAGCTTAATCCCACAATGTCGTTTGTATAATAAAAGTATAAAAGTTTATTTTTTATATATTTATAACACAAGGTGCAATTTCCGGCGCAACTTTCGGGGGGTCGTTACTTTCGGATTCTATGGTATCTTTTTCAAAAGGTATCGCATTTATGCCTGGCATTACTTTTTTAATCTATTTCTATTTAAAACTTCACTACATTGCTGTTCAATAAAACATCGGCATTCGTTTTGGATAAGAAGATACGAATATGATATCAGTAGGTTAGGCCAAGTAAAATTTAATTACACCTTTCTATTAGTATCGAACTGATAAAACGTTCGCATGATGTTGAGTTCCCTAATAAAAGCTTCCCATTTTATGTATGAGTAAAAGATTTTGAAATTAATTGTAAACATTTCTCTAACTGTTTTGCTGTTCTCTTCTTAACTTCACAAGTGAGCGAATCAGGCGAATGCCAGTTGAAAAAATACAGGCAATCGCACCCGCACGTGGCGGAAGCATTCGTACCGAAGTGCAATCCAGACGGTACCTACGCCTCAGTCCAATGCCATGGATCAGTTTGTTGGTGTTCTTCTAAGGATGGCAAGAAGATAGGAGGAGAGACTAGCGGTCGACTCCACTGTATTCCACAAAAACCTTGTATGTATGTTTGTGGAGCCGGGGTGGCGTAGTGATTAACTTCTCACCTCTGTGGCCCAGGTTCGATCTCCGGACGCGGCGCCAAGGGCGAGATACCAACAAACTCAACTCACATTTGCTCCGATGGTTTTTATCCGGGTTCTCCGGTTTTCCTCCCTCCACAAAAACGAACACGCTGAATTTCCAATTCGATATGTGGATTAGCTGGGTCCTGACTTTCCTCAGTCTCTATAGTTGTTTCCGGTCCCGTTACTGAGAAATTCAGGACTGGTATCTGATTGGCACGTACAGCGCGCGCTTTGTGTGTGCTGTAAAGCTCTGCAAAAGCTATCTAGTTCGCTATAGTTCATTACTTATCAATCGAATGACCTAAAATTCTACTAACTCGGCGAACCATTCGGTTCCATTCTTTCCCAGTATACTGATTGCTTCTCATTTTAATTCTCTAGGATTCGTTGTCATAAAGGGTCGTTTTAAAGCTATTTCTCCGGTTGCTTCAAGATTGCTTTTTCTCTGATTAATTTCTTACAAATCTCATGTTATTTGAAGATTTCTTTTCCTATTCCAATAAAGGAACGGATAACGGAAAATATGAGCACGCAACATCAATCACTCGATCATTCAACAGCATGCGATTTCCTGCGCGCACACGAGAAAAACTTACCAAATTACTCGTGTGCAGTCTGTAGGAAAATTAGATGGAGATGTTTGAAAGGGTGACAAGAAGAAGAAGAACAAGCGGGATGACTGTCACAATTTGAGTAACTTTCCACTCGCAGGTTTTAATGATAAAAGCTACTGATAATATATAAACGTTTAGTTTTCGAGCGCAGCTGAGAAGAAGAGCAATATTAACAACGCTATATTTGATTTGTTATATTGTGTTCAGATACGCTGTTTCTCAGTGCTGGAAATCTTAGCTTGTAAAACACTGTAGTTTATAGAATAATGTATTTTAACAACAATGCCAGAAATAATATCATAAATTGCGCTAACAGCGAGAGGCGCAATTACGATTAATCATTATTTTCATATCTAATACAATGACTCCATAAGGACCTCTCAAGAACAACGACATAATACCAAAGATATCACCGTAGGAAATAATAATAGTGAGCTTCAGATTCGAGTAAGAGTACGACGTTTACTTGTTTAGTACTACAGTACCAACATATCTCATCGCAAGGAAAATAAGAGGGATCTTCCCATTATGCCAAACAACGTTAGATATGAGAACAAGCTAACTAAAAGTATGTGTTTCTTCATGTATTGTGGGAAAGTTGTATAGTTATTGTCGCACTCGCGACGGTCGAAAATATTATATATTGGCAGTGACAACGAATAGCTAACCAAATCATTACTAGTATGTCGGTACATCCCTCCTAAATATTGAGTTACCATTTATGATGCGCATGCGGTCTAGTTCAGTTCACTATATAACTTGCAGCCTCTGTGTGAATTGCTCACACAATGAATTAATGTAAACGATATTCGCTGCGCTCACTCGTAAAATGTTTTCGACTCTCGAGGATAAACTTCATATCTTCTTACCACCGTGTAATTTTCTTTTTATTCAGTATGGACAATTAAACTGCTCTAAGAACTCCTATCTATTCATTTTACTCACTGTCGCCTGTCGGTACAAACTTCTTCGTGATCTTTCTAGTAAGCTGTTCTGGGGAGTTTCATCGGGTTTTCACGCTTGTCTCGTCGTTGTAGTCGAGAAAATCTTTAGAGAGTTTTAGATCGTATTTGGCTTTTTGTGCTCGGAATATTCAATCCATTGTCATTGGCTTTCACTCGGGCCACATGAGATTGAAGATGAAATACACTTTCATTTGAAATCCTCTTATATCTAAGTATTTATTATTATTTGTTTGCCACAGTGTACAATAACATAAACAGTATAATTTGTGGGGGGAAAACAGTGACGAGGAAGCCTAAACGAGAAACCGTAAGGCTAATGGAAGTTCAGGCTTCCCCTTACATACGAGATTACAAATAATTAAATAAACATTACAGGAGATGGCGGTTACATATATTAAAGCTAAGATAGACAAGGGAGCTCTGTACATACATTACAGCAAGAGAGTATATAGACAAGGAAGCTGTATTCTAGATGGCAGTAATTAAGTTGTCAATATGACGTTAATAAGAATATTTTTAAGTTTGATTTAAAGTTTTTTAAGCTAGAAGAATTTGTCAACTCATCGTTTAATGAGTTCCAAAGTTGCGGGCCTTGATATTTAATGCAAAATTGTTTGAGTCTAGTTCTACAAAAGTGGGAACGAAGTCTAGAAGCATTTCTGGTATTATAATTATGTAATTGTTTGCCGGAAGTAAATAGTAATAACCAAGGGAAGAATTATTAGCTGAATTTAGCTCTAAGAACTCCTATCTATTCATTTTACTCACTGTCGCCTGTCGGTACAAACTTCTTCGTGATCTTTCTAATTAAGCTGTTCTGGGGAGTTTCATCGGGTTTTCTTGTCTCTTCGTTGCAGTCGAGAAAATCTTTAGAGAGTTTTAGATCGTATTTGGCTTTTTGTGCTCGGAATATTCATTGTCATTGGCTTTCACTCGGGCCACATGAAATTGAAGATGAAATACACTTTCATTTGAAATCCTCTTAGTAATAACCAAAGGGAAGAATTATTAGCTGAATTTAGCAGTCTTTAGGAGTGGCCGGTAGCAATTAGTAAATTAAATTAGTAAAAATTAGTAAAAATTCATACAAGGTCGGTCCCCTTGGTTCCTAATCCATGAACCAAAGTGACGGGACGTGTCATTGGGTAAACAAATCAGCAGATGAAGTACATAGATAAGTACTGAAGTACGAATTAGCGGCGTCACGATGTATGGGAACCTCAGTGCTTGCATGTGGGCAGGCGATCAAAATGCGGCAACAGAATGTCTTTTTTTGACATAGTAGCTGAAAAAAAAAATGACTGACCCCCGATCCTGACTGCACCCAAATTATACTCAAATCCTGACCCTACCTGCCCAACCGAGCTCAAAACCCTGACCCACCCCCGCGGCACATACATAATACGTCACAAACAGGAGTACCCCCCCCCCCCCTACGGGGGGGTCACTACCAGAGATTTGGTTGCATTCTCAATGTTGGCCTACAATTTAACATTGTGATCCAAGAAGACACAAAGCTTTTAGAACCATTTGCAGATGTTAGAACAAAGGCAAGCACTGTACCAGTTCTCCCAGTTATTTTAAGGTCCTACCTGGATTTGAACTCTGACTACCTCCTGCACAACAGACTGACACTTAACCACTGAGCTTACTGGTTCTGTGATGGGCCAAATTTTGTTTAGAAAAATTAATCCAATTCTATTAAAAATACATCTGAGACATTGAATAAATGTAGTCCATGGAGTTTTAGCATAGTTATTTGTCATAAATAAATGTTATTATTATAGCCAGAGAATAATACTGGTTCACTACTCATGCTCTTGCGATAAGTGATAATGGATATATAATGAACTACAACTGCCAAATGCCGCACGTTTGCCCGGGGGGGGGGGGGGAGGGGGTGTTGTTAATATATTGTAAACAGGACTGATCAGTATTACTTTCATTCTGGATGAGATAGGACGTATTTCTCAGGTAATATTAGCTTTTATGCATTTTTTTAAAGTAAAAATCTATTATGCTAGAGAAAATAAGACTGAGTTTGTACTCTTTCGTCTCTTAATATTTATTTATTTATTAACACTGTATTAATTGTATTACTATATATATATGCCAGCGTATATATTGTAAATAACTTGACCAAATGCAATAGTTTGTATATGTATTTGTTCATGTCCTCCGACCTAGTAATTTAATTTCAATTCCATGTAAACTGGCTCCTGGCATTTTTAACTTCTCAGTTATTTCAGGAAGCCAGTACCCTCAGTAAATATGTATTTTTTCTTACCATTAATTTGTCACACTTTGTAAGGGTATAATAAATTGTTATTGTTGTTGTAATCTCTCCACCACCACCAACATCTAACGGTTTTAATCCCAATCAAGAGAATCTGGCTGTTAACCTAAACATATCAGCACTTATTATTGAATGAAAATGACCTGTTCAATGTCATTAGACAGATGATGATTTGCAGTGATTCATTTTGATTCAGATTTTTGGAGAGAACTGCTCGGGTATGTGAAATGATTGGAGATACTGTAGTATGAAATTTACATTTTCCTCTCGGGTTCGCTTTGGCTTTTAGTTAGTACCCTACAGACTTTTCGACGTGCTTTTACAAACAAATTATTTCTCCATTTTTTTACAATATCTCTGATTTCTCTCTTCTCCGTCCTTACGGCTTTGTTTTCTAACTCGCCTCACTTTTCTGCTTTTTCCTAAAATTCGTTTAAGTAATTAAGATGTGCTTGCGACTCGTTTTATGACAATGAGTGTTTGCAGCACGTCTCTGTGTACATCAGTGTCTGGTTCTTCGACTTAATAAAATGTTCAGTTATCTTCTACTGGCATGTCTGCATTCTTCCAGAGATTGACGTATATAATCATGATCAGAAGGATAACACTGGATATAAATAGACTCGGTAAAAAAGTACACTGACTATATATCGCAAAAAATCGACAAAGAAATGTAGATATAAACACGCAATGATTTCAACCTCGCCGTATACCTTAATTCATGACCTGACAAGACACTGTTCAGTTTCACTTTCCCTCTCAGCTTTGCTCTTGAGTTGAAGTTGAGTTTGGCTTTGTTAAAGACTTCTTATTCAGTTGTATGGCATAATTTGTGCAGTATATTTGAGTATACCAATCCACAGAGATCCAAATAACAAAGCCGTGGCGAAAGAGAAGCTTATACACCACCCTACCCATATCATGTGACCTCTTCTGTTTACACTCAAACTTATTTTACAGGATGTTAGCATCCATTGTAGTTGAATAATGTCAATTGCATGTGAAATGACCTTATATTTTGGACAGGATAATTTTTTTACAGGTTATCTATTGGAGAGCAAATATCCTAATTATGGACAAGAAAAAGGTGTGGCTGATCACATGATTGGACTCATCAGCAACATGTCTCCCAAAAATGAAGTCATAGCAACTTGAAGATATATATTCTGTGCTTAACACAAATCTTTGCAATGAACTTGAATTTCCAACCATCCCCTCCAACCTTAGGTTTGGTTCTGAATTAGTGTCGAAATAAGAGAAGGCTAGGGAAGTACATTTTTGCCTGTAGCTCCTGTCTGGTAAACAATTATATCACAAAACTTGGCCAAATAACTCGTTACTTAGTGAATATCCAATAGGCTGATTCTGCAGGAAAAGACGGCCAGATATTTATAGATTTTAATTTGTTTTGCTTAACTCTTTACCTTCCGAGCCTGTAAATAGGAGACGCATTAGTCCGTTACTAGAAAAATGATTGCATCACGTCTAGACATGCTGGAAAGACGATGTTGCGATAGTATGCGAAGGAATGTACGGCTTCAAAGTCAGAGCTATAACAGGGTCGCTCGACTCTTTCGCTATGGAGAAAAGCTCATTTGTTTTGGCGATTGTTTCGTTACTTCGATTTTCACGAATTTTAAGGAGTTAAAAATCGGCTCAAAACACCCTTCCCATTCGCACTTTCATTTGAAACCTCTTAGCAATTATTAGCTGAATTTAGCAGTCTTTAGGAGTGGCCGGTAGCACGGTGACTTTCATTCTCTGCTCCCCTAGTATATATGTAATTTAATATTTTTGTTTTTCTCGTATGTAAATTAAAGAAGTTGACCTTTTAATTTAAACACTACTTATTCATGTAACACACGTTTACAATTTAGTCTGCTGTTCTGTTATACTGCAGGTTCCGAGTACTAGTATATGATTGTCTCAAATGTATGTTTATATTTGTACCATATTATAAGTTGTATCCTGTCCATCCTGTGATGGAGCTATCACTATACTTCTCTACTGTTCTTTCTACCCTGCGGCTCTTTATCGCAGCTCGCTGCCTCGCGGCTCTTTCTCCGCGGCTCGCCGGTTCTCTCTGGAAGTCATGTTAATTGTATTCGTGGTCAATTTGTTCTTGACGAGTCCATTACGCCGTCCATATTGGTATTTGTTGGATTAAAGATTATTAACTGAAATGCCTGTTGGATCTCTAGCAAATTAAAAGCTTTACCCTCATTCCCAAAACTTCAGTCTGCTCATTATATTACAGAACTATAAAGAGAATTGTTGGAAGCCTTTAATTTCTCGAACCAAAACCTCGGCCGTGAGAGGTTTCTTGTTTAAGTTTACCTTGAGAGTTGAATATTGCTTCGCTCATCATAAATTATTCTGCGCTGAGTGTGTATTTCTCCCAGGTATTTCTGGCTTCGTGTTGGCGAGCGACAGTGTTGCTCTCACAGTTCAGGAGTTCAGATGTCTTCAGACTTCGATAGAGGATAGTAACCCATAACTGCTCAACCACAGTATATATATTTGCTAGTAAATCGCTATATTTCGCTATAAGCGTCCGCATAATTGCACTGGAGAGAAATCTATTAGTGCCACGAGTGCGCGCATATATACAATTAATGCTGCATGAAACAAAAAAAACAAGACTACATAGTATTAAACAAATCACACGTGTTTTTCAGCAGTCGACCGACATCGCACATTTCATTTCACTTTGGTTATATGGCAGCTCAATGGAAGAATATAATAACACTTTTCTATTTTGTGGGGGCCAAACGTCCTGCCTCGGTAAGGACAAATAGGTTACAATGTAAACTTTTTGAAGCTTGGTTTTCCTCTATAATTTATCGTGAAAATGTCTAAAATGCAATGTATCGCAGTGCAAAATTGGCCGGTAACAAAACTAGCAGGGGACTGGGACCGAGTTTCTCAGAATTACTCTAATTCTAAAATGAAGTTCATCACATGATAGAGCATATTGAAATTAGCATGTGTGCCAAGTTTGACGTGATTCAAGTGAATCTTGACTGAATTATAAGCAATTAAAATTTCTTTGTCCCTCCAAAATTTTACAATGAAAGTATGGTTTGGTGGGACAACGAAGATAGTTTGTATGGGAAAATTGACATATTTGATGCCTTCTAGCATCGTTAATATTGAGCCAAAGTTCACTACAACTTTCCAGATGTAGCGTACCGAGACTCTTTGAAGTTACAACAATACTCGAACCGTCTAGTTCAGAACTGACTTTATTCTCTTGTTTCTCCTTTTTATATCATACATACAGTCTGTCATTCTAGGAGCACATTGCTCACAGTACATATACACGGTATAGGCTGATTGTTCCGGAAATCTGTGGTATGAAATAATGTAAGACCGGCGCCCGCAGGACTCCGGCGAACTAACCGAATCACGTGCCATTCTAAAGCTATCAGATTATACACATGTTACTTTTATGATATAGTTGGAGATCGTCACACAGACTAGCTAAGTTTGATCTGTTCTTTTTGGAAAATAATGCTCACTTTGACTAGTTACAGAAGTCCATAACCAGAAGTGTCCATCTGGTATTGGGGTAGCGGCCCATCAGTTTACAGAGTAGTCTATTTTTAGAAATGCTAATCTCAAATTTCGCGGGGGGAATCAATGGCGGACATTGGGTCAGATGCGAGAGTCATGGCTCCGGGGGGGCACTCATGTACATGACGTAAATGAGATGTGCGGCAGTACCGGATAAAGGTTTGAGCCCAATTTGGCAAACTAAGTCTTGTTTTGGAGCAATTCAACTATCAATTCGGGTTGATTTTCATATTTTATTGGAAATTCTGGTTAATAAAAACACCTTCATTATTTATTTTGCAAACTGGGTCGGGCTCTGAAGACGATACCTCACATACCTCCCCTTTATTATGCAAGCAGTGCCCCCCGGTTTGCCAAGTTCGCCAAGCGGTGCTACAAACTACAAAGCTAAGTACGGTGGCAAATGTCGGGCTTTTGACCTGACTAAAATTGAAGATATTGGAATTGGAATGAAACGAAATGTATAGACTGATCATCTGTGCCTCTGCTAATGGATCTTGGGGTGATTTGAGAAAGTTAAAAGTGATTTTCAAGTCTTCAAGTGTTGACTAGCGACGAGTATAAAAGTTTGAATTATGACAATGAATGAAAACGGAACCGAAAATTCACATTCATCTGGCCAGGAAGAATTGACATTATACAAGGACAAAATTAAATCAAAGTAAGCCAAGTTTACTTTTATTTTTTTATTTAATTGTTTTGTTTTTAATCCATTGAAATCGGCCTTCGAAACTCGGTCGCATATGACCCGTTGCCGTGAGGCATTTGATTCAAATCTTCTAATAATCTTGTTCACTGGTTGTCTGAAGAAAAAACCCTAATTGTTTGTACTAATTTTAACAACTGGAATTCATTTCCAGCTGTGATAGTTGCGTTCAGCTTTCTAGTTTTCGATTGTGAAGTTTATTCTTGGAGATGTACAACAGTTAGTGTCTTTAATAAAACAGCAAAGTGACAACTGTTTCATTGTTTGATTGTGCTCGATGAACTGCCTGAAATCAAACTTCGCTTCTTGCTAGTGTTAAGTGTACCAGAAATTGACTTTTTTCACAGTTTATAGCTATTTTTATTCAGTTCCAGTCGATTATTAAGCCTTGCTTGGAGATTTGCCGGGCTGTTCTTTTATCTGCCAAACGCAAATTACTTCAGTACAGGATTTTCAAATGTTCACTTGAGCTCAAACTCAAAGTAAACAAACTCGGTGCACTTAATTACTCTTGAGAGAACATGTGATTGTCTTTTTCAGTACATTTCTTAGGTCATATTATAAACAAAAATAGCATGATTTGTATGTGATATTTATCACTCGCTGTATTTATGCCAAATATCACTACAAAAATCTGTGTTTATGAACCAAAAGACAAAAACTTAGCTTCGTTCTGTATACATCACACAAGTGCTGTAAACACGAAGTCTGAAACGGATGAAACAGAAAAATAAAAGGTTACAAAGGAACCACATGTTCTGGTTTATAATGGTCTTTCCTGAACATATGGTGCTCACCAGTTCTTGCCTGTTATAAATGAGAAATAGCTGATTATCAAGACGTTTCTACACTAGCAAGTAGCATTCGCTCGGCTTGTCCGCCAAAATTTTGTCGCATATATAAATAACTGTACAATATTACAAACAAAGGAAATCGCTGTATTAGCCAATCAGGTGCTGCTGATAAATTTTCGAAGAATATGATTGGCTGCGAGATGGCGGGAAAAGCTTTCTATAAATAGACTACTCTGTAAACTGATGGGCCAAACCCTATAGTGGGAGATGGACACTTCTAGTTATGGACTTCTGCTAGTTATTAATTGCATTAGTTTTACTGACTCGGTTCCAGTCCCCTGCTCGTTTTGTTACCGGCTAATTGCAACTGATGCCCAAAATTTCATAGTCGAATGTTGCGTGACAGAGCGACGGCAAGACGAAAATGATTTAGTGAATAATTACTAGTAATTAAAGTGAAGTATGCAAAGAAACACCGTTCCGTTGTCAATCAAAATCACTGCGTGAAATAGAGAATTTCATGGAAAATCCGGGACCTCGAAATTTCGCGATTTTCGGCGTACCATGAATTGGAAATGCAACGTGCATGGATACGTGGCGTATCCGAGAATATATTGACCTCGAAACCTTGCTACACGTAGTGTCATGGAATGTCAGGTACCGGATATGTGCCTCTCCGCGTGTAAGGAAGTATCTTGAGTCTGGATACGAATGTCGCGGCGTGTAAGGAAGTATCTCGAGTACGGATACGAGTGTCGCGGCGTGTAAGGAAGTATCTCGAGTATGGATACGAGTGTCGCGGCGTGTAAGGAAATATCTCGAGTGTGGATACGAGTGTAGCGGCGTGTGAGGAAATATCAAGTGTGGATACGAGTATCGGTTCGTGTAAGGAAGTAATATAGAGTGTCGATCGGCACGTGTCGTGGCCGGCCGTGTAAGTAAACCCAGAGTCATTGGTAGCCATTATTGATAGGAAACTGATACAGATATGGGTACATGTCAAAGAAACTTATGATTATTTACCACGGCCAGCTCGTATATATACATGTGTAATATATGGCGCAGTGGTAGGGAAGTGCTTCGCCTCAGTTTCCGAAAACATGCGATCAGTCCTAAAACAATGGCGTCTTTAGAACGGAAGCAATAACGATTACATGCATAATGCTTGAATCTGATTTAAGAGCAGAAATGGAAGAATGGTAATTATGTTATTAAAATATATTTGGAATCCAATATTTGATATATGCTAAATAAATACGTTTAGTTCTGAAATGCATTTACGGCTAAAATCATCCCGGGAAAATCATAGGTCGAAGGAAACTAACAGTTTTCAAGTTTCCTCTGGAAAAGTGCATTTAGCCAACAGTCAAACGAGCATGTCCAAAATTTAATTCGTCTAGGCAGTGATTAGATCTGATTAGGCGGTACGCTTTTGAAAGCCTTGTTTGAGACGAAACTCAGAATTTGATTGAAGGTCAGCTAAATGCACTTCTCGAAACAAGACTTGAAACGTTCAGACCTCTCCCTCGTGGGCTACGAGTTAAATACTGAGCCGGCTGCGCCTCATGCGCTATTGACTCGTAGCCCATTCGAGCTGCGGGTCTAATTGTTAAATAGTAGACAAATTTCATTACAAAGACAATTTTCATTTTAGCAAGAGTTATCCATGATAAAATTTATTTCTCCTTGCGAGTACATGTAGTTCAAGTGAAAACAATCACTAATTACTTAATCAGGTTGTTGGTGACTATTGCATTTTACAACACTCAATCAGTCTAATTATATTCAGTAATTTTACACACCAAATATTACCGATATACTGTAACATCCTGCTTATTATAAGCCCTGGGCTGTACGACTTCGTATTGAGGGGGCTTGCATATATAACTTGGGAAGGGGGGGGGGGTGCTTGTACCTATATGTTCAGGGGGATTTATATAATTGCTGCAGTTTATTTCATTTTCGTATTTTCGCAGATGATACCAATTTATTCTATTCCAATAACAGCTCGTCTACTTTAGAATCTTCAATAAATGAAAACCAAGGAAAAGTGTACAACTGATTCTCTAGAAATATATGTATTACCACATGTATAACCAGGGGCTTAGCTCATAACCAGGATTTTACAGTATTATATCAATCAGACTTGAAGCACTACATTGTTATGCTATATCCTAGTTGATTTTGGTAAAGGAATTACTACATTTACCTTTTCCATTTGATGACCTATAAGTGGCACTTGATATCTAACAGAAATGCAATTACATTGAATTCTTGCCACTGGTACAAAAAAGGCATGGCATGGCACATTTGACTCAAAATAGTTTGCCCAAACCTCTACTGGCTTTGAATACTTATTGCATCGAGGATGCCTAGCATACCATTCCACTGACGCTAAAATATGGCTGATTCTGTGTGATTTGCCATTTTCCTTTACAATGATAACATCATGAGACAAAAATTCTCTGATAACAGCAGGCCTACTTGTATCATCCAGCCACTTTGCAATAATAGTAGATGCCTGTTGGCTATTGCTAAGGTCTGCTCTGTAGTGGTTTCCTGCATATACCAGATGTTTGAACTTATCACAAAAACTTGACACATGTAGGATTTTTTCTACAGTATAAATTCTGTCATACATTTTTCGTAGTTTCTTAACATAAAAATTATCAAGAGCATTCCTCTTTATTGGTGGTAATGGCAATTGGGCATCTGTCTTTGATAAGTCTATCTCAGCTGGATTTCCAGTTTGAGATGCAACCATGTCTGTGAACAGTTTGGGATTCATGGCAGTTTGATGAAGAGTTCCTTTCTGTGTCACTGAAGTGTCCAGCAGCTGCTGGAATTCTTGCATGTTTGCTGGGAAAGCTGCCCTCCTCAAGTCTTTCTCTCTCAAGAACTTTCTCATCATCTGAACACCTAGTATGTGTATGAAACAACATGAGAAAAAGGAAATAAAATATGGCCACTTTTGTACTATAAGGACTGCTTCATCACTACAAAAAGCACATCAAAATCAGTCATTGCAAATGTGCTCTTTCCTTTCTTGTGATAGGGCCCACTCTCTTAAAGGAGCTGTGTCACGGTGAAGGCCATGCTCAAGTCTTCTGTAATTTATATGTTGCCTTTAAACAGCTTTTTATTATAGCTGTAGCCTTTATCAAGTTTTGTGTTTTTCTAATTGTTTTATCATAGTTTATTATTATTATTATTATATCCATGAGCAAACATGGATTTGGCACTATAAATCTACTGCTGTGCTGCTGCTCTTGTTATTATTGTTGTTATTGCTATTATTATTGTTGTTGTTTAATATTGCTATTAATATTTAAATATTATTATTGCTATTATCATCATTATCAATGGAATTTAAACCTTTTAGTAACTCTACACAGATGAATATTAAAGAATGCCAATCAGGATTAATGCTTTGTGAGCTTGTGTTTACATTTGAACAATAGAAAATTATTACAATCACCATTTTCGTACGTTACAAAAATGGTGATTGTAACGGTTTTCTATTGTTCAAGCTTATAAAGCATTAATCCTGATTGGCATTCTTTAAGTATCATTTATAATAAGCACCATTATTAAATTATTAGGATTAATCATGACATAAGTTGACAGCTACTGTAGACTGCATACACATATCAATTATGCTTATCCAAACAACTACAACCACAAGTCCTTAGACACAAACAAAACCTTATAAATTATTAGTCATCCACTTTTCCAACTCTAAATTACCAGAGTGATAGGTTTGAATTGCCATTCAATGTCCAATAAGTTATATCTTAGTACAATATCCAGTAGTCTTCCCTGCTAGCAGATCAAGGTTCTGTTTTCTCCCTTTCTTTTGTAATTATTCCTTCTAAAATTAGTGGGACAAAGTAACGTCTGCCCGAGTTGCCACATTGTTTGTTGTGCATGCATTAATTACTAAGGAACACAAAAACACTTTTGCCACTCTTGGATGGTTTCACCAATGAGAAGAAAGTGATCCCATGGTAATTTTTAGCAACCTAATGATTGACATCGGTAGGTGCACAGTATCATAACAGGCTCAAATTTAAATTAGCAAATCTTTTACACAAGCATGCCTACTGAATATATTTATCATTTATTTCTCCATGATCGTGGACAGCGGTTACATGACAACAATGTCGCAACTGGGGCCAGTTTGCAATTAAGCGATTACAAAAGAAAGGGAGGAAAAGGAACCTCTACTAGCAGGTGACCAGTAGTTCATCCTACATGTATAAATGAAATGTCTTTTTTTCATCTCACTGTCATTATTACTGTTTTTTTTATCTTGTCTAGTACTTATCAAACAATACCAACTTATCAAAAATACCACCCCCTTGAAATCCCATACACCCCAATGTATGTTGTAAAGGCCAGGATACAAAATGTAAATGGTTAAGGTTACTCACCAATATTGACATTGTTTGTGTGGTAATCTCCCATAATGCCATTATATCTTTCAAAAGAAAAACACCAAAAAGAGTAAACTGGTCCATAGTCAAGTATGCACTCCTTAAGATGAAGATGAAGATGCATGTTTGGTGTACATTTGTCCTTTCCACACAGGTTTTCAAACAATTTGCAAAATGACATCAGCTTCTTGTCTGCTTCTCTGCATTCTTCTGTTGTAATAACCTTAGAGCACAATAGTTGGCAGGCATGTACAAACTCTGTCCACATCTGATAATGTTCTTCTGGAACAATTCCCTTCAAAGCGAAAAGTGAGTACACACACACCCAGTTCTTCCACTGATCAGCAGTGAAACCATTGAAACCATTAGCAATCTTACTTGGTATTCGCCCAATCTCAGATGGAGGCTTCACAAGGTTGACCCGCTTTTGTATCCTTTGGAGACATTCATTGCTGATATGGCCCATTTTAATCCAAGTGTTAAGAACATGCTTAGCAGTTCCAAGAAGCAAGTTATGCATTGGATCAATTACAACAGCCCTGATAGCATCATAATAAGGTAGCTGATACAGGGCTGAATAACGGGCTCCTGTTTGAGAAGAGATGGTTTTGGATTCAGTTGGAGTTTTTGCATAACGTTCTCTTTCAGCATCTGCTTTATGCTGCTCATTTGATCTTGGTTGCCAGGTTTCTCTGTCAAACCCAGAAAAATCTGGTCTCTCTCCAAATCCAGCTCGTGGGAACTCCTTAAAGCATTTATTGCAACCTGAAAAGATAAAAATAAGAGAAAATAAGTATGTATGGAATACATGCAGTACAGTGGTTTAACTCTTTCGCTGCTACATTCTGTGTGGTAATTTTGCCCATAATGCTATTATAATATTTCTGAACTTAAATCACTTTTCTGACCACCATGACAATTTCTTTAATTTCTTGAGTTCAATACATTATTAAGGGCACTGACATGAAATATTCCAGATATGTACAAAATGTAATTCTGAATCTAGTCATGCATAATTTATGCTAATTAGTCACATGATTGATGACATATTTGCCTAATATATGCTAACTTTGAACGGTATTCTGGAACTGTCTACGATGTCGAGTAAACTCAACATCAGCACTGGGAAACATGAAACCGGGTTTATACTTCATGGTAGTGTTTTGTTCCTTAGTCTCCCTGCATAATAATGTAAACAGTAGAGAAAATGATTATGCAGGGAGAGTATATGGAACGAAACACCACCATGAAGTATATACCTGAAACCAGACGTTAAGTTTACTTGACAATAGCAGTGAAAGAGTTAATTGCAATGTTCACTGCCACGTCATCCATTGTCGTTAATGTGCCAACCAGACAGTTATACCCATTGCGGTTCCTGATGATTTCAAAAGGTTGCTTTGTTTGGTTTGGTACATTAGCATAACAATTGTAATGTTTATAAAATGAAACATCACTATAAGATTAAAGTGTCCCTAACTCCTTTTTCATTATTTATACATACATGAATCTTTGAAAGGTTTTAAGTACGTTTGGCTTACAGAGAAAACTATGTGTTCTAGGCTTAATTGTTTGAAATCATTTGGTGAAAATATCACCTTTCCTGACTCATGACCATGCAAGAAAAAGCCTGGGTTGATTCCTGATGTGAAATTTGTATGAAAGTAATTTACATGTATATGTTGTAGTTGAAATTGACCATTCAGTTCAATTTGACCATGGGTCAAAACAAACTAGTTCAATTTGATCCAGTCAATTCAAACTAGGTCAATTTGACCCGGTCAAAACAAACTAGTTTAATTTGACTCAAACAAATTAGTGAGCACACATTGTTGACGGTTAGGGTTTTTTAAAAATGTAGGGGTAGGATTTGGATCAGTTCACATGATTATTGATTGTTTGAAGCAAACTAATAAAGCATTAAAAAAATGGAGTTTCATGACAGATTCCATGTGGGTTACTACTTCATGTAAGTGTTGACTTGTTGACCCGAGAGGATCTGGGTTCTGGTTTAAGTTATCAATATAATAAATGTTGCTTCCAAATTAACAAGCGCTTGTGTGGCGCAGTGTGTTAAGTTAGTGGAAAACTGGGCATGTCAAAGCAGAGCTGCTGAGTTCAAATCCCTCTGAGTTCAGTACGTGGTATTACATCTGAATGAAAGGTAAGTGTAAGTATATGGGAGAGGAGAGAGAGGAGGGAAGGGATGGAAGGAAGGGAAAGGAGGTTTAATTTTTTTTTAGAATCATTGATAGTAAAACCTGGGTCAAATTTAACTACTAAAGTAGTTGAATATGACCTATGGTCAAATTGAACTAGTTTGTTTTGACTAATGGTCAAATTCAACTGAATGGTCAATTTCAACTGCAACATATACATGTATACTGGTGTCAATTAAAGAATGAGAAATAAAAATAAAATATGACAAACACGATTATCACTTTTTGAATGATATAAAAAAATTGTTGTTTGACAGTTGCAGTTCTGAATCTTGTAGCTCATTATAATATGATTTTAGCAACAGTAGAAGTTATACTGTCCTAAAAAAATCATCCCATGATAATTCAATTTAAGGTCCTCAATTTAACTTTTACATACATGTATATTGTCAATTTCAAGAAATGAACACTACAACACTACAGTATGTGTAGTAGCACAATGTGGAGCTAATGTAATGCTGATTCTAATAGTACAGGCATTGAATATACGTGTACAAAATAATATATGTTGCCCAGATCCTTTTTGCACAACACTACCCATATTTTTGTTCAGGTCCATAAGCCATTAAAGTCAATGATGCAAACGTTCAGACTGGCTATTGACCCAAACCTTTTCAACATTTTTGATTAGATTCTAATATTGTAAAAATTAATGTACCTACATGTACATGTAGCTAGCAATGAACACCTTATGTGTATTAGATATTAACGAATTAAAAGCACAATAGAGTGTCTCCTTGGGATCTTGGCTGTCTGCTTCATATAGATCCTACTCTTAGCTGACAATAAAAACATGTGATTTATGTATAATATACAATCACGCACTGTACATGTAACATTACCTCTTCTTGCATTATGGCCAACAAAGCCCCCGCACTTCCGTGCAGCTGGTATATCACATGCCAAGGCAAGAATGGCAGCCCTAAACATCTGTGTTCCACATTTAGTATTCAGGAGAACTCCATCCCAAAGATCAAGAAGGTCATTCACTAACAGCTGAAGAAAAGTATTGACATGCAGTTTAGGCTCCTTAGGTCCAGGAATAATGCCAATAACAACAACATTTTCAGGCTTGAATCGTTCTTCCCTAGGGAGGTTCATAACCACCATATAAAGAACCCCTATGGTATCACAACCATGTTTAGTTGGTTGAAACCAATCAATGTTGAGCATTAGGCCAAATGTATTAGCTGCAGCAAGGAATGGCTGACCATCAACATATTGGAAATCCTTCCATACTCTTCCTTCGAAGCAATCTCCAAGAACATTTTCAGCTATATCAATAGGACGGTTTCTCCATTCTTCACACTTTTCTATGAAGTTTGGCTTGTTAATTAGGTCTTGCAGGGAATCTGTTAACTTCTTATAGCAATAAACTTCTTTGGGATACAAATAGTTTTTTCCTGATTTGGATCTCATTGTTTTTGAAAGGATGGAACCACAAGCCCGTCGCTGTGTTTGATGAGGGTGTCTAGGATAACTAATGTGGCTGCATTTTGCTGACACAATCTCCCCATTTGGCTTTCTATGAATGCACTGATCTAATTTATAAAGAGTTTTGCATTTTGGACACACACCATACTTTTCAAAATCATCCCTTTGAAGGCCAATAGCCTTCTGGATACTATACAGTGTTTCTGGGATTTGCTTGGCAAAGTTCATGAGGACTTCTGTTTTTGTTTTCCTTGCAATACCAATGAAGAAACGTTTGAAAAACTTGATCATCACAAGAACTGCTCTGTCTGACACTTTGAAAATTGTTTGCCAAAGAAGAACAAACAAGAGAAAAGCTGTTGACTCTGATGAAGTACATGCACCATCCTCTTCCTGGTAGCCTGTATCCATAGCCTCTTCTTCATCAATAATTGCATCTTCAGCATATTCAAAGCTACAGGAGTCATCATCATGGTAACAGTCTCCCTGAATGAGAAAGAAGGACTATTATCATATGGAGCCAGACTGTACTGCTCAGAATTAGTCACAGTATTGGTTTACCCAACAATACAAAACACCCCAACCTTTAGAACGAGCAGCACAAAAACAATAGAACTACAGTATAATGGTCCAATCAGAATACAGGTCACAAGCGGTAAAGTATTACAGCTCATCATAAATTATGACCTGTACCAATGATGCACACTTTCCTTAATATGTCATGTGATGGGGGCTGTGCATGTCTGACGTGAGTGGGCTGGAAAAAGCTGTCAACTCAAAAAGAGTTTACTTACAGTACTTACGTAACTGACACCTTCGTGCACATATGCACTGAATCGGAATGAAAGTCGAAGCCTACCTCGAACTTAACTTTCAGCTAACCTGTTTCCTTTCATTCCACAATGAATAATAATCTCATAAAGTAAGCCCGTAGCTTTCAATAAATTTGCCAGTGTCTGAATGAAACAGCTAGATCTTTTCCAATTTCTCTCACGAGTCACGGCAGAAGACAGTCTCAAGCTACAAAACTTGAATTTAGATCCTCTTCACAGTAACGTAATTTAACGTCTCCGATCAATTCCTCTCTCTTTGCTGGCAGTTCATGCTTCTTGTTCGTGTACTTGCCCCACTGAGCCGTAACCACAAAACGAGCACAGCATTTCAGTTGGCATACACTGCGTACATCTGCTTAACTAATTAGATTTGTAAAAATCTTAGCGGATCATGTAAATATTCCGCTTGGCTCAAATATGAGGGTTTCTGCCGTCAAAGTTCATGTTTTGTTTCAGTTTTCCCCATATTAGCAGACTTGTATAATGTCTCGAGCTCTCCGAATCCAGTAGAAAGACTCTGGTTATTCTGTCGTAAAACATGGACCTGACCCAAATTTAGGTTGTATTGCATCATTGCCCACGATGGAATAGATTTCTGACAATGACTATTTGAAATTGATATCTCCTTGTCTCGCCTAGTCTGAGCTTTGAATTTTCTTATCTGAGCGCGCCTGAGGAAATCTAACCTTTGTTTGCGTGACCAGCATAGTGCAATCTGATTGGTTCGAATGTGACCTTTAACGCATGCGCAGAAGCCGTCTGACACGGACCAAAAAAAATAATAATAATAACGACTTGCATTTTAAGACTCGGCGCTGCCACAGGCAGCCCGAGTAATAAACACCATTTCTTTACGACTACTCTATATTTGAAGAAATCTTGGCAGATTGGTAACAAAGTGAAACTTATTTTTTTAGGACAATTGTTTATGTATTCTACCATTGTTGTGACGTCATAAGAGATGTCTCCTTTTTTGGTGAAATATAATCTTTAAAACACGTTGCAAACAGATTATGTGATCAAAATGGTTTATTAAATATATTCATTTAGCAAACATTTTAAGTCTCTACGATAAATATATCCAGAGTTATGGATGATTCACTATTTCTCTGACGTCATTATCACTGACGTCAGGCTTCAAGCATAAATCAGACTGCCTACTATAAAAATAGCACTAAAGGAAATACTATGACTTCTGAATGTTACACAAAGGTGTTCCGTCGATAAAATTTAAAAAAATCTGAACTGGCTATTTTCTGAGGACATACAAATATATAATGACGTATACCAAAAATAAGGCTACAATTCTAAGCTGTTATACTCAAAAAAATCAAAATTCTAAAAAGAACACGTTATCAATAAAGAGTTTTATTATTGTGCAAAATATGATGTACCAATATTTCGAACTCTAATAGTTAAAAGAAGCAATATTTTCATAAATGGTTTTATGTTATTTATTTCCCGCCAATTTTTGGCGGGAAAATTGCCAAAATTTAAAATTGAATAACTTTTGTTTACCTCAACCAATCGAGAACGGGTTTTTGATTCCTTCATTCTCATGAACAAGAGATTTTAAAAAGATATAATAAAACGTTTTTAGAGGTAATAAAAAATTATAGGAAACCTATTAGAAATGGACAAATGACATTGTTGTGACGTCATAATGATGGCTACATTAGCTTAACTTTATATCAGATTATGTTTTGTTGGCACTCATTTATACACCTACCAAAATTCATTTATCTACGCCGAACACTTTTTAAAATATAGAAACCCCGGCCTTTTTACGTTTATTTGTGCCCGGCGTGAGAGATATTGGAAGTTTTTTGAATATGCAAATTAGATTAAATGTGATGTCATAATGTTGACAGCCTTGAATGGCAAATCACAAAATGAAGAATATATCTGCAAATAGTGGGTAAAAACAATTGAAACTTTGCACATGCATGGTACTAATGAATTACACATAATTATGCAAATGCTAATGTTGCCATGGAAATACTAGGTTCTAGACTCCCTCAATGAGAAAAATAAATTTGGTAATTTCTCCTTTGCCAAACACTTGTTTTATTGTGGGCATATCCGAAGGTTTGGAATAGTGTAGGCATTGTGTGTGAGTGGCTCAAAATAAATTATTTTGTTTAAAGAGACAAAAACTATTATATGTTCAAGATCAAAGGAGCCTGGGACCAAGAGTGTTTCCATGGCAACATCCAAATTAGCACAGTGATGTACATGTGTATATTTTCATTTGTCCCATGCATATACAAAGTTTCAATCGTTTTTACCTTCTACAATGTTCATGTATTTGCAGAGATATTCTTTATTATGTGATTTGTCATCAAGGCTATGTCAGCCTTATGACGTCACATTGCAATCTCATACCCAGACCCCATTTGTTTCTTACTGTGCATGTAGGGCTCTCGGCGAATCCAATTCTGGAAGTCTGTGAATCACGGACTTGTGGCAACTGCACATGCTTATCATTACATTACCCTGAGAAGTTGTTTCTTCGCGTTCAGTACAATTTTCTTGCTCAGTGCCTCAGGCCTAGGTTTTGGTTTGGATTTGGAAGTTTGCCCACTATCTTGATAGTGATATTTTGTAAGCTAGTGTCAGGGCATGCCTTGGGGAATCTCTTTCATCTTTTGCCATTTTTAGTTTCGATTTTAAGGCTTTATTTGGCCATCCCTTCATGTAGGACGACACGAATTGCTACCAAATTGTATTGTGTTGCGTTCTATCGTATTTTTTGTAAAAATTCGTGTTGTCCTACCTAAAGGGATTGCCCTTTATTTTCATGCATCGTCAGCTCTGAATGCTGCAGTATCGGCAATACTGTGTTTAAATAAATGCAATTATTATTATCAGGCTTCGATTTTCGAAATTATTTTTCATGTACTGTGTGTGACTTGTGTTGACCGGTGAAGTGATTTGAACTCCTGATAGGATCCAAGTATAAAATATCTAAGAATCCCTGAAGAGAGCAGCAACCATTTAGGTAAAATCCAATGGTTTTTAGTGTTTAGATAACCCCCAAATTTTCAATGCCGATGTCCAAGTAAAAATGCTTTATGTTTGACTACCATTGAAATTTCATTTTTCAGAACAGCCAATCAGAATACACAAAAATCGGATTCTTCCAGAGCCCAATTTTTTTTGTCGAGCATGCGCAGTAAGAAACAAATGGGGTCTGCGTACGAGATTGGTCACATTGCATCTAATTTGCATATTCTTAAAACCTCGATATGAGATATTGACAAACAGAAAACACCATTCTTCCTCATTTAATGAATATTTCACTTCATATGCACTTTAATAGATGGTCGTTTATATTTAATGCATTTATCAATTGAAACTGTTTCTAAGATTTCATCCCCACATCCCTGTCCCCACTTTACGACCACTGGGGGAGGGGGGCATTATATATGTTTTGTGCTTATTTTCTGCTTCAAAGCCGGGCCTTTATTGAAACAAAGGTATTTATCTACATCCCTGTCTGTCCTACTTTGGAAATTTTATCTAGCTTTTTTTCATTTAGCTTGTAGGTTCCAAACAAATTAAATTTGAAACCTGTATACATGTACATTACGTTAGGGCTCTCATTTGTTACAGTATTCATGCAACAAATAAGAATCCTAAGACCATTAACTCAATATTGCTGTAATGTATGGTCTACCAAAAATCTTATTTACAGGGGCCATAACAAGATATTATGAAACAAAACGGCAGCAGTTTTTGGATAACACACCAGAGCGACAGGAAGCTGCCAAAAAGAGAAAGAGTGAGAAAAAGCTCACATCTAGGAGGAGAAGGGTAAGCATTTAAAACATTTTACAAACTTTTATTAGTTCCAAAGGGGTTATTGTAAAGACAGAAAAGCATAATTATTTAAGTCATAAAGTATGTTATTGTATTTTAACTGGAAGATGTGCATGTAACCTGTGTTTTACTCGTGATAACCTGATTGAGTTAAGTATACTCTACTAACTCCAATATCAAATTCACCAGTCATACAGGTAAATTGCACTTTTACATGTATTTTACCTCCCCATGAATCATTTTCAAAAATTAAATTATGACTTTAAAAATTGTCCACTGCTTGAAAAAAGAACATGTACAGTAATCCGAAATTTCAGCCATATTACACTCCTCACCAATATATATATATATGAGCTTGGGGTTAGGTGCTGTAAAGGTATATGTGCCGGTGGTGGGTAGAGCATTTCGTATGAGTGGGACAAACTACGACATGTTCGTACCCGTGCTGTACTGTAACTCTGTGATTTGATTGGATCGGCATGACAAAAACAATGGAAAACCATTTCAACATTACGGCATGCCATACACCGTGCTGTAGTTTGTTCCTCTCATACGAAATCTGCTCTACATGTGCCCAAGCACTTCAAGGAGGTAACCATGGCAACCCTGCCACATTCTGACGCCTGTCACACTGATGATTCAGTGGAATACATTGTCTCGAGTTTAACTTAACCATACAAAGGATTAAATGTTGTGAACCCTTACCAAAGATATCCATTTTAATAATGTATTTGGTCTCGACTTTTTGATTTTTGCAGCTTTTTGTTAGCCGAATGAAAGTTGCCAATGCGAGTGAGAAGGCACAGCTACAGGAACTGGACCCCAATGTCATGAGTGATGAGGAAGATGGGCAGGATGACGACCACGGTTTGTGGATTATTAGATCGCCACAATGGAGAAGTGCCACTCTGAATGACTTGGTTAAAAACCTACAAGCACGTCTGGACCAACAAGACCCATCATCCTCATCCAAACATCCGAAGAACAAACGTGTTCAGGGTCCACCTTGTACCCGCAGAGCGCCATCCTCTTCTCCCGGTTGGGCTGTAGCTACATGCAACAGTTCTCCAGAAAGAAGTATACAGGTCACTCCTTCAAATCAGCGAAGAGGAATGCGAAAAGACGGAGCCTCTTCTACCCTTGCTGCTTCTCGGTCAATGTTGGCAGATCAACTTGCGCAACTTGCACGAGGTCACACTCCCAGTGACGATGAAGATCGTGTCCTGGGCTCCAGTTCAAAAAGCAGGAAAAGAAAATACAGACCAAGGGTTTCTGACAATGAAGATTAAAGACTTTTTTATTTAAATTCCACACGCGATTTAATTTTTGTTGTGAATTAACAAAAGCAAAATTATTTCCTATAAAAAAAAAACAGGATTGATCAAACACATTAAAAGTTCACATGTTTTAAAAATTGTGTGTTTGTTTACTATTTATTGTTTGAAAGCTATTTTAGCTCCTATATAGTGCCTATATTTTGGGAGAAAATCCTATATTTTCCTATATTTAGAACTTGCACAGCCTATATTTCCTATCAAATTTGTCCAAAAAGTGGCTGGGATGTATGGTTTTTATATATATTCAATTAAAAATTATATACATATATATGCTTCGTGTTTATATTCTGTCTTATATGTGAAATATCAATGCATGTATTGATGTATCGTGGGATTTTGGCCATGGGGAAAAAATGACTAGTGCTGGCCGGTATCGCGATATCGAGGGGTGACATGTCTCGGAGTAGCACGTGCATGACACACTACGTGTCACGGAATATTGTACGCTAGAAACTACATGGCACACGACGTGTCCCGGAATATTGTACGCTAGAAACTACACGGCACACAACGTGTCACGGATATTGTACGCTAGAAACTACACGGCACACGACGTGTCACGGAATATTGTACGCTAGAAACTACATGGCACAACGTGTCACGGAATATTATACACCAGAAACTACACGGCACACGACGTGTCACGGAATATTATACGCTAGAAACTACATGGCACACGACGTGTCACGGAATATTGTACGCTAGAAACTACATGGCACAACGTGTCACGGAATATTATACACCAGAAACTACACGGCACACGACGTGTCACGGAATATTATACGCTAGAAACTACATGGCACACGACGTGTCACGGAATATTGTACGCTAGAACAATATTATACACCAGAAACTACACGGCACACGACGTGTCACGGAATATTATACGCTAGAAACTACATGGCACACGACGTGTCGCGGAATATTGTACGCTAGAAACTACATGGCACAACGTGTCACGGAATATTATACACCAGAAACTACATGGCACACGACGTGTACGTATCGTACGTACATGAAACTTTGAAAATTGGGCAGACATACTATAATGGCGTAATCTAGCTTTAATATTGTTTTTTTTATTTCGCGTAAACACGCACGTATTTTTCGCGTATCTGTAAGAATAACGGCGATTTCGGGACTTGACACTCTGCATTTCAATGTCGTATCCAAACACCGGATATTTCCTGACACGGACAAAGTCCGAATCGGGAAGAAGACGGGTCCTGATATCAACCTGACACTTCGCGTGGCCGATACAAGACACTACGAGATTCTCCCGTATTCTCGGCGAATCTGAGTACGTATCGCTTAGTTTCGGGACCATGACATGTGGCTTTTGAAGCAGTGAATAACATGTTCTCATGATCCTTATCGTATTTCATCATCAGACTTATTTATCAGCATGACCTTAGTTGTTGTTCGAAACATTTTCACCTAAGCGAAAATCGTAAGGAAAGGATAACGTACGTTTTGCAATTTTTTTTTTTTTTTTAGAATTTGAGAATATTTTATAGGGGGTCCATGGACCGGGTCCATGAGGGGGTCCATGGACCGGGGGTCAGTGTTTTGTACCCGGGGGTTACTGTACCCAAAGTTGGGTAGGGGTGTGCCGCTGGGGCTCTGAAACCCTTACCCTGTTTAAAACAAAAAAACTCAAATTTCCATACCCTGTTCAAGACAAAGTGTTAAATAAAATTTAACGGATCATCCCCGTATAGTCCATATATGGGTTTGTACTTACCCGACCACATGAGATTGAAGATGAAATACACTTTCATTTGAAATCCTCTTAGTAATAACCGAAGGGAAGAATTATTAGCTGAATTTAGCAGTCTTTAGGAGTGGCCGGTAGCGCGGTGACATTCATTCTCTGCTCCCCTAGTATATATATGTAATTTAATATTTTTGTTTTTCTCGTGTATGTAAATTAAAGAAGTTGACCTCTACTTATTCATTTAACGCACGCTTACAATTTAGTCTGCTGTTCTCCAGGTTCAGAGTACTAATAGATGAGTGTCTCAAATGTATGTTTATATTTGTCCCATATTATAAGTTGTATCCTGTCCACCTATGATGGAGCTATTACTATATTTCTCTGCTGTTCTTTCTACCCTGCGGCTCTTTATCGCAGCTCGCTGATCGCGTCCATATTGGTATTTGTTGGATTAAAGATTATTAACTGAAATGCCTGTTAGTTATCTCTATTTAAAAGCTTTAGCCTCCTTCCCAAAACAGCAGTCTGCTCATTATATTACAGAACTACAAAGGGAACTGTTGGAAGCCTTTAATTTCTCGAACCAAAACCTCGGCCGTGAGAGGATTCTTGTTTACCTTGAGAGTTGAATATTGCTTCGCTCATCATAAATTATTCTGTGCTGAGTGTTTATTTCTCCCAGGTATTTCTGGCATCGTATTGGCGAGCGACAGTGTCGGCTCTCACAGTTCAGGAGTTCAGATGTCTCCAGACTTCGATAGAGGAGAGAAACCCATAACTGCTCAACCACAGTATATATATATTTGCTAGTAAATCGCTCTATTTCGCTATAAATCAGCTATTCAGTATACCTGTATAGTATAACGTACAGAGGTCTCGATACGAGATCGGTAAACCAACCAAAAACACGGTCAAAATTATGTTAGTGTTGGCCTACAGATCACGGTGTTTGCACTAGTATGTATTATGACCGAGAGTAAAATGAAATGTGGCATAAAACCTACGAAACGTACCTCAAACAAGAATACCGTCCGATGGCGAAATCTGTTAGCGCCACGAGGTCAATTAATGCATAATTTAACGCATGCGCAGAAATTTTGTTGCACCGAACAAAAACGGCCTGCAGATTTCAACTCGGGCCTGCCACAGGCAGCCCGAGTAATAATTCTCCTAATAACTATAGCAAAATACAATAGGCTGTGGCAATGAATATTTCCTCACGGATGATTTTGCTTGAATATGACTTCAGTACTGTATAATGTCTACAGTCCAAACTACACCCAGAAAATAAAATATGTTTTATGCTATTGGTTCCTTTTACTCAGTGTAAAAACTCAAAGAAGTCACTATCCAGCCAATCGGAAAGGGAGAAAATGAAAGATATTTCAATCGCAAATTTGAGAACTAGTACTTTCCTCACGGTCGATTTTCGATCATTGAAATCAATTGAAACCATAGTTAGTTTGATCAAACATAAATTCAAACTACTACAATTATCGAATGAAAACGCATTATTTCGATGGGTTTCTATTGAATTTATGAGTATCAACCAATGAAATTACGAGAACGAAAAATAGAAAACTAACACCTTTTTACATTCCTTGCCGTTCAATACCATCGTTTTTAGCCAGATCATTACTTAATATGCTTCTGATCTGTTGCATATGCTCGATGGCATCTGCAAGTGTCACAAGGCAGGAAACATCCACTAGAGAGAATCTGATGATTCCATAGGCATCTTTCAGTAACAATGACATTGTTAATATTCCGGGTTATTCAAAGCAATGTTATTCAGACGAATCGAAACGTCAGCTGCTACTCGCTACTCGCGGCGGTTAGCATACCTTATTCGGCTTTTAGTTGATCATTCCATTGCTTATCCTCCGTTATCCGAACGAAAAGTATACTTTATTAGCATTAGGTGGACTAAGTGATATATCAATTAACAGAGAGAAGATGGTTCTCCGTGCTCTATTAAAACATAATTGACGCTTGATGTCTTGAAAAGCTGCGGATGCACGAGCGGAACATGAGCGCAACACGAGCCGAACACGAGCGCAATACGAGCCGAACTAGTGCGTTCAACAGCTTTTCAAGACCTCTAAAGTATATTATTTTTATAGGATATAGGAACTCCATCATCTAGGAGCTGCTGCTCGAACGTGCTTTAATAAGAAAATAATGCATGCTGAGCTCAACTCTTTTAGCCAATGAAATCGCACGTTCTTAGGATGTTCACGTAATTCATGATATAATGGTAGCTAAAATTGTTTAGTTCCATCAATATGACATATTGATGTGGTGCAATATTTACTCCTGTAAGCTTCCTGTTTTGCGCACCCGTATCCAGTCAACTACTGCATGTATTTAGGGCCAGGCAGTTCAAACGTATCTGACAAGATTTCTTGTGATTCCGTTCGACTGATTAACTTTGAAAATTTTAGAGACCATGTTTTTTTTGCAACCCTTTCTTTCTCCAGTTTCAAATTTACCAATACATTTTCTTTATTATAAATGCATAGCTTATTCTATGCATGATGTTTCAAATAATCTAGATCCAGATAATTAAAGCAAAATGTATAAAAGAGTTAGAGATGTCCATGGATATAGTACTCGCTCTGCAAGTATATGACCAATTACCATTTAGAATGGATTGGTACATGTACATCTGGAAGAGCCGAACTATTGCCTTTACGATCAAAAAGAAGTTAAGAGAAATTATACAAGTACGATTCTAGATTAACGAGGATCAGATTACTTGAATCTCTCAAAAAATATGTGGATGGTTAACAATTCTACAATTCATGTAAACGTCAGTTTGCTGATTTACCCAGTAAACTAAACTGTATTTTAATTGCTTTAGTTATCACATAAATCGATTGGCACCGTATGTCCTTCGTTCTACCCTCGCATATTTACAGTTAGCTCTGTATATTACCTCTTTCTTTCTTTTGTGTGTCCGTAATGTTGTATGTTCGTACTTCAAAGTTATTTAAATGAAAATCTGTATACTATTTTTTCTAATACCCCCTGCCTCGATGTAGTATTTCGCTACGTGTAGGTGGGCATAAATGTTGGGGTGAATCACGATTTCTGGGAACTCCGACCCATACCCCCTCGTTTCACCCTAAATCCTTAATTACACATGATACCCAAGGGAGGGGTGGGTGGATAGTTTCCAAGAAACCGTATCCCTCCCCCTGTTTCACCCTAAACTTAATGGTTAATCATTAATCACACATGATACCCAAGGGAGGGATGGGTGGATAGTTTCTCAGAACCATGATTGATCCATTCAATAGTGGGATGGAAAAATGTAATTTAAATAGCAATGAAGTTGTTGTATGAGAGGTAAGCCCGGGACGTACGTACACGTATTAATAGTATAACTCACACACTAATTAACTTGCTGTACCGTTTTAAATATTTCCCAAGTGACTAAGTGCCGTGCCGCACGTGTGCTGGGAGGATTCAAGCCGATGTGCAGCCCAATCGATGGGAGCTACTTACCTATCCAGTGTGACTGGTCTACCTGGAAGTGCTGGTGTTCGTCTAAGGATGGGAAAGTACTTGGGGAAAAGACTAGCTTACCTTCTGCGCACTGTAACGAGGCACAAAGAGCATATTCACGGTAAACAATCTTACTTTGCTACTTTTATCATTTATCCATCGAATGAGTAAACATTTATTATTACGGGAGTAAAAGTGAGACTCAGTTTTAACGTCGAACTTAATGCGCGTTATTTTGGTTGAAATTTCACTCGAAATTTGAACTTCAAAGAATTCTTATACAAAAACGTACGAGTCCGACATATTAAAGTTATTTCATACAACATGGAATATCAGTTGTTTGGTGATCGTGACATGACTGCATTAAGAAAATTGCCAAGTACGCATGCGTAATGCTATCGATTTGCAAGTGAGCTGATTTGCTATCGCCACCAGAGAACAAGAAGGACATCATCTACTCTTCGGGCAAATTACATTTACTTTTTTGAAATATTTACCGAGATAATTCACAAATCGCAAATTCCCATACAAAGCCTTATAATGTTGACCACACAAGCTTCCTGTGACGTTCGATTAGTTAGCTATCATCTGTGCCAATTTTAAGCGAATTTAAGCGTTCAAAGTTTTACCTCGCTACCCTCTCAGATGTAATATAGAGAGGAACAGAAGACGTTTTGTTGATATTTATTCAAGATTTACGTTGTAAATGGAAAACTAAAATATCCCATACAAATGCTATTAAATTAAACAGATCGCAAGCTTGGGCTACCTGTGGTTATTTTCGATTTGTGATTCACGCTTGTGCAGAAGAGATTTGGGCTTCGAGCTCGCTCATTTTCGAGCCACAAACGCCTCGTAATTTTGACTGAAGTGATGGAGAAAAGGGTGAAAAACCCTAGTAAAAATGTTATCTATACTTTACTAGCCATCTTTGTGTGTCAGGTTTAGCTAGCCGTAATGTCATTGTTAGAGTATCACACCGTATCAGCTTTGCTGTAGTCTTCGGACTCGTTATTGTTGTCATGATTTTATATTTTGGCTGGTTAGGTCCACACCTCGGATCCGGTGTTCTTGCAGGAATTTTGTATACTGTATTTGCTTATCAGTCTAGTTTTATCATCTATAAAGCCTGAAAGCTACCCTGGGTGCCAGAGGTTCTACTGCCCTCTCTATTATAAGCCAAAGTTTAGGATCGACGAGAAGGCTTCGATCCTAAACTTTGGCTAGAACGTCTGGCACCCAGGGTACCTGCAAGCTGACTGGATTTAAAGCCATAATATAATATTTTAATTCCAAGAAATTATCACCATGATAATAAAAACACAAAACCAACTCCATTTGAGTCAGCCAAGTTAGTTTACCTGATAAGACCTTTGGTTAACAGTGAATTTCATATATTTCCTGCAATGTGTCGAGTTTCTATACAGAACTATTTAGAGCTGCGCCCTCGAGCATGCGCAGCAAGCAATAAGAACGGTCGGGGGGATGGAGAATGGACTCGAGTTATCGGCCTTTCTTTATGCTCATCGTGTGTTTATTCATTTCCAGTCTCCATCCTTGACCGATTATTATAGCGATGGAACTGAGGTTGACAAGAATGATGTGATCTATATATGACGAGCAGTAGCAGCAGGGACTGAGACAGCTGAGAAAGCCATCAAAGCAATTAGAATTGATAGGGGTCATGCGCAGTAGCTCAGGTAAACAGATAATTAATCATACGCACTAAAGAAGGAAAGAGAAGTCAACTGGAGAAATGTTGGTAACTGTACTAACCGATGACAGGAAAAATAAAAGCATTGTATAAAAACTAACAACGTCGCCGTTGTTTTTATTTTAGTTTTATTTCAAAACAGAGGAATTCATTTGTGGACTGAAAGGCCCAGTCATACTGTTAAAATAAGACCTTTAAGTACTACTACGATCATATTACACTTCTCCTATTTGCTTCAGCTTCGGAAAGTCAAAGTGCTAAATACTTACCATTTCAAATCTTAAGTCAAAATTCATACGGGAAGTCTGATTATTTTAGCCATAAGTTTCATCTCAGACTGACCGCCATTAATACTCCGATTACAAACGAGTGATCCTTTGTATAATGGTCTTTTTGTGACCTCATCTGAGCAACAGCTACGCGATACAGAGATGTGAAGGCATTTTATGAGGTTCAAACATTGAATACAAGCTCTCTAGACGTTCCTATATAAAAATGATACATTCCTTCTGCAAACTAAAGTAGCTACGTTTTTGATTGGGTTGCTAGATGACGTCATCCAATTCTAATCCGAGTAATGACGAATTATGGTTACAATAATCAGACGCACCCCATAGGAATTTTGACTGAAGATTTTGAATGGTAAGGGAGCGGTCATTAATTACTGGGGGGGAGGGCCGGTAAAATATCTAAAACGAGGACCCAAAAATGTTGGCCCTCCCCAAAACATCAGCCCAAAAAATCTTGGCCGTCCCAAAAACATCCAAAAATGACGTCATTTTTTAACAAAAGAGGAAAGCATTTATTTTGTTTTACTCCTGAAAACCTCGTTATCAAGCAGAATGTTTTATGTCTCGAACGTTGCCCATTAGCAGCATCCAGCACGCGCTGATTGCTGGTTAAGGGACCTTTCCAAGGTGGAGCTGAATGGTCGATTGAAGTAGCCTAAAAATATTGTAAAAGTTTCATTGTTAAAACAAGCGCCCAAAAATGTGTGACCCTCCCCAAATCGAAGCCCAAAAAATCTTAGCCATCCCCCTAAATTTACCCCCCCCCCCCCCCCCCCCCCCGTTAATTAATGACCGCTCCATAAGTAAGAAGTAGAGGAATATCAGACATTTACAATACTGTTGCTTTGGTTTTACCAAAGATTCTCGGTTTCTCAGTAAAACTGTACTATGGTTTTCTCTGTTACTTTTTTTTCATCCGGCTCCACTAAAACTGGCACGAAAATCAAGCAGAGAGAATATTATTTTGGAATACCTGTGGTTATAGGAACCAGTTTCCCTCGGCTGAAAAAGTAAAATGGCTGCCAACATGTGGTGAAGGAGGAAAAATGAACGAAAACAAGCATATTTTGGCAAGGAAAGCAACATGGCTGGCCTTTGACAACGTTTTAAATTACATGGATCTTCGGAGAGTTTTTGCCGACTCAAAATACATTTTATTAACCAAAAACTACATGGAAACGTTCGTGTTAAAGAAAACCTTCGATGTATAAAACAACGAGTCAAGTACTCAAGATGCTCGGAAGTTGTATTTCAAAAACCTTGCTAAGGTCTTCAAGCAAGAGAAGTGAGCTTAGTGACGTGGATTCCGACATATTCATGGAACGTTACAGGATCTTTAGAAGGTAAATTGTAGACCATTTTTGCCTTGGCTAAACCGGCGACGTAAACTTTATAGCTTCATAATAACCAGAGTTACAGTTATGTTCATGATCTCCATTTTATGAACACCTACTATACGAGAAGAAAGATTTTGGTTTTTAATTTAATTCTCAACCATTCCCTCTTATAAATTTTGAAGTTGAAAGGGACAGAGAGGACGTCACAATGCGCATGCTCGACAGCCATACTGTAGGGAATTCTTGCCCATGATTAGATCATATTTCATTCAAAACCCTACAGGTGAAACCAAACCTTCCTGCAAAGGCCCTGTAGAATTCTCCCGAATGGCATTGTGGGGATTAAGCTTGAGCCCTTGGCTTAAAAGGTCAGCAGTGCCTAAGGAACCAGGGCTAGCCAAACTTGAACTGAGGGGGGAAGGTTGATTTAGCACTCAGGATTTCACCAATTGAACTCAAACACATATGGGAATGAAATGGTTACATTAGAACAATTGGTCATGTCAAGATATACATTAAATATTTATAATAACAGTGCTTATGGTAGGATGCGGAAAAAAAATCAAAATTATGCGGGATTTTTTGGCGAATTATGCGGGAAACATCGCAAATTATGCGGGGAATTATGCGGGATGACGTCATACATTTTTTAGCACAAATTTATTTTATCGTGTTTCACTTCAAAAAAGCCGCAAGTTGAATAAGAGAGATGGTTAATTGTCTCAAATCCATTTTAACTAGTATCCCTTTGTGTTCAAATCTATGTACTAGAAAGTCTATGTTAAACGTCAACTGATCCTAAGTATTCGTAAAATTCTTGATGCAGCAAGATTATCAAGCCTAGTTTACTAGCGTTATGGTCATAGGTTTTATTTCAGGTTAGTATGAAAATGTTATCTACTTTGTAGAAATGTCTTCAAAAGACATAATTATCTTTTCAGTAAGAAAACCAGGAAACAAAAACCAAACAGGTTTTTGAAATGCTGTTGTAGTTGTCGCCTTATTGCAGATGCGGAAATCGACACGTTACTTTGACAGACCGCTAACCAATTTAGCGGTAAGGGACTAAGGGAAATTAGGTTTAACTGATGGGGGTTCCGTCGCTTTTTGAATCAATTTTTAAATACTGTACAGAATTTAACTGACCGGCCAAAACAAGAATTAATAGTAGCGGTCGTTACTAGAGCTTACGCAGCATACGCGAAAACGCCGTTCGACGTACCGTATGAGCATAGACTAATAAACGCAAGTTGATATTTCCTTTACATTTATTCTGTCTAGGCCTAGCTATAGTCTTCGACGATCATGTCCACATAGACAGCTGTCTGCACTAACAGTTTTAGAGCTGAAACATTTATCGCTTCGTGACGTTTCCGTTTAATTTCCTCTGTTGATTCTCTTACAACAAATTATCCATGTTTTTAAACCATAATTAAACTCGCAAAACGCTATGGAGGAAAACTTGATCTGAAAAGAATTCACGTTTTCCCGCTGAAAACGTAAAAACAGAGTTTTTTTCTATTCCAAATTGTGATTCGCCACTTAGGAAACCTTGTCTCTAGATTTTCCACCGATAATGAGACACGTTCTATCGAAATTTAGACAACAGGCCCCCACGGTTTTCAACATACAACGCCTTGTTATTCCCGTTGTGAATCGTCGTTTCGATTGCTCAATGTTCGACGATTTGGGAAGGAAATCTACTGTTAACTTCGGATAGATTGGGTAAGAGTCTTTGAGAAATAGCGAAAATAGATACCCGTTTTATGATTTTCTATAAATTTCTCCAAATTATGCGGGATTATGCGGGAATTGGCAGATTATGCGGATTATGCGGAGCAAGCCAAATTATGCGGGTCCGCATCCGCGCATAATTCCATAAGCCCTGTAATAATAATAATCATATACTCAACAAAATTTCTCAATTCTGATTGGCTGAGAGCACTGCAATTAATCCCAAACTGTGTTTGGTTGAAATTGCACTCGAAATAAGGAATTTAACTATATATATCTAAATTGCAAAACCTTACGTCTGAGTGAAATAGAAGTATGTAATGTTGTTCACAGCCATATGTTTTAATTTGGAAGGGGATATTTTTCCGAAGAATGTCTGAAAAATTCCAAAGTCTTTCCGCACATTTCCAAATATTTAAAACAGACTTTGCACAACATTTCGCTACTGATAACTGTTAGTAACAAACTAAAACATCTTTGAGCCAGACATATTATAGTCATCAAGCATAGGTTAGATCCACTGATCATGTGTACTTCTGAAATTGATTTGACTGCAAAAAGAAATTTGAACACCAATCATTCCTTTGAAAGACACATACTACACTGTCTCGTGATATTTTGAAGCATTCTTGCCATTCGATGGAGGAGTAAGCACCTTTCATTCAACATTAAAAATTGGATGCATTTTGGTGCATTGTTCAAGTAGAACATCAGATATTTTATCCCTGAGAGGTACATGGTTGAAACTGGATTCTACAGTAATGGTAGCGTTTTTACATTACATGGTGAGCCAACATGTGCTTTGGTGGAGAAATTACTGTTGAGTTTTTGGGTGTTTTCATCAAGCCACTGGTCATCAATCACCTCATCTTCAAGGATATTATGGACAGCATTTGTTCCTGTACAAATAGTTTCCTGCAAAATGTGGTAAATATTGTTTTGTGTCTACAAGTATTTCAGCCAGAGCATGAAGATAAAGGTTTATGTGTATATAATTGTTTAGCTGTGAAAATATGTACTTGACAATACCATATCAAGAAACTGTGATTGTATTTTAGTCTTTAAATTCAAATCCTTATTCCACTTAAAACCCCAAAATTCAAATGTACCTTGCTCTACATTTGTATATGGCTTATATTTTTAGCCTGCATTTATATTTTTGCCCAAAGAACCCAAATCTGATACTTTCGCCATATCATCTTAGCTTAAGAGTTTAAATATGATTTGTATCCATTTGTAATTCCCCTTCACCTAGTAAAAACATAGGGCTCCTATAAGGGCAACTCGTGGATGGTCAGTCAGCTATTTTGGCATATACTAAAAATCACGTGACCGATGACGTCATCGTTACGTCATCACCATTAAGTGAATCGTGGGGAAACAATACCTTTAGTTAAACTGTCTGGCATTAGAAATGAGGGAGATATGGGCATGTACTTAAAATTACGTGACCGATGACGTCATCGTTACGTTATCACCACTAAGTGATTGATAGGGACCCACTACGATGTCTGTCCAGGTTTGAACTGGCTGTCATTAGATACGAGGGAGATATGGGCATGTACTTAGAATCTCGTGACCAATGATGTCATCGTTATGTGGTCGCCACTAAGTGATTGATAGGGACCAGGAGCCCATGTAGGGATCCACTACCATGTCTGTCCAGGTTTGAAGTGTCTGGCATTAGAAGGGCACCGTCAATATAGCCTGCGTGCAGACGTTCTCTCTCCTCTTTCCCGATTTTTGCAATTTGTTTGGAGAGTTGAAATGAAGTACAGTTGAAGTTCTCGTAAGCGACCTCCCTGGGAATCAGGAAAAGGTGGTTGTAACTCAGTAGAGCTAATTCATTCTCGCAAATGATCACCCGTGGAATCAGGAGTAGTTGGTCGCTTACGAGAGCTTGCTCACACCACACTCATGGGAATACGTAAATAATAGTGTGACTGATATTACAGTATACAGTACTATACTATAACAACGTGAACGTCGTGAATCTACAGTGCACGCGTTGGTCAATATACATTAATCGATACAGTACTTACGTTATACGTGTGACTGATGTCACAGTATACAGTACTACTGTACCATAACAGCATGAATGTCATGAATCTACAGTGTACGCATTGGTCAATATACGTTAATCGATACAGTACTTACGTTATACGTGTGACTGATGTCACAGTATACAGTACTACTGTACCATAACAGCATGAATGTCATGAATCTACAGTACACGCGTTGGTCAATATACGTTAATCTATACAGTATTTACGTTACGTGTGACTGATATCACAGTATACAGTACTACTGTACTATAACAGCATGAATGTCATGAATCTACAGTGCACGCGTTGGTCAATATACGTTAATCGATAGAGTATTTACGTTACGTGTGACTGATATTACAGTATACAGTACTATACTCAGTATAACAACGTGAACGTCCTGAATCTACAGTGCACGCGTTGGTCAATATACGTTAATCTATACAGTATTTACGTTACGTGTGACTGATATCACAGTATACAGTACTACATGTATACTATAACAACGTGAACGTCATGAATCTACAGTGCACGCGTTGGTCAATGCACGCGTTGGTCAATACACGCGTTGGTCGATGCAGTATTTACGTTGCGTGTGACTGATATCACAGTATACAGTACTACTGTACTATAACAGCGTGAATGTCATGAATCTACAGTGCACGCGTTGGTCGATATACGTTAATCGATACAGTATTTACGTTACGTGTGACTGATGTCACAGTATACAGTACTACTGTACCCAGTACTATAACAGCGTGAATGTCATGAATCTACAGTGCACGCGTTGGTCGATACAGTATTTACGTTGCATACAAAATGAAAATGTACAAAATGCAGCTAAAATGTATTGTCTCCGGGGTGGTCGCTTACGAGAGCTTAAAAACCGGCAAAGAAAAATTCCAATTCTCAACCCCCAAAGGTGGTCACGGGCGCTTACGGGAGCTTCTAATTACAGAGTTTTACCGATCATTAAAACGGGGTTTCATGAGGGTGGCCGCTGAATGGACTGAGAAAGGGGGAGTGTCATTTTTTTGAACCCCCAAAAATTGGAGGGTCATAAAACTTGGGCAACTGAAAAAGGGTTGGTAAAAAGGGTGAAAAGGGTAAAAATATTTCATACTCATTGTCCAGGGAGGGTTACATGTTTTTAGACTGTTTGATTTTCGCGGAGGTAAAACCAAAGGCGGCCTACGAGCCTGCTAACATATTCTTGCCTGCAGTTTAAAGAAATAAGACTCAGTATAGCCATGCACAAGAGATAATTGAAACTGTTTTTTTGTTCACAAAAAGTGCTCAAAGTAAAAGGGGAACAACTACTTCAACTTCAAACTGGAAGACGATCGAAAACACCTGAAACAAAACTCGAAGAATGACTACAGGAAACGAGGAAACACTTTCGACAAGCAACAAGGGTGCACAAGAAACCCGTTAATAAACACAAAACAGTTGGTGCTCACCGAATTCTGGCTTCAATAAATTGAATGGCCGTGCACCGGAATATTCAATTCTGTCGCTCAATGACTACAATGGAACGGGCGAAGAATCAAGAAGTCCGAATTCAACTTTCCATGGCGATTTTCCGATTTCCACTCGGGATACAACCGGCCTTGTAACTCGTTAAATTCAAGCCTTGGGCAATCTTTTCCAGCCGTTATTCAGTAGTCAAAGCCAACCAAACCATGCACCGATCCAGCCATGCTTCACAATTGTCGAGTAGTTCCTTCAATTTTGGTCCGAGTCAAATGGCAGAGTTCTTTGTACTTGTTGTACTTGCAGATCTTCCAAACTGCCACACATTTGGCACAATATTGATTAGATTGTAATAGAACCCCTTCATTTCAGCAAAGCGTGAACTTTATTATGGGTTGTTGTTTATGTGTGGTCCAATGAAATACTCGCATGCTTTTCACCTCATGAATATTTAATATACAAAGTTTGTTTGAATTTTTGTCTGTATTATTAAAAAGAAATCACATGGTCAGTTCTCGTGCGGGCGAGTGCAATTTGAGCTCTTTCAAAACTCACGAGTTTGAATTTATCCCGAATTGCACTCGAAACCTTATGATTTCCTTTTCAAACCATTAGTTACCACCACTATTTCTTATGTTAAGGACGACACAGACTGACTTAATAAACGTTCCCTCTTTAACAAGCTCCCTGATAACGCCTTGCTCGCAACTCAACACGTAATTCCGCATAATGAAGGCATTAACGCTTGTCGTTATTTTCTTCATAAAAAAACATGTACCTACAGAAACCATCTGTGACCTTATACTCATGATGCTTACTATGAATATTTTTTTGTTTAATCAACAACACTATCTAGAAATAATGGAACAGCCATGGGTACTAAAATGGCTCCTTCCTTCGCCAACGTATTTCTCGCTAAATTCGAACGTGACGCACTCTCTAATTCACCCCACCAGCCACACATGTGGTTGAGATATATTGATGATATTTTCGTGTTTTGGATCGAAGGACTGGATCGACTGAAAATATTCCACCGCTGGATAAGTACCTCAATAACCTCCACCCTACCATCAAGTTCACTTCCCATACCGCCATTAGCATCCCATTTCTCGACGTTAACGTTTTTCTTAAAAACGCGGGACTTATAGAAACTGACCCACTGACAAACACCAGTGCCTTCTTAAAACGTCTTGTCACCCCGGTCACACTAAATCACCCATTCCACGAAAAGTGGGGCCAAAAGCTCATTTTGGTGTCTTTTGCGTGCAGTGGCCACGTTAATGCCTTCAATAGTGCGTTATATCTTACTTTAATGGGAGACATGGTTGGTTTTCCAAACCCAATGCAAAGTCATACATATCTCTTACTAGCCTTTTTCAAAAATATAATTGACTTTTAATGTCTTACACAGCTCATATTTACTCTTTTTTCGATGTCCACAGCCCAATCGCTTAACAAAATGACCTAGTTTAAAGAATGAAAACATTACTAAGTAAAGAGCTGATAGTGTTAATTGCTTCAGGAGATGATAGTGCAACAGATGCCGGTAATCTTCAGTTCTGTATTTCAAATGTCAACTCACCTTTATTTTAAAACGATTGTCCACAGATTTAGTGTTACCGAAAACAAATAAATAGCTTTAATAGCTACTTTTTACAGAAACCCCTGGCAAAGTTGATTTCAGTTTCAATCGATTCCTGTTGTAATATTTATATCTTTTAAGCGAGCACTGGCCAGTTGAGCAAAACTAAAAAATATTTTTGAATCAAGTTCGTCCAATTAGGTACGTATGGTTAAGCGGGTAACTACCGTTACCAACATTTTTAATATACAATTAATAGATGGCTACGAAATGTTTTGTGTAGTAAGCCAGAGGTATCTATCGTCTAAGAGGGAGCAGGTCAAAACACATTTTGGGGAAGGGGGGGTGGGAGCTGCTGCCAGCCATCTTCTCTGGAGAGAAAACTCAATATTAAATATAATTTGTTCTTAAATATCTTCAAAACCAGAAGGCATGATCTAGAAACAAATGCACTGAATGTTTTGTCTTACGTTATCATTTCATTTTCTATGTTAAAATTACCACTAGGCCCCCCAGAATGGAAAATAGATGGCCAAAAATGGGGGATGGGAGTGGTACCCTGCGCTGATAGCTGTGTCGGTTGAAAACAATGGGTATCTATCTGGGGCATGTGTTTTGACCTGCACCCTATAAGTTAGCAATAACATTAGCCTTTGTTTACAAAACAATAGCAAGATGCAGGATAAAACACCAGTTTTGTAACTTCCGTTTCCATGAATTTCAACCTCCCTCTAAATACACGTATTTCCTTGAGATGATTTTCGTTACACGACCTGTATGGAATATGAGACACACCTTAGCCATCTCATGGTCACGTAATGGCTCACTTTTGTGTACTTGCGTTACATTTCAAACTAAATCTTACCAGATTAGGGTTATAATATAGCACACAACTCACCATAATGCAACTCTTGGTACATTGATCTTTGTAACTTCCGTTACCACGTTTAGAACGAAAACTACGCAATCATGAAGTCAATTTACGTTGGAATTTGCTTTCAATTGTAAAAAGTACTATCTATTTGTTATCATAGTTGCCAAAGTGGAAGTTGTTGCCCTGAATCACGCAAAGAATAGCTGGTATAAAAATCTCCAATCTCAGGAAGAGCTACATTTTCACAAATTAGATTTTTGTTTTCTATATATATTTTGCGAGTAAACATCTTTACAAGAGTATTTTTCATCACTTTATAGTCTACGTTATTCCTTTTAAAAGTTATTTTTGATGTCATGTGGTTCTAGATGTGAGAAAAATGTTAATATTTTTGATCAGTACATATCTGTTTCAAAGCTTTAAAAAATCTGTTCTAGGTTATTCGATAAAAATTCACGTAACGTTTTAATATGTGACATTACATGCCAATTTTTGGGATTTTTACCCATTGATAGCTGTACTATTTGATGAAAATAATTGCTGAACTATTCCTGAAACATCAATTTCGACTCATTTTTGAAATCCCACTACTACCACCGCTCCGCAGCCACATGTAACACTAAAAGCGTAATTTACATAATCCAATGCCACTACTGTAATTCACAATATATCGGAGAAACTAAACGACACCCCAAAGACCGTTTTAACGAACACAGACTACCTGTAGATAAATCTAATATTAAATCATCTAAACCAACAGCCGTTTCTGAACATTTCCTCAGCCCTAACCATGGGCTGTTATCGCAGTTCGACCATCTTGGATAAAACAATAGTTTTGGCCCCGGTAGCCTCGCACTGGTGGGTTTTAGAACGAGTTTACCGGACGAAAACAAAGGTTTTTATTCTCCTGGGACTCAACATGGCCGCCGTGCGATAAAAGCCCATTCTAATACTGACAATTGCTTCTTATTACTCGGGCCAGGCCTTTGGCCGGCTCGAGTCAGAAATCGCAAGTTTTTATCCTTTATTTTTTATTATTTTTTGTGTCGAGATTTTGCGCCGTCAACCAATCAGATTGCGCCTACTTTGGAAGTTCTTTTCACCACCGTACCAATCAGATTGCACTGTGCTGGTCACGTGAACAGTGGACAACTTTCCAGGTTTTTCAAGATGGCGGCGAGTGGGAGTTTTGACTTAGCAAAACCTTTAATATCAGCTGTTTTTTTGTGTAAACCAAAGGTTCCTTCAAGTGCAATACCAATATTTTTGTCTTTTCTAAAGCTGAGAGGTGTTTTACGGGCTTTGGACGGGAATTTATCACATATGCGACATGCTTTAAGATACGGCACTCGTGAGACGTGACAGCGGAGTCTGCTCTGCGATCAACACTGACTATATATAAAGACAACAGCTTGTAAATGTAAGTAGCCGCTAATCTGAACATGATAACCTTTATACCAATTGACTGTCGTTGTGTTGTTATTTATTGTTATTAACCTCTCGAAAGTGTAATAGAAATGACCCGATTTCTCAGTTCTCTGACTGACATGGGCCTTTTAAAAGAATTACAGTCGTTTCGCCCCCCATGCACAATGTATTTAAATGTTTATAAATTCGTGAACGAAAATCCAGCATGCAGTGAGTGAGTATAAACTGAGTAAGTAATCCGAAATGAAGATTTTTTCAAACGAACGATAAATGACTCTGATGTGGAAATCGCATATTTATCTGTGCCGTGTTATTGTTGTTCTATTTCCCGGGTCTATTTACATCTGGCCTGTACCTCTTTGTATTTGATTATTATCTCTTGGTTTAGGCATTCTACAGTGTATTTAATGTGTTTTTTTAGAACTGACATAATGATATTATGTATAGAGTAGTGTATTTATCATTATTGCAAGTTTATAACATAACATAACTAAATTTGGTCCAGAACTGAGAGTATACTTACATGCAAGTGGCACTCTTTCTTTCCCTTCCCCTTTATTGGTACCATTATATATCCATGCAAGCTAGATCTTGTTTCAGTGTTTTCTATCTGAGCTGGTCCTGGCTTAAGATAACCCTAAGGTTAACCTTAAGGACCTACCTTCTCATCGTTGTATTTCTTATTATGCCTTATTACTCGTAAACATTTCCATCATCTTATGAGAAAATAAATGTAATTGTTGTTGTTGTTCCTCAGTTCTTGGTGTCAGCATTGTCACTTTCACTCGGTCATGATCAGGAGTACGAGTACTTTTACGAATTATTTGGGAATGAAAATTAATCTTGCTGCGACCCCAATGATATAAAAAGAGTGGACATTGCATGTTTATTTGTGGCCTGCCATTATAAGTTTCAGTCTCCTTCAAGATGTAGAAAATGAGCACTAGCACAGTGGCAGCTCACTAATACTAGAAAATGGTGGTCTGTAGTTTACGACCTCAATCGAAAATATTGTATTGAGAATTTAGCCTGAATGTCAGCCGTCTCCACTGGTTTTTTAATAATTGAGAATTACAAATAGATGACTTTATTTCACATGTAGAATGAGATTACCTAACTATTCACAATGAATAGCAACATTATGTGGAATTTGTTGTTCTAAATTGCTTGATTTCTCATAGTTGTACTGCACCTGATATAATTACAATGCATCAAATTTGAGTGACTCAATATCGTGCAGACTACTCAAATAACCATTGCACTTCAATCAACAACACCCATACCAAGTTTTTTTTTGTAATTCTAACGACCCTCAAGGAACAATAATATTGAAAAGAAAGTAATATTAAACTACAGAATTGAGGGAAATTGTGGCTGAAATGTACATGCACAGCATGTATGTATGAGTTGTGTGTGTATTAGACATAGACATAGACATAGACATAACTTTATTTGGACCTTGTAGATTGAACTACATCGGTAAATATCCAAATAACAATAATATTTATATTACCTGAATTAAGTTAAGTTAAAATAGCTATATGATATGTACAACACGGTTTCAATTATTTGTTCCTAACTTCGAGACATTCGTAAATATATTTTGCCATCATTTTTTGCACCGTATTTGGGGGATTGGTCATTAGTAAGAATACCTCGTCATCACTCTTGAAAGTATTTTAAGTTTCTTTTTAGGGCTTGTTCTAGGTCTTAAAAAAGAATTGCGTCTTGTGACATAGAACTGGCATCTTATTAAGAAATGTTTTTCATCTTCTGGTTCTTTAAAACATTTTGGACAAATTCTTTCTTCTGGTTTTTGGTAGGGCCTTTGATGTCTACCCGTTTCAATTTGAAGACAATGATTACTGATACGAAGTTTTGTTAGTGCTATTCTGTGTTTAATGTTAGAGATATTGACCAGGTATTCTTCTTGATTGTGGTCTGTTTTGAATATTCTATACGTTCTAAGTTTATTACTTTGCACATGCCGAATCTCTGCGTTGATCATTGTGAATTTCCTCAGTCCAAGTTTGAAATTCAATATCACAGAGTCTTTGTTTCATTTGTCTAAGTGTTAGTTTCCAATCAGTACTCGTTTGAATTGCATGGTTTTCATACCAAATATAGCCATATCCCATTCTCTCAATTACATATTTGAGTTTTTCTGTCCAGCTGAGCGGGTGATTACAATAAAGACCGTCAAGTATCACCTGATCCGAAAGCTTTGTTTTATCTGACATCTTGAATTTTCACCAGAATTTGATACTTCTATGAATTGCGTCAATTTTTATAGGTAATCTGCCTAATTCTGCTCTGCATGCATTATTTGTAGCTGTCTTATTAACTCCAAGTAATATTTTACAGAATTTGAGGTGCACCAGTTCGGCTGGGTCTTTGTCAGCTTTTTCTTTATATCTACTGCCCATATTTCACTGCCGTACAGTAATATGGGTTTAATAAGTGTGTCAAATAATTTGATCGTTAACGTAATATCAGATCTAAAATATCTACCCATATCTCTGCGTAATTTAAACAATGCTTTGAGTGCTATTTTCTTCAATTCTTGCCTAAGTTGCTAAATCGAAGGTCCCGTATTATGGCTCTATCATTTCCAACCCCCCCCCCCCCCCCCCCCCCCCCAGGCATACCCTAACCTAACCCACCCCCCCCCCTCCCCCCCTGGAATACGTGGGGCACTTTCACATTGATATTTGACAGACAAGAGCATCAGTAGAGAACCAATTCTTCTCTGGCTACTCTAGCACAAACCATGTTGACACAAAATTATGCTAGCACTCCATGCAGTACATGCTATAGATGGCCCGAGTTAAGGCCACTCAGGGCCTCTTGTTCCTTTAGAAGTCAGCTATTCTAAACGTGATTCCGTGAAAAAAGCACGTGAATCATATCTTATCTATAAAGCTAAAACCCTCGAACCACTCGGAATGAATAGACGTGATGAAATGTAATTTTACCGTTTGACCTTTATTGTCGTCTGTTATTTGTATCTGCATAATCTTTTCGAACCTATTTCGTAATTTCCTTTTGTGTGTTACTACTATATAAGCCACACATTACATATGTCATCGATTTGTAATTTCCGTTCATTACGTAATTAACCATTTATATAAGCCGTACCATTTGTGACCTCCACTGTAAAATAAACCTGAAGAAGGCTGGTACTGGCCAGCCGAAATATCGTATAAACTTCGACAAGCGTTGTATATGATCAGCATTGCAGTAGTCTTCGGACACACTTTATCGTTACATTAAATTTCAACGAGTTGAAAGCCATGAAAATATCACGTCCAGGCCATGCACATGCGCAGAAGGTGCTCTCATATTCCGAACATCGTACGAGTATATGCACAGCTAACATACATCTTCGGAATACAACATTCGGAAATGAAAATATATACCTAACCCAAAAACTCGTTCCTGCACCTGCGTGCATCCACGCATGTGGTAATATTGCATACCATAATAAATGAACATTAATTTATGTGGCGTTAAGACTTGGTCAAACAGTTTCAACATCGGTAAAACAGTGTTGAAACCGATCTTGAAATCGGTTCAAATCACCTGAAAATATTGTTGAAAGATACTGAAGCATTTTGGAGAGAGTTTAACTTCGTTTAAACACCATTTCAATTCAAGGTTTCTTCAACTGATCCGTTCCAACAAATGTTGTACCGATGTTGAAACCGTTTGGCCGAGAGTTCAGTCTCAGCATATTGCGAAGAACTGTCAATTGAATGGCGAGTTTTAAGTTCAGAAAAGATTGTACTGGAGGAGGTTCTTGAGATAACGATTTTATGAATAAGGGAAAAAATGTGCAGGTTTTTTTTTATCAGTAGGTGGCACAAGGCATGACGCAATTAAGATATAATAAATCAAATTAGGGACATAATCATAATTGATCTGATAGCACAGAAATCACAATAGACCTCCTAGCTTCCTCCGGATATTCTCTCAAGGTGAAGCTCTCAGGTAATTACGGAAGAATCGCACTGCAAAAGGGAAGTCCACTTCTTCCACCTGCATTCTTGCCTTGCACCTGTGTTCGTATGATCCACCGACATTCGTAAAATACACTTCCATCTCGCTGACTTCCCTCTTCGCATTTCTTTGAAGTTGAGTAATTAAAAACAAAATCTCTAGCAGAACTGAGGTACAAGTTGAAACATGCTAATATAAAACATTATAGGAAACGAGGCAGATGTTTTATTTAATACTCTTTCATACTAAGATTTCTTAGTTAGCCTGCTTTTAATATATAGGTGCGACAGACAGACAGACAGTCCTGGCCAACGTACTCGAGCAACGAAACAAATGGCAAAATCAACAGCTTGCAGAGCGCTGTAACGGCTGTTGTAAAACGTTTCGGGGTGGAAATATAATAGATTTTACACCTTTTTCAGTTTAAATAGATTTAATTATCACCCTAAGAACCTTACTTCTATTTCTAACAATTCAATGCCGTTAATTGTAACTATTTCGTTGCCACATTACATACCCCGCCAAGACTTCAACTTACATACTTGCGCATGCGCACAAGAAACAATAAAATGGGAGTAGCCGAAAGAGGATATCATAACAAAATCGAGGCAATATTATTATGAAAATAACGTTGCTGAGACATACAAAAAATGACATTTGAAAATGTGCCATACTTTGCGACGCGGCTGAGAATAATTAATCTTCATCTGTCACTGTCTGATATGTTTTCATCTCCCTAAAAGCTTCACAAATCTTGCATTGATAGACAAAAACAATGCTAATGATGTTTGGCTTTATGAGCAATATAAAAAGCAGCTATAGTAGAGCAGAAAAGAATAAAAAGGTGAGCTGCGGATTAATCTTACAAGATAAATGAGAGACAACCGAGAATTATCTTGATCTTTGATGAGCTGTTTGGTGACGACATACAGGCACTGGGAATCAGCGTTAACGTTGGAGAATCGATCCACTACTGTGTTTATGAATATGAAATCCAATATCATGTCATTGAAGTACAGGCGTTCGGTACAAACTTCATTATCTGACGTCGTTAGAAAGATACCTTTGTAACGTTCGCCGTTGAACTCGAATGACTGAGAAACCTCTGATATTGCAATGTAATGTTTAAAATTTATTGAGCTAGCTATAACTGAATATGTGGATACAGGAACTTGTCAGTATAAACAGCTCTAAATGCTTCCTAAAAGCACCTCTTGAAACTGTAACATGTTAAGGGCCGATGTAGTTGTTGTTCCTTTAAGGTCAGTACTATCTGATAATAAGATAGCTCATGCTTTAGGGAAAGATCATGGTAACACTAATGCCATTTTGTCAGGCATTTTTTACGCGTTTTAGTGAATAAAATGAAAGGAAAAACTCTTTCAGTTGTTGGCATAAACACCTCTCAGGGCCCTCAATTCGTCAACATTTTACTCTTGTTTTTCTCAGACTTGTTTGTGACGTTCCAGTTAACTTTGCTAACAAACGCACTAAAGAATGTAATATATCAGCTACTGTTTCATATCTGAATTTTCTTCTACGAAGAAGTCCTTGGTAACCTCAAGCTTCTTATGAAATAATTACGAGAACTGAATGAGATCTTCAGATGGGACTGTCTGAATGACAACTCAAGATGGCTGATCTCAATTAATAGTTGAAAATTTAACGAAAACGTTACTTTTAGTATGTTAATCATGAGTATCGGCAATCATCGAACTTGAAATGCTTGCATTTCGGCAGAGATCTTTAGAACCTGACTTTATAATTTTGTTTATTTTTCGAACTAAACAAAAATATACTCTTTCACACTCGTTTATCCAAAACTATATCAATTAAGAATACATGTTGAATTTGGTTGCTTGAGTTGCTCACAAAGATCGCTCCCTTTGAGTCTAGCAAAGTAGAAAAATAGATAAATTGGCGCCATTTTGGCGAAGGATCGTTTAATACTGGAGGCAAGCAAAATTGTCTTTACTCTGTACAAATGGTATAATTCTTATACAAAAAAACATTGATTATATGCCGACATGCCGAAGGGCACAAAGAAGAGTTCTCTATCGATTACCGCATTTTTACTTTTCTTTATAATTCGGCAAAACATTAGCTTTGAAAGCATTGAACAAAAGTGATATGTTTCTAGTATGTTCCTTCTAAAGGCCATCCTAAAATTGCGTTTATTAATGCAAGATTTGTGATAATATATTCGTAAATTTCAGGCCTAAAGTATTCCTATAAATTTGAGAGGGAGAGATACAGTCAATGTCATAAAGGTTGTCCTGGCCCAACATACTAATAAAAGTATATACTGTAAGTACCTTGTTGTGGAATAATGCTAATTGCTGTCAGACCCACGATTATGGAATTGTGTCCGAAATATATTTTATGATGGTTTTGATCCGCATGACATCTGAAAAAATATGTTTTATCTGCAAATGCACGACAGGAAATATATCTAAAATATATATTTGCTCATTACAGGTTTAAAAGAGAGAAACATACTGACATTAGATATATTTATCATCATGCAGCTGAGGTTGAAATATATTTGTCAGATAGCTGTTAGGCTAGACTAGTTGGAAAATATTTTCTCAACAACACCCGGTTAGCTCAGTGGTTAAGCTTCGGTCTGACGAGCGGGAGATCGCGGGTTCAAACCCCGGCCGGACCAACACTCAGGGTCTTAAAATAACTGAGTAGAAGGTTCTGCCTTTGTGAAACAATCTCGTTCGCGAACTGCAAATGGTTAGACCTTCACGTCTTCTCGGATAAGGACGTAAAATCGTAGGTCCCACGTTGGTCTCAAGTTTATCAGTCTCACCAGACTCACGAGTTACCAACGTTAAATAAAGTTGTTTTACTTTACTTTAATTAATCCCATAATTGTAGGTATCAGTATAATAATTATTCCACAAAAAGGTACTTACAGTACATATCTGTGTGTTTGACAAGAACAACCATTTTGACATTGACCGTAGACGGTATATATAATATGTAGAGTATGTATAGACATATGTATACAGCTATTTCAATTAATGTTGTCTGGGAGATAGGGAATAGGACATTAGGGAATAGGGTAATAGCGAATATGGCATTAGGATATTCCCAGACCGAATTGAATTAGGGTTACGAGTTTTACGACCTGGACGACTTAGTCTACTCAGCTTACGGTTTGTTTATCCATTTTTAGCTTGTGTACAGCCGTCCGACATTTTAAAAAATGGCTTAGTCCCCACTGCGATATTCCCTAATACCCTATTCCATAATGCCCTATTCCCTATCTCCCAGACAATATTAATTGAAATAACGTGTGTATGCACTATAGATGTAGTTCTTATTGTGTGATCTCTGTCTTTCGGTTCAGTTTGTAAATATAAAAATAACTTAATTGAAACAATATTTCTTGCCATCACTACTGTAAATTATATTCTCCTGATCAACCTTCTTGATAATGACTAAAAAATATCATAGATAGATATAAACATTAAAAAACTTAAAAACTTAAAAACTTAAAATACTGGCTTAAAAATAGCTTGAAAATATGAACAATTATTTTAAAATATTACAAACTTACAAAAAAAAACACCGGAATTATGTTAATGAAATATCTATCTATCCAATACTTTTAAAAATATTTTTATTAGCAGCAGGATGCTCAGTAGAAGTGTACTTGTTGCAATATTAGTCAACTACAAAACTAAGAAAAATCCACTACACTACGGACAAATATAAGAATAAGTTAAAGAACATGACATTTGTATGTGATTCAAATTCAGAGCTTTTAAACTAGGAACTGGAAAGATAAAAGTAAAGACTAGATTTTCAGGTGAAAAGGTCTAATGTGAATCTATTAACCCGAGTTGGGGTCATGTTCTACACGGGCTGTGATTTAAAAGATTCATTTTTATAAATGTAAATTATACACAGTTTTTCCGGCAAAACTGATGCCACAACCTAATTGCTTTATGAGCGAATTAGCACGTATAATTTACAGAATAAACATCTCAAAAGCATTCCCTTTTTTGCTTAACTGTGATTTTCCTCCAACAAATGAAATTACCGGCTCTGTTGACTGCTATTTTGATACTGAAAAAAACTCTATGATTTTTTTCTTAGCTTTTCCTCAAACTCGTAGTGAACATTCTCCATTTATATTTCCAATCACATTCAACCTCTAAATGACATCTTTCACCTTTTTCAGTCTTTCCCCTAGGGCGTGAAACGGTGAAAGCGTTTACCATAATGGTATAAGGTGATGAACGGAAACATTTTCGGAGGTATTTCGAAATGTTTTGTATTCGTTTAAACGCTGGAAACAATATATCTGCAATATATAAGCAACCATTATTCAATCAGTAGAAATAAAATGAAATTACAAAACAAATCCCATTTACTGATTTAGCAAGGTTTTTTCCTAGCATTATACGCTCTGGAATGTCCTTTTATTGACTAAAACGTATTATTCTGTCCATTATCATTCACCTCAGATTGAGTAGAACAGTTTGTTTCTAGAGGATTTATCGTTTAATATGTGGGCTTTTGAGTGCTACTAATTTGTAGAATACGAGTGACAAAAAATATTTCCTAATGTTCTCTGATTATACGTTGAAAGAGATCTTTCTCTCATTCATAATTATTTGTGTAGTTAAAATCCTGGTTTAGTTTACCATATGAAAAAAAATCTGAATTCGTTCCTACCTTTAATACTGATAGATTTAAAATTGTGTCATGGCAAACGAAGCAAAATTGAATCTCTGCAGTCGCGGAGTTTCTTTCAAAGATAAACTGAAACACGTACGTCAAACCACTGGAAAGATTAATTTATCGCTCAGTCAAAATAAAGCAAGGACATAACAAATTAGTTTCTAAGAATCATGTCCAACAAGAGAATACTCCTTGAAGTTGATTAAAGCCAAGAGAAAACGTATGCCTTTATAGTAATATGGTTTTCATTTATTAGTCAATGTATTTAACTAACATTTCACTATTAATAGTAATGTGATTAAATTGGATCAGATTTCAAAGGTATAATGAGCTAATGTATGTTCCTTTTTAATGTCCAAGTTCATTATATACAGTCCTATGGTATGTAAAAACCTGGCCATGGTGCAGTGAAGCGCGCCTATCCGGCTTGCGCGAGCTTCATCGAAAAACAAAATATTATCGTAAGAGATGGCATATATGAATAAAGATTTCAGTGAATCGGTTTTCGTTGTTTGAATTTAGGAGGACAAGTTACAATATTTGTGCAAGTTTATCATACCAGCTAGCGCTGTCGGTAAGACATCACAATTAGCAAATTTTTCGGCCAGAGTAGAAATAACAGAATTCCAAATTCACAGCGTATGTTATATTATGAAATCAGGGTCAGCCAAAATAACAGAGAATGTACTAAGACCGCTATCGACTCACACTGGAAATTCATTGCTAAAGGCGAGTGCGTCAAATGACAATTTAGCCAGCGATTCATTGTTTCCCTTCTGTTCGATCTGTCAATGAAAAGAATACAAATGACCTTTATAAGCATTTGACAACTGTATATTTCATTGAATAGCTATAACACAATTAATTGTCCCCCATTCTATTGTGTATTTCCCTCTATTTCGAAACAAAGCGAGGGAAGTTTGACTATATCAACTCAATTATTGAATTTTACCGTTTATGAGTACAATTCAACGGGAAAACATTAATATGCACAAAGTGTGGGCAGTTTCACGTTTGTTTTGCTTCATCCGAATCACGGTATGCGGTTTTAAAAGATTAGATAATTTATATAAGGTTATTTCCATTCTCTGATCATAAACATCAACTTAATAAAACCTTAGTCTCTAATTAAAAAGGGAAATTCATGAATCTCGTTTTATACATGTAATTTCCATAGGCTAACGTATAAAAGATAGTCTAAGAGATAATTGAATATTACAAGCCAGCGTTAGGCCGTTTTTCCAAAGCGCAATAGAGGAAGTTAGGGCATAGTTTTTGGATCAATATTAATCACATTTTCTTCACACAATAAAGCACTTACTTATTGAACGAATTAAACACCTCACCAGAACAATGAACTGCAAATTAGACAAGAATAACCCGCTAATTGACTCCAGCCTCATTATTGAGCTCATTGAGGGGCAATCAGTTTATCGTGGGCGCTTTCAGGAAGACTATGGGGATGCCAGCGTATATACCGATTGCATTACCATTCAATGAGATAAAGGTAGGCGGTAACTTCATGAAATTCATTCTTCCTTAATTTGATCTCTTGATCTGCAGAAGGAAGTAGGAAAAATAGCGGTCTCATTAGGAGCGCTGTTGACGGTATAAAAACGGACCTGAGAGAGCTGGAAATCAGACCTTAACCAAGAGCTCCAGATAAGCCTGACACAACTCGCAAGGAGGACAAACCAAGACCGCACTTCTTCAAAATGAACACCAAGATAGTGATGATACTCGTTGTTGTCCTGGCCGCTTCTTTCATTCACCAAAGCGATGCGTTTACGGCAGGAGCAGGAAATATTGGGAGAAGAGAAATAAATCAAGTAAGTATATAAACTACGGTATTTTAGTTTCAACAAAAAGGCTTATACATATTTGTGGTTTCTTTCGACCACGTACTTGAAACATTGGTTAAGGAAATAATGATTTTCTTTATAATGATGCAATAAAAGCATTTTGAGTTAAAACATGAAATTTTATAAGACTTTTATAAGCGCTGATATGATGGAAATTTCGTTTCAGAATAGAAAGGCTAGCTGCGTATAAATTGTTTAGGTTCCCTAACTGAGTACTGTCATATTTATTAGGATATCTTTCAATGCTCTTTAACTCACTTCAACTGTCCAGAAAATTCGAAGAAGGAGGATTTCATTGTGTGATGTGTAGTCTTTAAAGGTTAATTTGTTATCACACACAGTTTTAGATGAGAGTGTTTGGGTTGGGCCGTGTCTTTAGGTTAGCCAATGTAAACCTTTACGTTTTTCTTAGATACAGTAATTTCTTCAAAGACCTTTACATTTATTGTTTATTTTACAGAAAAATACAACCCATATTCTTAATTTTAAAGAACCAAATTTGTTATAACGAACTAAAAAAATCCCAGCATTACTACAGTAGACTTTTACATTTATTGTTCTTTTATTTACAGTAAAATCCAACCTATTTTCTACATTTTAAAGAGCCAAATTTGGAGATCAGTTTTATCACAAAAACTCGATACTCTTAGAAAGTTACTTGCGTCGATTTGAGAGACAACTTGTATTTTGTACATCCATGTAAATACTGCTTGCTTTAGTTTGATGGTCAGAAGTCGAAAGGTTTTTAATTCTATTAGCTCAGCAATGAAACATTAAAGGGCAAATTACCGAAACTTTTAAAATTAAAGATTCGCTAGGACTTTGGTTGTGAAACTGTCTTCTTTGTGCTTTCGTCTTATGTTAAAAAAGCTAGCTAGTTAGAAAAAATGACGTTAAGATGAAATTTAAACTAATGCAGTCACCTTTTAACCGATATGGTGGTCATTTTTTTCTTGTAGTTTTGTTATTTAATTGCTTTCTATTCTAAACTGTTTTTCATTCATTGACCGTTCTAACAATAGCCGCAAAATGCGTTAAAAAGCTCGATGTTTGAACAAGCAAACGCAGTAACTAACATTAAAAGAAAAAGTACGACATTTTAAATGAAATCTTACAAGAAATAGGCATAAAAAGAAAATCTCATTAAGAGCTTTTACAACTGCCTTTCATACTGTCAAGTTAATAACTATTGGTGTTAACGAAGTTCTGATTAAAAGTGGCCGGCTCAAGCATTAAAAAGAACCCATTCGTGTTATGCAAAATGCGAAATTCTATTGATGATCTAAATGTTTCTGTTAATTTTTTAAGAAACTCTAAACAAGGAAATGGACACCGGCGCTTGATGATTGCCAGAAAAATGACAACATCTCAATTTAAGAGCTAGCGTTCTTCCTGCGGCTGAGCAGAAGTCCTCGAGCCTAAAAACCTAAGACGACTCTAACAAGGATTTCATCACAATAGTGCACCCGCCGTTTAGATTTTATCAATTCAGTTTCAAGTAATGCTGCTCAACATATAATCAAACGAATGATGGCTATCTATTGAAAACGTGTGTCCTTATCTGGAAACAGGCAGATTCAGTTTATTTGAAAAAGTGCACTTAGAAGTCGGACTCCTAATCTATACAGCCATAACAACAGCGCAATATACGCTTTACGTTTTTCACCTAGACTAAAAGGTTATCATGAAATATTTGCTATGTCCTTTGGTTTCATTTCTTTCTACGAAGCAGAGACGAATTAAAAAGGACTCTGTACGATGTATGAATTGGAAAACTCTGTCATCGTGCCTTTTTTAAAATGAAGAAGATTTTGAAGAATGGCTTTGAAATGTGGTTATTATATCTTCTAGTCCTTTAATACTAGGATAATTCTCATGTTCAAACGTTCCTAAGTACTGCCGAGTTACATATGCTATCTGAACAGCCGACTAAATTGTATTTTATAGGCAAGGAAAATATTAAAAACACAATTTGTATAAATTCCTTGCAAAATGATATTTAACTTGAATAACAATCTTATGATACAGAATCCTCTTGAACTGAAGATAAACTAGTATTTGACTACTACAGTATATCACTATATTGCTTTTGATGTCGGATATCGGAACTGCGAGAGAATTGTGTTGCTGTCACGAACAAACACACCCAAATAGTCAAACAACATCAAACAAATATGCTTACAATATCATCCATAATTTCATCATGTATGAGAACTATAATCTCTCATTATTTTCTTAGAATTATACACCCTCCGGAATCTCGCCAATTGAAGGACTTATCTTGCTCTGATTAATTGGATTAAGAAAGCTGGTTGTTCGTTATGGTTTTAATGCATGTATGAATTGTAGAAAATTATATAACAGATCATATCTTTTTCACTAGTTTAATTGATTTTTTCCATAAAGAATCGTTAAGATCGTACTTCTAGTTGCTAGAACATCAAGACTTTCATAGGAAGGAATTGCAATATTCCTTTTATTGGAAACAGCGTCGTTGTTTTATACTGAATACAAATCTGCTAAAATATGTGTTTAGCTACATGTATTGCAAAAATTACATGGCATTTGAATCCACGAAATGGCAAATCTTCCTTGGAGCTTTGTTTCGTTTAGTTTCACCGTCGGAATAAAACAATGAAGTAAACGAGAGTGAACGTAAGACTAGAAGTTCATAAAAACCTCGAATTTCAAACGATTTAAATTAAATTTTATCGCTTCGTAATTTGCAAAGTCCATTTATGCTTAACCGACTTAAAGTACTTCCATAATTTCCAAGCTTTCTATTCCTTAATTGTAAGAGTTCTGTGAAAAAATGAATCTGACAGCTGTTCGGTTTTGAATGTGTGTTAATTGGATTAAGAGATCTTAGTTTCACCCCTTTAAAAGTAGCTTCCTTTCGAGTCAAATTGTAAGGTGCTAAATTTTACTTTTTAACTTGATTTTCTCTGCATTCATTTCTTATGTTTACGCATCGATTTTTTTTCTAAAACGACTTTTAAACTGCACAATCAACTACATATTCTTTCAAATTAAGGAGAAAAGCGAATTAATTTTTTTAAAGTGTGGATTATCATCCTAAACGGCTTGAATTCAGTATATGAAAACAACGACGCTGTTTCCAATAAAAATAATATTGCACTTCCTTCCTATGAAAGTCTTGATGTTCTAGCGACTAGCAGAACTATGGAAAAATCAATTAAACTAGTGAAAAAGATATTATCTGTTGTAGAATTTCTACAATTCATACATACATTCGCGTCAAAATTTAAGCTGCTAAATTTTACTTTTTACCTCGATTTTCTCTGCATGTATTTCTTATGTTTACGCATCGAGTAATTCTTTTTCTAAAACGACTTTTAAATTGCACAATCCACCACATTTTCTTTCAAATTAAGGAGAAAAGCGAATTTAATTTTTTAAAGTGTGGATTATCATCCTAAACGGCTTGAATTCAGTATATGAAAACAACGACGCTGTTTTCAATAAAAATAATATTGCAATTCCTTCCTATGAAAGTCTTGATGTTCTAGCGACTAGCAGTATGATCTTAACGATTCTTTATGGAATAATCAAATAAACTAGTGAAAAAGATATTATCTGTTGTATAATTTCTACAATTCGTACATACATTCGCGTCAAAATTTAAGCTGCTAAATTTTACTTTTTACCTCGATTTTCTCTGCATGTATTTCTTATGTTTACGCATCGAGTAATTCTTTTTCTAAATCGACTTTTAAATTGCACAATCCACCACATTTTCTTTCAAATTAAGGAGAAAAGCGAATTTAATTTGTAAAAAGTGTGGATTATCATCCTACACGGCTTGAATTCAGTATAAAACAACGACGCTGTTTAATTCCAATAAAAAGAATTGCAATTCCTTCCTATGAAAGTCTTGATGTTCTAGCAACTAGCAGTATGATCTTAACGATTCTTCATGGAAATATTAATTAAACTAGTGAAAAAGATACGATCTGTTATAGAATTTTCTACAATTCATACCTGCATTAACTGACCATATTTAGATAGAGGCGTGGCGTTCCTTGACGTACAAACCAAACCAAACGGTTTCAATATCGGTCCAACATTTGTTGCATCATGCTGAAGGCAGGCATGGGTGTCAAACGGTTTAAATATCGTTCCAACATCGGTTCAACATTTGTTGCATCATGTTGAAAGCAGGCATGGGTGACAAACGGTTTCAATATCGGTCCAACATCGGTCCAACATTTGTTGCATCATGTTGAAAGCATGGGTGACAAACGGTTTCCACATCGGTTCAACATCGGTAAAACAATATCAATTATATCTACGCTATAGTACATACTTCGTGCAACTGAGAAAACCTAAACCCTAGCAAAAATCTAGTAGGCCATAAGAAATATAACGAAAGACAGTGTACTTCCTGTATTCTGAAAGTTCACTTTATATTTTCTTACATCAAGTACTCCCATCACTATGAATCCTGTATATCCTGTATTTCCGATTTTTGAGGCTAACCTTTTTAAGATTTACTTTTGATTAATTGTGATTTATTTCACCAGCTACAAAATCGCCTTGAGGGCATGTGTAGTGCCGCCGCCGTCTACTGCTCGAGACCAGCCAAAAGATTCGCCAAAGCCGAGGTCAAGTCGGAAGACAACCAATGAAGACCCCGAGGAATGATCGATTAGCCTGACTGGAAAACTGGACATTCAATAATTTTATGGCGTTGACTTGTCATCCAAATGCCACTAAAAACAAAAGGCTATACATTATATATAGCTCTGGACTTGTGTGAATAAAATGTAGTTATAGTCGCTGTATTTCTGTTGTATTCTGAAACAAGGATTAAAACACGTGAAATGCAATATATAGTGGCATCTATTTAGTTATTAAAGTGCATAGAAACCCAAATTTGTTGTCATTAAAATCGATTCTACATTTAAAAAATAGTTGAATAGTAAAATATTTCTTGATTTGAGTGTTGCGTCTATGAGCTGTAAAGGTTTCTATTTCGAATATGCTAATGTTGTGACGTAAAACAGGGAATTTACTGTCATTTCATTCTCCTTGTGAATGAAACTTCTGATTTAGACAAAATATTTGGTGAAATAACTGAAATTACTGGTAAAATTACTTCAAATATAACATGTGTGTTTATAAGAGGTCATTTATTTCTAGCATAATGTAATAAATTATTCTCATTTTGACGTTACATTAGCATACTTGAAATATAAACCTTTATAACCCATAGACGCAACACTAAAATTAAGAAATATTTTACTATCCAACTATTTACTTGATGTAGAATCGATTTTAATGATATTTTAAAACAACATTGGGCTAATAGGTCTAATAGGCACTTTAAGCTTCGCCAACAAAAAACAACAACAAAACAAATAATGCTCATGATTATGATAATGATAATGACGCATTAATAAGGCAGGGTAAGGCGCAAATTACTGCGTCATAGTGATACATATTACCTCAATTTAAGCTACTAATTACGATAAAAATCCCAAAACATTTTTACAATTGCTCAGTTTCTCGGTTTCTGATTGGCTTGTTGCCAATGGAAACAAGAAGACATAGCACGGATTGCGTCTTACCCCGCGCAATATCGATTGCTTGATAGCACACCCGCTAGAATCACTTTCCCTCCACAATTTTCCTCGATGTTAAGGCTCTGCGGCTTGACTACTTCTCGTTTGATGTTGTAGAAATCACGATAGTTTACCGTCACGGTGGTATTTCCTCTTTAATATTTACCACGTTTTTCGTCATCGCATGGTCAACATTGTCGTGGATTCACTCGGCCACCATGCGATGACGAAAAACCTGGTAAATAAGAGGACATAGTACGGTAAACTATGAATCGTAAATTTGTTAAATAGTATACAAACAACAGGGCACTGGACGAGTAAAAGTACGGACACACTGCAACATTGGACGCAATATTGCCAGCAATTGTTGTTCACACGGTGCAATTTGTTGCGCGCAATGTTGTCGAAGTAGAACTCGATCCTACTTATGCAACATTGCGCAATGTTGCAGCGTGTGTTGTATCTTAAGGCTGCGTGTAGAATTTAATTTGACACAGTTAGTTTTCCAGGTTGTGGCACAGTCCTTGGCGAATCTTGGACGATCGTGAATGAAGATTAATCCTTAGTTGAATGTCGCCTGCATAGAGAGTCCTTCAGATGCCTTACTTTTAATCGCACCAACCTAAAGCAACCCGTTCTTATAAAACATTTTTTACATGGGCAGGAGGATAAAGGGACAAGATCGAAGGCGCCTTGCTAACGCTTCTGCTTATAGCATCAAGAACCATCCAGCTTAAACGTTTTATAAAAGTATCACCGAGAAATGATAAACTTGAATGCTTAACTGTAGAAATAACTAAGCCTCACTCTAAATCATTTTTGGTGAGTACCTGATATAGACCTCCACAGTCTCCTCCAGATCTATTTAACTCGTTTGAGGAATTGGTCGGTAAAATTGACGCTGAAAACTTGAGCTATATCTGTTGGCAGATCTAAATTGTAATCTGCTGCCAGGTGCCACCGATCACAACTCTTCCAAATTCTTTGACGTATATGGACTGAGCCAACTGATCACTGAGCCAACAAGAATAACCCCAATTTCACGAACTTTGATCGACTTATGTATAACGAATTTTACGTAAAAGGTAGTAAATTCGGGTGTTTTTCAACTGGGTATTAGCGATCACTCTCTCGTCTATCTAACTCGCAAAGTTCATTATTCACGCGAAGGTGGTAACAAAATTATTGAAACGCGACAACTTAAAAACTTCAACAAGGATAATTTCTTACATGACCTAAATCAAAAGCAATGGAATGACGTTGCTTTGCATACAAACCCAAATGAAATGTGGGATGTTTGGAAACACCTACTAATGAGTTGTATAGATAAACAGCGACATTAAAGAGAAAAAGAATCGGTAAGAAGATGTCCCCATGGATTACTAACGAATTATTACGTAAAATGCACAAAAGGGACTTCTTTAAAAAGAAAGCAGTGCAAACAAATGAACAGGCGTTTTGGAAACAGTATAAAGAAGCAAGGAATGAGACCAACAATGCAATTAAAGCACTCAGCCAAACGCAAATACTTCACGGATAATTTAGACATTAACAAAAAAGATCCACGAAAAACTTGGAGACTGATAAACGAATTAAATTCTCGACAGCAAAAATCGACTAGCATTCCTGAAGTTAAAGTTGGAGATGGCAAACTAGCAGCTCACGAGCTGACATCGCAGAAACCTTCAACTCTCATTTCACTATGTTGGCCCAGATTTAGCACGTGAAATACCTCCTTCAGATATTGAGCCTGAATCCTATTTAAAGTCGACCGATAAAAAAAATCATTTCCAGGTATCCAGTGTTGAAAAGGTTCGTAAACTGTTAACCAATATTGACGGGAAGAAGGCAACTGGTTTGGATGAGATTCCCTGTAAAATTTTGAAAATTGCTGGCGACATTGTTGCTCCGTCTTCCTTTAACACATATATTTAATCAATCAATTCCCCTTGGTATTTTTCCTCATGAATGGAAATTGGCCAAAGTGTCGCCTAATTTTAAAAAGGTAAAAAAAACATCTCAATAACTACCGGCCAATACCGTTATACCTGTAGTTGCTAAAATCTTTGAAAAAATAATTTACGACCAGTTTTACAAGTACCTTAACGAAAACAGCTTATTAAGAAACTGTCAATCCGGTTTTCGATCACTCCATATCAAACAACGAGTGTCGATTTAGAGGTCTGGGACCTAGAAACCGCCATTTTGAATGTCGTGGCAGCTCTTCCAAATATGGAATTTTCCTAATATGGAAGAGGCCGCGGGAAGTTCAAAACGACACTTTTGCTTGCTATTTTATTGATATGCATAGCACCCTTACCGCCTTACTCGAGGCCACCAATAATTGGTCTGTCAATATTGACAATGAATTACTAAACGGGGTAATTTTTATTGATCTAAAGAAGGCCTTTGATGCTATCGACCACAAAATTATCATGCGCAAGCTTTCCAACTATGGTGTTGACCAAAATGCGCTACAGTGGTTTGACTCGTACTTGAGTAATCGTAGCCAAACGTTAGCCTGTGTCGCATCCGAACTGAACCCTGGTTAAGTCCGTCTGCGAATTAACGAACGAAAGCTTGTTTTGGACCCCCATCGGAGTAGCACGATTATATGTACCCTCTTCTGATTGCATTTTACTAATGCTCATTCTTACGCGTCTTCTGACTGGCCATTCAACTGTCACCAGCCTCGGAGATTGTTATGATGGGCAGTTCGTGTCAGAGGCCGCTCGGTTGAAACTGTTCGTTTGCATGTGAGCCAGCTGTTTACTTGGGATTTCTCGCCCAAGACGGACTCAGTCGTCATTTCCCTGTGTTTTACTATCGGAGAAGGTTAGGTTTATTTCATTTTCGGGTCAGGTTTTGAAGTAATAGGCTGGCTTTGGTTTAATAACTTGCCGAACACATTAAATGTAATCTGTCACGACAAAATGCTCGTTCGAGGAACACACAAACAAATCTCCCATGCAGCTTGGAAAAATCTAGTATGTGCCACATCTGAACTCAACTGATATTGTACAGATGTCATTGCTTTTCTCAACATGTATAAAAGCCGCCATATTTTGAAATGTAAATTAGCCGTAAGTCGCACTGATGACAGTAGAATGGCCATTCAGAAGACGTGTAAGAATTAGCCTGCGTCGCATCCGAACTGAACCCCGGTTAAGTCCGACTGCGAAACAGCGACAGAAAGCTTGTTCTAGACCCCCAACGAAGTACCAGGATATATGTAGTCGATTCTGATTGGCTTTTACTAATGCTCATTCTTACACGTCTTCTGACTGGCCATTCAACTGTCACCAGCCTCGGAGATTGTTATGATAGGCAGTTCATGTCAGAGGCCGCTCGGTTGAAACAGTTCGTTTGCACGTGGTCAGCTGTTTACTTGAGATTTCTCGCCCAAGACGAGCAAGCGCTCTGTCGTCGTTTCCCTGTGTTTTATTATCGGAAAAGGTTATAGGTTTATTTCAATTTCGGGTCAGGTTTTGAAGTAATGTAACGTAATAGGCTGCTCGTGGTTTAGTGCGACATGAAAGGAAACTTGCCGAACACATTAAATAGAATCTGTCACGACAAAATGCTCGTTCAAGGAACACACAAACAAATCTCCCATGCAGCTTGGAAAGATCTAGTATGTGCCACATCCGAACTCAACTCCGGTCAACTGCTCTTGTTCTAGCAAACGAATCTCGATTTTAAACTGATATTGTACAACTATCATTGCTCTTCTCGACGTGTATAAAAGCCGCCACATTTTGAAATCTAAATTAGCCGTAAGTCGCACTGGTGACAGGCTGGTGACAGTTGAATGGCCAGTCAGAAGACGTGTAAGAATGAGCATTAGTAAAAGCCAATCAGAATCGACTACATATATCCTGGTACTTTGTTGGGGGTCTAGAACAAGCAGACGGACTTAACCGGGGTTCAGTTCGGATGCGACGCAGGCTAGTAAGAATGAGCATTAGTAAAAACCAATCAACGGAGGGTACATATAATCGTGCTACTCCGCTGGGGGTCCAAAACAGGCTTTCGTTCGTTAATTCGCAGACGGACATAACCGGGGTTCAGTTCGGATGCGACGCAGGCTACCAAAAGTGTAATGTCAACGGCCATATATCAAGTGCGAGTCCAATTACTTGTGGCGTCCTACACAGCTCTATTATCGGTCCATTACTTTTCTTAATATATATTAATGACTTAGCAAACTGTCTGAGCAAAGTTTCCCATAGAATGTATGCGGATGACACAAATATTAGCCTAGCCGCCTCTTGCCTAACCGATCTCGAAAGTATGATTAATGCCGAATTAAACAACCTTAATTGCTGGCTCAAGGCAGAAAAGTTGATTATACCAAATCTTTGGGTCTATTTATAGATGAAAATTTATCTTGAAAAAACATTAATAAAGCATCAAAGAAATTTTCCTCTGCTATTGGCGCTATCAAACGAATAAGACCATTTATATGCGAGAATACTGCTGTAAAAAATTATACAGCATTAATTGAACCCCACTTTGTTTATTGTAGCTCAGTGTGGGATGGTCAAGTAACCAGTTAAGTGATAAACTACAAAAGTTACAAAATCGCGTAGCCAGAGTGATTACCAAATCCAACTATGACACAAACTCTAATTTTCTTCTCAATATGCTAGGCTGGGATAATCTATCTATAAAACGTAAGAAACAGAAGGCAGTAACAATGTATAAAACAGTCCACAAGCTTTCTCCAGTGTACTTACAAAAAAAAATTATTCCCCCCAGCACAGATTACAACCTAAGAAATTCGGAAAATAAATTAACCCTATACCTAAACCACGAACTGACTACTTAAAGCGTAACTTTAGTTATAGTGGGGCCCTATTATGGAATAATCTTCCCAATGAGACAAGAAATTGCGATTCTCTTGGGAGATTTAGAAGGGATATCGATAACATATTTTCCGCATCGGACTCCCACACGGCAATCATGTAAAACAGTGATATTTTAAATATATTTTTAATTGTAATAACTGATAATTTTACCGTGTTTAAATAAAGTTGATGTGTGTATGTATGTCACTAAATTTACCTGATCGTCGTAGGGCACTGAGAGTCACTGTAAAATCACATGGTCCGACCTAATGCGGTACTATTGGCTACAATTTTTTTGGGAGGAATTACCACTATACTGGTATTATACGTTAATAAAGTAAAAAGTAAAGTAAAGCAACTTTATTTAACGTCGGTAACTCGTGACAGTCTGATGAGACTGATAAACTTGAGGCCGACGGGAGTCCTACGATTTTACGTCCTTATCCGAGAAGACGTGAAGGTCTAACTATTTGCAGTTGTTTCACAAAGGCAGCACCTTCTACTCAGTTATTTTAAGACCCTGAGTGTTGGTCCGGCCGGGGTTTGAACCCGCGACCTCCCGCTCAACAGACCGGAGCTTAACCACTGAGCTAACCGGGAGGCGGTTTAATGTGATCTATCTAAACTAAGGCAGGGCGGAGACTGATTGAAGCGTCTTATAGAATTCAATTATCAATTCGAGGTTCAATATGTGGTTATTGACCCGGTCAATACCCATATATTGAACCTTGAATTGATAATGAGCAATTCAGTTCTCACGACCGTGCGGCTATATAAAGAAATGAGCCCCCTGTAGGTGGTTCATTTATGGTCTGCGGTTTCGCATGGATAATTTAAAAATCCAATGAATAGTTCCGAATTTTTTTTTAATTGACCTTTTATCGATCTCGCTGCTGTCAGCATCCAGGGCAATGCCTAAGATATGCTGCATTTGTAAAACCAGAAGTAGCAGCCGTTTTTATAGCCTTTCCAAGATCGATGAAGCTTCTTTTAAAAGCTGTGTCGATGTTACCGAGTTACGGGATGCTCGGGGTTGCTGTGCTGCGGCTGTCGGAAATCAGTGCAAACCCAATGTAAGTGTGCCACAGGTCGATTCCAAAATCGGCACATTCAGCACAAAAAGATTAGCTTCTGGCTCAGCAGTCATTAAAGTAAACCAAGAAAATACATTCTTAGTACGTGCCCCGTTGCGTACTTTTCCTCCAAAGTTGACTCCAAACCGTCTGTCAAGCCACTCCAGTGCACACAGTACCTGCATGTAGTAAACTGACTTCACAGATATCGCGCGTTCGTTTATTATTAACACGTTTAGAATAAGTTTAATAGTAACTCAGCTGGAGTCTTCACTGAGTAAAGAGAAGTGAAGACTCCTGGGTTACTATTAATCTTATTGACGTATTAAGTGAATAAACCGCTTCACAAACCGCCTCCCGGTTAGCTCAGTGGTTAAGCGCCGGGCTGTTGTGCGGGAGGTCGCGGGTTCAAACCCCGGCCGGACCAACACTCAGGGTCTTAAAATAACTGAGTAGAAGGTGCTGCCTTTGTGAAACAATTTCGTTCACGAGCTGCAAATGGTTAGACCTTCGATTCACGTATTCTCGGATAAGGACGTTAAATCGTAGGCCCATCACTGGACGAAGAGCCACAGGTGGGTGCTTTGTATTGTGGATATGCCACTGATTAAACCGTTATTATATAGTGTTCGCGTCTCGGTTCTTCTTTAGAGCGTTATCTCGGGCGTCCTTTTTTGTCATGACAAATCGACAAAGTTTCAAGGTGTAAAGATATTCTTTCAGGCCATGAGAGCTAGGAGATCGAAGTATGACATTTAATCCGGTAGTTAGTCCGACAACCGAACATTGGGTTAGCCATACTGCACTAAAAGTTCGGTCTAAAAACTTCCTGCTGTCCAAAGAACCACAGCAGCTCAAACAGGATACCCGAATTGGACTATTAGCTCAATGCCGAACGTATTAAGTGAATAAACCGCTTCACAATTCGATGACTTTTTCAGCGATAAAATCTCTACATTGCGCCTTTCCCTCGACAACGAATTGGCTGATAACACTGTTCGTCATACTGATTTACCAGTGTCCTGTAATGTTTCCCTGTCAAGCTTTAAGAATGTATCTATGAAGCAAGTGTCGGAGTCTATAGCGTCTTCTGCTGTTAAATCATGTGCATTAGATCCGGTACCTGCCTCAGTACTCCTACAATGCATCCCTGCTTTGCTACCTGTCATAGTTAAGATAATTAATACTTCTATGGACACTGCAGTTAAATTATGGCGGATGATTTCAAGCTGGCCCTTTTGAAACCGCTGCATGTTGAAGAAGCCGAAACTGGACATCGAAGAGTATGAAAATTTCAGACCTATTTCAAATTTGATGTTCCTGTCAAAGCTCGCGGAAAAGCGGTTGTAGCAGTGCAGCGGTGGTAGACAGATCTAGCGATTATGACACTTTACTAAAGAAGTTAAGACTGGAAAGACATCACTCTATACTCGCAGAATTCAAGACATTGCATTACTAGTTTATAAATCACTTCACAATCAATCGCCACAGTATATAAAGTATTTATTTAAATTGAGTGTATCTAACTATAATCTTAGAGGAATTAACATTCTGACTTTACCTAAGCCAAGAACCACTACATACGGGCTAAGATCACTGAGATATATGGGACCTAAAATTTGGAACAGTCTCACAGATGAAATGAGATCGGCTGCCAACATAAAACTTTTTAAAAATTTGATTCGAAAACACGAATTCTAATCGTTTTTTAAATATCTTTTTATGTTATTTTAAAACACATATATGTATATATATATAGATATTTGTATTTTATAGTTTTAGCATAGGTTTTTTTCCCTTTTTTCTCTAATTATGTGGCTCTCTTATTATATTATCAGTAATTATAGGCTCGGTCAAACTAGCACCCAGTGTGCTATATATAATTACCGAGGGTAAATAAAGTTCATTATTATTATTATTATTGAGACTGCTCTTATTAAAGTAACTAACGATATCCTTTATGAAATTGACAACAATCGTTCTGTAATACTGTTACTATTAGATTTATCGGCTGCATTCGATACTGTCGGTCACACTGTTTTATTGAACAGCTTAGCTTCTCGTTATGATATAAGTGTCTTAGCCCTATCGTGGTTTACCTCTTACCTTAATAATAGATCTCAATTTGTTAGAATAAGAAGTCAAAGGTCCACAACTCGCCCTCTGACATGTGGAGTTCCTCAAAGGGGCTGTTCTTGGCCCAACTTTATACCTACTTTATACTTCACCACTTGGTGATATTGTTCGGCGCTAGACATGAAATTTTATTTATACGCCGATGACATCCAGTAATATATATGTCCTTCAACTCCCTTTGTAATGACGCCCAAGTATCATCGGTTGGTCAAGTTGAAGCTTGTGTTGGAGAAATTGATAACTGGATGTTATCCAATAAGCTTAAGTTAACAAGAGCCCATCTGGGCTTCCACTCGGGCCACATGAGATTGAAGATGAAATACACTTTCATTTGAAATCCTCTTAGTAATAACCAAAGGGAAGAATTATTAGCTGAATTTAGAAGTCTTTAGGAGTGGCCGGTAGCGCGGTGACTTTCATTCTCTGCTCCCCAAGTATATATGTAATTTAATATTTTTGTTTTTCTCGTATGTAAATTAAAGAAGTTGACATTTTAATTTAAACACTACTTACTTATTCAAGTAACACACATTAGTCTTCTTTTCTGTTATACTGCAGGTTCCGATTGTCTCAAATGTATGTTTATATTTGTACCATATTATAAGTTGTATCCTGTCCATCCTGTGATGGAGCTAGCTATGTCAATTTGTGTGCCTCTATGTAACTTTATCTGCTGTTTTTGCTATAGCGATACTACTGTTTGTAAACACGACGTCATTTATATATTTGCATTTATAAAATAGTTTCGATAGTACGCGCGCTCTGATTGGCTGTAAGCCGTGTTTCTATAACTCTATTGAAACATAGACAGTTGAGCGCGCGCTTGAGCTAGTTGTGAGAATTTACATTTTGGTTATAAAATTAAGCGAGCGTTTCCGTGCTTTTATTCGTTAATTTTATAAAGGAAATAGAAAACATTTTCCCCTTGTTTCTATAGAGTTATAGAAACACTTGTGGAAGTTTGGAAGAACTCGAAATAGCTGTGGAAACACTCGCCCTTCGGGCTCGTGTTCCCACTGCCATTTCTCGTTCTCCCAAACTCCCACTCGTGTTTCTATAACTCTATAGAAACACGGGAAATGTTTTCTATTTCTTAAATATAATGTGGTTGGCAAAAAAACCGCGTGTTTGTATAACTTGTATGGAGGGTGGAGGAACAGAACAGGGAGGAGGGAGAATTGCCAAAAAAAAACAGGGAGGAGGGTGAAATGTCCAGAAAAACTAGGGAGGAGGAAGAATTTAGCATACAGGGAGGGGGGAGAAAATGGGATCTATATATACATGCTCTAGAGAGAAATTTTAAAACTCGCTAGGGAGGAGGGAGAAATGTCGGGAAAAAAATAGGGAGGAGTGAGATTTCACTACCCGTTCCTCTCCACTCTGTATGGGAACTAGCGATTTGGGACTCACAAAATACATCTAAAGTCTCAATTCTGCTTCCAAGTCCAAACATGGTTATCAAGCTAAATCAGTGAAGGATTCTTCCGTTTTCCCCATATTAACAGACATGTAACAGTATCTTAATCCAGTAGACTCTCTCTAGCTAGGTTATTCTGTCGTAAAACATGCCTTAGCTGTGTAGTTGACCTGACCCAAACTGTCAACAGTTTTACCATTGACAGATTGCCTAATGTTATGCCAGAGAATAGATTTCTGACAATGACTCATCGATCTATATCTCCTTGTCTCGTAATGACAACAAGAGGCCAAGTACAACCTCAACAACAAGTCTTTAAAATAACACATGCAATGTTCATTTTAACTTCCTCCCAGTGATTTAGCATTCAGTTTTGAACTGTATCAGTAGCTTTGCATATTTACTGGCAGCTACCACAGCAGTGTTATGCATGTATCAGTGGCTTCCCCCAGGGGTCAGGTACCCTGGGGATTTGTCCAAATGCCCAATCAAACCCCCTGGTATAGGGCACAACAAATAGTAAAAATTCATACAAGGTTGGTTCCTAATCCATGGACCAAAGTGAGCTTCCCCCCCCCCCCCCCCCCCCTCACCAATGGGCAACAAACAATTAATTCTGACAAGGTTCCCATGGTTCCACCACTGATGGAAGCTGCTGATACATGCATTGTTTACCCATCCATTTACAACAACAATAAAAAAGATTTTTTTAAGGCAGCAGTCACGATTATGTTTTATGTAGTATGTAATCTACTGGATTTAGCCTGTATATCTATAATATATAAAATGTATATAGTGGCACCAAGGGAACTAGTACTACTATAACTACTAACAAAAAAAAAAGAGTCAATGTATTTAGCATGGTATTGCTATAATTGGGGACAAATATATTTACTCTCTATAATTATCTATACCACTATATAATTCCACTACACTTGAGGGTGGTCACTACCAGAGATTTGGTTGCATTCTCAGTGTTGGCCTACAATTTAACAGAAGACACAAATTAAAGCTTTTAGAACCATTTGCAGATGTCAGAGCAATTATACCTAGATTTGTACCTAGATTTGAACTCTGACTACCTCCTGCACAACAGACTGACACTTAACCACTGAGCTTACTGGAGGGGCTGAATGGGGTTAACTGATAACTGAGAAATGGCCCAAAAATATTACTGTTAACTGAGAATTTTACCTTTTTTTAGCTGTTAGCTGATATTTGTGAGATAGCTGTTACCTGATATTTCATTATTTTTTATTAAAATGACGTAACGTCACATGCTATTATTGGCTTTTCGGGTGGTTTTCGACAGATTTGATCCAGTTGATAATAGTCAAATATTAAACATGACACATCAGAGTTATCTGATACTAGAAAAATCTATTGAATAGACAAAATGTAGTGTTTGATGTTGAATTAGCGGTTATTATTCATTTCATACCAGCAAATATGTATTCAAATCAGGTTAGGGTAGTCTTTTTATATAACTTAACTGATAACAGCAAAATTTAACTGATAACTGATAAATAGCTAAAAATTTAGCTGTTAACTGATATTGGTACCCCCCCATTCAGCCCCTCTTACTGGTTCTGTGATGGGCCAAATTTTGTTGAGATAAAATTAATCGAATTCTATTAAAAATACATCTGAGACATTGAATAAATGTAGTCCATGGAGTTTTAGAAATAGTTTTTGTCATAAATAAATGTTATTATTATAGCCAGAGAATAATACTGGTTCACTATACTCATGCTCTTGCGATAAGTGATAATGGATATATAATGAACTACAACTGCCAAATGCTGCACATTTGCCCGGGGGGAGGGGTGTTGTTAATATATTGTAACCAGGACTGATCAGTATTACTTTCATTCTGGATGAGATAGGACGTATTTCTCAGCAAATATTAGCTTTTATGCATTTAAAAAAAAGTATAAATCTATTATGCTAGAGAAAATAAGACTGAGTTTGTACCCTTTCTCTTCATATTTATTTATTTACTAGAAGTAATCATAGATTATCAAAGTGCGTTCAACATATTTTTGAAAGAGAAAGGACTGTGGTAACAGTCTGAAAAGCTGAAAATTGCTGCAATGATGTGGACGGTGTACGTATATAATCCTGATCAAAAGTGCTTGTTTTTTAACTAATGTGAAAATTTTGATGTCTTGACTTATATGTTAATATACAAGGGGATGCATCTGCATGGGTATAAAACTGTAATTATCTTTGTGTAACATTAAATCATTGGATGCGATGCTTATGGAGCTATATGTATACATGTGTGTTTTATATGGTTATGGCATTGATTTGAGAATTAGTAGCACATTTTGCTGTGTGGTATACAGTGTAAAGCAATAATTGAAGTTAGTGTAGAACACAAATCAACTCAGGCTTTACATACATACATGAACTTTATTTGAGTGTCAATAGTATTTAGCTGTAAAGCTAATTGGGGACACTATATTACGGGATATATAAAGGGATTAATATAAAGTACGTATAAATAAATATTACTATTCAGATCTGTATAAACTGAATTCCAGTTCCTAGAACATAAACTATATATAGATGTGTATAACGTACAGCCCATGCAGTTGAGACCTTCGATTCAGATCATTCACACTACGTTTCCCGGGTATTTTTCAAGTGAGAACAAGGTTGGTTGCAGAATATTGAGCGCCATTGTTAGTTCCAGAATAATTTATGGTCAATGTTGGTAGCCGGCTAGCCGGGTCCTGGCTTTGATCGCTTTGATCAGCCTTGTTTCAGGTCCGTTAGAAATTCAGTGTAGATTAATTGAACACAGCAATGAAGTCAGTACTTTAAATTTCCCTCACCTTGTACTGTGTTGATATTCCAGTTCAGGCTTGGCATATCAAAGTGTCGGTATAGATTAACTCTCTTATCTGTCTGATTGTAGTGTTAATTTGAATCCGTTAATTTGTATAACCAAGATGTACACAGTGTCGCAACTCGACACACATTAGATACGCCGATTACGGGTATCTAGAAAACTCAGACCTTGTTTCTCTTCAGCCAGGTCATCTTACTGTTTGTAGTTTCGGTATCTGTATGCATGTACAGCGAAAAACCGGACTCAAGTTAGCTGCCAATTCAAATCGAATTGGCAGCTGCCAATTCGGCTTCTAGAAGTTAGCTGCCAATTCGAAGTTTCAAACGCGGAAACTGGCTCTTCATATGCGATGGCATAGGTACCATTAACTAGCTCACCGCCAAAAGTGCGCATTTTTTCTTCAAAACAACACCCATTTAGGTCAACAAAAACATATCAGATGTCTCATGTCCTCACTAAAACACAGTATCAAAAATTAAAACTTGAATAACTACTTCTAAACAAACACCTTGATCAAGATCTTTTGCAGGATGGAAGATCTTCGGTCATAGACCCCACACCAGAGTAAATGAGAGTCACTCCTGTCGCGCCTTCGTATTTAACGGGGTAGGGTAAAAACCTAGTTTGCCTTATCCTGGTCATATTTACGTTTTCAAACTTGAATAACTCTTTCTAAACAAACACCCTGATCAAGCTCTTTTACAGGATTGAATACTTTCGGCCATAAACCCCAGATCAGAGTAAATGAGAGTCACTTCTGTCGCGCCTTCGTATTTAAGGGGGGTAGGGTAAAAACCTAGTTTGCCTTATCCTGGTCATATTTACGTTTTCAAACTTGAATAACTCTTTCTAAACAAACACCCTGATCAAGCTCTTTTACAGGATTGAAGACTTTCGGTCATAGACCACAGACCAGAGTGAATGAGAATCACTCCTGTCGCGCCTTCGTATTTAAGGGGGTAGGGTAAAAACCTAGTTTGCCTTATCCTAGTCATATTTACGTTTTCAAACTTGAATAACTCTTTCTAAACAAACACCCTGATCAAGATGTTTTGCAGGATTGAAGATCTTCGGAAATAGACCCCGACTAGAGAAAATGAAAATCGTTGCAGTCGAAACTTCTGATTTCATGTGCAGGTGCGTAGCTGTTGTCTGCAGGGTTGTCGCCGTCTGCGGGGTTGCTGTCGTCTTCAGGGTTGTCGTCATCTGCAGGGTTGCTGTCGTCTTCAGGGTTGCTGTTGTCTGCAGGGTTGCTGTCGTCTTCAGGGTTGTCGTCATCTGCAGGGTTGCTGTTGTCTGCAGGGTTGTCGTTGTCTGCAGGGTTGTCGTCGTCTGCAGGGTTGTTAGAGCAGGCAGCATTTGGAAGAAACTCATCATCAGATCCCGAAGTCTGAGAAAGAGAGGGAGAAGGATAAAACAAAACAGGTTTTGTTCACACAGCTTGTCTGAGTCTACAAGAATTTAAACTTATTTCACGGGAAGACGTACACTAACGCTCTTTTTATAACCCGTTACGATCGCCATATTCATACAATACGAAAACGGCGATTGTAACGCATTTTATTTGATTGTAAACTGCACGGCAGCATCTTGCGCCATAATAACAGTCCGTATCACAAAAATAACCTTTTGAAGTGCATTTGAATATATTCATATAGAATTTGTGCTATATATATAAAATTAGACTTTTGTGGAGTGAGAACGCGTAACCCAGCTCCCCTACCCCCACCCCATCCAAATAAAACTACTGCGGGGGAAGCTACGGGGCTTATACCTGCGACGGGAAACGTGCTCAAAACAGTGATAGCATTAAACTACCTTGACACTACTTGTTTACTATAAACATTTTGATTTAATTAGGTATTCAAGCATAAAACAGTACGATAACGAACGTAACGTCATTCTAGAAAGGGCTTATAGTCAGAATGGCAGATGACTTATAAGCGGAATATTGGGTTATCGTCTGACGCTTACCTTAGGCTTTTCACTCTCCACATCTTTACAAGAGCCATCTTGGGCATCATTTGATTTTATAATCTCATCTGCGGTCTCTCGAATACCATTAATATTCCTTGACCAATAATTATAGCAAGCACGAACATATTTCTTAAAGCGACCAGTACTAGTTGAAATATCACGATCAGCACCCAAGTAAGCATTGGTTACATGCCACCAATAACCTCCTGTCACCAAAGAACCTCCAATTGGATGAAGAGGACTCTGCGATGCTATGGCACGCAAAAACCTTTCCCCTTCAATGTTATAGAGAACACGCTCCTGTTGAACGTAAACAGTACGAACAATTGAGATTTATCACGCCCAGATATGATTATAATTTTATAAGAGAGTGGAATAGCCGTTTCACAAAGAACCGTAAAACAAACGTTTTCCAATTTCTCAATGAAGGACCAAGAAAACGTGGAACAACTACAGAAAACTGCCTGTGACTGGAGTGAAAGTTATCTGTTATCTCGATTTCCATTGGCCGAGAAAAACGAGACAGTAAACCGTTGTAGATTTCAGATTGTTCATTTCCTATTGTTAACGGCAACAGACAGTAACAGTAAATTTATTTGACCCATTAATTACAAACATAATACATGAGAATTTCGAATTACATAAATGAACAAACAAAATTGGGTACAGGAGATGCAAAAAAACCATAAGGGCTTGTCAAAGCTGGACCTCCTTGTTTAAATAGATGACAAAAACGTTAGAAAAATGCAGGTCGGCAAGGCACACAAGTACAGGACGTGTACACACATGCAGGAAACAGACAAACAAAGAATATATGGATGAGAGCGTGAGAGATAATAAATTATTATTATAGATACAATAGAAAAGAACACAAGTGGTTTAGTAATTATCAACAAAAGACTTCTTTAGATGTTTTTTGAATAAAGACAGATTTAATGATTTCATTGGTTCGTCTATTTGATTCCAGACTTTTGGTCCCTGGAATCGTATATTAAAAATGCCATAATTAGTACGTGTTTTTGAGAGAGCAAATGAGGACTTGGAGGCCAGTCTAGTATTGTAATTATGTATATTCTTGATTGGAGTGAAAAAGTTATTAAAAGCTGAGGGCAAGAAATGATGATAAAATTTTAACATAAAGATTGCTGTATGTAACTGAATGAGGTCATAAAGTTTAATTATATGTAAAGACTTAAAAATAGGATTGGTATGCTCTGTGAAGGAGGAGAAAGTCATGATACGAAGTGCCCGTTTCTGGAGAAGGAATAGAGGTTTAATATTAGATTCATAAGTATTTCCCCAGGCAATTAAATTATAAGAAAGGAAAGGATATATGAGAGCATAATAAAGATTAACTAGAGTACTGCTATTTACGAAGTATCTAACTTTTGAGATTAATCCGATGTTCCTTTTCAATTTTTTCATCACATGATTAACATGGCATTTCCAATTTAAATGTGAGTCTAACATTATTCCCAAGTACTGAATACATTTTTCTTCTTTTAAATATTTATTATCAATAACCAATTTAGGTATAAAGGTACGTTTCTTTTGAGGTGGGTGAAAAATGACGAAATTGGATTTGCTAATATTGAGAGATAATTTATTGGCACAAAGCCAAGTTTGTATACTTTTAAGTTCATTATTTAATACAGATTCAAGCAAAGTCAGACTTGTATTAGCATAGAACAGATTAGAATCGTCAGCAAAAAGGTGAAAGTCTAAAATTTTAGAACAAAGATTAAAATCATTAATATACAATAGAAACAATAAAGGGCCGAGAACTGACCCTTGAGGAACTCCACAAGAGATGGGAAGGTATTCCGAAGAAGCGCTACCTATTGAAACAAATTGCTTTCTGTTACTGAGGTATGAAGAAAACCAGTCTTTAGCTACACCACGTATACCATAATGATCCAATTTATCTAATAAAATTGAGTGATTAACCGTATCAAAAGCTTTACTCAAATCAAGGAATATTCCACAGGAAAAGAGTCCATTTTCAATTGCAGTTTGTATTTTATCAATTATACATAAAATAGCATGGTCTGTAGAATGACTTTCTCTAAAGCCAAATTGCTTATTATGGAGAATATTCTTTTTAGTCAAGAAATTCATTAATCTTTTATACATTAATTTTTCCAAAATTCTATTAAAAATTGGCAAAAGAGATATTGGACGATAATTATTTAAGGAAGTTTCTGAGCCCTTTTTGAACACTGGAAGAACCCGTGCAACTTTGAAATGGTCAGGTACTATGCCTAATGAAAAAGAGCAATTATAAAGACAAGAGGACGCTACTAAGCGGAGAAAATAAAATAAATTCCCTTCTTCGATGGTAAAGATCAAAGCTTTCTTTAGTTTAAATTAAGGTAGATTTATTGAACGGTAATTTACTTCACCAGCACCGACTGAAGGCGGATACAAGAAGAGATGTAAATTCGAGTGTTTTATACGTATCATTTTGTGGAATTTGTTTGTACAAAGTCCACTACATAATATTGTTTCATTTCTGTGATTTTTTAATTGTACTGTAACGGGCCAAAGTAAATTTCCTACTGGCATGCGCAGTTTCAATGTCCCATAATGTCTTATCAGAGCCTCCGATTTTTCAGTTAGTCGAGGAGGTACTGGGAACGTAATTAAGGCGTATGCGCCAGCAAATGTGGCTTGGTTTGTTCAGCCGAGATAATACTCTTAAAATATCATATAGATAATATACACGTGGCCCTCAACATAAAGAAAATTAATAAATAGATAATTAATAACAGTAACGACATCTTGTGAAATGTGACTTGTTTGTTCAGCCAGGCCGGCAGCAAAATCCGCTCGTTTCCTCACCCAAGACACATTATCAGTATCAATGTTTCCGCAACAATGTTTTCTTGTTTGCGCATGTCTTAACAACGATTTTTCGTGCAGCATTCTTGTGTGTACAGTCAACATTGTGTAACATGGCGCGCTCGCAATCTACGTCAATGAGGTATGCATAAGCTTTTGTTCGTGCCCCCTAGCCGTTAACTTTTTGCACCACGTCGTCCCAGAAACCTGTTCGCTACGCACACGGAAACGAGACTACACCAACCAACAAACACCAGCCGGTTTTATTATTTAACGAGGGTCTAGGTGCCTACGTGCTAGCTATGTTGCGCTAAAATTGTCCCGTGTAAATTACCTGATGCCGCATCAATGTTGCGCTAAAAGTTGTGTCAATTGCATTGAAAATCGTCGCGAAATTGTCTCATGCAACATCACCTTTACTTTTTCGTTTTTGCAAAAAGCACATGAGCTTATTGTTATTTTACTGTATCTTGTTCAATGTTGAATTAATTCACACCCGTGTGCATTTCAAAGATTTGAAATTTTGTTCGCTGTACGGAGTTCACCCAGTTGTAATGCTCTTTGGCAAACCTATTTATGCGCAGTAATCCGAAACTGACTTAGAAAGCGTATGATTTAAAAACTGTTTAAAACATTCCTACATATGTGTATACAAAGTACTGTGGTAGCTGAGAAACATGTCCTATGTATGTGTTACATAACATATACAACGAATTTCTTATAATTATTTTAGAAAAGGTCGCTAAATGTTATTTTGTTCTACAAAGAAGAAACGGTATGAACGTTCGAAGGAAAAACAACGGATAGATCAGATCAGATAATTTCGACGTATCTTTTATAACCTCTTGTATTGAAAAGGTAAAACTTGATAAGAAAAAAATGAACTTTATGCCCTTAGACACTGATTTGCTATATTGCTAAATCCGTTTTTAAGATACGGCGTTTCAAAAGCTGGAGGACTTACCTTTTTACGAACCATTCTTGTACGTCTATGAAGTTCAGATCAATCCGGGCTCCGCGACATTATAAACGAAACTTTTCAAGTGTTACTGCGTTTATACACTTGTGAATGCAGTCACAGGTTTTGCAATAACACTGTTGCTAAACCAGAATAATAGTTCAACAAAGCCAGAAATTGCATACCCATAGAGGACGTTAAATACAGTCATACACGCTTTGGTTTATATATTTTAATTCTACCGTATATATACCCTTTAGTTTACGAAGGCGTTTCCATTCCAGTACAGGAACAACATTTCAAGTATTTGAGATCATGTCCTGCGCACCCTTTCAATTGAGCACATTCCATACACTTGCTGCACGTAATTCTCTTATCGTACCTCACGAAAGCAAGTTCACCCCGGAAGTTCACATCATAGAGTTCACTTTAATACGCCAAACTTTGAGGAATGTTACCTGACTCAGGTTGAAAAGTCAGGTTGTCAAGTCTATGTCAATAAAGGAAGTAAGAGAAAGGTACGCAAGAGTAACAGGAGGGGATCAAATTCATATATTTAACACGAACGCTGGACCTATTTGAAAAAAAATATTTATTACAGATGACAAAGTATTTCTTGATCTAGGCGCTTATCTCCCATCTCAACCGATTACTTGTTGGCGTCCTTTTACAATCACGTCGTATGTCAAACACAAACCGTAACAGGACCTCATATGGGATAGACGGGGTGAATGAGTATATGAGGTCACGCTAATAAAGCCGGGCAAGCTAGATTGCTAGGGCCAGGCCAAGTTGGATAAACTTTATACTAATATCAAAACACGCTGGAACTACAGTCATAACTTCTCAAAAAGGTGCAGGATTTTGACATTCAACATTCATGCATGGATGTTGGGTAAATCATTTGCAGCAGTTTGCTTAATGCCCCGCGATGTATAGTGATAACCTTACTTTTACAAACACGAATACGTTCACATATATTCCGTACTAATAAATGGATAGACGTTTTGTAACTGCAATGTTTATTAAATGCAACCTTAAAAAGTCACTCAACCGCAAGTTGAGATACAAGGTGGTTTTGTGTGTGTGTTGTTAAGAGAACATGTTAGGAGCAAGCTAGGGGTACTTACCATTTATATTGGAAAACATTAACGCATGCATGGTAGCGTCATTTCGTTCAACCGCAAGTTGAGATACAAAGTGGTTTTGTGTGTGTTATTAAGAGAACGTGTTAGGAGCAAGCTAGGGGTGCTTACCATTTATATTAGAAAACATTAACACATGCATGGTACGCGTCATTTCGTTCAACCGCAAGTTGAGATACGAGGTGGTTTTGTGTGTGCGTTATTAAGAGAACGTGTTAGGAGCAAGCTAGGGGTACTTACCATTTATATTGGAAAACATTAACGCATGCCTGGTAGCGTCATTTCGTTCAACCGCAAGTTGAGATACGAGGTGGTTTTGTGTGTGCGTTATTAAGAGAACGTGTTAGGAGCAAGCTTGGGCTGCTTAACATTGGAAAACATTAACACATGCATGGTACGCGTCATTTCGTTTGGAGATATATATATTCACTTTTCCCGCTCTTTTCGGTCGTTCCATTGAACGCGCGTATCATTGTTATGTTTAAATTTATTTTATTTCCCATTTCTACTTGTTTCTTAAATTTTAAACCAGATCGTTAAAAATGTTAAAAAGTAAGCAGCCAAGTTCTTTGGTATTCAAACCCACGCCACGCCCCAATTTCATGACCACGTACTTTTTATTGTCGCAACAAGTAGATAGGAGCGAAATATCTTTGCTTTGATGCTAGTTTTGAAAGAGTTATTCACGACGTTTGAAGTTCTAAATATGTTTAGAATATTGCAAAATATGTGTTTATCCTACCCCAGTCAAATCAGAAGTTGCCACTATAATACTAGCATAAGGCAAACTAGGTTTTTATCTTACCCCTCAAATAAGAAGGCGCGACAGGAGTGACTCTCGTTTACTCTAGTCTGAGTTATATGGCCAAAGGTCTTCCAACCTGCAAAATATATTGATCAGGGCGTTTGTTTAGAAAGAGTTATTCAAGTTTGAAAACGTAAATATGACCAGGATAAGGCAAACTAGGTTTTTACCCTACCCCCCTTAAATACGAAGGCGCGACAGGAGTGATTCTCATTTACTCTGATCTGGGGTCTATGACCGAAGGTCTTCAATCCTGTAGAAGAGCTTGATCAGGGTGTTTGTTTAGAAAGAGTTATTTAAGTTTGAAAACGTAAATATGACCAGGATAAGGCAAACTACGTTTTTACCCTACCCCCCTTAAATACGAAGACATGACAGGAGCGACTCTCATTTACTCTGGTCTGGGGTCTATGACCGAAGATCTTTCATCCTGCAAAATATCTTGATCAGGGTGTTTGTTTAGAAGGAGTTATTCATGTTTAAATTTTTGGTACTGTGTTTTAGTGAGGATATGAGACATCTGATATGTTTTTGTTGACGTAAATGGGTGTTGTTTTGAAGAAAAAGTGCGCACTTTTGGCGGTGAGCTAGTTGATGGATACCTATGCCGTCGCATATGAAGAGCCAGTTTCCGCGTTTGATACTTCGAATTGGCAGCTAACTTCTAAAAGCCGAATTGGCAGCTAACTTCAGTCCGGTCAGCGAACGGCAGAATCCAGTACAGCGAGCAAGCCAACAGAATTCACTCGGTTGTTTACAAATTATGGTGAGTTGATTTGACTCAGCTGTTCTCTGTTCAACTTCGCTGGTGTCGTCACCGCGCCGACAAACGCATAAGAAAGTGACCCTATACATGTCTAATTTCACGGGTATCCATGAATTTGCAGAACATCATATATGTCATGGTGTACCATGACATGTATTGTGTCATGACATGTATTGTGTCATGGTGTACCATGACATATTTAAGATGTGTTATTGAGATACAGCCGACTCAGTTCTGAACAGTGTTCCTTTCGCGTGTACAATACAATACAATACAATACAATCTTTATTTACTCAAATGGGAAATACTAAAAATATACAGAAGTGGACAAACATATAAAGGTAGATAAAATTGTTAGGCAATATTTTGAGTTTGAGAAGTTTGAGCCTGGGAGCTAAGTGAACCGTGAGGTTTTCGAGTTAGCCCCCAGTACAGACTTCGGCTTTAGGATTTAGGATGTGTTATTAATTATACGGAGTTCTAATCGACATTCAGCACGACATTCAGTACGTACTATGTTATTTTAGTGAGACACAGCCGACTCAGTTCTGAACAGTGTCTCATCTGAAGCTATAGACTTCGGCTTTAGGATTTTGGATGTGTTATTATACGGCGTTCTAATCGACATTCAGTATCGGTTATTTAGTAAGACAGCCGACTCAGTTCTAAACTCAAAGGCAATGTCTGATCTGAAGCTTTCCCGCGTGTACAGACGTCAGCTTTAGGCTTAAAGTTCTAATCGCATCGCGAACAGAAAAGCTTCGGTCAGCCAGTATGGACTTAAGTACATTGGTTTTGACGGTCAGTTGACCACAGCCGATCGCCTCAGTTCTGCCAGGGTTTGTAGCTTCAATAGACTTAAGATATGAAATTAACTTTATGTTCGCCGTGCGATTACGAAAAGTTCACTCCAGTGCAAATGCTTTTACTGATAGGTAAAACTACATTTCCCTGAAGTGGGATGAATTCGACGAAAATATGAGAACAAATTATATCATGGGACAAGCTAGGTTTAAGGACTGAAACTACACGAGGTAAACAGCACTTTTCGTGAAGTGATATTGTGCACAACCACTGATTTAGCAGTGATTTAGAGGTTCATTGTACCTTTGAGCCGGGTGGTTGAACAGGTTTTCCGGTGATACCTTTAACATTGTTAATCCTAACTGGAAACTGAAACACAGCCGTTTTTTTTTCTTATTATATACGGTTCTCATCTTATCTCAGTTCTTAGCACGGTTCTCATCGATTCTAAATATTGGGCTCTTCTTCACCACGTAAAGCAATGGTGGTGAAATAATACAGGAAACCTGTCACTTTGCACCATGAACAAGAAAAGACAAGGTTTCATGAAAGTTCTTAGTGAGCTTTGTAATCATTCTTCATTAAAAATATTATTTTGAAACGTTTAAGATTTTTCGTTGAGGTGCAAATTCAACAATGGTTAAACATTACACGAAACCTGTCACATTGTACCATAAACCAGAAAGACTGTGTTCACGAAGAACGGCAAGATATACCTTACAATGTTTTTTTATGAATGGGATGAATTCGAGGAAAATACGAGAAAACGTCCTATCATGAGACAATATTAGGTCAGTTGAACATGACTTTGCGTGAAATGGAATGAATTAAACGAAAATACGAGAAAACGTCCGATCATATGCCGGACAAGATTCAGGATGAACAACACTTGATTGCGTGAAATGGGACGAGTTAGACGAAAAAACGATAAAAAGTCCTATCATGGGACCGGTTTAGATAAAACTACACATGCAAGATGAACTGCACTTTGAGTGAATCATTAATGGGATGAAATAGACGAAATTACGAGAAAACGTCCGATTAGATGAACAGCACTTTGCGTGAAATGGGATGAGTTAGACAAAAAAACGATAAAAATTCCTATCATGGACAAGGTTAGATAAAACTACACAAGATGAACTGCACTTTGTGGGAAATAGGATGAATTCGAAGAAAATACGAGAAAACGTCTTATCCTGGGACAAGATTGGGTAAAAACTACACAAGATGAACAACATTAGTTTTTATGAAATGGGATGAATTAGACGAAAATACGAGAAAACGTTCGATCATGGGACAAGATTAGGATGAACAGCACTTTGCGTGAAATGGGACGAGATAGACGAAAAAACGATAAAAAGTCCTATCATAAAACTACACAAGATGAACTGCACTTTGAGTGAATCAAATGGGAATAAATAAACGAAAATACTAGAAAACGTCCGATTAGATGAATAGCACATTGCGCGAAATGGGATGAATTCGAAGAAAATACGAGAAAACGTCCTATCATGGGACAAGATTGGGTAAGAACTACACAAGATGAACAACATTAGTGAAACTTGATTTGATCTACCAAGGTCTACCAATCCGCTAATGGGGTGATTTAGAGGATCACTTTTGAGATAAGGGTACACACGAGGTTGGACAGGTTTTCCGGTGATACTTAAAAAAATCTGTTACTCCTAACTGGAAAATCATTGTTGAAAACAATTATAAGAATCTTTCGTATCATGAGTCGCTTCATTTCAAATTCCGTAGACACAATTTTTTTCGGCTTATTTAAACTCGGCATAGCACACCGTTCTCATCGATTTTAATAAAATACTAAATATTGTGCTCTTCAGGTATTTTTCACCGCGAAAAGCAGTGGTGGTGAAATAATACAGGAAACCTGTCATCGTATCATGAGTCGCTTGCGACACCCAACTCCAAAAAAAAAAATAACGGCTTGCATTTTAAGACTCGGTGCTGCCACAGGCAGCCCGAGTAAATAGTGATAAAACGGAACTGCTTGTGATTAGCTCTAAATACCGCTCTCGTCCAAATTTTAGTAGGAAATTGTAGTGTGCAGCCATCGGCTGCCGCAAGGAATATAGGAGTAGTTTTTGATAGTTGTCTGTCAATGGAAATGCAAGTTAAATCAGTTTGTAAGTCTGCACTATACCATCTTAGGAAATCAGTAAGATTCGAAATTATCTGTCAGAGGAAACAACAGAGAAGCTTGTCCACGCCTTCATTACATGTAGGCTTGACAACTGCAATTCTGTACTTTATGGGTTGCCCAAAAGCCTAATCCAAAGGCTTCAGCGCGTTCAGAACTGCGCGGCTCGGCTTATTACTCACAATTCTAAATTTAGCCATTTAACGCCAGTCCTTAAAGATCTACACTGGCTGCCATTAGAGAAACGAATAATTTTTAAACTTCTTTTCATTACCTATAAGGCTCTCAATGGCTTAGCGCCTCATATATTAATGATATGCTTCATACTTATGTGTCTAATCGCAACTTAAGGTCTGCTAGAAAGTACCTTTTAATTGTACCACCCTCAAACCTGAGGACATATGGGGACATATCTTTTTTCCGTTGCTGCCCCAAAACTCTGGAATGGACTTCCACTAGACCTTACATGTAGTTCTACTGTAAATATTTTTAAATCTCGTCTAAAGACTCATATTTTTAGGGAAACGTATTTGTAAATATTTGTTCTTCTTCTTCTTCTTATTATTATTATTACAAGTGGATACCGCTAACGATAATCATACAATAGTTTCCACCCCCCCCCCCGATTTTTGTAAGCTTCGCAGATCTTACACAAAATTCCCAAACACTGTTGTATTCTTCGTGTTTAGTAACAAAACTATGATTTTGATGCTGTAACTTTATTCAATCTCTTTCTAAAGGGGGAGGGAACCACTATTAACAGGGAACGCATATGCTTTTCCACCCCTCCCCCTCATTTTCGTAAGGCTCGCATCTCTTACACAAAATTAGCACACAATATGTTGTATTCATCGCGTTTAGTACTAAAAATATGATTTTGATGCTGTAACTTTATTCAATCCCTTTCTTAAGGGGGAGGATACCACTATTAACAGGGAACGCATATACTTTTCCACCCCTCCCCCCTCATTTTCGTAAGGCTCGCATCTCTTACACAAAATTCGCAAACAATATGTTGTATTCGTCATGTTTAGTACGAAAACTATGATTTTTAACCTGCAATTGCAACTTCTTTTAACCCACTTTTAAATGGTGAGGTTACCGTTATTAACAGGAAATGCATATGATTTTCCACCCCTCCCCCCTCAGTTTTGCAAGGTTCGCAGATCTTACCCCAAATTTGCAACCAATATGTTATGCTCGTCGTGTTTAGTACCCAAACTACGATTTTAATGCTGCAACTTGATTTAATCCAGTTCTGGACTGGGAAATAGCAAATGAAACTGTCCCAGCATGCTTTACGGCCAAAACGGAAAGGGCGATGGATTTTTACGGGTAGAAAGGAACATCGTAGAGACATGGGGTTTTCACCAAAATGTTACCCATAGGAAACTGCAGGAAGTCTTCTTAATTTGGTTGACATTAAAGTTCAGGGGGGAAATGACAGCCAAAATAAAATTTGTCAATGACTTAAACCCCCCCCCCCCCCCCCGAACTTCATTTGCGCGAGTAATACATCAAAAAATAATCTAGTTGAGTGACATTACATCAGATAGGCTGGTTTTTATTCGCTTTCACTATGTGCAACATACCAAACATTAACAGCATGAATTACAAATATCCCCTACCCCACCCCCCTGGAAAAGATATACTTCAGTTGTGATAGCAAACGTGTCATGACAAAACTGATCGGTTTCCAAGATTTCAGGTTCTGAAAAGAACTACTAAATAAAAGTTAAATGGTTACCCAGGCCCCGCTCGGCCAAGTGAAAGGGCGATGGATTTTTACGGGTAGAAAGGAATGTCGTAGCGACATGGGATTTTCACTAAAATGTACCCATGGAAAACTGCAAATGGTCCTCTTAATTAGGTTGAAATCTACGTTAAGGAGCAGAAATGAGAGCCAAACTCAAATTTCATAATGGCTTAAAACCTTCCTGAACTTCATTTGCGCGAATTAGTACGCAAAAATTTCATCTAGTTGAGTGAAATTACATCAGATAGGCTGGTTTTTATGCCATTAACTATGCGTTAGATACCGAAAATTAAGTAATTAATGATTGTATCATTGTCATTGTCATTATCATTATCATGTGTGTGCAAGAAGAAGATAATCTTTCTTGTAAAAATGTAATGACAACTTGAAAACGTTCTCAGTAATTATGTGTAGAGAAACAACTTGACTCTGAACTGGGTATATAAAATGCTCCCACTCGTATTCAAGCATATATATACATTTCCGATATATAGTCGTACACGAGAGTCCAACATTCCAGTTCTTGTGAAAGTCCAAATAGTGGAGAGGCCAGCTAGGCTGCAGTAATCTCCGGTACATAGCAATTAGCATTTTCGACTAAAAAATCAGTTGCTGCAGTTTTCTCATAACTCCCAATTGCAAGCCTTTAACGCATTCTAAACTATTTTGTCATTTTCTAAACTATATATATTTTCTCTGCAAATTCTATTAAAAAAGAACTTACTTGAGGGGACTTATTTTAAATATACATATTGTATATAGAGCTCTGTAAATGTAAATATTTGATACCATCAGATGATCAGTCACTTTAGCCTAGATAAAACCTGTTTAGGAAAACATTGGTACACTTAATTGTTGGGAGCGGGCAAGTTGGGTACTCTGAATTTCAGAGCAGGCAAGTTGAATACTCTGAATTTCAGAGCAGGCAAGTTGGCTACTCTGAATTTCAGAGCGGGCAAGACGTTGGCTACTCTGAATTTCAGAGCAGGCAAGCTGGCTACTCTGAATTTCAGAGCAGGCAAGTTGTCTATACTCTGAATTTCAGAGCAGGCAAGTTGGCTACTCTGACTTTCAGAGCAGGCAAGTTGGATACTCTGAATTTCAGAGCAGGCAAGTTGGGTACTCTGAATTTCAGAGCGGGCAAGTTGAATACTCTGAATTTCAGAGCAGGCAAGTTTGAAATAAAGTGGATCATACCAGATTTTAAAGATGATGCAATTCCTTGTGTCATTATTTCCTATATTCAGGGATTTCCACTTACTCTGCAATGTCCAACGTCTTATTGTAATAGTAAAAACAGACAAGCCATGCATTTTGCAGTGATCATTTGCAATATTTCGTAGACATTATGGACATAATAAGTAAAATAGATTAATTACCATAGCCTTCAAAGAAAGTCTCCTAAAAGACCTGATAATTATCGACATTTAGCAGAAAAATATAGTTTAGAAAATGACAAAATAGTTTAGAATGCGTTCTTTATAGCAGATTCATATTAACCCTTTTTTGAGCTCATGGTTTGATCTAAAAACCTTCAGTTATAAGTTTTATTAGGGACTGTGTATATGTAGGCAGGTTGACCATAGTGCATGCTAGGACCAATGGCATTGTTGTTGAAATACAAACAGTCTCAAGATCAGTTACAATACACTGACCAATGGAGATAGCCCTGGTACTATGCAAGTTCTCAGCTTCTGGCTTTTGAAAGCTTGAATTTTTTGCCTACTCAAAATGCAAAATTGATGTTAGCAACAAATTTATGCAAGACTTTACTAGACAAATATTGTACAATGTACACATTGTACTTGAAGCTTTCATATATCAATTTTCCATTCATCTTTCAAAATGCACTAGTATTGCTGTCTTCTTCTTTCAAGACTTTTCTCACATATCTATAATGTATTTTGTACTTTATTTTTATTAATACATTGTCAATATTGTAACCATGAATAATTGACGACTATAACCTTGTAGAGTCAGAATAGGTTATCCAGTTGCATATCTCAAAGGGACTAAAATTGAAATGTCATTCTTTGAAGTTTTGCTTCTGGCTTTAATTATGTGATGGAGTTATATTTGCTGTCCTAGAAAAGCATACTTGAAATCAAAAATCCTGGAAAAATATTCTGTAAAATATTTTTTATTTACTAGTAACAGACAAGCCCTTCTTTGCAGATTGGATTCAGTTTCTTCATCACATTGAGGTGTTAACACAGTCAATTCATCAATTACCTGTAAAGACAATACTGAGCATGCATGTACCCAGTTGTGCATAGCTTAATCATTATAACTTCAACAGCCTTCTTAATGAGAACTGAAACAACCATAGTGGCTAATAAAAGTCAGGACCCAGCTTAAATCCACAGATCGAATTGGAAATTAGGAAATTGTATCTGTTATTATACCTTTTTTGCTGGTTTCTGATTTGTCTCTGATCAGTGTTTGAGATGGGAACACTTTATACATATACTACTAAATATATCACAGCTTTCATGAGACTCCCCTTCAAGGTTGGAACTCCAAACCCAAAGTAGTTGCAAATTATTTAATGTATTCTGCAATAAATTATTGTTACTTTCCAGGGTTCCTTCAGTCCTTTTGTATAATCAGTTTGATACCTTCAATGTTAGCTCCTATTGTACATGTATTGTATTTGTGGTGGTAGATTTTCCATCCCTGCATTCCAAGATGAATTATAATATACCTACTCAATACATGAGGAGTCAACTCGAGCAGTACCACACCAAAAACAAAAGCAACAGTAGCTAGCAAATAACACACTGGACAAGATTCAGACAAAATCATTTTACTCTTCATTTTCTCAATTTGTGGAGAATGAAAGTCTGTTTCCTGAGGTTTTGGATGCCATCAGTCTCAGGAAAAGATACCCAGTTGTAGTCACTTTACACAGATTACAGAATTGGGATAAATAATCATGTTATTAATGACTAATATATATTTTAAAAAAAGAACAAAAATACAGGTACATGTAATGTGCTGAAGGACAGCCTAAACAGGAATAAGGTTCCCTAAAGAACTTGGGCAAAGAGTAAATTAATTAATGCGGTTACAGTGCAACTACTGAAACCAGGGACACTTAGACAACGAGAACTAAACACATTGCAAAACTATTCAAAAGTATATATCCTAGCATATCCCATGCAATGTTCTTCATTTATGATGACCAAATTTGCCTTTTCTCAGATCGAAGCTTGAGTAAGTCCAAATGCTATTGTCTTGTAATCAAGACTGATTGGCTCAAGTAACTGTAACTTTGTTTTCGTTCTGCAATGTGATTGGTTCTCGTTGTCTAAGTGGCCCTGGTTTCAGTAGTCGCACTGTAAAGGCATCCTAATTCTGCTGATTTCAATTATTTGAAGGGCTGTGTGCAAAAAGGGCACGAGTGACTCTTGATCACATTCTAAATTTCCTTCAATTTCTTTGTTTTCGAAGGGAGGATTACTTTAGAATGTGATCAAGAATCACTTACGCCCTTTTTGAAAACAGCCCTTCAATTGTTGTGCTATTGGGGATAGCACTTCTTCAAAATTAACTTGTTTGGCATATGAAGATCTCTGTATTAGATCATAGAAAATGTTAGGCCTGTTTGGGTTTTCAATACCCTGCTAGCAGAGGTCTCTCTCCGTCTTGGTAAAATGGAAGGCGAGGGAGAGACCTCTGCCGACATCCGACGCTTTCTCTGTCGCGCATGAGTGAAATTTCCTTGGCAACAAGTGATGCGATCTCACGGATCTCACGTGTACTTATGAGTGCACGAAACAACTGTAACAAACAACTGACGCGTACAGCTATTTCCGGTAAAACGTGTTTTCGAAACTGGTTTGACTCGTCCATGAATGTGGACGGTAAGCATCGGATGTCGGCAGAGGTCTCTCCCTCGCTCTGCTAGCAGGGAAGATTTTCAATAACTATTGTAAGTCATTCATGTTGAGGCTTTTCATAATTTATGATCTACTGATAATGCTGCATGTGACATAGCAATAATTATGGCGCATGTTAGTGCTACAAGCTGGTCTGAATGTAACCTGCGAAGCGGCGTAAAGGGCGAAGAAGAGGGGAAGAAGGGGAAGAAGGGAAAGAAGGGAAGAGGGGGAGAAAGGGGGAAGAAGGGCTTCGCAGGCTAGTCTGAATGCGAAAATTATAATAATAATGTGGGTGAATAGAAAACACCTGTGTGACTGCTGGCTTTGTTTGTTTTGTACTTTCAGTAAAAGTAAAGTTAAAGGCTTATAAACAATTGTTTTTAACATATTACATAATCAGTACAAATATATTTCCTTGTTTACATAATAAGTAAAAGTCTGAATTATTACCATTCACAGTGAGCCTCATCGGCCACGAGAGCCAGTAATTTTGTTCTAGTGTGCTGCTTCTATTTTAGGATGTACATCAGTATAACCAGGGATATAATAAATATCGTTTAAATATAAATAATAAATAAAGTTTATGTTTACAATTGGTCGTCAATCTACTGTTTTTCCACTACGCTGTCCTTTATCAACCGATAATCAAACACTGATATGATGTCTATAACTGACTAAATATGAGCTTTGATTTTTGGAAGAGACTCTTTCCTGTTCACAACTTAACTGTCTCCTGTCGCCTCCTTTTGTTTCGGTTTTGCTTTTCAACTGCGGAATTTATAGACTACAGGGCTTCCTTTATAGTATCCTTGAACTTTTTTTTGCCCAGATAAGAGAACAATTAAGGTTCTTTATGTATAAAATTCACTTTCACAGCAACACAACAATCATACAACTAAGATTTCGCAACAGGCCGGTATATTCGGCCTTGCGATTACTGCGCATGTGTGGAATCGAATTTTTCCAGATCTCCCTTCCGTGTGACCGTGGGAGATCTGGGTACGAGATTAGGCATGTGATTTATCAGGGGACATTCGCTATTATCGCACTTCGGCCATCTTGGATTGAAAGCGAGGCTTCCGGGTTGTCGGTTACGTAGCGCTTACTATTTGCTCTGTTGTTGATCGCGAGTTTGGATGAAAAAGCTACTTCATCTCCACTTCTGTAATTCCAATTGTACAAATAATAGCCAGAAAAGAAGATCTAGGGATTCTTTTCACATATTTGATTCCAATAAACAGCTCAGAAAGCGATGGAGTTTGAAAATACGCGGAGATGTCGACCCACACTTCAGACTTCGATAAATATCCAGAGGTAGAGTGAGGAAAAAAAAACAAGTAATACTTCTTCGGTTAAAGTGTCACAGGTTCCCTCAGACTCACAGCTAGCACCGGTCTCTACAGGTAAAATAAGAAGCGAGAAACCTCACCTAGCAGGGCGAATGTTAAGTTATTGTTCTCAATAAATAGAATAAATATATATACACGTGCACGAGCCACCCTCTATTATTATATTTTGATATTTTTTAATGCACATGGGACTATTTTCACGTTGATCGTTATTTTTCATTTTACGAATAAGACTTGTGTACTTTGCACACCACTAATAATAAATTGGCACTAAATTTGAAAGTGTCATGACCATCATATTAAAGTTTTAATGTGTGAATAATAATCTTTATGTAAAATATATTATATATTATATATCATATGTATTTGTACTGAATCAAAGGAAAATATTTTGGGAGGTTTTATTAGAATGGTCATGGGTGTTATGCAATGATATTTATCACTGTCAAATTAGAATGGTCATGGGTGTTATGCAATGATATTTATCACTGTCAAATTTCTGGTATGAAATGAAGGTTTATTTATTAGTTAATCTGGGATTTTCATGTGTGATTTTCTTAGTAATACCACGATCACCTCAGCTTTCTTTGTTTGTTCAGGGACATTTAAACTCTAAATTCCCTCATCAGCATGGATACTTGTTCTAATTTTCTCTCGTTGATATGCAAGAATGAAAATTAGAAGGGCATGCATGCTGATGAGGGTTATGGCAGGTCATTATAAAAATTAGTCCCTAGAAGAGTGCATGAATGCCTGTCAACCCTGTACCCTACCTATTTTATGGCTCAAGAAAGGTCTTCTCTTCATTTGTCAAACCCGCTTCTTCCATACATGTGAGATAAATATACTTAAAACTACAAACATGACATGATTAAACTCTATGCGTGCTCCTGGAATATTTAGTCAGCCACATATTACATTTTACTTGACATTTTATTTATTCTTCACAAAATCAACACACTTGCAGGGTCCAGTTCAACCAATGGTGCTCAATCAAGCATAACAAAACGTTAAAAAAAATCAACTATAGTAACTTTAGTTTAGGCAGAGAAAAACTAAAGTCCTCTGAGATTAGTTTCATTAGTCAGTGATAATAATATTACAAAGTAATAGCATGAAATTAGCTAGTGATTAAATTTCCCCTTCATCCTTGGGAGGATTTATGCAAATTCTCCCTAATCCCCCTCAGCCATAAATCCTCCCTCTGCTCTCGGGGGAAATTTGATAACTAATTTACCTTATGCCATGCCATTACTTATAATAATAATATTTTGGAGTTTGGACTGATATTACTTACCAGTAACCTGACTGTTAGGTCTATTCGATTTTATTAAACAGGGTTAAAAAAATCTGCTCTACATGTATCTGTAGCTATCCATAATTTCTGTGGCTTGGCTTGGGAAAGAAATAATATTAATTATAATAAATTGATAAAAAGGATGTAAATGATGCTGGAGTACCCATCCAGCTAGCAGCTACATGTAGGTTATAAAAACACATAGTTGCATCATTGCAATGATTATGGCAGAAGAAAATATATTGTACAAAATGTTGTAATATACCAAAACAGACAACTGAGACAGTGTTGGGGTCTAGCAGTATTTATTAACATAATATAAATTATTATTACAATATATTTTAATATGTTACAATTTATTTACATGATTGAAATATAATATTAATAGTGATACAAAAGCTGGATGGTATATTGTTAGTATGGCTGCTCCGCTAAAGCACGAGGTAGTTGGTTTACAAAATAGTTACTACCGAGATGATACAAGGCCTAACCCATTGGCTATATCCAGCCTGATGATAATTTTACAGTATTGCTCAACTAGAAGTAGGCTGTACCCTGCCAGACTCCAACCTGATCAGCTGATTCTGAATATCTAGATTAATATTCACTTCAATTATAAATTATGGAAATTAAAATAATTGTATAAAGTTTGAAAACTAAAGTTAGGTGATTTAAAAACAATTAGGTAGTCATTGTTGCAATTTGTATTGCCATTATTAGCACTGTCATCAACATCAATATTGTTTTGCATTAATACCATCACCAGTACCATTTCCATTGTCACTATCATCATTGTACATGGTCAAATGACCCATATCTCAGTTTCTCTACAGGTAATTCAGTTGGTCAATTTCCAAGTAGCCATTTGTTGATAATGGCCCAACATTGCAAGTCAGTAATACTGTCATTATCATCATCTTAACATACACTACCTGGTATACATATGATATATGTATCAGGATCCATATTATGTATATATGATATAGTTACAGTACCAATGCAATGTTATCCGTCAGCCATCCATGCAAGTGAACCACTTTGGTTCATTGATAATGCATTTTCTCAAATCCTCATACAAACCTTCTAAAAACCTAACCCAAAATTTTCCAAAAACCCTAACCATTTCCAACCCAAATCATTCCTAGAACGAGTACACCCAAGCTATAAAATTATGAAGGATTTTTCACAGGTTTTCAAGTGATCATTTGAAGTGGCAGGGTATACTGCAGTGAGGTTTCTCTCTTGTTTTTTACGTGTAGAAAATGGACTTCTGCTATCTGTTAGTCTGGGGGAACCTGTCACACTTATTTAAGCGAAGAAGTATTTTATAATCAGCTGTTTTTTACTCACTGGATATTTTATCGATGTCAGAAGTGTGGGTCGACATCTCCGCGTATTTTCAAACTCCATCGCTTTCTGAGCTGTTTATTGGAATCAAATATGTGAAAAGAATCCTAGATCTTCTTTTCTGGCTATTATTTGTACAATTGGAATTACAGAAGTGGAGATGAAGTAGCTTTTTCATCCAAACTCGCGACCAACAACAGAGCAAATAGTAAGCGCTACGTAACCGACAACCCGGAAGCCTCACTTTCAATCCAAGATGGCCGAAGTGCGATAATAGCCCATTATGAAGAGCGGGGTTTTTCTGAGCACGTTACCATTGTACTCCTCGACTCATGGAGACCTGCTACACAAAAACAATATGCAGTTTATCTTAAGAAATGGTCTTTATTCTGTAGTGAAAGGAAAATTGCTCCATATTCCCCAGATTTGGCAGATGTGTTAGAATTCTTGTATGTACACAGCTTCATTTATCCTATTCTCAGTATTCTGCTTTGAACACTGCCAGGCCAGCTTTGTCATGTATTATTTCAGTCGACAGAACACCAGTAGGCCAACATCCAGTCATTTGTCGTTTCTTAAAAGGTGCATTTGATAGAAAGCCACCATCTCATAAGTATTATGGCATTTGGGACGTCCAGCAAGTGCTGCAGTTTTTGAAGACTATGAGTCCTAACAGATCTTTGACTCTGAAAGAAATTACCTTGAAATTAGCTATGTTATTGGCCTTGGTCAGCATTCAAAGAAAACAGACCTTACTACACCTTAATATTAGCCAGGAATATTTGAAGAAATCTCAGGATGAGTTTGTGTTTATCTTCAGTAAGCATGTAAAGCAAAGTAGACCTAATTACCCAGTTCCACCTGTGATTATTCCCAGGTACAGTGTGGATGCTGACATAGGTCCATATGTTTGTTTAGAGGATTATATTGGGCGAACAAAGAGTTTACGACATGTGGAAGTGCTGTTCATTTCTACGATAAAGCCTCACCAGGCTGTCGGCACTCAAACGTTAGCTAGATGGATTAGGACAGTACTACAGATGTCGGGTATCGACATTGATTTTTTTAAGCCACATTCTACGAGGCATGCTGCATCAACAGCTGCTTATCAAGCTTCCATTCCAATGGATGAGATTCTTAAGAAGGCAGGTGAGGTTGGAGCAATGCTAATACCTTTAAGAGGTTCTATTACAAACACGTGATCAGTTAGTGGAACATTCGGTTATAATTTGATCAGGAGCTTGTTTGCTCGCTTTATATTATAAGGGCCCATGCAGCTGTACTTGAAGAGGCATTACAGGTTTTGTTTCTTTTTTAAAGTTATTTATGAAACATGTCTTTCATAATTTATCAACTACTTTATGTATTTAGACTAGGCTTTGGGTTATAAAATATAATTGTAATTTTGTGGCACCAAAATTTTGGTTTGTTCATATATTTTTTTTTGGGGGGGGTAGTCATAGTGTCCTCACACGCTTTGAAGACTTCATGTCAGACCGCTGGTTACGGTTTATGATATAGAATTACTTAGTTAAACGAGACTTACCTGTAAGTTGAAGTTTAACTTCAATTCTATCTCATAAAAAGTCGTAACCAAGGACTGACATGCCCACCTCCCCCTCCCTGTGTGGTCCTCGGTCACCTTGGTTACTAATATTCTTTTTATGAGATGTTTTATATTGTGTTCCTCCACTATGAGTAGGTTTTGAAGTAGTGATTGTGACGTCACTCCCGGTAGGCTTTGTTCATTCTTCATGTCAGTCCTTGCATGGTTACGACTTTTTATGACATAGAATTGAAGTCAAACTTCAACTTACAGGTAAGTCTCGTTTACTAAGTAATTAAATTCCATGGAATTCTTTTGTTACAGATAGGACAATTTATGTACTCCTACAAAAATAGTATTTTGCCAATCAAATTCAACAACAACTAAATAATCAAGTCCATACTTACAACACTAGAAATGCTCCAGCTTTTCGCACTCCCTTATGCAAAACCAACATAAGGCAGTTTTCTGTATACTTTCAAGGTCCAAAGTTATTTAATTCACTTGATACTGAACTTATTAACTCCCTTTCTTCTTTCAAAGTAAATTTAAAATCTTATCTCTGTCGTAAATATTAATCGTGATTAGTTATTATTAACTAAAGAATATATGTAACGCAAAAAAAAGGAAGCGCCAGTTCGTCATAGTTACTCGTTTACATCTATCCACTTGCTGTCAGTTTTAAGAGGAAGCCTAAATTCACCTAAGCCCTTAATGGTTTCTTTTTTACGCTTCCTCGCCACTAACGTATTGTATATTGTGATTCATTTATTTATTTACTTTGTAAATTTTATTAGTGACGAATCAATAAAATAAAATACAATACAATACAATACCATGCTTCTATAAAACCCATTCATTTTGTTCTTCAGTCAAATAACATTTGAAACCTATAAAACCCATTTAGCTTGTTCCTCACTACATTTGAAACCTCTCTTAAGCGACCATGTTTCTATAAAACCCGTTTACTTATAGTTTGTTCCTCAGTCAAATAACTACATTTGAAATCTGACCATGTTTCTATAAAACCGGTTTTAATATGTTCCTCAGTCAAAAAACTATTTTTGAAACCTCTCTTAAGCGACCATGTTTCTATAAAACCCGTTTAGTTTGTTCCTCAGTCAAATAACTACATTTGAAATCTGACCACGTTTCTATAAAACCCGGTTTTAATATGTTCCTCAGTCAAAAAACTATTTTTGAAACCTCTCTTAAGCGACCATGTTTCTATAAAACCCGTTTAGTTTGTTCCTCAGTCAAATAACTACATTTGAAATCTGACCATGTTTCTATAAAACCGGTTTTAATATGTTCCTCAGTCAAAAAACTATTTTTGAAACCTCTCTTAAGCGACCATGTTTCTATAAAACCCGTTTAGTTTGTTCCTCAGTCAAATAACTACATTTGAAATCTGACCATGTTTCTATAAAACCGGTTTTAATATGTTCCTCAGTCAAAAAACTATTTTTGAAACCTCTCTTAAGCGACCATGTTTCTATAAAACCCGTTTAGTTTGTTCCTCAGTCAAATAACTACATTTGAAATCTGACCACGTTTCTATAAAACCCGGTTTTAATATGTTCCTCAGTCAAAAAACTATTTTTGAAACCTCTCTTAAGCGACCATGTTTCTATAAAACCCGTTTAGTTTGTTCCTCAGTCAAATAACTACATTTGAAATCTGACCATGTTTCTATAAAACCGGTTTTAATATGTTCCTCAGTCAAAAAACTATTTTTGAAACCTCTCTTAAGCGACCATGTTTCTATAAAACCCGTTTAGTTTGTTCCTCAGTCAAATAACTACATTTGAAATCTGACCACGTTTCTATATAACCGGTTTTAATATGTTCCTCAGTCAAAAAACTATTTTTGAAACCTCTCTTAAGCGACCATGTTTCTATAAAACCCGTTTAGTTTGTTCCTCAGTCAAATAACTACATTTGAAATCTGACCACGTTTCTATAAAACCCGGTTTTAATATGTTCCTCAGTCAAAAAACTATTTTTGAAACCTCTCTTAAGCGACCATGTTTCTATAAAACCCGTTTAGTTTGTTCCTCAGTCAAATAACTACATTTGAAATCTGACCACGTTTCTATAAAACCCGGTTTTAATTTGTTCCTCAGTCAAAAAACTATATTTGAAACCTCTCTTAAGCGACCATGTTTCAATAAAACCCGTTTAGTTTGTTCCTCAGTCAAATAACTACATTTGAAATCTGACCACGTTTCTATAAAACCCGGTTTTAATTTGTTCCTCAGTCAAAAAACTATATTTGAAACCTCTCTTAAGCGACCATGTTTCAATAAAACCCGTTTAGTTTGTTCCTCAGTCAAATAACTACATTTGAAATCTGACCATGTTTCTATAAAACCGGTTTTAATTTGTTCCTCAGTCAAAAAACTATATTTGAAACCTCTCTTATAAGCGACCATGTTTCAATAAAACCCGTTCAGTTTGTTCCTCAGTCAAATAACGTAACTACATTAGAAACCTGACCATGTTTGAAACCTCTCTTATAAAACATTGATAAAATAAGAGACCAGTCGTTTCTTTAAAACCCGTTTAGTTCAGTTGTTCCTCAGTTTATACTGAAATAACTGCATTTGAAACCTCTCCTTAAGCGATCATGTTTCTATAAAACCCGTTTTATAGTTTGTTCCTCACACTACATTTGAAACTTCCGATAAGCGAAAATCTTCGTTTTAAGAGAGGTCGGCTTACGAGGGGTTGAACTGTATGATCTAAAAAGGCACCGTGGGGCTTTCTTCAATGTTTTTGATTTCTCATTGTAACGAAAAGTGGTTACATTATGGCTGTTGAACGGCATTGCTTCAAACCGGCGTCCACCAAGTCTCCACACTGTCTCCACCTTCATACTATACTGATCGAGTCCTTGTATTGTAAATAATTTCCTAACAATGTATTGTACTTTGTTTACCTTATTGAACAAGACTGTTATTCAAATACGCTGGATATCAATCTCATTCATCTCTCGTCCTACAAAGGACTCCGTTTAACGCCAAAAGGAGAGCATTCAGCTCAATAGAACAAAACGTAACGACTCGCTCTACTATATCATCACAGTTCAAGACAGGAGTAGATTGTATAGAGACAACAACTGGCAATTAAAACCGATCTTAGGAGATAAGATAGAGAGTTGTTTGTAAATTTGACGAAGAGTTTTATAATTCTTCTTTCATTTCAACTAGCGCGGTGTGTGAATGAAAGAGAAACAAGTTCATTGTTGTTCTCCTTACGGGAACTGCTTGTCCCGCATCTTTTTGGTGTGAAGACGCAGAAATGTAAAATGTCCGCGAACGACCAAGAAAACTGGATTTCCTCTTTTTTTCACCAGAGGTTAAAATCGTGTTAAACCTGTTGGGGCGACTACAGAATACCCCGCCGCACAAAGGTACCCACCTAGAATTTCGGATACGCGTCTACGCCTCGATCTAGCACACTCAGGAAAACCATAGAAGTTCAACAGTTCAAGTCTAAGTAGAACGAAGCTACTGTGTGGCTGGCTACGCGTCAACCCGTCTACGCCTTGATATTACACATAAATAATATATCGTACTCTATGTAGAACAAGATGTTGGTGGCTACGTGTTAACGCGTTAACGCGTAGACGTGTAGACGGCTACACCGAAGTCACTTATGAGTGGCGGGGGTATTCTGTAGTCTAGCCAACCTGTTCCCTAAAGGGCCGCATATAGTAAATAGCGTATAAACCTGAGTGTCTCCATCATGCGGTATACCAGCGAGGCGATTCTCACCCTAAATGAGCAGCTGTTCTTGACTGACTTCATTAAGTAACAGTTACTTTTAATTAGATCTAATTAGTATTAAACATAACTTACTAATGAGACTGCGATATCATTGCCGATTATTTACTCTTATTAAGTAACCAAGCAGCGGATCTGTGTGGGAGAATCTTGACCGAGGCCGGAAAGTACAGACTGGGGGCACTTTGGACAGCGACAAGGCCAGGATTCTCCAATACTGACACCGACCAAGCTCGGTTAATAAGGTGTTTATTATGTCGCCATCTTAATATTATTTCTGGGGGATTTTAATATTTTACTTCTTTTATCCTGATTTACATTATCAAAGCGCGCGCGTAACATTGAACTGGCTTTCTAAAATGCAGTGATTGGCCGGTTTGTAAACTGTTTACCTGAAGCGTTGTAACTTGGGTTTTGGTCAACTTGAAGCTCGGGATGTAGCTGAGCTCAAAATGCACGTTTTTCAGTGATGAAATCGTTACAAGAAACGTTCAACCTCACTCTACGAGCCCAAAGAAAGGTAAATATTAGCAAAGAGAATCACGGGAAACTAACAAATGTGATATCTGATCTTGTGGCGGATCAGTGTATAGCTGCATGTTCCTTCAAACTTGTCGAATAATTCAGCTCCATGAAAAAAGCCTATGGATGATTTTGTGAAACAGAAGAAGCACTTTGAATGACAGCAACTACAGATAAGTACAAGAGACTGATAAAAAAATCGTCTTCGAAATTCTGTGAGAGACACCGAGTCGTATTTGTTTAGTACGTGATACGGCCGAGATGGAAAACTGAGGAAAATCTAGCAAAACAAATACTTGCATTGCATTTATTCAAACGTCGAACTTTTCATGCGCCGAACCTAAGGGAGTGTTCATTATTTATGGCTTGGGTGGGGGATCGGCGTTTCATCTGCTTCTCTTGTTAAAACTTTTATGACCCCCCTATAAAATTGCTCAAAACTTTATTGACCCCCCCCCCCCCCAAAAAAAAAGAAGAAAAAAAGATGGATGTGCAAGAAAGAATGCAAACTGCATATACATGTAATCTATTAAATTTCAAGATTGTTTCTAGATTGATGGTATTTTCCATGATGCATTACCTTTGTTTATTAGAAACACATATATATACATGTATTCTTATGGAAATCTCTACCTCACCTCCTTCTTGGATGGGTACTTAAATTGTACTCAGTTAATTTGTGCAGCATATTGCATTGTAGTGCCCCATATTGCATTGTTCCGTAGTCTCAAATAACTAACTAACTGAAAAAGAGCATAGCATTGGCATATATAAATCTCCTGGACACCAATGCATTATCTGTCCTATGGGGATGTGCCTTTGATCATGAGTTTTGAGAATTACCATTAAGTATTGCGAGGGCCGAAGGCCCGACCCTAAATTTTTGAGATTTTACTACTATCTAAAATACTGGTTTCTTGTATTCTGGAGACTAAACATTGGCTTGGCATTACAACAACAATTTCATTACATTTTATATGACAGGTACGTCAAACTTTGATGACCCCCCCAAGGAGTAGCTAAAATCTTCCATGACCCCCCTACAAAAGCACTTAAGACTTTTGCCCCCCCCCCCCATGATTTAACCGACCCCACCCCCCCCCCCCCCCCCAAAGCCATAAATAATGAACACTCCCTAATTAGATAACAAAAGCCGCCTAATTACCTTTTGTTTCAATTGCGTTCGGCGCACGAAAAGTTTGACGTTTGAATCGGGCCTAATTGATTGACAGAATCTTCTGTAGGTTCTTAAAAGTGCATATATATGAGCCCAATTCTTTTTTCATTAAAATCGATTCTCCATCAAGTAAATAGTTGAATAGACCCTTTCAGCTTGCCTGTTTATTGCCCCATTTCAGACCACGTGATAGTTCTCCAGAGGATTTAGTGCTTTGTTTTCCAATTATAGAAATTGGTACAATTTCCTCTTGGGATACAGAAAAACAAAACAAAAATACTCAAGGGAAAAGTCACGTGGTCTGAAATGGGGCAACACACAGTCAGGCAAGCTGAAAGGGTTTATTGTAAAATATTTCTTACTTTGAGTGCTACGTCTGAGTTAGAGGTTTCTCTTTCCAATATGCTAATTATGTGCATGACGACATGTGAGGCCAACAAAAGGTCACTTCTTTCTCCTTGTGAATGAAACTATTTCTGATTTATACAAAATATTTGGTAAAATCACTGATATAAGGCCCAAATGTTACATGGATCGATGTTTTGAAAAATATGTATTATATATTTCTGCCAGCACGTTTTTGTATAATAAACGAGTCCTCACGTAATTAGGATATCGGAAATAGAAACCTCTATAACTCATAGACGCAGCACTCAAATTAAGAAATATTTTACAATTCAACTATTTACTTGATGGAGAATCGATTTTAATGAAAAAATAATTGGCCTCATATGCACTTTAAGTCACTAGTAGTGTTGTATTCAGTGATTTTTTTCATACTTCTGGGCTTCATTTATCAATATAAAACAACTATATATCGTTCTTCCGTGTACACATGTTTACAGAAATTAGTTATCCCTTGGTCATTATGATAATTTGTCGACTTTTGAATGCACGTGCATATATTCCGTTAGTCAGATCAGCCGTAAAACTCGGCTCTGGGCGTGCTTCTCTTTGAATAGTCATCTCCAATTATAGAAATTTTTCAGCGATAGGATCATTATTAATAAATTCTAATTTATTAATAATGCTCAAAAACTTTTACAAAATTCTCTGGAGCGATTTTTTAGAAAAGAATATAAACAATTTTGTTTGTGTTTTTGCTGGCACAATTTTATTTGGTATCAAGATTTAGCATTCGAGTCCAATCACTTCTATTGTACGGTCCCTTCAACATGGTGAGCAAAAATAATATTCCTAACCCAAATTTTTTGCTAACTTCCACCCAAGGGATTTTGATAAAATTTGCACTGTGGTGTGCATGTGTTATAAGCTTGAATAGTTGTTTTAAATAAATCGTTCGACTAGAATTCGAATAATGGCTCAAAAGGGCAAAAACGTGGTGTTGACTCACGTCACAATTACGTCATTAGTATGTGTGATCAGGCCAATATTTTGACACTATCAGTTGCATCAATAAATTGTGTACTGTTTGCGAAAACGTGGGCAGAATTACGCCCAAAATCGTAAAGTTATGATATTTTGTTTAAATTCGCAAAGAGGCTTCGGAGTTTCGAGACAAATTAAGGCTGATGAAGGGCTAGCTTAATATGCATTTTTGCCTGTTTAGCCAATCAGATTATTTGATTTGCTATCGCCCAGACTCCGATAAACTCGGCCATTTAATAAACACGTCTGGTTATAACTAGTACATGCGTGTTTAAAGGACAATTTTGTTCTCCCAAAATATTCATTTTTGTACCCGGAGAAATAAATGTTGATTAATCTATTGATGTCTAATTATAAGGAAAGTGAGTTATCAGTTCCGTCATCTGGACAATATAGAGATAGGTGGTTATCTTGGATTTAGTGGAAAATAGCAGTCTATTATAATTAACGAAAGCCTTTTACGGTATAAAACGGACCTGAGAGGGCTGGGAATCAGACCTGACCCAAAAGCACCAGATAAGCGCAAGGAGGGCAAATCAAGACCGCACTTCTTCAAAATGAACACCAAGATAGTGATCGTACTCGTCGTTGTCCTGGCCGCTTCTTTCATTCACCAAAGTGATGCCATTGCGGCAGGAGGAAATATTAATATTTATCCAGCAGGTAGAGATATCAGTAATCATCGGTTAAGTACATTTTGCCGTTTCTCTGGACCACGTCACTCAGTCAGTTCCATTTTCATTGTTTCTTGAATGCATCTTTCTAAAGTTTATTTATACCTGAGTGTCGTCCTCGTCCCCGGAGGTTGAGTGCCACTGCATAAGTCAGGGAATACGTTTCCACATTTTCTTTTGATTTAATTTGAGACATTTGGATCAGAGCCTGGTCAGAGCCTGCTGATCACAGGCGTATGTATACAAACAATAGGACTCAAGATCCCTTCTAGGCCTGCCTCCGTCAGTGGACATATGAATTCACGTCCTTATCCGATAAGACGTGAAGGTCTAACCATTTGCAGTTGTTTCACAAAGGCAGCACCTTCTACTCGGTTATTTTAAGACCCTGAGTGTTGGTCCGGCCGGGGTTTGAACCCACGACCTCCCGCTCGACAGACCGGAGCTTAACCACTGAGCTAACCGGGAGGCGGTATATAACTTGGCCCGCTAAAGCAGCTGCCTCTAAAAAGTGTTTGTTTTTAGTGGTTTTTCGTATCTGGCTTGGCACATTTCATTTAGGTTTACATGATGTTTTAAATTAGGGTGTGTTTCACAGACTGTAATTAGGGCGTGTTGTTATGACTGACTGTCACTCCTAAATAAACTATTGAATGTGGTCTTCATGTGATTGTAATAAGTTGGGTTCTGTGGAAAGGGAAACTGTGCGAGAGACGTTTCGGATGTTGTAAATTTGTCGGCTATTATATTAATATGTGTCGAAATTCAATATGAAAATTAACAAGGTGCAAACTACTTGCACTGAAAAAATATAATCTACAATATATATAGTTTCAAAACTGCCGCAGCCCGTGCTCTTGGATTAATGCTATAGGCGAACCTACCACACCCAAATTATACTGTTTTTTTATGAAAGCTTCATTAAGCTTGTGTGATTCGAAATGAATATGATATTAGAGTTGCGTCTACGAATAGCAGTTTCAGAGGTTAATTGACCCTTGGAAATGCTTCACTTCGATGTAATGAAGCGCCATTGAAACCGGCCGTCATTCTTGTGTGACACCAACGTACGACTAATTTAGATACAGTTTGAATAGTTTACAACCTACCACACCCAAATTATACCGTATCAAATTAAGCCTGTGTGATTCGAAAATAATGAGTGTGCACGTGGGAATTGAAACGACACATGTATTCGCGGTGATAAAGATGAGATACAAATTTTAAGGTGGAACTCTTCAGACGGGTGGTGAGACGAGTGTGTGATAGATTGGAGTTAAGAAATGTATGTATCGAGCGGTAATATTGAACTTGTTTACAAAATACGGAATCCAACACCAGATGTATTTTTACTCTCATAAATTCGAAGAAAAAAGTTACTATTCTCTTGTTTTCATGAAAGTCTTTATTACAGTCAAAACAGGTCAAGTGTTCCTCCCTGGAGCGGAGCCGGACTGATCAGTAGACTGCATGATCATGACGTTCGTCATTCAAAATTTGATTTCATTCTTCGTTTCAAAACTGAAACTTGCAAAATTCAAAATGAGCCTAAGTTAAAATTGGTCTCCTTTGCAGCCGTTCTTGGGGCTAGCGTTTGCTTGACAACACTAAGAACGGTTGCGAAGGTGACTAAAATTAAAATACGCTATGAAATAAGATGCGCAAGCCTTTTGCACGGAAATACGATCAAAATTTGATTGGGGCTCAATTTGAATTTTTCAAGTTTCGTTTTAACAATGGAAGTTTGAAACCAAGAATGAAATCAAATTTCGATAAATGAACTTCATTTCTTGCTCTACAGAGGAACACGTAAAGAATTACAGAGATTACCAAGATCAGGCTATTTTTAGAATCAGGTTTTAGCCTTGTGATTAATAATTTTCTGTAACATCAATGTACAAGGCAAACGATGCTTCCTAATTATTTACGAAAAGATATATTTTTTATTGAGTACAGTGAACCGAACACCTCGCCATTGTAAAAAAAAGCATTTTATAGCCTGCTTGCAGGCAGTAGAGCCGATGTGTTTTTTTTCGCGCAGAAAACGAATATCGAAGCGGCCGCGTTCGGGGTATGGGTTTTATTCACCTCGGATGTTCTAAAAATAACCTGTGCTGACTCGAAAATTGCTCCTGGTCCACGTTAACTAGTGCAAAAGAGAATGACAGGTAAGCCTTTTCAATGCGCACGGGATGCGGCTAAAGCTTGAATTTAGAGTGGATCAAAACTTGTTGAGGTTGCTTGACCAATCAAATCGCTGACCGACGGATATTAATAGACCAATCAGATCGTTGAAACAAACACACGCATACAGACCAGACGCATGAAATTTACAGCTCTGAGATGTCACACGTGCATGATTATAGTAATTACAATAACCGAATTTAGTAGAAACATACTTGTATTCTGTTGTAAATCCAACATTCTGATTTAGTCGTCTACTCAGCACTATCTATTTTGTGATAGATAGCGAGTAGCGAATGGTCAATGACAATTCTTGTTACTCGGGTCAGGCCTTCGGCTGGCTCGAGTCAGAAATCGCAAGTTTTTATTTTTTATTTTTTGTGTCGAGATTTTGCGCCGTCAACCAATCACATTTCGACTGGTCACGTGACACGTACGTTGCGCCAGCCATATGGATGTGACGTGAACAGTGTGGACAACATTTTATGGCGACGAGTGGGAGTTTTGACTTAGCAAAACCTTTAATATCAGCTGTTTTTTGTGTAAACCAAAGGTTCCTTTAAGTGCAATACCAAGATTTTTGTCTTTTCTAAAGCTGAGAGGTGTTTCACGGGCTTTGGACGGGAATTTATCACATATCCAGATCCACTCAAGGATCCACTCGTGACATAGATGGCTAAGATCTGATCAACACTAAGGACTGAGACAACAGTTTGTAAATGTAAGTAGCTAAACTGAACATGATAACTTTTATACCAATTGACTGTGGTTGTGTTGTTATTCATTGTTATTAACCTCTCGGAAAGTATAGTAGAAATGACCCGATTTCTCGCGATTTCTCAGTTCTCGATCTGACAGGGTCCTTTTAAAATATTATATGCACATGTTTTTATAAAATATTCGGGAACGAAAATCTAGCAGGATATGGCGTGAACTCTACCCTGGGTACCAGAGGTTCTCACTTCGCAAAGCTTAGGCACAAAGCTTTTCCACCGAGGAGCGACGCTTGCTCCTCGACACTTTGTCTTTGTCCTTGCTTCGCGTCACGCAGTTTTTTGTTTGCCGACGATTGATACGAACGGGCTTCAAACTCCGGCTTTGTCCTCTTCTTATTTTTCTGGACCGCACAGAAGACCTTGTAATTACCGTTCAATAAATCTACCTTATTTATCCTAAAGAAACTTTTGATTTTATATACCCTCGAAGAAGGAATTTATTTTAATTTCTTCACTTCGCCTTCTCTTTCCGTTAACAATAGGAAATGGACAATCTGAAATCTACAATTAACCTAAAATGTTTACCGTCTCGTTTTTCTCGGCCAATGGAAATCGAGATACCGTGGTGCTGTAATCGTTTCGGCAGCAGAGGTAAGGAGTCGGGTTGAACTTCTCGAAACGAGCGATAGTATTAGCCTACCCAACAATAGAAAACAGCCTAGTGTTACCCTCTTTAAATAGTTATTTTCTAAGTGGTTTACATGCATGAAATCAACACACAATATTTTATTAAACATAAGGGACTAGTCAAAAACTAGCAGGGGAGATGCAGGGGGGGTCTTGCCAGTCAGCAAAAAAACAGCCTCACAAACTCTGTTAAAGTAAGCTAAATTATAGAGTTTTCAAAAATTTGCCATTCCTTCAGTTTTAAAGATATGAACCTAAAACTTGGGCTTTTTACTAATTTTGGCTTGCTCTTGTCCTGCAAAGGGCCTATTATCAGTAAAACTTTTTAATTAAAAGCTCCCGTAAGGGACCATGACCACCTTTGGGGGTTGAGAATTGGAAGAAGGTGGAAAATAGCATTTACAAACAGGTTTTGTTAATAACACTACCAATCTCATACAAGTGCCTTTAAATATATGAATTAAGATTTGTTTGCCATCTAGTACAACCATGTGATTGCATTCCTGTAAAAGGTCCATTCCATTATATGTAAATTATCACGAGCATGAGTAGTGAATCAATTATCCAGTTCCCCTAGCACAAACCATGTTATGGCACAAAAATATGCTAGACCTCCATGTATTATATATTAACCTATTTCTAGGTGGCCCGAGTTAAGGCCACTCAGGGCCTCTTGTTATATCTGCAATTCCCCGATTTCGACCAATCAGAAGCCACGATAGATTCATCTCGGACGAAAGCGAGGTCACATGGGAACGAGGTTACTAAAATCCAACATGCCGGACGTAAGCATTTATCATCGAGCGAACAGGCTCATTATGCGTAGCGGTTATTTCCGGCGATATTTGAAATTACAGTAAATGTATGAAGTTTTAGTTCGAATGCCTGTTTGCTCTAAAATAAAATTCAATAAATCATCAAAATAGTCTTACCTGTCTTTTGTGTATTTCTTTCAGTTTCTGTGAAGTTTCAAGCCATTCCGTTCAATATTGAGGGAGTTACAGGAATTTTCCTTCCCTTAGTATAATTATTGGGAAGGTAGCAAACTGTACGCCGATCAGCTGCAGAAAATCGCCTCGAATTCGCATAAAAATCTCGTACATCGCCAAAATTCCTTCAAATAACGGTTGCCCAAAGACATGCACAGCTTCCCTTTCACTGGTTTACTCTAACCGGAGAAAAATGCCACGAGTTTGTAGTTTTCGAGTTTTGCGGATGTTCAATTCGATCGGCCCTGCAACTAGCCTGCGTACAGCATCCCCTACTTGAGGGAGAACGGCGATTTCATCGTTTCCGTTTCTCCCTAGGGGATGCTGTACGCAGACTACCCTGCAACGGGCTCAGAACTCATACATATATACCAATGTTTCATTTATTTTTAGTGTATAAGGCGGCTCTAAAACCTTACAATAGAGGAAAAGATTAAATAAAACTGAGAAAAGAGAAAAAGAAGTAAAAAAAAAAATTAGTGCGTGGTGTAGGACTCGAACTCCGGTCGTTGGATCGAAAGCGCGTGATTTAAACCACCTGGCCATAATACCGTTTGTTGAAATACCGCTTTTAAAATAAGGTATATATGTATGAGTTCTGAGCCCGTTGCAGGGCAGATCGAATTGAACATCCGCGAAACTCGAAAACTGCAAATTCGTGGCATTTTTCTCCGGTTAGAGTAAACCAGTGAAAGGGAAGCTGAGTCTGGTGAAGGATCTGTCTTTGGGCAACCGTTATTTGAAGGAATTTTGGCGATGTACGAGATTTTTATGCGAATTCGAGGCGATTTTCTGGAGCTAATCGGCGTTCAGTTTGCTACCTTGAAAATTCCTGTAACTCCCTCAATATTGAACGGAATGGCTTGAAACTTCACAGAAACTGAAAGAAATACACAAGAGACAGGTAAAAATATTTTGACGACTTATTGAATTTTATTTTATAGCAAACGGGCATTCGAACTAAAACTCCATACATTTATTGTAATTTCAAATATCGCCGGAAATAACCGTCACGCATAATGAGCCTGGGGTACCTGTGGCAAACTGATAAACATTGGTCTGAAAGTACTGGAACACTTTAGATTGACTTTTTCACTAATGAAAATGTATTCGCTTGATGCCTATAGAGCACATTATAAAATAATGCAACATTATCGGCAGCGAAACCTTGTCAATCTCGTTTTCTGTGAGCGATTGTTTACCTAGGCTCGGTTTCCAGCCGTGGGGGTTTCGGTGAGCCCGCGATCCTCTCCCCACTCACGGCTGGGCGCGCGAGCTGAGTCATTGTCGGTTTTTAGCCAATCAAAAACTTGCCACTAAAATCCTGTCGCTGAATCTATTTGCATAATTTATATTGTAAACTTTTCAAAGCCGGACCAGAAGCTTTAGATTGCTGTTCCAAAATGCGTTTAAATTTGCTTTGGAAAAGTTTTCTTTCGAATAATTCAAGGATTCACACAAGGAAGCAGTAAGCGAGTTAGTTTTGGGTGAAGACACTGTGTTAGTACGCACCGGGTTTGGAAAGTCACTTGGGACAATAACAAGTCTTTATTCATACTCTGTCTTGTATTTACATGGAGTGTAATTAATAAATGTAATTGCCATAGTTAGAGTATTGGGATACCAGAAGTAGCTTAGAAGAAAAAAACTAATCGAGTCTGGTATCCCGAAATATATTTTTATAGACAGTATAATATGGGTCAAACTAGATAACGAAAAAAAAGAAAGAAAACATGAAGAAATATATATAACATACGACACAATTGTATATTATCACACTTGATATCAATAACACTAAGCACTAAATGACGATGAAACTACACACAGGTATCTTGGGGAGGGAGATGGGGAGATGCAAATACAAGATTTAGAAGAGAAGATGGATATAAGAAAAAAAAATGAAATTAGTAATTCTTTATGAGCTATTTTTTGAGTCTAGATTTGAAGTTTCCTTGACTGAATTGTCCTACTTTCTTCGGAAAGTGAGTTCCAGATTACAGCACCTTTATATCTTAAACTGAATTTACCGTAGTTTGTTCGAACAGTTGGTATAAAATATGTTGATTTTGAAGCTAATCTAGTATTATGCTCATCAATGGCTCATGGACTGGCTATTGACTGGAGTGAAGAATTCCGAGAAACCGTCACTTGTACCAAGCTCGAAGGTCGCGAAACCCACTTCAAAGAAAATTAGTGCTGCCTTTATCGGAGAAGAAAAGACGGACGACTCCATATTAAAAGAGTTATAAGAGAGGAAATCACGTCTGACTGAGGCCACGTTTACGCGTTTAACTCTGCGATCACAATTCACTTGAAAATCGCTGCATCAAACGAGTTTTACAATTCTTTAAGTCCTATGAACTAGGTTTTTGCATTTTTTAAGGTCTCCAAAACAACTCTACACAAGTACTGAGCGGGAATACTCGACTCTAGCTCAGAATAGTTCCGAGATAATATCTGAACTTTATCCCCGTATTTCGGCTTTTAATTTCTGTCAGCGAGGTGTCTTGAGCGGTACTAATATTACAGAGTAACAAATAATGCAGCCTAGTTTCTCAATAATTTTAAATGGCGTTTGTTCTTGAGAATTCATTTCACACTTGGAGTTTTAGTTTAGAGTTCCAGTGTGTTTTGAAAGTTTAGAGCCTACGCTACAGTCGTGAACGGGTAAACGGCTTTTCTTGTCAAAACACGCAAATTGAATAATATTGAATTTTAATCAGCTGACGTCACGGACACGGTGTGTTGACCGCGCTCCCAGCCGTAAGTGGGGGAGGCGTTGAAGAAACGACACCCCAACGGCTGAAACCGAGCCTATTGTTTACCATGTGGTCGAACTGACAATATGACAATAGTTAATTTATGCAGAACTGGTGGATTATTTTAGGGAGACTCGGCTGAAAACTTGGGAGCATAGGGGCTGATCAAAGCTAGGACCCGGCTAATCCACAGATCGAATTGGAATTTAGCGTGTTGGTTTTTTTAAGGAGGGAGATAAAACCGGAGAACCCGGAGAAAAATCCTCGGAGCAAGGGCGATATACCAACATATTCAACTCAGATATGGCGCCGCGTCCGTGGATCGAACCTGGGCCACAGAGGTGAGAGGCGAAGCGCTTAACCACACTGCGCCACCCCGACTCTCCGAACAGATCTCGTTCGAATTGGGAGATCGAACAGGGCAACCTCGTTCCGACGCATTTTTCATTGTTTGCGACTTACCGATTCCGATGCAAAAATGCCCCATCTAAATAACTCGTTTTTGCGCATGCGCGCATCCACGATTTTAAAATGAAATAAACTTCTACTGCTTTTTTAATCAACGAATTATCACCTCTTGTCTTTATCTTAATTAGCTAGTATGTAGTAGTTCTAATAGTTCTCGGAGAATATTACTGGCAGATCACATGGAGAAACAATCAAACATGGTTAGTACAACAAGCAGTTGTTGTGCAATGCGGCATTTTTGCGGCTGAGAGAAATTAAACTGGAGAAAATTGATGGGTAAAACAATAGCTGATTTCCATATTTATCGTACTTAAAAATCACTTCTAAAGACGAAAAATGTGCAAATGTGCAAATTTGCATATTTTTCGTATGTAGAAGTGATTTCTAAGTAAGATAAATATGGAAATCAGCTATTGTTTTACACGCCGGGCACGAATAACCGTAAAAACGGCGGGGTTGAGTGTAACATAAAACGTAAAAGTAACGCCATTTCCTTACTTCTACTCTAAATTTGACGAAATGTTGGCAGGTTGGTAACAAAGTAAGACTACATTTTTCGGGACAATTGTTTCTGTATTCTGACATTGTTGTGACGTCATAATGGTGCCTCTTTTGGGGGTAAAAATTAACCTTTAAAACACGTTTCAAAATATTACGTCATCAGAAAGCTTTTATGAAATATATTCATTTGGCGAAAATTTGAACTTTCTACGATAAATATATTCAAAGTTATGGATGATTCACTGTTTTTATGACGTCATTATTAGGGACGTCATTATTAGTGACGTCATACTTCAAGCTTAAATAAGATTGCCGACTATAAAATTATTTTTAAAGAGAATAATATGACTTGTGAGTGTAAGCCAAATGCATTTCATTGATAAAATTCCCAAAATATTGAACTGCCTATTTTCTGAGGGTACACAAATATATTTATGACGTCATAATGACGTATACAAAAAATAGGGCTTCAATTATGAGCTGTTATACTCAAAAATCAAACTTCTAAAAAGAACACGTTGTTATTACTAAAGAGCTCTATTATTGTGCAAAATATGATGCACCAGTATTTCAAATTGTAAAAGTTAAAACAAGCGACATTTTCATAAATGGTTTTATGGCTATATACTATATATTTCGCAAGGCACTGACACGTTTAGTTCAGATTTCCTTGGTTTTTGGCTTTTCGCCACACGTAATGACGTGTGAGCCGATAACCAAGCATTTCTGTTGCTCGAAACTAGATGCTTTTTAGCTCAGTCCGGGTCGATGGTGCAGTGGTACCGAAGCCTGCGTGCTGTTTGCTATGCCATACTGACGAGTTCTAATAAGAACGAAACAGCTGTCTATGGCTGCAATCTGGTCCGAGCGCTTTTCGTGTCAGGCCTAGCTAACCGTAGTGCTTTGTGTTAGATTTTTACGTTGTATATCAGCTTTGCTGTAGTCTTCGGACTTTTCATTCGTTATTGTTTATATTTTTGGCTGCATAGGTCCTCACTTCGGATCCAACGTATTTTAACAGGATTTTTGTCCACGGTATTTGCTTATTAGTTTTCTATTATGGATTTTTGTACCGTAGGTCTTATATAGATCCGATCATTCCTGTTGTCATCATTTATAAAGCTGGTCTGGCCAGCATAACTATATCTTTCGCAAGGCACTGACACGTTTAGTTCAGATTTCCTTGGTTTTTGGCTTTTCGCCACACGTAATGACGTGTGAGCCGATAACCAAGCATTTCTGTTGCTCGAAACTAGATGCTTTTTAGCTCAGTCCGGGTCGATGGTGCAGTGGTACCGAAGCCTGCGTGCTGTTTGCTATGCCATACTGACGAGTTCTAATAAGAACGAAACAGCTGTCTATGGCTGCAATCTGGTCCGAGCGCTTTTCGTGTCAGGCCTAGCTAACCGTAGTGCTTTGTGTTAGATTTTTACGTTGTATATCAGCTTTGCTGTAGTCTTCGGACTTTTCATTCGTTATTGTTTATATTTTTGGCTGCATAGGTCCTCACTTCGGATCCAACGTATTTTAACAGGATTTTTGTCCACGGTATTTGCTTATTAGTTTTCTATTTATTTCCCGCCAATTTTTTCGCGGGAAAATTACCAAACTTCAAACTTCAAACGATCGAGAACGGGTTTTCGATAATTTCATTCTCATGAACAAGGGATTTTAAAAAGATATAATAAAACGTTTTTAGAGGTAATAAAAATTTATAAGAAACCTATTAGAAAAGGATATATGACGTCATTGTGACGTCATAATGATTGCTATATTATCTTAACATATCAGACTATGTTTTGTTTACACTCCTTTATACACCTACCAAAATTCATTCTTCTATGTCGAAAACTTTTAAATATATATAAAACCCGCCGCTTTTACGATCATTTGTGCCCGGCGTGTTACCCCTCAATTTCCCTCAGCTTCAAAGCCCCCCCCCCCCCCCCCCCCCCCTCCCCCACTTGCATATAATTACTCGGGCCAGGCCTTCGGCCGAGGCACGAGTCAGAAATCGTTTATCCTTTATTTATTTTTTATTTATTTTTCTGTGTCGACGGATTTTGCGGTGTCAACCAATCAGATTGCACCTTCTTTGAAGTTCTTTTCGCCACCGTACCAATCAGATTGCACTGTGCTGGTCACGTGAACAATCGCCAGGCCATGTGTTACTTAATTTATTCCCACGAGGAAATTTCTCTCAAATTTGGAGTCCCAATTCTCTCAAATGTAAGCAGTTTAATGTTTTATTTAACTTCACTCGTGGGAAAGCCCTCCAACAGGCTCAGGATATTTCAACTGGCGCTCTTGTCGGAGCCGAAGGACCGCGTTTTTTACCCAAATGGCCAGAGATTTTATATACGACACGACGACCTGAGCTGATCAAAGCCCGTCCCGGCTAATCCACAGATCGAATTGGAATTTAGCGTGTTGATTTGCTGCAGAAACCAAAGGCTTCTTCGATAGAAATGGCAAGATGTTGTGTTTTTCTAGGAGGACTTTGGATGGAAATTTCTCACATTTTACGAAAGGATTATGGATTAACGAACTGGCGCTCTTCAACGCACGTTGTGAAATTACGTTTGTAAGTAAAATACACATTTACTTTAATACCAGACGGCGTTGTTGTTATTTAATATTCGTTTCTGCTAAAAGTAATGGCATCAAATAAAGTGGTAAATGGACTGATTCCTCAGTAGTTCCAGGCTAGCGTCGGCACTTTCACTCGGTCACTTCATGACATGAGTAAGAATTCGGAATTTGAACATTTATTGAGCTATACATTTTTTTTACAATAGATAAATGTAAAGTCGAAACTAGTGGCTTATTTGACAAGGGTCATTAATCTAGATCAAATGTTCTTACACTGCAGACTGAGAAGACAAAAAAATACATACGGGAGAAGAATGTATAATCAGGAATTAATCAGGCTAAACTAAATTACACAGCTAACCTAAATTACATGTACAGGTTGTAGAGATTCATGAAGGAATAAGGGAATGCCATTCATATGTTGGGTCCTTGGGATCTAATAGTATTAGTGTTTGTATTTGTGAAAGTGTTGATGGTAATCCTGGTTGAATTTGAATAAGGAGGACAGTGAAACACTGTAATAGTTTATTAATATGGGAGAAAATGAAACATGAGATCTGAAACTTGTAGATATTTGACACAGGTTAAGCTTATTGAATAATGGTTGTGTGTGGGCATGTGAGGATGAATGGGTAATAATTCTGACTACTTTTATCTGTAAGCGAAAAATAGGGTGAATGTGTGTAGGATAAGTTGATGCCCATATTGCATGTAGCAAGAGCACCCAACGAAGTTTTCGGTTAAAAAGCTGTTCGGGGAGAGAAAGTTAGCCTAAAACTTTCGGATTTGAAACAATTGTCCCTAGAAAATTGTTTTCTGAAATACTGGCTAGAAAATTTGTTTTCAATCCCTAGAAAATTATAGAAGAAAAGGGAGACTAAAAGGAAAAAAGAATCCCTAAAATATTCGTACCTCCACAAAACTTTGCAACATGAAGTTACTTGGGCTAGAAAATTCTTGTTTCTGTTCTAGACTACTAACAAATTCGTAGGCCGGGAATATTTTGCCATAGTATTTTCGGTTGACGCGATTCCACCTAGAAAATCCAAACAGCTAATAGCTTTCTAGAATACGCCAAAAGACATAGTAGGCGCCTTAAAATGGCTAGATAAGCTGCAGACAGCTGGTCTCAAACGAATTTCAAAAAGTACTCGTTGGGTGCCCTTGATGTAGATAAGGTAAGACAAGAGAATTATACAGAATGCGGAGAGTATCACAAGAGAAGAATTGATGGGATTTATTAATAGCACCAATCTTAGAAGTTATATAGTCTGAATGTGAGATGTCCAGGATAGGTGACCCCAGACTCCAGGACAAAATCATGTTTCGTTATAAATTTCAGTCTCCTTCAAGATGTAGAAAACGAACATGAGCACTAATATTTGAAAAGTCACCACTCTACTCGAAATAAAACTTGCATGCAGCTTTATTTCGCATTTAGAATGACACACCTTAAATATTCACAAGGGATATTTAAGTAATAGATAAAGAATGAGCGGCCGATCTTTATCCGATTTACAAACTCGAGCTGAAAGAGATGTAGAGAGTCATGTTTTCAGTTTTTTTGGCGATACGACTTATTTTGGCCGAAAAAATCGAAGCCAAAGTTTATGTAAATCAGGACGAAATCTGTATCAGATTTACAGATCACTTATCGGTCGGTGATTTCCTTTGTTTTTGCTTCATGAATGATTAATGAGTTTGATAATTTTAAATAAGCTATATATATTACTATTAGCTAAATGAAAAGTTACATGTACGTGTATGCTACATACAATAGCACATGTGCTTGGACGGTGAAGTTAGAAATAATATTATTAGTCCATGAATTCTACTGAAAAGCTACAAATGTTGAAAAGTATGGGTTGGTAATGCTGCTAAAACGAATAGTTTTCTAAAATACAATTTTTTTTTTATTAATATTGTAATATTTTTGAGCAAGTTTTAATAAGTTCAGAGACAGTGTTATGTGAAGTTGATTTATCATAATTACTGGCAGCAGTTGTAATAGGCCTTTTACAGGAAATAGTCATGTGCTGGTATAATATTTTGTTAACGAATGAATTGAGCGTGTGATCTCCATGGGAAAGATGTTGCCATGGATGCTGGATGGCAAGCTATCTTTAAAAATGCTGTTTTAGAAAGATCGAAGTTTTATTTAAAGAGCAAATGACAGCCTCTGACTTGTCTGGCCTTTCTATCCCATAATTCTTTTGTCTGAGATCGATCCCATAATTTCTTTATTTGAGAGGTCGAGGTTAGAGTACCCTGGGTGCCAGGTCCTTTTCGCTAAGTTTACTCAAGAGCCCCGCAGGCGCGATTCGGCGCTTTTGAGGAAACTTAGCGAGCTAGAAGGATCTCTGGCGCCCAGGCGGTAAGGTTAGAGTTAGGTTAGAAACAAATTTCTAGTCAAAATAAATAGACCCTGACCATGCTCAAAGGAATTTAAACGAAGAGAACGTTTTAATTGCCGTGTAGCGCATTGAAACGCATTAAAACGTCCATAAATGCCACCACTTTGAAGTTTACTAGTTACACAAGTTGAGGCACATTAACACGGAAAGGGCTTTAGATAGGAAGACCCCTTTTGTGTTAACATGCCTCATATATAGTATAGCTTATGTGTGTAAAACGAATTGTGAAAAATTACGAAATAAATATTACTAAAATAAAATAAAATAAAAATATTGCCATAATATTTTAATTTTTAATTGCTATGAAATAAGTTTCATGTTTCGTTTATTTACTCAGCGAAACATCCGCCTTAGCGCTCTGTGCAGTGCTGTAGTGACCTACTGTTCAGAGAAAAGATCCCCCGATGCTGCGAGCAAGCCCGAAGATAGCCGATGATTCCGAGTAATTATTGATTAGAATGACTACTGTATACTGTAATCAAGAAACGGCAATATTAAAGCAATTCAACTCACTGTAATTCGTCCATATATTTGTTTAATCTCTGTTAAAAACATTTTTTGGAAACACGAGAAAGTGACAATTCGAAAAGGCGGGCGGATGGAATTGGTGATAACATATCTGGGTTTCAAAAGATCTGACGCGTGGTGCTCATCAAGTTCAACTGTATACCGCGCGGGCCCAGCACGTCATCACATCGTGGCAGAAGGAACTAAACATCTCGCGCACACGCGTCAGTTGCTAACCGCTAAATATAAAGGCGCAGGGAAACAATTAACGTTTGTTTGTTTCTCAAGGAACTTCTTTTAAGTCTCGCACACAAGAATTTTGTTGCTGTACTTCAAATGACTTAACGGCTAAACCTTCACCATGTGTGATTCCCTTATCTAGGTGTTTGCCGTGCCTTTTATTCCTAATAAGCAATCGTGAGAAGGAAACGCTAGGAGTGTTCGTAAGAATACCATTTAAGAATTATTACATGACTAAAGAGTTACTTCAGTGATGGCCACGAAGGTAAAGAGTACCACATGAAATGCATGGAGCGCGCATCCTATATCCGTGCCCAAATGGAAAATATAGAATACCGCATCGGCCACCAAATCAACTTTATCGCAATCCTGCGTCTCTTGGCAGATAGTAACCCTGTCTTAAAGATCATCTCACCTCATGACCTCAAAATACGCGTTATACCAGCAAAGCAACTGATCCAAAATGAGATAATTGAAATCGCCGCTAACACAGTGCGCGACTACTTTCGTCAATGCCTTCAGAAGAATCCTCACTTTGCTTTAATTGCAGACGAGACTGTGTCTCAAGGACGCGAAGTTTTGGCGGTTTACCTTCGAATATTAGATTTTACTGATCAAGGCAGACTTGTAGAAGTTTACTTCGGTTTCAAGAAAATCGAAGAAGTTAGAATTTGGTATGCAGGATCGATGCGTGGTATCAACGCATGTATACAAAAGCTTTGACTCTAGCAGAACTGGTATAGGTTCAACTGAACAAAGGCCAACAATTTGCAGTAGACAACGTAACAGAAATAACTGCCCTGCAGATACAGTAGCGATCCCATTTCTGGATGTTATTTGTGAGGAACTATAAGGAGTCGATTCAGCGAAGAAAAGAGAGCTCATTATGAGCTGTGCACTCTTATCCCTGAAGTTATCGTAAACAAGAGTATAGAAGAGGCAGTGGAGCTCGGTCAAGATCTGTTGGATAAGTGGGGGCATCTGTTGCCATAGCTGTTGCGCTGGCAGAACCTCTGGAAGAAGCATCGAATGCCATTACCTGCCGTCGCCGTGCCAACCCTTCTGGATAAGCATGCAGATCACATTTTTACCCGAACGTCAGGGAGCTTTTTAAGATTCCAGCAGTTCTGCATATGGGTAGCACAGAACCTGAAAGATCATTCTCGCGCGTTCGCAGGATCCATACGTGGCTAAGGAGCACTATGACGACGGAGAGGATGGCAGATTTGGCTGTTATCGCCATGCACGGCCATACTATCCAATTGGATACATTAAAGATCTGCCAGCGTTATATGGCATTGCATCCGAGGAGGATGATGGCCTCATCACTGTTTTAACATTCTTAATCATCGTCACATTGGCAGAAAAAGTTAAGACTTGAGCCAGCGGTTTCCTCTGGCTCAGATTTTGCTGAGCCCGCGATAAATAGCAGCGGTGAAGCACATATAACAATGGGAAAGGAATCTCAAGACAGAATACAAATTCATGTTGTACTGAAGAGGCCTGTTGTTTGACAGTTGAGGGGAAATTCTGTACCTAATTTGAGCCTCCATTCAATCTGCTTTGTTTTGTAATCCTCAAGGAGATCAGACATTGTCAAGACCTTACTAAGATAGTGTACAAGGTAGTTCAAAATCTGGCGGGAAGATATTTGAAAGAAAGGGACAGGGGCAAGCCACAGGTATTCCACATCTAGCCCATCTACAAAATTGATTCATTGCACTAGAAATAAGACAATAAATACACGACAGGTAAAAAAAGGTCACTTTATCTACGCAAGTGTCCAAAGTACATGATAGTAGCCCTTATATAAAACCCTGGTAAAACCAGCGAAAAGCCATTGGCAACTACGGGGTTACCTGAGTCTAATCCCAGAATACATCTCGGGCCTCGAGTAAATAAGAAAATGGCGGACGAGAGGGTTTTGGCGAAGTTTGGCTGAGTTCTCCACATGGCAGCCCAATCTCGTGATTTGTGTATACTCTTACAAATATCGCTTGAATAGTTGGTATTATAAATCCTTCCAAAACATGAATGTTAGACAAATAAATACACGACTTCACCCTACAATGTTTCAGTTGTGGTTATTCATACCTCTGAGCTCTTCTAGGGTCGTTTCCACTTCGCTCACTTCAAATAACTATGGCAGGCCATAGAATGACAAATGAACTCATCCTTACCCGAATTTTAAGATCCAGCGATACCACATTCTGGAGAAATCCAACAATTTGTCGCCCATTTCCAAGAGCCTCGGTCTGGTGAAGACAAACATAGAGGGTGAAAACACTACTCCTGACTTCTACTTTGGTTATCGAAAATGTTATCAGAGTAAGCTGGTGAACCACCGGAAAAGAAAACTCTGCATAATTCTATGAAATGGCAATTGTGGTAAGTTATTAAGAGTTATTGTTGCAATTTAATAGATGTTCGTTTAATAGATTCCCCCACCCTCTCCTGTTAAGTTGCTGTTTGTATTCGCCAGACCGAGGCTCTTCGACGGTTGGTCCTAACCGGGAATTCCCATCATGTCCAACTTTATTGGCTGCCAACCTGGAAGGTCTTGGAAATGGGCTACAAATTCAGTGTTCGATTTCTCCAGAATGTGGTATCGGCGCTGTAAGCGTATAATTAAATACACAAATCACGAGATTGGGCTACCTGTGAGTTCTTCCTTCCATCTTGGAGTAAAAAATGGCTGTCAATATGGCTCCCGATCACTTCAGATGTAGACAAAGTGCAGGCCTTTCGGAAAGTACTTTGGAAAATAACTATTGCTAGTTTACTTGGCGATTGGGAAGCATGAAACACTGCTTTACCGATATCGAACCACGCACTTGTGCTTCTGGAAAGACTACTAGCTCAAACTGAGGGATTATTGTACAAGGTTTGGACCAAATTACAGACAATGTATGGAGATCAGAGCAGTTTTAAGGCGAACAAAGCTCGCTTCTCGGGAAGTATAGTTTGATGTTTACCCCATGGCTCATTTTTAAGATGACTGCAACGCTATATCGGTAGGTTGTCTATTTCGATCCGCTCAACGAAGCACTAAACCTTTGAAGGACGGCAGATTTGAAAAGTTCTACATTTTCCATATATTTTCTTTTTCGGCTAGGCTGCCATTTTGGGCTTTGATACGCGCAATTTAAGCGCATTTATCATTGGGCCATCTTGTCCCAAATTGTAGAACATTTGAGAAAAAAGAAAAAAACAGCGAACTTTGTTTATATATACACCTTAATATTATGAAAAACAAGGGTGCCGAATACTTATAGGCTAACAATGTTGGTCCCAGGATCGGAGTTCGATATCGACGATATCGTGAAGTTCCATCTATCTTTAGTTCTAAAAAAACATATTTTTTATTTACTATAGCAGGCTGAGTATTACAGCTTACAGTTGGTAGGGGCATGCTTTTACTCCTCACACACTCCCCACTACCATTAACTATTTTGGACACACTACACTCGACTCACGGTTGATTTTTAAATCGCACAACGGGGATAATCTCGTGTTAAGTTATTATTGTGGTTAGTATTACTGGAAAGCTAGTCGTAAAACATGATAGAGGGAAAACAATAAATAAAATATTCATAGATTTTTTTATATAGAGGGTAAACTACGGTGGCCCATAGGTGTCACGGCACAAACCAAAACTCCACGGCACAAACCAAAACTCCACGGCACAAACCAAAACTCCACGGCACAAACCAAAACTCCACGGTACAAACCAAAACTCCACGGCACAAACCAAAACTCCACGGCACAAACCAAAACTCCACGGCGGAAGTGATTCTCACGACGGAAGTGGTATAGATGTATCCCATAATGCACTTCAGAAAACAAGGTGGCGGATGGAGGAGAGCAAGGTATCAGTCGAATTTCTATTTTACATAGGATACGAATATGAAGGAATATTGCAACCTTTAATGAGAAACTATGACATTCATGTGAGTCTTAGTACTCTTAAAAGGCGACTGAAACGCTATAACTATAATATCAAACCAAATATCAAAGAAAATGTGACCGACCATATTTGGTAATGTTCAAGCCCAAAAATAGTATATGACATCACATGAACAAAACATGTTTGAACATAAGAAGACTTGCGCTACGGCAGTCACATCACCTTAATTGCAATCAAAATAATGGTACTAGTACAATATGAAGCCAGAAATGGAAAGAGTGAGCGAAAATTATAGTAATCAAGGTAAGTTTTTAGCAGAGTTCATGAGGCTGGAGGGCAAGCATCCATATTGTACTAGCACCATTAATTTTATTTCGATTGAGACGGTTCATATGACCTCTTTGCACAAGTCCCTATTTAACTGTAACTTGAATATTTAATAAAATATATTTTCAAAACACTAAGATTACAAGTTTCACCTCCATGTAGTATTTTGTACTGAAAACAATTATTATAATTGTATGAGATCAAGTATGTCATCTAAAATTATGAGGCCCCGCTCAGGTGGTGTTATCTACTGAAGCTCAAACCTTGGTCTGCGGCATAATTCTTGACGACATACTCTGCCCCATACAATAATTATTGCTTAATATCACACATGAATCTTGAAAATTTCAGGCTGTGGCTTTGCAAAGGATTGTCCCTTGAAAAATGCAAGGAGAAAAACATGTTTAAAGTCCTCGTAGCTATTCATGTGATTTAATGGGAATGTTATTTATCTTCTACAAGCTCCCACAACTGGAAAACAAAGAGAGTGGTGTGGGTTGCGTGTAAGACAATCATGGTCAAATTTAATGTTTTCCCCATTAATCTGCCTGATCGAGTGTGCTCAGTTTGATCTGTCAGCCATCCAAAAATTCTAGCTGGGAAAAGGTCTGGTGTTTCAAACTTCTCTGCTGGTACATCACTCTGCAGCTTCCTCTTCAGTATCCTAACTATAATTCCAGGCCATTGCAGATGCATGCCCAGCGATTTCGACGCCATCTTGGATGAGGCGTGCAAAGTCCCCTAGGAACGAGTTTAGGAACGACCACTTCCGCCGTGCGAATCACTTCCGCCGTGGAGTTTTGGTTTGTGCCGTGGAGTTTTGGTTTGTGCCGTGGAGTTTTGGTTTGTGCCGTGGAGTTTTGGTTTGTGCCGTGACACCTATGGGTCACCGTAGTAAACCACCCCTTTTAAAATCCCGGATCCGCCCCTGGATAAGATATAATTCTAAGTCTAAGGACTGATCAACACACATTTTAATCATTCTCGTTTTAGTTTAACCTGTTTTTATCTTACAATCAAAAGTTTTCTCAATCAATCCGTTGCGGGGTAAGGAATTTTCTAACAACAGACACAAATCAGTTCTTTGTTTTCTTCCCGCAGGGACTAACTTGTGATTTCCACTGATTTCCATGATAAAGATCAGTTAGAGTGATTTTACTTAACCCGTGAAATAGATAGTAGCGTATTACACTCTTTTTAGAATTCTTTCGTTCTCTTTTGTGTTTATCTTGGTATTACACACTAACTAATAGTTTCTGTTTCACGGGTCAAGTAAAATCACTCTAACGTTTGCACCGCAGTGCAGCTGTTATCGACCAAAAAAATGCTGAATTGTTCACTTTTGTGATAAAAGCATGAAACTTTGCACAATTACTTCTAACCATGTAACAAACAATTTGTGATATGGATCCAAGCTAGGTTAAGCTCTGGACTCGAGATCTGCGCATGCCCTAAAATCGCCAACATGGAAACGAGGCTGAAAATTTAATTGCCTAAAAACAGGCCTTAGAGTACAAAAATAAACTTGGAACTGATATATTAGTTGCATATGTGGTATTCTGTGCTAGAAAATGTTTAAGATATGATCACGTGACCTTTCTTTGCAGTTTTACGAATTTCGCTTGGGATACCTGTGGTGGAATGTCAAACATAGATACATGGCACTAAAATTAGCACTACTGAACGCCCAGTTTTCACATGTTTCCAACCTTTACAGTGTAAGTGAATTTGTCAACCATACATTCCATGCATTTGATTATTGTATTTGCTAATCATCATCAAAATGATATTTTGCGAACCATGCACTCAACGTTTGTCTTGACTTTGCTGCATTTTACATATTTTCTTACAATCTTGCAAAGCGACTTTAAATCTCAATTTTTAAATGGTAAAAAGCTGGTGACTAGTTCCCAGGCCACAAGCAGTTTCCAAGATGGCAGCCCCCATGAGTGTGTACTTACAGTAAGGTAAGACCCTTTTTCCCATCATTGCTAGCTTACAAGTTAATAACGTTAGTAAAAAGTTTAAGTTATACCTTTGAATACTATTAATGAAGTATTTTTCAAATGATTACAATAGTCATTAACAAGAAATTGCAAAATTTCGAGAACATAGTGATGAAAGACGACAAAACCGTTCATTTCGAAGAAAGGACTTTCATCGTGTTAATCATTGTTAAGAGTAAACCAGAAATTATTTAACATGTTTCAGTTACAAATATTCTATTGAGGCGCTATGGACTGGAAGCTGTGTATCATTTGTCAAACCAAGACAGGAGAGCCTTTGCGATGCCCTGTAATTTCGAAAAGGAAAGATGTTGGAGCAAGCTATTCATCATTTGCCAGTAAAAACTTAGAAGAGTTTCAGAAGCATCGTGTAAAATTGGAGATCATTTCCGGTGTATTTTCTAATTTGCATAATATCTTGGCGTCAAATATCAAGTTTCAAGCTCATTAACTCCGAAATTTTACAGTAAACACGCGTGCAGCCGTACTTTCATAAACGTATGGCAAGATAACAGCACAAAGAAAACCAGCTTGTTGTGCTTTACGAAGGTCCACAATAAAATAGTTAACATCGAAAATCTGATGTACTTCTAAAGCCATTCAAGAGACTTAAACGTATCATGCGATTTCTCAAGGTTTTTTGGGGTCGCTGTAGGGGCCGTTTGTATGAGCCAGAACTGTAGAAGTACCCCAAATTGCCCAAGTTCGCGAGCGTTTTTCTCTTGCCAGAAGGCATTCTTCGTCAGCCATATTGGAAAATATAGTAGCCAGGCCTCCGTTACTACAGAAACCGAGCTGCTTCGTACCTAGTTTCAAGTTAAAACACGGTAAAACTCAGCCAAAGAGCGCTTCCGAGGACTGGCGACTTGGACGCGTGGGATCTGAGTCCAATATTTTTTGCGGGAAATAAAATAGTTTTCTCTCGCTTGTGAAAAATGTTCCTTCCCTGTTTCAATAGTGAATATACAAATTTTATTCGAGTTTGTTGACAAAACCAGTTTGCTAAAACAGAGAAAAGCAACAGAGTTGTTGTGTGCTTGTTCTCAGTCTTCCACACGGTCATGATCTGATTTTAGGGGCAATTGTACGCGATGGATTGGATCAGTTCCTGGAAATGTGAACGATGAAGAGCTAAATGATGGTCAGGGAATAGAGCAAACCCTTAAAGAGAGAAAGGCCAGGTGGCACAAGAAATTCTACAGGTGAAAAACTCTTTTACTGGAACATTTGCAGCCAACTCCCAGAGAGATGCAGTTCCAGCCTCACTTCTCACTTTGCTAGATATGATAATGAGAGGCCCAACGATGAAAACGGATTCAACAGAGAGCCAGGTGTGCCTTGCTGTTGCTCAGTTGCTAGTTTTTAACAGCATATCAAGATTTCGAGACAAATCTGACAACGCCTCTGGTACTACCCACCACACTCACCATGTTAAAAGCAGAGAGTGCCCGTTGCCCATTTATGTAGCCCTTAAGATCCATGGAGCGACAAGAGACAAATCGCTGATTGAAAGCTTCTATAAGTTTGGGTTGTGCATATCCTACGACAGGCCCCTTTCCATCTCTACCGACATAACAAACAGCGTTATTGATAGACAAGGACGGTGTGGTGTGCCCCTCAAAGTTACGCAGTGGTATATTTACCACTGCAGCGGTTGATAATATCGATCACAACCCGAATTTCACCAGCGCCCACGACTCATTCCATGGGACAGCCATCTCCTTGGCACAGCATCCAACCACCGAAAAGCCAGGAACAGAGAGATCCACCGATGTGTTCGATCCTGATATAAGAAGCTCAACATCGAAGAAAGTCACCCCATTGCCGTCGTACTACATTGATGTACCACCGGTAACTCTTCCCTCTTCGGACATTATTGTTCCTGACATCGGTGCTCAGTTGGTACCTGAACCAGATTCTAATGCAACCTCTGAGGAGAGTGATCGAGAAAAAGACTGGTTGGAAAACACTAGGCAACTTCTAACAGAGGAGCTAAAAGGAGCTGACATCGTGTCATGGGCAGCATACCGAGCATCCAAGTCAACACTATCATCCTACCAGCCGGCATTGCCCACTCACTCGCCATGATTGTACATGCCATCAGTGTCACCAGTGCAGCCGTGAAGTACTTGAATCCAACCCAAATCCCCGTTGTTGTGGTTGATCAGTCGTTGTTTGCTTTGGCGAAGCAAATTCAGTGGACATTGGGCGGTGCATATGATGAAGACCATGTAGTTGTCATGCTGGGAGGATTACACATTGAGATGGCGGCCTTCAAAGCACTTGGCAAGTGGGCCCTTGGAAGCGGATTGACAGAGGCGCTGACAAATGCGACAGTCGCATCGGCGGGTGTGGCAGATTCTTACCTAGCTGCAAGCCACATAACGCGAACAAGACGAGCTCTCCAAGTGACAGCAGTCAGTCTCCATATTCTAATGAGGAAAGCATATGAAGAATACAGTAAATCTGATGAGATTGACGAGCCAGTCCGATCGTTTGATGAATGGAGAAACGAGAAGATGAAGAAGTGCCCGCAGTTTCTCTACTGGGCTAATGTGCTGGATTTGGAACTTCTTTGCCTCCAACTCGTGAGAGCTTTCCGAGAGCCTGATTTTTCCTTGTATCTTAAAGCTATCCGAGAAATCCTGCCATGGCTGTTTGCTCTGGACAGCTATAACTATGCAAGATGGCTTTCTGTGCATTACCGAGACATGTGCGAGCTTCCTGTTAAGCATCCAGATGTGTATGCTAAGTTCCGTAAAGACTCCTTCGTAGTTCACAAGACGAAGAGGTTATTCTCGTCAATCGCCCTAGACCACGCCCATGAGCAAGTCAATGCTGTCGTGAAAGGTGAAGGAGGTGCTGTCGGGTTGACCGAAACTCCTGCTGCCCTGAGAAGATGGATGGTCGCTGGTCCAGAGCTTGCACGAATGGTTGGAGAATTTGAGGAAGTCATCTCTGCTAATGAGAGCCAGAACCACCTCGAGCAAAATTCAGCCATCCAAAGTGCCTTCGCTAAAGATATAGTTAACCTGGTGTCCTCTATTGACGAGCTCGGCAGTCCGTTCAAAGAGGTTGGAGAAGATCTTACAGCCCTCCACACAAAAGACATCATGGATGAAGAGGTTGTGCAGACAGTTAGAACCGCAAGACAGATAGGATATCAACAATGCAAAGCGTTCCTTAAAGAGAGACTTGACTCCTTAAAGAGAGGCTTGAGGACAAAACCAAGCTTCTAACAGACACCCTCAAAAAGAATAATCTACCCACGTTCAACACCAAAGAAAAGAAAGTTGTGTCAAAAGATAAGGCCAAAGTGATGGTGTTAAAGGAAGACTGTGCCCTGTTCTCGAGACTCTACATTGCCTGTCAAAATCGCGACGGAAACCTTGAAGATTTCTTCAAGTTTGAGAATCAGCCATGGCCGCCTTCGCTCTCACAGATGGGGCAACTCCGAGGAGGAACCAAAGCGGATCTTGTCAAGTGCTTGTTAGATAAGTCCAGCCAGTCAGTGGAGCAACCGAGAGTGGATGCAATCATTCTAGATGGAGCCGTTGTGGTCCAGATGCTCCAACCCAAAGTCGTTAGCACCTTCGACGAGTACTTCAACTCCATATTTGCGCCTTACATCGTTAGACAACTGGAAGATGTGAAGAGGCTTGACATTGTGTGGGACGTTTACAGAGACGACTCTCTGAAGAAAGCTACAAGAGAGAAGCGAGGATCAGGCCAGAGGAGGGGAGTGTTGCTATCTACCCGAATTTAGTCTGACTGGACGGGATTCCTAAGAGTTGATAACAACAAAGATGAGCTCTTCAAACTACTAGCAACCAATGTGCGTGTGTGCTAAACCAGGAAGTAAACCATGCTATTTATTATGATGTCAAAATATTAAGTTTTATTTTCAATTTCTAGGTGGTTTCGCTACAGCTTCCAGAGGGGAAGGAACTCTTCGCAACACACGGAGAGAATGTCCTGTCGTCTGAAGTCAGCGCAGATATGAGTGCTCTTGCGTCGTGCACTCACGAGGAAGCTGATTCTCGCATGATGATTCACGCACTTCATGCTAGAGCACATGGCCATCGACGAATAAAGATCCGAAGCAACGAGACTGGTGTTGTTGTGCTGGCCGTTTTCATTGCTCCAGTTCTCCCGCCAGATGAGCTGTGGATCTCATATGGTCCTTCCAGCGCATACCATAGCTATATGCCTGGGTCGAGAGAAAGCGTGTGTGTTACCGATGTTTCACGCATTAACAGGGTGTGATACGGTTTCATATTTCGGTGGAAGAGGAAAGAAGATAGCATGGGACGTGTGGAACGTGTTCCCAGAGCTCACCCCTGTTCTTAAAGCACTGCTGATGCTGCCAGAGGATGTCGATGACACAAGCATGGATGTCATTGAGCGATTTGTGGTACTCCTATACGACCGCACGAGCAGCCTCAGTAAAGTCAACGAAGTCAGGCAAGAGCTTTTCTCAAGAAAGGCGAGATCCCTCGACAGCATCCCTCCCACTCAAGCATCATTAGTACAACATGTCAAGAGAGCTGTCTTCCAAGGTGGTTATATATGGGGCCAGACCCTGTTAAAGAAGCCCACGTTACCGAGTGTCTCTAGATGGGGATGGCAGCTTGAAAGTGGTCGCTGGGTGCCTTACTGGACGACACTCTCGCAAGCCAAGGACTCCTGCTATGAACTCATTCGATGTGCATGTAAAGTTGGTTGTCGAAGGCGCTGCAAATGCCAGAAAGCTAATCTTACCTGCACTGGGTTGTGCGACTGCAGAGGTAACTGAGACTAGCTATGGGATGCCTAGAGTAGCAAGTAGAAAGGTTTAATTGACTGTGTTCAATTGCCAAGAACATCGTTGTTAATTGTTGAACAGTTTTGACCAGCTATCTCAACAGCTGAGTGTAAATACTATTGACCGCCACGTAGAGAACCCGATTAAAGACGGTAGAAAATGCTTATCAGGAAGCTATAATAGAATTTGTGGTTCCAAGCACTTACTTACGTACTTAGCCTGGAAAGCCTAAAATGCAACGTGAGGATGATGCATGGATAGACTTTAGGCGATTTCAGGGATGGAAACACGTGAAAAGCTTGTTTCTATTAATAAAATGATAAAAAAAGATAACCGGGCGTTCAGTAGTGCTAATTTTAGTGCCATGTATCTCTGTTTGACATTCCACCACAGGTATCCCAAGCGAAATTCGTAAAACTGCAAAGAAAGGTCACGTGATCATATCTTAAACATTTTCTAGCACATACCACACATGCAACTAATATATCAGTTCCAAGTTTATTTTTGTACTCTAAGGCCTGTTTTTAGGCAATTAAATTTTCAGCCTCGTTTCCATGTTGGCGATTTTAGGGCATGCGCAGATCTCGAGTCCAGAGCTTAACCTAGCTTGGATCCATATCACAAATTGTTTGTTACATGGTTAGAAGTAATTGTGCAAAGTTTCATGCTTTTATCACAAAAGTGAACAATTTTGGTCGATAACAGCTGGACTTTTTATATCTCGGGGATAATTAACACCCAGTAGGGCAGGGAGGAGGACTTGGACTCTGGCGTGGCCCAAGCTTTGTTTGACCCCTAAAAGATACCTTTCCAAAACACACAGAAAAATAAGAGTCACAGTATAGTATGGCGTATAACATGACATGTATCTAAAAATGACAAATATACGGCCATCTATTATTTTTCCGGCGCATGCAGATACCTATCAGATACCTTGATGGCTAAAAATATTGGCGTTCCATCCTAAATACCCAAAAGCGATACCAAATCCCGTAATTTTAACCCCTAAAAGATACGACGAGTTTCCCCGCCCCTTTTATATGGGAGTTCCCCCCGTCGACATGCATAACTTTCTTCAGAAAACAAATAGACAAATAATATTCAGTCGAGCGCTCGTACAAGAGTATCATCAGTGTATGACGAGTTTTCAAGGCGATACCAAAATCAGTTGAGAACATTGCGGAAGCTTCCTTTTCCTTTATAAGTTATTCTTCTCTTTACATTTGATCTTTTGATTTTGATCTTTTGATGAGGAAGTAACACAAATAGCGATCTCATTACTAGTGTTAATTGACGGTATAAAAACGGACCCGATAGAGCTGAAAATCAGACCTGAACCAAGAGCTCCAGATATAAGCCTGACACAACTCGCAAGAAGGACAAACCAAGACCGCACTTCTTCAAAATGAACACCAAGATAGTGATTGTACTCGTCGTTGTCCTGGCCGCTTCATTCATTCATTCATTCATTCATTCATTCATTCACGAAAGTGATGGTTTTCAGCCGGCGATATCTCATAAACTCGGAAAAAGAGACATGCATCTGGTAAGTATATAAACTACAGTAGTTTAGTTTTCAACCAAAGCGGCTTATAAACTAAATATTTTGTGGTTTCACCCCATTACTTACTTTTTACCTTTTTAGATAACCATAATTTTAATAACAGCAGTAATTAAATTGTGTTAAACTTGAAGATAAATCATCCGGAGAAAGGAAAAGAGCGGAAAATTTCGACAAAATAAAACTTGAGGAAGTTTCGGTATCACCGTGTATCACCGTCTTGTGATATTTTGAAGTACGTACAACACGTCTTCGAGTGGTGAACATCGTAGAGAGGAGAGATACCGTAAAATCCCGCTTATAAGCGCTTGGCTTATACGGCATCGTTTTGGAAGGGCTTATAACCGAAAGTGGTGATATCGGGAAAGGACGTACACGTATCACTGAAATTATACTATTTTTAGGAAAATCACATGATAACTCCACTCTTTGGCACCTATATTTCTCACTATATTTACACACAATTTAGTTAGTGTTTGTTAGATTCTTAGCTTTACAACAGTATTTTACTGATAAATCTGCTAAGAACGCATGCGTAATTTTAATCAACGTATTTACATTTCTAGTCTTTCTATTTAATTTTAATTAGGCTACATTATTTGTGTGTACAAATATTTTTTTTAAGTATGAAATAAATCCCACAAAAACAAAATAAAAATAATGCCCTAATATTTCAAATTTGAATTTCTATGAAATACGTTTCATGTGTCATTTATTTTACTCAGCGAAACAGCCGCCTTGACGATATGTGCAGTGCTATAGCTACCTACTGTTCAAAGAAAAGATCCCTCGATGCTGCGAGCAAGCCCGAAGATAGCCGATGATTCCAAGAAATTGTTGATTTAAAGTAACCTATAATCAAGAAACTGCCATATTTGTTCATATATTTGTTTAATTTCTGTTATAATATCGATTCGATAGTATATACGCGCGCTCTGATTGGCTAAAAAGCCATATTTTATCAGAGTATATAACATGGTTTGCCGTGTTTTTTATTGTTTTCAACTGACGGTTTCCTTTCATCGCTTCCGTAAATCTATATTATAAAACAGATAAAGAAGCCTTAAATCCATGTTTTATACTGTCATAAAACACTCTGGTCATTTGAGAACACTCGAGAAATGTTGAAAGCACGCGCCTTCGGCTTTTGCTTTAAAATTTATCTCATGTTGTCAAATGCCCATCGTGTTTTATGATAGTATAAAACATGGCTAAGGCTTCTTTATTTGTTAATTAAAAACATGTTTGGAGACCTGTAGTTTTACAAAGCTGCTAAGGTACTGCAAGCCATATGGAATAGGTGATTACAATGACGGACCGAACAATGCATTTTGAGATTTGATGGGATCTAACGCGCTCTGATTGGCTGTTTCGTGCCATGTGGCGGTCATCAAGTTCAACTGTATACCGCGCCGAATACAATTCAATAATTCACTCTTTTCACTGGTGGCCATCTTGGATTCAAAACGAGGCAATCCTTTGTTTTAGCTAGGTTAGCCTCGCACTGAGGGATATTAGAACGAGTTTAGCCTAACAAAAACAAATATTGTCTCGCTTTGAATCCAAGATAGCCACCCGGTGAAAAGAATGAATTGAAGCCCAGCACATGAGCACATCGTGGCAGAAGGAAGACGTATCGCACACACGCGCCACGTGCTATCCACTAAACACATAGGGAAGGGAAGAAATTAACGGTAGCTTGCCGTTTCTCAATGAACTTCTTCAAAATTGAGTTTGTTGCTGTATTGCAAATGACTTAATTCACCTGCCCTGTGTGGTTCCCTTATCTAGGTTTCTCCATTCACAAATCATACCCTTAAACACCATGAGCTGTCAGATCTGTCCTTGCATGAAAAGTTGAGGTACCAACTAATAACGTAAGGACCAGAAGAAAATATTTAAATTTGTCACTGATCGGGTAAAAATATGCCTAACGCCGTCGAAAGGTTTATAGAAGTTCATGGCAATGATCCTGTGTGAAGAAAGCGAGAGGTTTTTTTCCACCACCCAATAGGCGAGAGACAGTCGGTGCCAGTGGCATCCTCAGATACCCTGGGGCAGTTTGTGAACGACGGGCAAAATAGGGACGGAGGGGAAGGGGGAGAAGGAAAAGTTTTAAAAATACGACTGCGCCTGTCTCTCCCCCTCCACCTCCGTCCGTGTTTTGACCGTCGCTCACTAACTGCACATGGATATCTGAGCATGTGCCAGTGGCGGTTCTCTTGATTTTAGGAAGCGCCGCTTATGACTTGAATTCAACCCCTGATACAAATCGTTTAATCGTTCTCGTTTCAGTTTCACCAGTTTTACCTGACAATCAGAAGTTTCCTCAATGAACCGTTGCGGTGTAACGAATTTTCTTATAATGCCGGACACAAATCCAGTTCTTTGTTTTCTTCCCGCTAGGGACAACTTGATTTCCACTGATTTCCATGCCAAGTTTTAGTGAAAGATGGATATATAATTAACGCCCAGCTGTGCTGGAATGGCTATGATTTTCTTTAGCAAAGAAATAGAAATTACATTTGAAGTAAAGGCCATCCGGCTTCTAAATATAGACAGCTGCAGTTTTTACTGAAAATCATTTCTTCAACGCTTTATTTTCTTAGACCTGAAGCCAATTTATTTAACTGGTGTATTAATTAGGTATGTACTTCAGAAGTCATTATATAGACACGGTATAAAGTCTTATAGTGCGCTTTTACTTGTAATTAAAAATACAATTTAGACTGTAATATTACAATATTTCGTCTTGACGCGGGTACGTATTCTCCATGCATAATAATAAGCTATACGGGTATGTGCCACCCAAAGGGAAGCGCTACATGTTTAGTGATTTCTCTCATTAATTTCTCTTGTTATTTTGACATTCATCTTCAAAAAGATCAAAAACGAGGACAAACTACAGCGGAAAATATTATTATCGATGGTTTCACATGACGTCACGGCGGCCATGTTGGTGTACCTTTAACAATAGATTCTTCGTTAGCTTCTTTTGTTAGGTACACCAACATGGCCGCCATGCCCTTTGTCATTTGAATCTCTGGGGAACCCATCTATTGGATTAGATAACGCGATTAAAGTCAGCTTTAAGTGGTGCATCACTGAATAGGGTACAGATTTTAAGAGAAGATTACGGTCACGTAGCTTCCTTTCCCTTTGAACTTGTGATTTTGATGTTTTGATGAGGAAGTAATACAAATAGCGATCTCATTACTGGTGTTAATTGATAGTGTAGAAACGGAGCTGAGAGAGCTGGAAATCAGACCAGAACCAAGAACTCCAGATAAGCCTGACGTGACAACTCGCAAGGAGGACAAACCAAGACCGCACTTCTTCGAAATGAACACCAAGATAGTGATTGTACTCGTCGTTGTCCTTGCCGCTTCTTTCATTCACCAAAATGCTGCTATATCGGGACCTATTCCTGGTAAAAGAGATATGCAGCTGGTAAGTATATAAGAACTACGGTAGTTTAGTTTCCAACCAAAACCGCCGCTTAGAAATATTCCCTTACCCTCTACTACTTACTTTGAAAATTGGTTAAGAAAACAACGATGTTTCTTTAATTTTTACTCTTTATAATAATCATAATTTTAATAAGAGAATTTTGTGTTAAAACAGCAATTTATACCCTATCACCTGGTAAAAATGATCTGGATGAAATAAAACTTGAGGAAGCTTTCGGTATCGCCGTGACTCAGTTCTCGCCAAAATCTTGTTTGAGAAAATTCTCGCGTGCTTCGCTTGGCGGCCGTGAATAGAGTTGCTTTTCTTGTGATATTTTGATGCACGTACTAAGTAAGTACTAGAGGTAAACATCATAGAGAGCGGAGATACCATGAAATCCCGCTTATAAGCCCTGGGCTTATACGGCAGCATCGTTTTGGAAGGGCTTATAACCGAAGATGGTTATATCGGGGAAATGTGCATAACTTGGATGATACTATATCAGAAGGAAAATCACTTGATAATTCCACGGAAATTTGCGCGAGAAAACCGATATCGCCCGAGTCCTTGAATCGCATATTCCGATAAATTACGTGACGATTGATCACTTTTGTTGATATTTTGCTACTTATAAATTGCACGCGTAACCTACTCTGAATCTCAACTTCTCTCAGCCACTTGCGTCTGATTTCGCAAACGCCTAGTGCGATTCAGCTGCGACTATGCGATTCTAGTAAAACCGTTCTGAAATGCGTTAACAGTTACAAACACTACTTATTATCAACACTCTTTGGTATTATATTTATCATTATATTCAGTTACACACAATTTAGTTAGGGTAAAGTGTTAGCTTTACAACGTTATTATATCGATAATATTCTAAGAACGCATGCAGTGCGTAATTTTAATCAACGTATTTCCATTTCTTGTTTTAATTAGCCTATGTGTGGAAACATATTTTTCAACAGTATGAAATAAAACTTACTAAAATAATAAAATATTATGCCCTAATATTTTAATTTTTATGAAATAAGTTTGATATTTCATTTATTTACTCAGCGAAACAGCCGCCTTGACGCTCTGTGCAGTGCTGTAGAGACCTACTGTGCAGCGAAAATATCCCCCGATTCTGCGAGCAAGCCCGAAGATAGCCGTCGATGATACCGAGGAATTATTGATTAGACTGACTATAGTATACTATAATCAAGAGACCAACTCGGACACAAATCCAGTTCTTTGTTTTCTTCCCGCAGGGACAACTTGTGATTTCCACTGATTTCCATGCCAAGATTTAGTGAAAGATGGGTATATAATTAACGCCCAGCTGTGCTGAATGGATATGATTTTCTTTAGCAAAGAAATAGAAATTGCATTTCAAGCTTCTATAACTACAGACAGCTGCAGTTTTTACTGAAAATCATTTCTTCGTTTCAACACTTTATTTTCTTAGACCTGAAGCCCATTTAATTAACTGGTGTATTAGTTATGCACTTGAGTAGTCATTATATAGACAAGTATAAAGTCTTATAGTGCGCTTTGCTTGTAATTAAAAATACAATTTAGACTGTAATACTACAATATTTCGTCTTGACGCGGGTGCGTATTCTCCATGCATAATAATATAAGCTATACGGGTATGTGCCACCCAAAGAGAAGCGCTACATGTTTAGTGATTTCTCTCATTAATTTCTCTTGTTATTTTGACATTGATCTTCAAAAAGATCAAAAACGAGGACAAACTACGGCGAAAAATAGTATTGGATTAGATAACGCGATTAAAGGCAGCTTTAAGTGGTGCATCAAATTGGGTACAGATTTTTGGAGTTAGGTGTGAATAAGGTATGGAAATCATATATTTTGGTCTGAAATGGGGTCAGGTATTGTATTTAAACCCCTGCTGGGATTAGAAGCGATATGTCGCTGTATTTTAATTAATACATGCATTTATTATTTTATGAGCTTCCAACTTCTGAACCAGTTAAACACTTCGCGTCGATTTTTTTAAACGATGTTCAAGTCTGAACGCTGTTTATCTACTGTACAGAGGTGTTCAAAACAAAATAACTCAGAGAGACGGCAAGATTTATGCTTCTTTTCAACAAATCGGCTCTGAGATTTCATTAAATGCATCTTTATATCCTATTAATTCTTTTGCTTTCCGCTTGCGAGGAAACTAATCAGGACTGCTCGTTAATTGGCTCAAGCCTTATTGTTCCCTATTGTTGATGCCGGAAATTAGTTGAGAAGATTTACAGTCGATAGATCGTGTGCACGTGACGTCATCAAATGATCTATAACCCTGTTCTTTTAATATGATTTAGGTATCGATGTACTCAGTATTCTTTGAAAATGTTAAGTCCATACGGTGAGTCGTTATTGAGTTAGAGTATTTTGAATTTTGTGACAGCCCAGCTCAGCGTGTTTCCTAAATGTCATGGAAATCCATATATTTCTGCCAATTTAAAATGTTAGACTTGATTTAACGTTAAAAGTGATATCTAATGTGTTTTGAAGTGAATTCTAATCGTATTGCTGGGAAAAACAGCTTTATTTGTAGAATACGTTTTCGGCCGCCATCTTGGCGTACCAAAGAGGTACACCAACATGGCCGCCGCATACAAATTACACTAAAATGTTTGAATGTTATTTGTCCGACAGCTCAGATACGAAGTACTCTAATGCTCCAAAATTTCGGTCATTTATATATTTTTATCTGCTCTATACGCAACATTAAACATATTTTACTAATATCAGTCATTTCTTGAGGCAATTTTTTTGTGACGTCAGTGAGAACGATCTATAGGGATCTCTTGAGAGTGCAAACTAATTGAAACAGACCTGCGAGTGCTGCAAATCAGCTTTTCGAACACCTAGATCACTAAGACAACATTCAACCGATAAAAAACAATTCGGTAAAAATATTCATTTCAAGTAAAAACTGTCTTTAATTTGGAAGTGATTTGTCGCTGCAGATTTGAATTTGTTTTAATGATAATCCAACTTCTAATGTTTTGACGAGGAAGTAATACAAATAGCGATCTCATTACTAGTGTTAATTGATGGTGTAAAAACGGAGCTTAGAGAGCTGGAAATCAGACCTGACCCAAGCGTTCCAGATATAAAGCCGAGTGACACAACTCGCAAGGAGGATAAACCAAGACCGCACTTCTTCAAAATGAACACCAAGATAGTGATCGTACTCGTCGTTGTCCTGGCCACTTCTTCCATTCACGAAAGTGATGGTGTGTCACCGAGCATTCCTCATAAACTCGGAAAAAGAGACATGCATCTGGTAAGTATATAAACTACGGCAGCTAACTTTTCAACCAAAGCGGCTTAGAAATGAAATATTTTGTGGTTTCGCCCCACTACTTACTTTGTAAATTGGTACGAGTTTGTCTTTAAATTTTACCTTTTTAGATAATCATAATTTTAATAACAGCATTAATAAAATTGTGTTAGAAGAGAAACCTATAACTTATCATCCGGAGAAAGGAAAATCGCGGAAAATCTGAACACAATCTGAAACTTGAAGAAGTGTTTCGTATCACCGACCGTGACTCAGTTCTCGCCAAAAACGTTGCAGTCTTGTTTGAGAAAATTCTCGCATGCTTTGCTTGGCGGTCGTGAATAGTTGCTTGTCTTGTGATATTTTTAAGTGCGTACTAAGTGAGCACGTGTACGAGAGGTAAACATCATAGAGAGCGGAGATACCATAAATCCCGCTTATACGCGCTTGGCATATATAGCATCGTTTTGGAAGGTCTCAGTAACCGAAATTGGTGATATCGGGGAAGGGCGTATTACTGGGATGATACTATTTTTAGGAAAATCACTCCACTCTTTGGCACTATATTTCTCACTATATTTACACACAATCTAGTTAGTGTTTGTTTTGGATCTCCTCCACTTATAATAGCCCACTTTTCACTCTGTGAAAAGAATAAATCTAATTTAGCACGGAGCCTCGTATTGAAACCTTTGTGCGTGACAAGTAAAGCATATCGCGGAAGTGGGCTATTGCATACTTCATTTTTTTTTCTTCTTTCTTTCTCCATAATACCTCTTTATCCGTATTAAGTTAATCTTATTGTACTATAAACACAAAAAGTACTTTCTAAAGAAAAAATAAGACAGTCTAAATATGATAAGCTTTCAGCTTCTATTTAGCCTGTATTTCTTCACCGCTGAGTTTTTACTCGGGCTGCCTGTGGCAGGCACGAGTCTAAGGGTGCGTTCGATTGACTGTATTCCGGAATAAGAATACATAGAATGATCACTAAAAATCACGTTTACTGGGATTTTTTAGCCACTGCAATACTAAATGTATCCTGAATATCATATATCAGCAAGCATTTGTAGCTTACAGTGCAAAATATGCCCGAACCAGTGATTTCCAGAGACTATTCCATCTATTCCTATTCCGGAATACGGCCAATCGAACGCAGCCTAAATCTGCAGGCCGTTATTTTTGTTCTGTGCAGCAAAATTTCTGCGCATGCGTTAAATTATGCATTAATTATTGGCGCTAATAGATTTCAGTCGCCATCTTAAGATTCTGCAGACGCTAATATTCTTGTTTGAGGTACGTTTCGTAGGTTTTATGGCACATTTCATGATATTTCATTTTACTCTCGGCCATAATACATACCAACGCAAACACCGTGATCGGTAGGCCAACACTAAAATAATTTCGACCGTGTTTTTGGCTGGTTTACCGATCTCGTATCGAGACCTGTGTACGTTACACAGGCGGTATACTGAATAGCTGATTTATAGCGAAGTATACTGAGCGATTTAGTAGCAGATACATATACTGTGGTTGAGCAGCCTGATGGGTTACTATCCTCTATCGAAGTCGGAAGACATCTGAACCCCTGAACTGTGAGAGCAACACTGTCACTCGCCAACACGAAGCCAGAAATACACACTCAGCACAGAATTAATTGATGATGAGCCAAGCAATTTTCAACTCTCAAGGTAAACTTAAACAAGAAACCTCTCACGGCCGAGTTTTTTTTTCCAGAAATTAAAGGCTTCCAACAATTATAATGAGCAGACTGAAGTTTTGGGAATGAGGGTAAGCTTTTAATTAGAGACATTACTAACAGCTATTTCAGTTTATAATCTTTAATCCAACAAATACCAAGATGGACTCGTAATGGCTCATCATGTATAGCAAGAATAGCAGATAAACACAAATTGACCACGATTACAATTAACATGACTTCCAGAGAGAACCGGCGAGCCGCGGAGAAAGAGCCGCGAGGCAGCGAGCTGCGATAAAGAGCCGCAGGGCAGAAAAAACAGTAGAGAAATATAGTGATAGCTCCATCACAGGATGGACAGGATACAACTTATAATATGGTACAAATATAAACATACATTTGAGACAATCATCTATTTGTACTCGGAACCTGCAGTATAACAGAACAGCAGACTAAATTGCAAACGTGTGTTACATGAATAAGTAGTGTTTACAGTAAAAGGTCAACTATACTTTAATTTACATACGAGAAAAACAAAAATATTAAATTACATATATATATACTAGGGGAGCAGAGAATGAAAGTCACCGCGCTACCGGCCACTCCTAAAGACTGCTAATATTCAGCTAATAATTCTTCACTTTGGTTATTACTCAGAGGATTTCAAATGAAAGTGTATTTCATCTTCAATCTCATTGGGAACACAGGGCACCATCTGAAATCCGAAGAAGGGTAGTCCAAAATAAAAACTGTTCCTGGAACGCAAAATATCAAAGAAAATAACCTCCCCTGAACAACCAAGGGGCCAACAAAATTTGCATCTTGAGGAAGTCCAAATTTTTAATGGTGCTTCCTTTGGACACTGAAACAATTTTTTTTATGGGTGTACCCCTTCCTCCATAAAGATGGGACATCCTAGGGGACATGAAAACCGTCTCCTGGTGTGTGCTCACCTTAAAAGAGTGTCTGGCTGCATTGATGTATATATAGTGGCCCGAGTGAAAGCCCAGATGGGCTCTTGTTAAAAATACAATTTAGACTGTAATATTAAAATATTTCGTCTTGATGCGGGTACGTATTCTCGATGCATAATAATAAGCTATACCGTATGTGCCACCCAAAGGGAAGCGCTACATGTTTAGTGATTTCTCTTATTAACTTATCTTGATATTTTGACATTGATCTTCAAAAAGATCAAAAACGAGGACAAACCACGGCGAAAAATAGTATTGGATTAGATAACGCGATTAAAGGCAGCTTTAAGTGGTGCATCAAATTGGGTACAGATTTTTGGAGTTAGGTCTGAATAAGGTATGGAAATCATATATTTTGGTCTGAAATGGGGTCAGGTATTGTATTTAAACCCCTGCTGGGATTAGAAGCGATATGTCGCTGTATTTTAATTAATACATGCTTTTATTATTTTATGAGCTTAGTGAGCTTAGTGAGATTTTATGAGCTTCCAACTTCTGAACCAGTTAAACACTTCGCGTCGATTTTTTAAAACGATGTTCAAGTCTGAACACTGTTTATCTACTGTACAGAGGTGTTCAAAACAAAATAATAGAGAGACGGCGAGATTTATGCTTCTTTTCAACAAATCGGCTCTGAGATGTCATTAAATGCATCTTTATATCCTATTAATTATTTTGCTTTCCGCTTGCGAGGAAACTAATCAGGACTGCTCGTTAATTGGCTCAAGCCTCATTGTTCCCCCTTGTTGATGCAGGAAATTAGTTGAGAATATTTACAGTCTATAGGGATCTCTTGAGAGTGGAAACTAATTGAAACAAACGTTAACCTGAGAGTGCTGCAAATTAGCTTTTCGAACACCTAGATCACTAAGACAACATTCAACCGATAAAAACAATTCGGTAAAAATACTCATTTCAAGTAAAAACTGTCTTTAATTTGGAAGTGATTTGTCGCTGCACATTTGACATTTTTTTATGAGATTACAACGTCTGATGTTTTGATGAACAAGTAATACAAATAGCGATCTCATTACTGGTGTTAATTGATGGTGTAAAAAAGGGGGCTGAGAGAGCTGGAAATCAGACCTGAATCAAGAGCTCCAGATAAGCCTGACACAACTCGCAAGGAGGACAAACCAAAACCGTACTTCTTCAAAATTAGCAAAATGAACACCAAGATAGTGATCGTACTCGTCGTTGTCCTGGTCGCTTCTTTTATTCACCAAAGCGATGCTTTTTCCGGAAATGTTGAAAGAAAAGGCATGTACCTGGTAAGTATATAAACTACGGTAGTTTAGTTTTCAACCAAAACCGCCGCTTAAAAATATATCCTTGCCCTCTACTACTTACTTTGAAAATTGGTTAAGAAAACAACGATGTTTCTTTAATTTTTACCCTTTAAAGTATTCATAATTTTAAAAACAGTATTTTGACATTTCGATGCACGTACTAACTAAAGTCAGTGAACACGTACACGTACGAGAAGAAAAGATAGTAGAGAGCGGAGATATCATACCATCCCGCTTATAAGCCCTGGGATTATACAGCATCGTTTTGGCAGGGTTTATAACCGAAGGAGGTGATATGAGATGATGCTATATATAGGAAAATCACATGATAATCCCACGGAAATTTGCATGAGAAAACCGATACCACTCGAATCCTTGAATCCCACAGTTCCGACGTGACCATTTATCAATGTTCAGTGTTGATATTTTGCTACTTATAAATAGCATGCGTATACCTTACTCCGAATCACCACTTCACTCATGCAGCCAATCTGCATCTGACTTCGCAAACGCCTAGTGCGATTCACCTGTGACTAAAATATATTCACTCTTCAGTCTTTGGCACTATATTTCTCACTATATTTACACACAATTTAGTTAGAGAAAGTCTTAGCTTTACAACATTATTATACTGATAAATCTGCTAATAACGAATGGCGTAATGTTAATAAACGTATTTTCATTTCTAGTCTTTATTTTTAATTTTAATTAGCCTACATCTGTGTTTAAAAATATTTTTTTAAAGTATGAAATAAATCTCAAAAAAAATATATTAAATGCCCTAATATTTCAGTTTCTATGAAATACGTTTCATGTGTCATTTATTTACTTAGCGAAGTAGCCACCTTGACGCCCTGTGCAGTGCTGTAGAGACCTACTGTTCAGAGAAACGATCCCTCGATTCTGCGAGCAAGCCCGAAGATAGCCGATGATTCCAAGAAATTATTGATTAGACTGACTAAAGTAAACTGTAATCAAGAAACTGCCATATTAAAACAATTCAACTCATATTTGTTCATATATTTGTTTAATTTCTGTTAAAAACACGTTTGGAGAACATGAGGAAATGACAAGCGTGTAGTTTGACAAAGCTGCTAATGCACTGCAAGGCAGATGGAATAGGTGATTACAATGACGGGCCGAACAATGCATTTTGCTATTAGCTGAGATTTGATGGGATCTAACGCGCACTCTGATTGGCTGTTTCGTGCCATGTGGCGGTCATCAAGTTCAACTGTATACCGCGCCGAATACGATTCAATAATTCACTCTTTTCACTGGTGGCCATCTTGGATTCAAAACGAGGCAATCCTTTGTTTTAGCTAGGCTAGCCTCTCACTGAGGAATATCAGAACGAGTTTAGCCTAACAAAAACAAAGGATTGCCTCGCTTTGAATTCAAAATGTAGCCACTGGATGAAAAGAATGAATTGAAGCCCAGCACGTGATCACATCGTGCAGAAGTAAGACATCTCGCACGCACGCGTCATTGCTATGCGCTAAAGTCATAGGGAAGAAATTAACGGTAGCTTGTTTCTCAAGGAACTTCTTCAAAATTGAGTTTGTTGCTGTCTTACAAATGACTTAATTCACCTGCCCTGTGTGGTTCCCTTATCTAGGTTTCTCCATTCACAAATCATACCCCTAAACACCATCCGCTGTCAGATCTGCACTTGCATGAAAAAGCTGAGGTATCAATCAATAACGTGAATAATCGCTCAATGTTTGCTTTGTGTGCATCGAAAATATCTTCCGGATCGAGACTGTTATCAGACGTGCCTTGATCGCTTGCTGGAGTTCGGTTGGTCTAAGTCGTCCCAGGATTGTCGCTGTGCAATGAGCAAAGCTAAGTGTCTGAGAAAAAAAAATCAACATCAAGCTCGTCGGATGGTTCTAACCTCCGGATGTTGACTCTGGTTTCCTTTGGTTGTACTTAGTTTCATGAATACGTTGACGCTCTCTGCTTCAGCGACGGCACCATCTATGGCTCTATGCTCTGCAAGCTTCGGCACCACTGGCTTGGCCCCGGTTTTTTCTACAGGCGCTTCATTGGAAAATTCAGCATCTGTTATGTTCAGCTTGATTCAGCCTTTTGTTGTGGGACCGGGGTACTCGCCAATCCCATCCAAACTCGTTTCCTAGATCGTGTCTGGCAAATACGTTGACCTGAATGACTTGCTGCCAGTCAACTTTGTTCCCATTACAGATTTGGAGCCACATTTTATATGCTCGATGGTCGCTTGGTATTAACAAGCTAACCAAAGTGACAGAAGCACCGCTTTGAGGACATTGGGAGCAGGGCTGAGGCTTTTACGGTCTTCTGTCTGGTCCTCACCTCCTACTATCCTCACCGTTGGTGGGATCTCTTATAGTATAAGTTACTGATCATTCGCACTTATAGGCACTTTAGCGGGCGGGCTTGGTGGGCGTATGATCAAGATTTTCGGGAGCATGCTGCAGCGACGTAACTCACTGACTGGTCCCAGCTGAATGTCCAGCTGTATAATTTTCAGACAGCTGGGGCGGCTCCCAGCCTGCTACAACCGTATGCATATCTTGGAACCGTGGTCACTGCGCATCGCCTCCTACTCCCTGCCGCTATAGCTACGCCCACCGGTGCACGAAGTGCTGGGGCTTTCACCGCAAGATAGAGTGTCCTGATGTGCAGTCATTGCTGAGAGCGTGTCGCTCCACTTCGCCCGCGTCCACTCGTGCCAAGCATCGAAAGCACTGATTGTGTCCGCGACCTCCTGCCTTGAGGACGGCGACGGAAAGCAGTGCGGTGGCCCCGTCAGGGCCTACATTTTACAGTTGCATGCGCTATAGGGACACAGACGGCTCCTCGTTTGTTCCTGTTTTGTTGTTGCGTTAATCGTTGCGCTCTCGTTGCCATGACACTAGTTGCCTGCTCTCCCAGTGATAGCATATGATACCATTTGTTGTTTGTGTTAATAACATTGTGATTTTCAGTCCGGCGTTGTCCCGGTCACAGACCGTTCACGCGTTGCGGATGCCTTGTTGTTGCGCTCATTGCTTTTACAATTCCTGCCTGAGAATCAATTATTATGATTACCTTGCTGAAGCCATACAGTTGGGCATAAGTTCGTGTCAGAGACAGCAGTCTAATAGTAAATCGTTGCGCTTCGTTGCCATGACACCTGTTGTTGTTGTTGATCCCACAGTGATAGCCTTTGACAATGATAGCTATCTGTTCTGCTTGGCACAATCACTAGTGATTGTGCCAAGCAGAACAGATAGCTATCATTGTCAAAGGCTATCACTGTGGGATCAACAACACTGACTGTGTCGTCCGTTGTGGGTGCCTTGTCATTGCGCTCGTTGCTTCACACTAGGTGCTTATGAATTAGTTATTATGACAACCCGATTGAAGCCATGTATTTCGCGCGTGAGTTCGTGTCTGAGACAGCCGCCTCCGTCTTGCTAGAGTACCCCCAATTAGTATCTTGGACATAGCAGGGCCATTCATGTCGCGCTACCCTTATCCCCCACCCCCGGCTAGCAAGCCCTGACTAGAGGTGGATCGATGGTTCGAATTTTGCGTAGTAGGTTGCCAATGATCACCGCAGTTTTCTTGGCACCGACTATGGCCCAGGTCGCCTTCGGGACAAGTTTTATATAGAATTAGCTATTCTTCCTGTGATAACAAGTGAGTGCTGGAATATCTCGAATCGTGCTGCTGATGCCTCAACTTGTTCCCTTTCAGCTGGGCACCACCCCGTTACGAGCATCACGCCTCTCAAGGCTAATAACTTTGCATTGGAATTACGAAGTCACCCTGATCAGCTTCGAGTTTCCTATGTCCGTAACGGAATTCGCCAGGATTTTAAGTTGGGCTTTAACTCTACACCCTTTCTACATTCAGCCAAGCGGAATAAAAAGTATGCTTATGATCACCCCGAGGCCAGATGATTGACGCGTACTTGGAAAACGAGGTGTCGTTGGACAGGGTAGCGGGTCCCTTCTCGCAGCCCCCTGTCCCAAAATTGCACATCAGCTTCGGGATCATACCGAAAAGCGGCCAACCGGGGAAATGGCGTTTGATTGTGAACGATGGAATAAATAGTGATTAGTTTTCTCTCCAGTACATCAGAGTTGGTGACATAATCAGAATGGTTAGCAAACTCGGTAAGGGTGCACTTATCGCTAAGTTCGATGTTCTTTCCGCTTATCGCAACGTAGCTATTGATCCTACCGACTGCACTCTCCTAGGCATGAAGTGGTGTGGCAAGTACTTTCGTTTGGTCTTCGATCTGCGCCGTTTATCTTTGACTCGTTTACGTCTATAGTGGAGTGGATTTTAATTAACAAATACCAAGTGTCGGATCTTGTCCACTATTTAGATGATTTTATACTGGAGGTCCTCTCAATTCGTTGGTTTGCGCCGTCAACTTGAACACTGCACTCAAAGTTTGTACTAATCTGGGTCTTCCTCTCCACCCTTACAAATATTAGGGCCCCTCCACTACCCTAGTTGTTTTGAGCATTGCAATTGACTCAGTGAATTTGAGCGCTCGTCTCCCCAAAAACAAACTCTTAAAGTTGCGTTCGCTTTTCGACTCTTGGGGTAGCCGTCAGTGGTGCCTTAGTTAGGAACGAACTAGAATCTCTCATCGGTCACTTGCATCACGCAGCCAAAGTCGTGTGGCCGGGGAGAACTTTCCTCCGTCGCATGATAAACTTGTTGTGCTGCTTTAGGAACGGCAATCCTAAAGACTCATTCGAAAAATGGCGTCCAATTTAATTAACTATTGTTTAGTACTGACTAGCCTCGCTTACACGGTCAAAAGCTTTTGTGTGTACTGACTAGCCTCGTGTTCACGTTACCAGGACAATAGCTTTTTAAATTGGACGCCATTTTTCGAATGGGTCTATTCGCCTCAACTGGGAATTCCATCTGGACCTTAATGGTGGTAACAGTTCATCGAATTCTGGAACGGTGTGAGTTTTTGGCCCTACCCTGGCATGACAGCAGATGCCTCGATGGAGGTCATGTCCGATCCGGCCGGGACCTCAGTCTATGAGGCCTACTATATATAACCAAGAGTGGTTCAACGGCCTTTGGTTTGCCTCCCAAAAGTCTCTCTCAATAGCCTACGAAGAGTTTTTACCCGTCGTGATTGCGGCCCACGTGTGGGGCCACTATTGGTTCCAGCAACATGTCTTGTTCAGGTCCGACAACGAAGCGGTTGTTGCTATCCTCAATTCAAGAACATCCGAGGCTCCTTGCATCATGAAGCTCTTGCGCAGTCTCCTTATGGCACCAACACAATTTCACTTTACATTTTCGGCGGTACACGTTCCAGGAGTTCAGAACCCCATTGCTGACGCTCTTTCTCGTTTTCGTTGGCAGGAGTTCCTGCAGCTGGCACCCTGGGCTCGACCGTCGCCAACTCCTATCCCGTGCCGACTACCAGAGGATCTCACGTTGCCACTTTAGAGATGCGATGCCGGGACCGTCTTATGCAGGGTTTAGCTCCGTCCACACGCCGCTCGTATGCTAGCGGCCAAAGGCAATGCATCGACGTTTGTACTCGGCTCGGTAAAATACATCCCAATGGTTCGGTTTGTCCAGCGGAGGAATGGACGTTGTGCTTATTTCGGCTACGTTTCTCTCGGACTTTATCCAACATTCATCAATCAAAGTTTACCTGTCGGCCGTGCGCGCACATTGAGCAGGGTGATCCAGACCCCTAACTGAATTGCTTTAGGCTTGAAAGGGTGGTTAGAAGAATCAAACGCGTGCAAAGCGTAAAATCTACCAACCGTTTATCTATTAAAGATGGCATTATGCTGACGATCTACAGGCATCTCGATCTTACCCTTCCGGATCACAAGTTGGTTTGGGCAGCTTGTTGTTTAGCTTACTTTGTTTTTTTACGTTCCTCGGAGTTTACAGTTCCTTGTTTCAGTAGCTACTCGCCGGCTATACACCTAAATGTGAAAGACATAACTGTAGATTCCTCGACTGATCCTGGTTGCATTCGCCTGAACATCAAGGCCTCCAAAACGGACCCGTTTCGGAAGGGGTGCTGTGTTTACATTGGTAGGGCCAAACGTCCTTTATGCGCAGTTGAAGTTGTTCTGTCCTACCTGTCCATCAGAGGCGACTCTCCAGGTCCGCTTTTTCTGTTGCAGACTGGTCAGCCTTTAATCCGCGTTCTGCGCACAAAATTGTTAAAGGGATATAATGGCTACAGCGAATATCCAGGGGAACTATTCCAGTCACAGCTTCCGTATCGGCGCTGCTACAGTAGCTGCTCGTAATGGTATATCTGACCACTTGATTCAGACGTTGGGTCAGTGGTCTAGCAGCGCTTATAAAGGCTATATTAGAACTCCTGTGGAAGCTTTAGTTGCGGCTTCTGTTCAGCTGTAATAATAATAATATTGCTTTATTTATCGAGGGTAACACTTAATATCATACAGATAATATACACGTGGCCCTCAACATAAAGAAAATAAATAAATAGATTATTAATAACAGTAACAACTAAGCACTAATAAAGACAGTTTCAAATTACAATAATCATTGGAAGCAGTGAGGTTAACCTGCATAGTATGCGTTCAACTTGAATGAGAATGAATCTCTTGAGGCTGCTTGTTTTAGTTCAGTTGGTAGTTTGTTCCATAGAGAAGTAGCGCTAAAACTGAAAGTTTTCTTGCCAAAGGTTTGCTTAACCTTTGGTAGCATAAAGTTATGGGCAGCGTTCCTTGTGTTAAGCGAGTGTGTGTCTTTCAGCAATTTGAATTTATTTCGGACGTATTCAGGCGTTTTACCATTAAGGGTCTTATACAACAGCATTAGTTTGAGGCGTTTTACTCGTTCAGGGAAAGGAATTATGTTCAAGTCCTTAAAAAGCGTCAAAGAAGGGGTATCCCATGGGGCATCTAATAAAATTATCCGAGCTGCTTTTTTCCGCAGGCGGACCATAACTTCCCAATTCGCTTGAGAAGTTGTTCCCCACATTGTGGATCCATAGTCCATGATGGGCTGGACGAGTGTGCTGTAATATAGTATTCTTGCTTTTGGTGTTAGAAACTTTTTTATTCTTCTGAGGAGGCCGAGTCTTGCCCTTAACGTACTCGATGTGGGTGTCCCAAGAAAGGCTAGTGTCGAGATAGATCCCAAGTAATTTTGTGTTTGTAACTGATTCAATTGTAGTATTGTCGTTGAAGGCTACAAGCAGGTTTTTGTTTTCCTTCTCTAGTTTACGCCATTTCGGTTTGCTGCAAATTATCATTGATTTGGTTTTGTTACAGTTGAGTACCATTTTATTCTCACTGGCCCACTTTGTTATTGGCTTCAACTCAGCCGTTAGAGTGGCTTGAACCTTCTCTAAGTTTGGACCTGTTGCTAACTGAGTGGTGTCATCAGCATAGACTTCTACGCTGCTGTTGGAAACGTGAAGTGGAAGGTCGTTGATGAAGACAATGAACAGAAGAGGACCTAGTATTGACCACTGAGGGACTCCTGAATTCACGGGTAGAGAGGAGGACAGCTGTCCCTGAATAGCAACTTTCTGTGTTCTATCGGTAAGGTATGAACTGAACCAAGCAAGAGTTGACTTCGAGAGACCATAAATTGCCAACTTTTTGAGAAGCATATGGTCAACAATATCAAATGCCTTTCTATAATCAATCAGAGTCAGTCCAGATATGAGTCCATTGTCCATGTTCATGAGTAGGTCGTCAACTAATTTGATTAAGGCAGTTTCGCACGAGTGAAACAGTCTAAATCCTGATTGGTGTGTGCTGAGAAGATGATACTCTGTGAGGTATGCATATAGACAAGTGTGAACGTGTCTTTCAAGTATCTTGGAGATTACGGGTAGGATACTTATTGGTCGATAATTGTTCACATTTAAAGGATCGCCGGCTTTGAACACTGGACTAACTCTGGCCAGTTTCCAAGGTAAAGGGAATTTTCCTGTACGTATGGCCATGTTCATTATCTTAGCCAGGGGCGCTGCGATGGCCGGGGCTGCAGCTCGCAACAGTTTAGCGCTAATTTCATCAAGACCTGTTGCTTTGTTTACATCGAGTTTACTGAGATGCTTAGCAGCTATCGTAATAAAGCGCCTGTATTATCGTTCACACTACGCCTTCGTGCTTGACTTGGGGTGCTTGGTTCAGTTGTGGTCGGAGGTCCATGACAGCCTGACCACAGTCTCTCCTTCCAAGCGCCTCGGTCCCCTTGGCGGGGAGCTGTGGGCCAGTTGCCATGGTTACCTCGGGAAGTGATTGGGCGGGCAACTGGCACGTGCCCCGGTACCTAACCCCAAACTTATCAATTGACGATGGGTTTTAAATGTGCTTGAAAGAAATTTAGGCGAAGTTAAAACCGATCGAGTCAATGCCAGCGCTGATCAGCGGTCTTCCCCATCCAGGAGCTTCGGAGGCTCCCGTATGTGCTTCAGGGCTTACTGACATGCTTCTTGCTTTGGCGTTGGAAGCAGTTGTTCGCTCGTTGCTCGATAAATTGCTCCCACCCTCCCACATCAGGATTGGGTAGGTATGGCTTAGGTAAGTATTCCACTGATATCAGTCTGACGGGTACCGGGCGGGGACCTGTGGCCCAGTTGCCATGATTACCTCGGGAAGTGCTTGGTCGGGCGACCGGCACGTGCCCCGGTACCTAACCCCAAACTTATCCGGTTAGACTTCACTGTTTTTAAAGTCGTATCCTATTGGACTTCACTGATAAAGAATCCCATTGTTTTAGGGTTAGGGTTTGTATTGTTTTAGGGGTAGGCTATTGTTTGGGTAACCAATAACATTTCAGGTTGAAAACGGTGAAGGCAAAATTGCAAGGTATGAGTTCAAAATATTTCCATTTCCCCCCTCTATTATACTTAAAACATTTCGCAATCCCCGCTATCATTCATCAAAGATTTTTGTAAACCCCTCCTCCAACCATCACCACCATCAGGGTGACACTCCTCGCATATTTGATACATTCCAGCATGCTTCATAGTGAGGTATATATAGAGTATGGTACATATTTGTATAAAATATTGATGCATTTTTATTTGTCATATGACAACAACAACAAAACAACTCCAGTTTCTCATATCTCTGTAGAATGGATATACAGTATGGAATAACTAACAATTTATATTTTTAACAATATTAAACTGTAATAAGCTCATTAAATCCATTTATTTCCTAGATATTAAACTAGAAGAGTGGGTCTGCAGAGATCCACCAAGTACATCAGACGACATTGAGTGATACAAATAACAAAACAGATCAACTTGAGATAGCAGTATCTCTTACACGTATTAATTTGTCAACATTGTTTTGTGCCTCCCTTAATTCCTTCTTTTTGCTACTCTTAGCTTGTTGGATTTTTCTCTGTTTCTAACAGTTAATTTAAATATGTCTTTCAATTTCTTAAATGTTTTTTCCAATTTCTTGAATGTTTTTTCCAATTTCTCAAGATTCACTGAAAGTTTTTCCTTAAATGATCTCAGTTCTGCCACTGAATGGCTGTGATAATATTCATTTTGTTCATCATCGTGTTATTCTAGTAGTTTTATAAACCCCACTCCCCGTCCCCCATAAGCTTCCCGTAAATTTCATGACTAACCCTACGACGCTTCCCAAAACAACTTAACCCCCCACACACAATCTTGCCGACCCCCCTCCCCTGCCCTAATAAATGAAAGCCCCTAAAGGCAGCTTTAAAGTGCCTATAACACGAACAATTATTTTTTTATATCGATTCTGTAGCGCCCTGACTAAGAATTCGAAAAAATAAAAGTGAAAAACTAAACTTCGACGCTTTTAGTGGCGTCAAAGTTAGGGGAAACATCCGTTTTGGGCTTCCTGTTTCCAGTTGGAAGTCTCTTGGTGAGGGCCTGGAGTTGTGACGTTAATCGGACGTCATTTTACTACAACTACCAGAATCCTTTGCACGGTTTCTTTCGTTCCTCTAATTTAGTCCATTGTCTTGCTATTCTCAAAGGAGCTGGGAAACCTGAATAAGAAAAAGAATTCAAAAAGGAAAAATTTTCTATTATAGACCCATTCGAAAAATGGCGTCCAATTTAATTAACTATTGTTTAGTACTGACTAGCCTCGCTTACACGTTCAAAAGCTTTTGTGTGGACTGACTAGCCTCGTGTTAACGTTACCAGGACAATAGCTTTTTAAATTGGACGCCATTTTTCGAATGGGTCTATAGTCTAATCAGTATGAAATAAACTCCATCACAAGAAAGAGCACATCGAAATTAGTAAATTTACCAAGTTTGGTGACATTTCTATTGCTGGCTTTCACTTGACGTCATAGCCGCCATGTTGGTGCCTCCTCGTTAGCTTCTTTTGTTGGGGCACCACCATGGCCGCCATGCCCTTAGTCATTTGAATCTCTGTAGATTGAGTGAAAACCAACAATAGGTGAAATTAGTTATTGCTGGTTTTCACTCAATCCCTATAGAGATTCAAATGATAAAGGGCATGGCGGCCATGTTGGTGCACCTAACACCTAACAAAAACGCTAACTAAGAATCTATTGTTAAAGGTACACCAACATGGCGGCTATGACGTCACGTGCAAACCAGCATTAATATTATGCAGGGCAAATTACGATCCAGAAAACAACATTATTTTAAGCGCGCGTAGGCGGCGTTTGTAATTTCACATTACGCGTGAAATTTCAAGTTGAAATTAGGGATTCATTTGTCCTCTATGGTATTACATTGGATATTTACCATTTAGAACATGGTCACATCCATTCGACCAATCAGCGTTCCCAATTTCAGCTATCTAAATCGCATAGTTAAATAATTAGTATTCTCTATATAGAGAATACTAGTAAGACTATGAAACAATAGAAAACAATAGCCTTATTAGTATTCTCTATATAGAGAATACTAATTACTCCCCTAGTCTAGACCCTGTATATTATTTCGAAATGTTCAGAGTTTCTTACAGTAGTTGGCAATAATTTCAGAAAAAAATGTCTAGTGGATGTGACCAAATTCTAAGACGGTTAGATAATGAACACTCAAGTTCTATGTGATTTAGAGTGCCTCGCATTTTAGATAGAAAACCACTCGAGCTAGCGCGCTCGTGGTTTTCTATCTAAATGCTCGGCACTCTAAATCACATAAAACTCTCGTGCCATTATCTAACCCTTACGTAGTGAGCTTTCAAATGGAATTGGAAAGACGTCTTAGGGCGGAGCGGTCATTAATTACTGGGGAGAGGGCCGGTAAAATATTTAAAACGAGGACCCAAAAATGTTGGCCTTCCCCAAAACATCAGCCCAAAAAATCTTGGCCCTCTCAAAAACATAAAAAAATGACGTCTTTTTTTGAACAAAAGAGGAAAGCATTTCTTTTGTTTTACTCCGAAAACCTCGTTATCAAGCAGAATATTTGAGGTCTCGAACGTTGTCCATTAGCAGCATCCAGCACGCGCTGATTAGGCTTAGCCACAAGTTGCTCGAAATTTCCTTAAAAGTTGCCCCAAAATTCCTAAAAAGTTGCCTGAAAGTTGCTCATTTTTCTAAAAAGTTGCTCAAAAGTTGCTCGTTTTCTAAAGAAAGTTATTTAAAAACTACTGCTTTTTCATTATTTTTTTTACAACGCAACTACTGTTGGCGAAGTACAAATCATATCAGTACAGTAGTCATATAAAGCATGTGCAATTATAAATGTGCAATTTCATTTGTGATCTTGCAAAATCAGAGTACTATAACACAAGGCTACCATCAAGTCTTTTGCTGACTACCATGCACTTTACAGACCGTAGCATCTAACAAAGGCAACTAATTACTTGGCAAACTGTTTAAGCTACACTGTAACAATCAAAGTTTTTCTCATAACAAAGTCTTTCTAATAGTCTTTCTCTCAGTATCAGTAGAAAAACTGTATTCATTGTTTTAGTAGACCCCAAATCAGTCAGTCTTCTTTAAGCAAAATGGATACTGTCAGACTTAAACCTTTCAGATCAAGATCTTTTTTCGCTGGTTTCCATTGTAACACAACATTACAGATGCTTCAAGGGTTTCCTCAAGTGCATTCTCCTGTTGCTGAGGGAAGAAATGCTTCATGATACTGAAAACTCTTTCAGCAGAGGCAGAACATGGCTGCACTAGAAGGATTTTCTGTGCAGCAGATGACCAATTAGGCAGAGTAACTTCATGCCTTGCCCACCATTGCACCTTCTCCTCTTCGGTTTCTGTTGGTTGTACACCGTCAGAAATTGCCAGATAACGGGGAAGCTCAGCCGTAAGACCAGTAATAACTGCATCATTGTCGAGGAAACTAAAGTTCCTCAGCTCTTGCACAGATGCAGCGTTTGGCCGAAGCTCAAAATGTTTCCCAACATTGTCGATTGTGTGTGAAAAGCAGGTGACATCGAGCAGCTGAGGAAAATAGAATTGCACTTGCTGTAATGCTGCTCGGTTGATAGCTGCCCCATCTTTCATGGCAGCTAGTACAACCCCAGGGTGAATTCCAAAATCAACGGCCAAGGACTGGATCAGGCACTGTGCTAGCTCATTTGCTTTTAAGCTCTTTGCCTTTAATGCTTCTTTCTCTTTCTCGACAGATGGGATCAACTCTCTCAGGTGACTCTGGGTAGTCAGCCTGTGTTCATACTTTTCCAGGAATGAGCGCAGGCGATCAATTTTTGACAGTGGTATTCCAGCTGACAGAAAGCTTGCAACCAAATCAAATCGGAAGACTCTCATGTCTTCAGGCAACGTTTCACCCTTTGGGTTGTTCTTCTGGTCGTTTTTCTTGAGAAATTCCAAAATTGATTGATCTTTCTTCTTGGTTTTTATATAGCTTTCTTGGCTTGTACATGCTTTACAGAAGCATGTACATGTACATGCTTGATAACAGTGCTTTTCGTTTTGCTTATTGTTTCCTTGCAGGCATCACATCGCAGCTTATTATAAGTAACAGTTAGATATTCGCCTTTGTTTTATTTGACTCTTTGCCACGCGTTCACATTTGTTGGGTCTTTCTCGCCACGCGTACGACGTTTCCTGTCCCCTGAATTCGTCTGTATTTTACGTTTTCTTGCTATAGAAGCCTTCTTGGACTCACTGAGATTTGCTCCAAGCTATTTGGCTTTTCTGATCGGGTCATTTTCATTCGAAGAAGAGTAGTCAGAGTTGGAATTATTAATTTCGTCCTTTGATTCTGAGTCTGAGCTTTCGATGTTTGTCGCCATTTTGAAAAACGTGTTCTGACCTCAAACTACAGGTAGCCCAACCAAGGTGCCAAAGGAGAAAGAAAGAGAAGTGTTTTCTATGACCATTAATTTTCGTATAAGGATAAAAATCGCGGTTTAAATAGCTTTTAATTTGCAAAAAGTTGCTTAAAATTGAAGTAAAGTTGCCCCAAATCCCAAAAAAATCAAAAGTTGCTCCAAGTGTCAAAAGTTGCCAAAAAAGTTGCCCGAAGAGTAAAAAGTTGCCAAAAAGTTGCCGAGCAACTTGTGGCTAAGCCTAGCGCTGATTGCTGGTTAAGGGACATTTCGATTGAAGTAGCCTAAAAATATTGTAAAAGTTTCATTGTTAAAACAGGCGCCCAAAAAATTGTGACCCTCCCCAAATCGAAGCCCAAAAAATCTTAGCCCTCCCCCTAAATTTACCGGCCCTCCCCCCCCCCCCCCCCCCCGGTAATTAATGACCGCTCCCTCACTACCGTACATACACGTCACAGGTCACTAGTCTCCAGGCCCCCAAAGGGAATTGAAAACTAACGGTTTTAGCCTCTCATTTTTGCTTTAAGTTCTAAAGAATAGTTTAAAGTTTCAATCAAAAAATAATAATTTTGGGGGTTATAGGCACTTTAACACTGAAATAACACTATTACTGATTTGTAATTTGCACTGAAATAACACTATTGCTGATTTGAAACCAATCCCCATAGATTCAAATAACAAAGACGTGGCCTCCATGTTGGTTGAATCAAACTAAGAAATATTTTATAGAACAAGGAATCTTTCAACCTCGTCCCCAGGGTCTTCTCGGTCAGATCCAAGATGGCGGCTACTCCGAGAGAAGACCGTGGTAAACGCTGAATCACGTGATCAAAAATCTTCAGAAATCCTGGAGATTTTAATCACGTGATGTGGGCATCCAATATGGTGGCCAAGCTAAATATGGAAATGTAACACGTGCCTACAAACTATAGGTATCCCAATCCGGATCGAGTGAGCGAGATGCGATTAACGGTATTTCCACGCGGCGTACGATGTAGTGAAAACAGGTCTGCTAATCGGCTCGAAATGGAGTTTACTTGGATAAAGAAACAGTGGAACGGTATCACGATGCTACCACGATGTATCTAAGCTAGAAGAGAATCCTAAAAAGCCGTTCATTTTCCGTTAGCGTTGAAGCGAAGCAATCGATAGCACATGCTCGGGTTAAACGGCTTCTCCTGGCTTTCCCACTGATGAAACTTACCAGAAAACTACCCAGTAATACACTTCATCTATTGCTCTACCCACACAACGTGTTTTAAGGTTATATAAAATCGTTTTTATGATAAAATTTGAGAAAATTAAACTTTATACGAATCATCTCCGTGGTCTCAGCCCGTTTGGCCAATACAAAGCATTGTTAGATAACCTTTGCGTCATAACCGAAGAGCCAATCAGAATTCGTCGTAGTTCGGCCTTTACCAGGGTCTTCAGTCTCGGAGTAGCCGCCATCTTGGATCTGACCGAGAAGACCCTGGTCACGAGGATGGGAATCTTTTGTAAACGTCAACCAAGATGGCGGCGATGACGTCACGTGAAAACGAGCAATGTGGATTGAATTCAAGGTTCAATATATGGTTGTTGACCGGTTCAATTACTATATATTCATATAACTGATGAAAATTCAATTCTGGCGCCACATTTCCCTGCTGAATATTCCCTTCCCGTGCTTTGAATTACTTTATTGTTCAACCGGTCTATATCGGAGATAAACCCTATGAATAACGAAGAAAACCGTGTCAAATGTGAACTATATTTCCACACTCAGTAGGAAAGATTATGACAATCGGGCCAGTGGCGGTTCTTTTGAGTAGTTTCGGATAGCGTTGGTTATGACTTGAATTCAGTCCAATGAGATAACTGAGATATAAGTCTAGTGACTGATACAAATTTTAATCATTCTCATTTCAGTTTTAAAACCAGTTTTTACCTACAATCAGAAGTTTTTTTAAGTCAACCGTTGCGGGGTAACGAATTTCCTAATAATAGACACAAATTCAGTTCTTTCTTTTCTTCCCGCAGGGACAAACTGAGATTTAATTCCACTGATTTCCATGAGAAATATCAATTTACGTTTGCACGCGATCTTACAAGATCACGAAGACAATGAACTACATCAAAACAATACCCTGAAATACAAAGAACCATAACCCCAGAATACAGTGAACCACAGCAAAACAATACCCTGAAATACAAAGAACCCTAACCCCAGAATACAATGAACTACAGCAAAACAATACCCTGAAATACAAAGAACCCTAACCCCAGAATACAATGAACTACAGCTGCAAAACAATACCCTGAAATACAAAGAACAGAAAGAACCCTAACCCCACAATACAGTTGTTCATTGTCCTGAATTTCAGGATGTTGATACACCCAGAAAGACTCCGATAGCAGTTGAGACGATTATATACAGTACCTTCCGTTTCCTTTCTTAGTTATTTCTTCTCGTTAAATCTGATCTTTTGATTTCGATCTTTTGATGAGGAAGTAACAAAAATGGCGATCTCATTACTAGTATTAATTGACGGTATAAAAACGGACCTGACAGAGCTGAAAATCAGACCTGAACCAAGAGCTCCAGATAAGCCTACAAAACTCGCAAGGAGGACAAACCAAGACCGAACTTCTTCAAAATGAACACCAAGATAGTGATTGTACTCGTCGTTGTCCTGGCCGCTTCTTTCTTTCACCAAACCGATGCTATTAAAAAATATAAGCGGATGGTATCTGAACCGCAAAGACAACAAGGCATGGTAAGTATATGAACTACGGTAGTTTAGTTTTCAACCAAAACCGCTGTGAAATCAAATATTTTGAATTGTGGTTTCTCTCCACTACTCACTTTGTAAAGAGTTAATCCGTAGACCGAGTCAAGTCCGAGTCAGATCCGATCGAGTCCGAGTCAATGCCGAGTCAGATCACAGTCCGAGTCACAGTCGTCAGTTTACAGGTACATGTAAGGCAGTTGTTTACTTGTGAACTCTATAGCCTTAGCTATAGGTGAGCGAGCTCTGGTCATTGTCTGGTCATTTACTGACACTAATCTACTCTCGGAGACGGTTAGTCTTTCTTTAAATTTCCGGTTAAGTTTATGTACAATAATATGCGACATCGTCTGTGATGTAATAAACGAGTTTCGTGTTCTCACGGTTGAGCTGGAACGAACATCAACTAGTAAACGGAGGCAGAAACGGGAGAGGCTGAAAGCTATTTAGCATCCGAGGAAAGCCGGATTGACCCCGAACGAGATGTCTAAATCCCAAACGAGCGATGCATGTCCAACCACGCGCTCGCTGTTTCGCGAGAGAATACGAAACTTGCCTTGTTTCGCACATCGGCTCGAGTCAGTTCGACTCAGCCTGTCCTTGGTTAGGGGAGTTTTCTCGATCTACTAAAATTTTCTTTTTGTGCCAGCCTACATTCCCGGGGGGGGGGGGGGACTCTCCATAACAGTAGACGGGGGTGATCGTCGGCAAAATCAATTTTAACCGTAAGGGATAGCACATTGGGTGTGGTCAACAGCAAATTTACCCCTAAGAGATAGCACATTGGGTGTGGTCGAAGAAATTTTTAACCCTAAGAGATAGCAATAAAACAAACACATTTTCAGTTTTCCTGAATTTTATTACGGTCCTTAAGACACCGCCATCGGAAGTATTAAGCGATCAGTTTCAGTTGACTGTGTGGTTTACTGTAATATAAGTTCCGGGCCACCATTAGCGTGAGACCCCCTAAGGGATAGCAGACTCTTTGAACACCCCTAAGGGATAGCAGATGGTAGAATTTTATACCCTAAGGGATAGGACGATCACCCCCGTCTACTGTTATGGAGAGTCCTCCACCGGGCCTACATTATGTGTGTAATGTATTTATAGAACTTTGCGCGTGCTTGGCGAGATTTCAGACTTTTTCTTCACCGAACGCGGCAGCTGTTGGAATTCTCTTTGAAAGGCTTTGCAAACGAAAACGACCATGCACGAGAAGAATACTAAACTGAAGTGTAGCCGAAAGAAGTAGGGAAAAACAAAGAAAAAATAAAGAAAAATGAGTGACTCTGTCATTTGTTTCGGACTCGGACTTGATTCGGACTCGGATTTGACTCGGTCAACCGGCGAACTCACTTTGTAAATTGGTACTGAAAACAACGAGTTTGTCTTACTGGATAATCATAATTTTAATAAAAGCATTTTGTGGCGGTTAAAACAGGAATGTAAAATCGCGGAAAATCTGGACGAAATAAAACTTGAGGAAACTTGAGGAAGCTTTCGGTATCGCCGTGACCCACCAAAAAAGTACTTAGTTGTCTAGTGTTTGAGAAAATCCTCGCGTGCTTAGCTCGATGTACTCAGCTAAGTGAGCTCGTGTACGAGAGACAAATATAGAAAGGCAATTTTTTACATTGTAAGGGTTTTAGAAGGGCTAATAACCGAGGAGAAAGGGCACATAACTAGAATACATACATAAGAAAATCACATCCCTGACGAGGTTATTCCAAGGAAAATTGCGCAAGAAAACCGCATAATTCGATGAATTAGCCGAGCGCGCGTAATCAGCGTCTGATTTTCCAAACCCCTGCGATTCAAGTAAAAAGATTCCGATATGCGTTAACATATCGAAAACTAGTTAAACACTCTTTGTCTTAGGAAGTGTATTAGAAGATAACCTACAGTAGCACTTTGGCAGGAAAATTATATTACTGGCATGGGTGATAAAAATACCAAGATGTTAGATTAATATATTTTGTAGTTTTGGGGCTATCGTGCGATTGAATCCTGTTTAAGCTGTGGTGCACGTATCTCAAAAGTTGTCCCGATTTATTTTCATTTTGTCTCGACATATGGCAACGATTTTCTTAAGATTTCCGTCACAAAAAACTGCTGTCCTCCCGGGTGAAGTTTAACCCGACGTAACTAATCGATCGTAATCGATTATCGGAAAGATAATCGATATTAATCGATATAATTAGCTGATTAATGATAGTAATCGATAAAAATCGATTTTTAAAACTTTTTTAAATGCCTGATCAATCGATTATTATCAATAATTGGTAATTAATCCATCAAGAGAGAGGTAGATTAAAACACCATCGGTCAATCGTTATTTGCGGTGGTAAAATCAGTCAAGTCTCGCTCAAAATGGCAGAGAAGTCTGAAGATGCTGTGGTATTGATTTTCACGCCGTGGTCAAGGGCTATCGTGACTGCAGTTTTACTGTAGTTCCGAATGAGGACCAATTTGTTTTAGAGCGCAAGTACGGAGAGAAAGTAACCTGTCTTGAATAAAAACATACCCAAGCTATGTTTAAAGAGTGATCGATAAAATCGATAAAAATCGATAGACATCGATACAAATCGATAGTCACAAGAAAATGTGTTATCGATTTCCGATAAAATCGATTAATTACTATCGGCTATTATCGATTTTATCGAGTAATCGATTTATCGATTAGTTACGTCGGGAGTTTAAACACTGGAAATCAACTGTGAGAATGTAATCGTAAATTCTATTTTTTTTTTAACCGGCTGCTGGACTTTACCGAAGGCCAATAGAAGAAAATTATTTGCTGCTCACCATCTTGATAACAGGAGAAATCTTGCTCTTTGGAAACTGATAGTTCACACAGAGTTCGCCTACACGTCCACACGTCAACAAATTCATGATTACATGATCATATTACTCCTGTCCTCAAGCAACTCCACTGGCTACCTGTAGAGCAGCGTATTGTTTTAAAAATACTTTTACTTACATACAGGGCTCTAAATAAATTAGCTCCACCGTACATTAGTAATATGCTTCACGCCTGACATTCCTACACGTACTTTGAGATCGTCTTCGCAATATTTATTATCTGTTCCTATGTCTAATTTGAAGAGCTATGGCGACCGAGCCTTCTCAGTTGCTGCACCTAAGTTATGGAACTCATTACCAGCTAAGATTAGAATGAGCCCGTGTATTAGCAGTTTTAAATCTACGTTAAAGACATATATTTTTAATTGTGCTTATAATTAATGATTTTTATAGTAGTTTAGTTGTTCCAGTAGTTTTAGTAGTATACATACCGGTAAAATTATGTCCGCCATTACTGAATGCCGTTCTCATTATTCAGCGGAAGTGATGTCATACACTCAACACGACAACCACGTCGCGCGAAATAGTGTACATAAAAACGTATAGCCAACCTTGCAAAGATAAATATAACTTTCTTCTTGTGTGCTTGAAGACGTTTTTAGTAGAAATTGCCTCCAATCAGGCGAGCGTTGAGTGTATGCAGGAATATATTACACAATAATATACTCCTGGTGTATGACATCACTTCCGCTGAATAACCCTTTTTAGTATAAACCAACTAGTGGACTATATATTACGTATCCTGCATTCTGATTGGCTACCCTACTATAGGTCTATTTGTGATAGCCCTGATGGTAGAGAAAAACCGCACGCATGTTCACGAAATAATAAAATAAATTCAACTTCAATTTGCGTCTTTCTATTATTTTCTACTGTCCGACTAGTCAGGTTATACTAAAACAATTAGACCTCTCGCCCTCATGGGCTACGAGTTAAATAGCCTACGCGCGCTATTTATAACTTAGCAAAATATCAACAAAAATACAAAATCTTCAAGTAATTCAACGGACTATGCGATTCAAGGGAATCACATGCCCGACTGACTCGGTAATTCCACGTTAAATTGCACTCGAAAAACCAATATCGATACCGATATTGGTTTTCTCGTGAAATGTAACGTGGAATTACCTCGTCAGGCATGTGATGTTCCTATAAAGGCAGGGAGAAAAAATCCAGGAGAAAAAAAATTGGTTTGTCACCGATCGAGTACAAATATGCCTAATGCTGTCGAAAGGTTTAGAGAAGTTCATAGCGAAAATCCTCTGTGTGAACTGAAAGCGAGAGTTTCCACACAGTTGATATGACAGTTGCTAATAATACATGTACTGTAGCGTTAACTATCAGTCTCACACCCAGTGCGAGAGAGAGTCGGGGCCAGTGGCGGTTCTCTTGATTTTAGATAGCGCCGGTAATATGACTTGAATAGACCAGTTCGCGGTAAATTCCGACATTTTGAAAGGCGGTGCAAACATGGCGCGAAATACAGTGTTTGTATGGGAATCGATGGGAATCCGATGCCAAATAAAATCCGTAAAATCGAATTTCTGAAATATTCTTCAGATTACAAACTTAAGATACCAGATAATTAAAGATTAACATATCGAAATTTGAGGGATGTAGCTGTGCTGGGAAGCGTTCAATCGTGTTTTCAGTTTTCCATACATTGTCTGTAAAAACGAGTCAAATTCAAAACTCACCAACATGTTCATGCTTGCAGGTCCGGTTAATTTGGGGTTCCTGTGGTGGGAGAGAGGAGGGGGAAGGAGGATATAGAGAAAGGAGAGCCTGCGACAAGACCTTATGTTTTTAAAATTCGCCCCCATGCATGGCGTCACATACCATTGCAAGTTACACGTTTCACAAAGAATTTTAAAATCAACATTTTCGACGAGATTCTGTTATAAATGTACGCTAGCATTGAACCCCTTGTATTTCTACTGCATGTTTGATAGTAAAAACCTGAGAAAACAGCAGAAAAATGATTTGATCATGAGTGAAAAGTTTTCAATTTTAGCTCGCGCGTGCTGCTTACACCATAATACACGCCATTTTCGAACAAAGTGCGCGCGCCTCTTCTAGGTTCAACCAATCAGATAATCCCATTCGTATTTCAAAATTGCAGGGATTTTGTTCCTCCTCCTCTCCCCCACCACAGGAACCCCAAATCAATGAGTAAAACGGAACTTATACGGATCATTTATTACCGATATTTATACAATTTGACACATGCATGCTATGCTTTCGGGTGGAACTCGAGTGACCTGAGCGAGTGATTTGAGCTCCACGGAGGCTAAACAACAGAATACAGGGCCACTTGTAAAATATAGAGCTTCGAGCATTGGCCAGCAGGCGAGTAAGTATATCTTGTTTTTATGGCGAGCACGAACAATTTCATTTTAACACAGCTGCGAGCACTTTTCATGAGCACGGAGCATATTCGAGCGCACACAATCTTTTTTTGCGAGTATCCGAGCAAATTTTGACTGACCGGCCGGCCTGGGAGCCATCCTGAGGGAGGGAGGGGGGGGGGGTTCTTCCTATATTCGGCTGGTAGGGGTGATCGTCGTAGTTTTTAGGGTTTGAAATCGGCGATTTAGTATTTTTTAGGGGTTGTCCAAGCGAAATCCATTTTTCAGGGTGATTTTTAGACCATGATGAGGTACATTTTAGGGTGGGAAATTTTTCATGGTTTGGTATACTTTAGGGTATTTTTCGAGGCTTTCCGACGGTCACCCCTACCCCTTTTTACCTTGAAGAACCCCCCCCTCCGGGAGCCATCCTCGAATGCCCAGGGACAAAAAAGGGAAGGAGAGGAAATTTTCCTTCTCCCCTCCCCCTCCCACCATTTTAATGTGCCCGTCGCTCACTGATTAGGCTGCGGAGCCAAACCACAGGAAACCTGGGTTTAGTATGAGATTTTTAACGAGTATTTGGTTGTACCGTTAGGCCAGAAATACTGAAATCAAATCAATGAAAACTTACCTGATCTTTATCTGTTTTTCATTGGGCTCTGTATGCAATTTCAGCGAATTCTGTTGAAATTTTACCCCTCGGGCAAATTTTAATTGCGGGCACAGATAGACTGGAAATTTATTTTCGTGAAAAAATCGACCCAAACGTGAGTGGCTTTGAACCCGAGATTTGAAGTTCGTTTCCTACCTTTCATTTCTTCTATAGTATGAAGAGTAAGGGATTCAAAATTCGCCCAAATTCGCTGAAACTACGTACAGACACAGCCAAGACACAGATCATAGACACCAGGTAAGTTTTATTCACTTTATTACAGTATATTTATCGAAAAACGAGATTAAAAAATTCCCATACAAACCCTTGTAAATTAAATTTACATAAACAGAGCTTGGGCTTCCTGTGGTCACACAGTGCAGATACAGAACTTGGGCTGCCTGTGGCCAAACGAGCGGTATCGGCTGTCTTAATATTTTCGCTTTTTGTCAGAGAAGATGGCCAGAGAAGATATATTTTCATGGAAACTTCACCGTCCGTTTAACCGAAAGTGTCTGTCAAGTTAGTGGGGTTAGTCTAGTGCCATTTCTTCCCGCGATCCCCCGGCTAATAATCATCGCAACGAGGAACGCCTGGATAATAATGCTTCGATGCTAATACTTCTGTCACTCTGTCGAGTTGGCACTGTTCATCGCTAGAAAACCGGCTTCTCTAAAGCAGGAACTAAATTAGAATGATGGCTAAGGAAAAGTCGAACTCTGAGAAAGTCGCACTTAATTATCACTGGAATAACGGACAGGTAGGGGTTAATTAAAACTAAAGAAGTTTGTTAGACTTAGAGTTAGAGTGAAAAGTTGACATGATCATGCATGAACGCATTTAAGCTGCGTCAGCCGGCGTTTATATTATTAGCATAATATTTATAATTTTTGGTTTAGATGTTAGACTTACGTTTTCTTTGGTGATTCTTTAATTTTAGAGTTAAACTTGAACAGCCTCAACCACAAAATGTTGTAAAAAGATATGATGTTCCTTTAATGTTAACCTTATGTTCCGTGGTACTTTATGCTCTTTGCATGGGTCTTAAATATCAGTGAATTCTTAATTAGGATGAAACTTTATATAAAATTTCATGTTCATTAGTATTCTTTATATAAAACGTTAATCCTAATTAGCAATTCAATGAGAAAACTGAAACATCAACAGAAATTCCAAGAGTTGCAAGGTGCTTATAATCCATTGTCTGAATCATATATTAACCCTGTTTCCCCCTTGGACAGAATTCAAATCCCTCCGCGTAGAATGATGAGATTTTACCAGGTATAAAGGAGCATGCACGTGACTGATTTGCTCAATCTGATTGGATAAAATTAATGCTCATCAATTACTCATGAGTTTTTGAAATGCATATTAAAACTTCCGAACTTCCATCTCACAATCGAGTAGATTAATTCAATAATAAATTGTCATATCCAAGAGGAAAAACATCAAATTACTAAGTAATGCATTCTAATATGACCTTGTGTGTTTATTAAGTTGTTTTTTTCGTTAGGATTTTTTACAGTGTTTTTATTTATAAGCCAAATAATAAATAATGTAAAGTGTTGGGTACTGTCTGAATCGGACCCGAGTACAACACAGATGGACTTGGCAATGAGTTAATTATAGCATGACAATGAAACAACATGTTTTATATGCGTATTAAAACTAATCTGAACTTCCATCTTACGATTGACTAGCTTGTCATGTCCAAGAGGAAAAACATCAAATTACTAAGTAATGCATTAATTCTAATATGACCTTGTGTAAAATTATTACTTAATTTTTTTTCCTTAGGTGATTTTTTTAAAGTGTTGTAATTAAATTATGGCTGTGGAATTTTACTGGTTGTATATGTATTTTGGCAAGCCTTAATTTAGACAAGCCAAAATGCGAATGCTGAGTAAAAATAAACAGCTGTTGATTAGCTGGTGATAGCCAACTAGTACATGTAATTTGTTTATTATATAAATCTGTAAACCTCTACAATTGTACAGTGTATGGCAAATGGGAATGAGGTGATTTTTTTTTTACTTAAAACCTCAATATGGTCTAATATTTCTTGCATTTCATATTGATCAAAAGAGCTGGGAAGGGGTCTAAAGTAGAGACAACAGGTGGATAATTAATTTCTTCTCCCTCTCCTATTCCGCCTTTCTTTCTTCTTCTTGGCTGCATATTTTTATTATATTCACTTGTTTCACTGCACCTTCATCCTCCTCCCCATCCCAAAATTATTGTGTTATTGTATTTTTGTAAACGGTCCAGGCATCCACAAGTGAACTGTATTGCAAAGTTCACAAGATTCCACAGTCAGAAATGACATCCAAGATCTCCATATGGTAATGACAACACAATTCTTGTCACAATATTTCCTATTCATTTGAATAGAGAAGGGGAATGTTGTGGGTGCACAGAGGTTAAATCTTCAAGCATTCAGCTCCATGTCTGTATTCAACACTCTTTACATAAAATTACAGTACAGATGAATTTAAGAAGATTGCATTATATAATATTTTAGAAAGGTTTATAATTATACAGTACAATGTATGTTCAATAGAGTACTTTCAGGGAATAATAGAGCAGATTAATTGTATGATCATGAGTGCATGGGACAAACATATGGCATGTCTGTAAGCCTTACTGTAATCGTACTGTAACTTACTGTACCATAACTCTGTAATTTGATTGGATCATAAATACAGAATAATAGGGAAACCATTTCAATGTCATGGCATATTTTGTCATATACAGTAACTGCATGTGCCATAAGACATTGCCATAACCAGTGCCCACTCATACATGATCTGCTCTGTGTGCAGTAGTCAAAGTAGCATATTTTAGCTTTTGTGTTGACTACTGGTTATGGTGAAAGATAACATCTGAGCTCATTTAGATATAAAATAATAAGCACTTACAGATAAATCAGAAGTGGAAAAAAAACAATTTTAAAAATGAAGCTACTGAAGAATGATAAAACAGTATTGAATATGAAACAATAATGAGCACAGTGAATGAGTTGAGCAGGAGAAATATTTAAATTAGATACAGTATGAACCCAAATAATATTTTTTTCTGCTTTCATCCACAATTAGTAAACTACCGTGAGGCGTATGACATGTTTTCATGTACAATGGGATATTGTTTAAGTAACCATGAGAGCCCTAGAAGAGGCAAGAAAATAATAACCTGCCATACTGCGAAAGAATTGACCACTGTACACTTGACCATGATGATTCTTTGCATGTCTAACAAAGTCTATAACTAGCAAATAAAATCAGCATCTTTGTAATATGGCAATGCCTTATACATTTAGCAACAGCTTTTTTGAAATCTTTTGAAGTGATTTCCTAACCAATTTCCATGCAAAGGATTATGGGTAAAGGTTGCTATCTTTCTTGCACACTGTTTATTTTGTATTCAGTAAGTTTGACTACATGGCTGCTATAGTCCAAGTTAGCTGCCTCCATATTGTGAAAGTGTTTATCAACTGAAGGTCCTTAATGTTAGCATACACCCTCTTACTGAGGGCAATTCCACACGAGACATGATGAAAATGAAAATTTTCAAATCTATTATTTTTTAGCAAACTTTATTTTAATTAAGAGCAGACATCTTGGTCTATCAGATACAAGTGAGATATTGTGAATGTTGGCCACACCCGCTCCGTGAGGGCCTTGTTTAATAAGCACATTCCCAAAATGTAATGTACTCCGCAACAAATTTTTGTGTAATGTCCGCAACGCATATTTATAGCAAATAAAAACTACTACAGTAATTAGCTTTGTTGAACTTTATCATTATAGGGAACTCTGGTTATTAATAGCAAGTTTAGAAAGTCCATTTGTTTTCTTGGAACTCCTTACAACTCACGGTAATTGAGAATTTAAAAAGTTGACTCAAACCTGTGGTTGTTTTTTGCTGTAATGTCCGCAACAAACATTTAGATATTAATTAAAAAATGGTAATGAAAGTAAATTATTATTTTTTATTGAAGATAGAGGCCCACCCAAGGTGTGCTATGTATAAATGTTTCCCCTTAACTCCAGACTACAAAACAATCTGATTCTAAGCACATTCCCAAAATGTAATGTCTGCAACGATTTTTGTGTAATGTCCACCTAAGGTGTGCTATATATAAATTTTAGCAGCACGTACAGCTATTTTTAATTAAGTTTGGGAAGCATTTTATAATGCAATCTTATTTTTGGTCTCTGAATGTAATGTCAGCAACGTGGAATTGCCCCTGAGCTTATATGATCTGTGTTTGGACTTGACACTGACAATGAGTATGTTTAAACAGTTAATTGATATTGTAGCAAGTATGCAAAATTAATTACAAGCAGGAAAAGTATTAAATCACAGATTCTATCCATTAAGAACTATCAGTATGCAAAAATAGTAATGACCTCCCATTTGTGATTAATAGGTGAAACATTTGTGACTCGATTGGAAGATCACCCATGCTGTTGCAAAGATCCACTTGGGTTTACAAGAAGAAGTAAGTTGTATGTCAGACAATATTCAGATTCTGCCAGACAATATTATTGGTGTTTTTTGCTAATAAAGATATTAAAAAAAAATTTTTTTTTAAACCTGGGACTGCTGTTTTTTTTTCATGAGACCTTCGCTCTCAAGGAACTGTTCGCTTTTTGGAACAGATAATATCCAGATCATTGGACAAAATATCAGGGCATAGTTCAACGGCCCAAGTAAGCTGTTGTTTAGATATTTTTTTTGTAAATAAGAAATAAAATATTATGTGTATTATCTATTAGACTGACTATAAGAGTTGTTCCAATATCGGTTTAGATGGTTTAGATTTAAACTAAAATAGCTACATTTAGTATTAATTTAGTTGACGTCACCTAACTTGTCTAAATGTCATGTGTTAATGGTCCTCAGACACGTGGTTTGACCAAAGTTAATAGAGAGGAATGGTTATGAAACCCAACGACCTTCTTTGTTATACGTCTTTGTTCACTTTTTTTCAACCATGACCATGCACAAAACAATAGATATTGGACTATGTTAATCAATCAGCCAATAGAAACATGTTGGGTTCAGTCGTTCAGGGGACGTTAATGAGCTATGACCGTGCATAATATTTTGTCTTAACCCCTTCCAACCTAAATTGCCATACCTTTGTTAGCCCCTTTGAAGTTTGCTGGGTTTCCTTACCATCTCCTCTATTAACTGGTTTGACTAAGCATGCTACATGTAATTAAGTCTAGTGTACATTTGTATGAATCAACAGTTTTATTGTCAAACTGTATTTTATTTTCAGTCCCCCCTGATTTTGCTGTGACCGTTGGTCTTGCGGTCACACTAATTTAGGTGATGTCAGCTAAAGAGTTAACTAATTAATAGATTAATAGTTTAATTTATCTAAATATTCAACACCGACGTTGGAGGGACTCTCTTCTAGTGTCTCTACCAGTAGTATTAATATTATTTATATCATTATTATTATTATTGCTTATAATAATAATAATTATTATTGCTAATTATTATTATTTGTATTGCTAATTATTATTATTTGTATTATCATTATTGCTAATTATTATTATTTCTAATTATTATTATTATTTTGTAATGATTTAAATAATGATTCAGCTAAGAACTATACCAAAATACAATAGGCTGCAGCAATGAGCAGATCCTTACATATCATTTTGAATGTTTGAATATGCCTTAAAGAATGCCAATCAGGATTGTGAGCCCGTGTTTACATTTGAACAATAGAAAATCGTTACAATCGCCATTTTCGTACTGTACGAAAATGGCGATTGTAACGGTTTTCTATTGTTCAAGCTCGCAAAGCATTAATCGTGATTGGCATTCTTTAAGTGATGTCTGAGATGTTCAAAGTTACCAGCAGAAAATAAAGAAAATGATGTATGCTGTTGGCCATCTTTACTGCGAAAACATCCACGCAGCCAATAGGATACATGTAATTGTCTCATTAATGTCATAAATGTACCATTTACTAGGTCTTGGTAACCTGGATGCCAAGCGTGACTGGGGATATGCTAGAGACTATGTGGAGGTAATTAGTTGTACAGGTAGATGTTGACTTTAACAGGAGCCCACTACCCGGAGCGTCCATCTCCCATACTACGTCTTTGGTGCAGTGTCTTTACAGACCAGGTTATTTTTAGAATGCGTCTCCCGCGAGTTCGGCTCTGCTAGCCAATCACAAGCGTTTGCGTTATTTTAACTCAGATTATTAATGATATTGCAGTGATATTGGTTGGCCAAACAAGAGAAGCTAATGAGGCATATTTTAACAGCATGCCGCGATGAAAACGAACAATGCCGAAATGACATCTAAAAATAAGCCCAGACTGGAAAAACGCTGCATCACGGCTCCTGACTGTGAACAGTCTCTTTATTTTTCCTAGTCTTTTTCAGTTTTCTATTAGTGGCCGAGAGAAAGCTGGAGGCGAGCCAATAATCTCCCCAGGGGAGACGGGAAGGGGGCTCCCTTCCTAAATTGAAAGTTTTGGCTCATTCCCCATCTTCGCTCGGACAGATTTACAAAAGAGCGACAGGACATGGACAGTGACCAAGAAAAATAGAGGGACTTACTCGCGGTCTAACGCAGATGCAAACTACTGCAATGTTATAGAGCAGTTTTCAGTTGAGTGTAGTCAACCAAAACCAAAGTAATTACATAGCCAATCACAGGAGCAAGTGAAAACACAATGAGCCAATCACGAACTGAAGTAATTCACGATTGGTTTTACTTGAACCAATCACGAGGCAAAGTAAACGCATTAAGCATGAAATATTATGCCCCTCAACCATCTTGCTCATTGAAAAAACTCTGAATTTTAACGGGACCTGAAACAACCATAGGGGCTGATCAAAGTCAGGACCCAGCTAATTGACAGATCGAATTTGAATTTAGCGTGTTGGTTTTTGTAGAGGGAGGAAAACCGGAGAACCCAGAGAAAATCCCTAAGAGCAAGGGCGAGATATACCAACAAACTCAACTCACATGTGGCGCCGCGGACGGGAATCAAACCCAGGATTATAAGGGAAAGGGCCAATTTTTTATTAAAACGTCATGACCCTCCCCATTTCTTCACCTCCTTCCCCCTGCTAATTTATGAGCAACTAAATTCCCTCAGAGTGAAAAAGTTCAGCATTTTGGTATATTGTGTAGTAATAATGGGCGAGTGACCTCGCTATCCCTAGATTTGATTTTGCCGAAAAGTGTATTTTATTCCACACCTATTTTATACCCAAATATCAATCCGCTTCAAACCTTTTTCTAATCTTTTTTTTTTGTCGAAATCTTCTGCTGTTCAATACAGCACTGCTCCTAATATCCTCCGTATCTGTTTCCTCTGTAGGCCATGTGGTTAATTCTACAACAAGACAAACCAGATGACTTTGTAATTGCCACAGGCGAAGGCGGCACAGTGTACGAGAATTTGTAGAGAAGTCATTTGGCCATATTGGCACCGAGATTGTGTAAGTATCTCGTCTTAAGGTTACCGTATACCTTCGCGGGTATCTCTCGCAAATAAAATCACACGCGCATCATTTTAAAGGAAAGTATAGAAACCTATATATCACTGACTGGAAAGGTTATATAATGTAGAATGCGCTGACATGTTTTTTTTGCACAAATATTACATTTTCAGTAAATGCTAAGGCAACAAACGCAAAAAAGACGAGTCTCACAGAAGTGAATATTTATGTCCCTCCGCGTTCGCGCCTACGGACGATTCCGCTGCATAATGTCAATCAGCACATGATGACCTGTCAAATTGTGTGAGCGTTTTTTTATATTTTACTTTGTTCAAATGCAATTCATCTTCAAAGTTTCAATCGAAATAGTTTCTGTGTTTCATCACGGCAAGTACTCTTTTACATTGTAAGAAAAATAATTAAAATATCGCTAAACGCTCACACTCTTTCGTTCATATGTAGCTCCTCTAACACTAGTCCAAGTTTCATCAAGATCTGACAAGTCTTCATACCCTATAAATTCACCCAAAGACAGTGAATACGCATAAAAATCTATCGGCGTTTTTGGCTTCTGAAGGTTAGGAAACACATCACACCTCATCAAAGCAAACGTCAACACTTAAACCAACCAGCCAATTATATGTAAGGATCCCCGGAGCTTATGAATCAAGTCCAGAAATTCGCTGGAAATTAGTACGTGGCTCAAATTGCATAAGAAACATACATACTAGTGTCGTGTCACAAATACTCAAAAGAGCGTTGTGTTATGGCCAAAACTAGAGATAATGCGCAAAATGGGAAAACGAAAGGTAAATCAACGGGTTGTACCAAGAATAGATGCTTTCCGACATAACGACGTGTAGTCGGAAAGTGTCTTCGTTTCGGCTCGTAGCTATTTTGTCACTTTATGTGATAACTCATTAGTCTTCCTTTGTACATTTTAGCATGAATATGCCACAGGCAGCCCAAGCTCAAGTTACGAGCTCAAGTTACGAAAATATAAGGGTTTGTATGGGAGCGTAGCGAAGTCCGTTTACAAAGAGATCTAGAAGAGCTCCTAAAAGAAAATCCCGGCTGAAATCAGCTTAAAACCACCCAACAAGGAGAGAAACACGACAGAAGACATCACAGTGACAAGGTAAGTAATTTTATTCAAATAATTTACAGTATTTCTGGCTTGTAAACGGACTTCGCTACGCTCCCATACAAACCCTTATATTTTCGTAACTCGAGCTTGGGCTGCCTGTGGAATATGCATATCTTGCGTATATAAGAGCAGAATTTCTTATGGTCTGTCTTTCGCTTGTTGGACAGCACAGAGTAATCTAAACTTAAGCTTATTTTAGGCTTTAGCCCTCGGAGCCTTGTACGATTGCATTCGGTCGAGGAGTACGTTTCCAGAAGTTTTTTCCACGTAGCAAGATGTGGTTTTATGATGGTTTTTCGTATCGGGCAACGTACACAATTTTCTTTAGACATTGTTGTTGTGCTATTATTTTTCAGAATTTCTGTATTTGATTTTAGCATGAGAATTTGTTATTCTCAGGTGATTATGTCATTGGTTGTTCAACCATCCTTTTAGGATGGATATATGGTTTTTGGAATGTTTGCTGCATTCCTTTATGTCATGTTAAATATTATGATTTTGTAATATAATTAGTTTTAAGTACAATTTAATAATTTGTATTTAACGAAGTTAATTAAAGAAACCGTTTGCTGTTGTCCACCAGGCATCCGGCACTGTCACACTCCACGGAATCGTTGCGTCTTTTATATGCTTTTCTGCATTTGCGGAGTATAGAAATGAAGGGAGAGGGCCGGATATCGAAAACTAAATTGCGTCGAAAGGCAACGCCGCAAACAAGAGCGAAGGGAAAAGCGAATGGCAGGCAACCTCGTGCTCCGAACGTTGATGTTGATCCTAAACCTGCTATGTTAGCTGCGATGATTCCTTCAGTTCCGCAAAATCGACCGGCTGAACTTCGCTAAGTTCACGATTTAGAACTCCTGGATTGACCACCGCCCAGGTTGGAAACTGCGAGTCACCCAAGACATCAGTTAGAATCGGAGTCGGATGCGGACTCGCTGCTACTCTCTGAATCTTCCGTCTCTTTTCTTGTACCTGGCAAAAGTTTAAGCCTACTAGCTGAGCAGCTTTCCGTCGGAGTTGTAGCAGTACTAATAGAACTCGAAGTGGGAGTAGTCGAACATGAAGGCTGTTCGAACCACGAGCCTTTGTCGTTTCCGCGAGCATCACTTTCTTCTCCGTATTGAAACTTTGCTCCTTCTCGAGCTCATTCTCTTGAATCTTCTTGGGGCCTGTCTTCTTTTTTTACCTTTTATCCAAGGATAATTATTTTCTCTTCTGGACATATCCACGATCGATATACCGGTAAATTAAACGCTATAAAATCACTGAACTCACGAGTCACGGCTCACTGTGAGTCTGAAGCTCCGGGTGTAGTTTCCCGCAAAAATTCAGCGGGTTACCTGTGGCACGTAATTTGGATCAGAGAAATTTATCACGCCTAAACGATTTATTTACTTTCCCTCAAATTACGTTTTTTTCTAATATCTCGCAAACTTTTGCATGTTTAAAAAAATTTTTTCGGAAAGATGAAGATCAATCCATCAATTTCAAAAGGATTAAAAAATTTTTTTTTAAAGAAAACATGCCGCGAAGATATACGGTAACCTTAAGATCACACAAGCTGGGCTGCAAATATTTATATGTACATGTATCGCACCGAGATGCACAAAAACTCTCATTGCTGATTGGATAACGTTTAAAAAGCCATTTGAATGCTGAAGAAAGTCTCGTTGCTGATTGAATAATGCCTAAAAAGCCATTTGAATGCCAAAGAAAGTCTCATTACTGATTGGATAAAGTTTAAAATGCCATTTGAATGCTGAAGAAAGTCTCGTTGCTGATTGGATAACATACAAAAAGCCATTTGAATGATGAAGTACGTTTCGTTGCTGATTGGCTAGTTATAATTTGTCCGGCGCGAGGGTACTGTTCTATTTTAAGGTGGCTCGAGGGGCTCAGTACATGTATCTCTAATCTGGACGGTTCATACGTTGCTGTCATTTTCTTGAGATTGAATAAGCTTTCAAACAAAGTAAGTTTGATCAAGATCGGTATTGCCATAGAAACGCAGCGATGACGTCACGTATGTTACATATTGCCCTTTTTCTCTACTTCTGGATATAAACTTTTAAAACGACTCAATTTCCCTTGTAGCTTAGATTCTATCAGAGGATTTTCGAAAAGAATAGCCCACTTCCGAATTATGCCTCACTTCCTACATACAAAGGAATCAATACGAGGCTCCGTGCATAATGCTCAGTCGTTCGTGACAAGACTACAGCACTTCTGTAGTTTGTCACGAACGACTGAGCATTATGCACGGAGCCTCGTATTGATTCCTTTGTACGTACGAAGTGAGGTATATCTCGGAAGTGGGCTATTGGGTTGAAAATGAAACATTCACCCTACATTCTGATAAGTCGTGGAAACCACTGTTTCCTGACAGATTTTGGCATAATCGGTTTAGTAATATTAGAAAGCCGTGCGTTGATTGTATACATGTTACGTCATCTTTATATATCTGTACTCTAATAACACATGGCTATTGACCAATCAGATCGCGCGTTTCACACTGTTGATTGTATACATGTTACGTCATCTTTATATATCTGTACTCTAATAACACATGGCTATTGACCAATGAGATCGCGCGTTTCACACGTCTGTTGATTGTATACATGTTACGTCATCTTTATATATCTGTACTCTAATAACACATGGCTAATGACCAATCAGATCGCGCGTTTCACACGTCTGTTGATTGTATACATGTTACGTCATTTTTATATATCTGTACTCTAATAACACATGGCTATTGACCAATGAGATCGCGCGTTTCACACGTCTGTTGATTGTATACATGTTACGTCATCTTTATATATCTGTACTCTAATAACACATGGCTAATGACCAATCAGATCGCGCGTTTCACACGTCTGTTGATTGTATACATGTTACGTCATTTTTATATATCTGTACTCTAATAACACATGGCTATTGACCAATCAGATCGCGCGTTTCACACGTCTGTTGATTGTATACATGTTACGTCATCTTTATATATCTGTACTCTAATAACACATGGCTATTGACCAATCAGATCGCGCGTTTCACACTGTTGATTGTATACATGTTACGTCATCTTTATATATCTGTACTCTAATAACACATGGCTATTGACCAATGAGATCGCGCGTTTCACACGTCTGTTGATTGTATACATGTTACGTCATCTTTATATATCTGTACTCTAATAACACATGGCTATTGACCAATCAGATCGCGCGTTTCACACGTCTGTTGATTGTATACATGTTACGTCATTTTTATATATCTGTACTCTAATAACACATGGCTATTGAACAATCAGAGCACGCGTTTCACACTGTTCATGGTATGAATGTGACGTCATCTGTATATATCTGTACTCTAATAACACATGGCTATTGACCAATCAGCGCACGTCTCACACTGTTGTCTAATGATTAGTTTAGTAAGGGTCGTTTGTTTTCCAAATAAGGTTGACGAAAGGGAGGTTTGTTTTCCAATTAACTATAAAGGTAAAAAGGCGCCTTAATATTGAACTCCTAAATATTGACACCTCGTTTATTGTTGACACAAAAACATTTTCCTTCAACAATTTAGCTGGGAAGGGAAAGAAGACGAAGAAGTTGGCAAGGACAAGTCTTCTGGTAAAATTCTCGTACGGGTCGATCCGAAGTACTACAAGCCTGCTGAAGTGGTAAGATACAGACTCCTTGAAAGGGGCTTTGTCTTTATTTCTCCGCAGCTAGTCTAGCTGGTAAATGCGAAGTTCCGATATAAAAGGGTTAGCCCCTCTTTTCGCGCCTTGAAAGTCGAAATTTGAAATTCAAATTGCAGAGCAGTGAAGAAAACATGCGACAATGTCGGTCCTCTCCTGTTAGAATGGTAGATTATGAAGGTTAGGAATCAAACAAGACAAAAAGAAGCTGAACAGAAGGACGATAGTTGTTCATTAATGACTGCCAATTGTACTTTGTGACTGTTTACGTAATAAATACAGAATGAGTGGCCGTGCTTTATGAGATTTACAAACTCGAGCTGAAAGCGAGGACACGAATTATGTATCTGACTTATCAAACGCCTAGATGTATAGAGTCATGTGTTCAGTTATTTTGGCGATACGACTTATTTTGGCCGAGAAAATTGAAGCAAAAGTTTATATAAATCAGGACGAAATCTGTATCAGATTTACAGATCACTTATCGCTCAGTGATTTCCTTTGTTTTTTCTTTCATGAATTATTAATGAGTTTGATAATTTGAAGTTAAACATTGATGTGTTGGATTTGAATTTTTCGCTCGACAAGCAATCGGTAGGAAGCACTCGAGCAAAGGCTGAGTGACAACTGAAGGTATTAGTGGCCTGGTCATGGCTCTTCTATACCGGAACTTCCTGTTTAAGCCTGGTCCACACTAGTGACGTAAGCATAGAACAGATGTGGTATGATAAGCAGTAGGAAGCACTCGAGCAAAGGCTGAGTGACAACTGAAGGTATTAGTGGCCTGGTCATGGCTCTTCTATACCGGAACTTCCTGTTTAAGCCTGGTCCACACTAGTGACGTAAGCATAGAACAGATGTGGTATGATAAGCAGTAGGAAGCACTCGAGCAAAGGCTGAGTGACAACTGAAGGTATTAGTGGCCTGGTCATGGCTCTTCTATACCGGAACTTCCTGTTTAAGCCTGGTCCACACTAGTGACGTAAGCATAGAACAGATGTGGGATGATAAGCAGTAGGAAGCACTCGAGCAAAGGCTGAGTGACAACTGAAGGTATTAGTGGCCTGGTCATGGCTCTTCTATACCGGAACTTCCTGTTTAAGCCTGGTCCACACTAGTGACGTAAGCATAGAACAGATGTGGTATGATAAGCAGTAGGAAGCACTCGAGCAAAGGCTGAGCGACAACTGAAGGTATTAGTGGCCTGGTCATGGCTCTTCTATACCGGAACTTCCTGTTTAAGCCTGGTCCACACTAGTGACGTAAGCATAGAACAGATGTGGTATGATAAGCAGTAGGAAGCACTCGAGCAAAGGCTGAGTGACAACTGAAGGTATTAGTGGCCTGGTCATGGCTCTTCTATACCGGAACTTCCTGTTTAAGCCTGGTCCACACTAGTGACGTAAGCATAGAACAGATGTGGGATGATAAGCAGTAGGAAGCACTCGAGCAAAGGCTGAGTGACAACTGAAGGTATTAGTGGCCTGGTCATGGCTCTTCTATACCGGAACTTCCTGTTTAAGCCTGGTCCACACTAGTGACGTAAGCATAGAACAGATGTGGGATGATAAGCAGTAGGAAGCACTCGAGCAAAGGCTGGGCGACAACTGAAGGTATTAGTGGCCTGGTCATGGCTCTTCTATACCGGAACTTCCTGTTTAAGCCTGGTCCACACTAGTGACGTAAGCATAGAACAGATGTGGTATGATAAGCAGAAGGAAGCACTCGAGCAAAGGCTGGGCGACAACTGAAGGTATTAGTGGCCTGGTCATGGCTCTTCTATACCGGAACTTCCTGTTTAAGCCTGGTCCACACTAGTGACGTAAGCATAGAACAGATGTGGTATGATAAGCAGTAGGAAGCACTCGAGCAAAGGCTGAGTGACAACTGAAGGTATTAGTGGCCTGGTCATGGCTCTTCTATACCGGAACTTCCTGTTTAAGCCTGGTCCACACTAGTGACGTAAGCATAGAACAGATGTGGTATGATAAGCAGTAGGAAGCACTCGAGCAAAGGCTGGGCGACAACTGAAGGTATTAGTGGCCTGGTCATGGCTCTTCTATACCGGAACTTCCTGTTTAAGCCTGGTCCACACTAGTGACGTAAGCATAGAACAGATGTGGTATGATAAGCAGTAGGAAGCACTCGAGCAAAGGCTGAGTGACAACTGAAGGTATTAGTGGCCTGGTCATGGCTCTTCTATACCGGAACTTCCTGTTTAAGCCTGGTCCACACTAGTGACGTAAGCGTAGAACAGATGTGGTATGTGTGGGACAAACTACAACATCTTTGTAGCCTTACGGTAACCGTTCTGTAACTTACTGTAGCGTAACTCTGTAATGTGATTGGATCAGAAAGACAAACAATTGGGAATTAAACCATTTCAATGTCACGGCATCTCGTACAGTAACCGTGCCGTAGTCATTGCCGTAGTTTGTCCCACTCATATGAAATCTGCTCTAAACGCAAGTATGATACGCAGACACTGTCGTATTTAAGCGGTAATTGTTCTTGTGTTACACCTGAGTAACAAGTACCGCTAATGATCAAAACATTGCTTTGTCTGCGTATGTTGCTTGTCACGCTAGTGTGAACCAGGCTTTAGCACTCATAGCTGCACATCTCTACTGCTATAGGACCTGCTTCTGGGCACCGCCAAGAAAGCAGAGAACGTGTTGGGATGGAAACCAAAAACAAACTTCGAGGTGAGGCAACAAATGTTTAGCTGTAAAAGGGCTGTGTGACGGTGTGGCTGCGTCACGGTGTGGCTGCGTCACGGTGTGGCTGCGTCACGGTGTGGCTGCGTCACGGTGTGGCTGCGTCACGGTGTGGCTGCGTCACGGTGTGGCTGCGTCACGGTGTGGCTGCGTCACGGTGTGGCTGCGTCACGGCGAGAGGTCTTTATATTCGCAGTGCGGACACAGTTAATATTTCAGCGATTTTCGTATGAACTGACGAACCTCGCGCACATGTGGGATGGTTAAAATCAAAGCAAATTTGCAAAAAATGACTAACATTAGGGCCATTTATACGAGAGAAATAAGACGCGGCTAACGTAAGACGCGAACTGAACCATTTATACGAGCTAGGCTTGCATAAGACGCAAAGTTCTCGTATAAATGGTTCGCGTCCAGTGAGGTATATGCCTCGTTTTCGGGTATGGTTGTCATGGTTCAGTATGTCGTGTCAAAATGTATCAAAATGGCGCGGGTTGGCAAGAAGGCAAAACGTTTGGCGTTGTCAAGAAAAAACGACGTAAATATCAGTGTCTGTTCTGTTTCAAATTCCTTGCACACCTGCAAGAATTGCTTCTCTCCCAATAAGGTCCAAGTGTTCCTCTTAGCAGGCCTCTTGGCTCTTTTCTTTTCAGAGCTACCAGCTTCCTCTGCCGACTCAACAGAAACAAAAGTAGCCGCCATCTTGTCCTTCATTTCCGGCCGGGAAGACGTAACAACACAATCTCGTTCCCAGAGCCTGCGATATTTTGGCCAGTGCCAAGATAACAACAAAACGTACGCATGCGCGGTAACTGTTCCCGTCTTCAACAAGACGCGAACAACTGTTGACCCCGTTTATACGTGAGTTTTCGCGTCTTATCTTAGACGCGGCCTAGCTAAGAACAGCTCAAAACCCTAGTCCAGAATAAGCCGCGTCCTATGTTAGACGCGGCTTGTGTTAGTCGCGAACAGAAGTTTTGTACCTTTTATACGAGCAGTTCGCGTCTTACATAAGCCGCGTCTTATGTAAGCCGCGTCTTATTTCTCTCGTATAAATGGCCCTATTGTCTTCGAGGGATATTGCGTATCATTTCAATCAATGTTATCGAGGAAGGAGACTGTTCGTAGCCAATTAACAACCACTAATCGAACACGAATGCGAAACAAGTTTTATCCAATCTTGTATTTAAATAACAAGTCGCTACCCCCACCCCTGAATACGTGGATTTTCGTACTGCGTGTATTGGACGTGTTACGTCCTGGTGTTTAGAATTAACGGCTACAGCAATTTCCTTAAAAACTGAACTTGTAATCACAAATATAAGGGACTGTCCATTTTACCTATTAGGGATTGGGGGTTTGGAGACTAAACTTAAGGGTAATCATGTTTTTTTGCCTTTGAATTGCCGATAAACAATTTCCACACTAGTAATACATGAACTGCAGCACGACCATTCACCGGTTGTCATGTTGTTGAAGTAGATGTTGATCAGGTTTGCCTAACCTTGCTCAGATATTGATACTTTGTTTCGATCTGTTTTTGAAAACTGTCAGGTTGATTATCATTTCAGCGCACGATCCATGCAAACACGAGAAACGTGCTCGCGGAAAACCTACGCACTCAATCAGAAGCCTAACGGAGTTAATGCAGAACTATAGCTGATATTACAGTGGCGCCTACGAATAGCAGTTTCAGCGGTATTGACCCGAACGCCTCACTTCGATGTAATGAAGCACCATGAAACCATTATTGTTGCATGAACCAACACCCTCTTAAACAAGCACGACTAATTTAGATACACAGTTTAATACATACTGCTGACACTGTTTGGGTCAATACTGCTGAAACAGTTTGGGTCAATACTGCTGAAACTGTTTGGGTCAATACTGCTGAAACTGCCATTCGTAGACGCCACTGTAATATCAGCTATTATTATAGGCTTCTTTCGAGATATACACCACTTGTCACGTACAAAGATTTCAATATCATGCTTTAGAGACGAAACATGTTTTTCTGTTCACCGAGAAAATAATACATTTGATTTGTTTCGGAGCCTCGTATTAAAACCTTTGTTCGTGACAAGTGAAGCGTTATGCGTGTATTGACGTTACAGTGTATTGACGTGACTACAGTGTGTTGGCGTTACAGTGTATTGACGTGACCACAGTGTGTTGACGTTACAGTGTATTGACGTGACCACAGTGTGTTGACGTTACAGTGTGTTGACGTGACCACAGTGTGTTGACGTTACAGTGTGTTGACGTGACCACAGTGTGTTGACGTTACAGTGTATTGACGTGACCACAGTGTGTTGACGTTACAGTGTGTTGACGTGACCACAGTGTGTTGACGTTACAGTGTGTTGACGTTACAGTGTGTTGACGTTACAGTGTGTTGACGTTACAGTGTGTTGACGTTACAGTGTGTTGACGTGACCACAGTGTGTTGACGTTACAGTGTATTGACGTGACCACAGTGTGTTGACGTTACAGTGTGTTGACGTTACAGTGTGTTGACGTTACAGTGTGTTGACGTTACAGTGTGTTGACGTGACCACAGTGTGTTGACGTTACAGTGTATTGACGTGACCACAGTGTGTTGACGTTACAGTGTATTGACGTGACCACAGTGTGTTGACGTGACCAATTGTTATATTTCTGCGTTGCAGGAGCTCGTGAATGAAATGATGGAAGCTGACATAGCACTGATGAAGGCGAACCCTAAGGCTTAACACACGCACACTATAGGCAGTATACAATTAGCTGACGTGGTACATATATACAACTATTTCAAAAAGGTTGTCACAGGATGGATTGTGGACGTAGCTGAAAGTGTGGTGAATTCGTTTGTTTGGGGAGTCAGAAACTTTAGACGAACATTAATGGTTTTCTTCGAATCGATTTTCGACTCACTCCGTAGTTTATCCGTTCCACGCACCTGCACCAATACACCCCCCCCCCCCCCCCCTAAATCCGCCCCTGAGTTGTAACCACACTCCATTTCGGTCTGTGAATGTCGTTTGTCCTGCAGAACATTTTTGAACTAGGTGTATAATAAGTGGGATGAATAACAAAGTTTTAACAAATACATGACGTTTTGACGTGCGTCAGTCCTCTCATACATGTTGATGCACAGATGACGAGATGAAAGAAGTACGCCACGAGACACAGTCGAGTGTCATCTGTGCATCTTTAACAGGACAGGCCCACGGCAAAATGAAATCTATTCATTTTATACAATAATTAGCGAACGTTCCCAGCAAAATAGAGCATCTGTACTCTAATAGGTCATGGCTATCGACCAATCAGAGAGCGCGTTTCACCCTTTTTATTATTTATAAACATTACACATTCTTATGCAAATTACCAACCAAAGCTGTAGAGACCTTCATTGGGTCGAATCATGAAAGTGAGGTCGGTCAACATATTAAGTAATGGTCCAGATAAGAACTGCAGTGCTCCACGGCAAGGAATGTTAAAAGTGTTAAATTTATATTACTCTTTCTCGTAATTTCATTGGTTGATTCTTATAAATTCAATAGAAACCCATATAAATAATGCATTTTCACTCGATTTTTTCGTGGTTTGAATTTATTTTTGATCAAACTAACTATGGTTTAATTTCGAAGAATATCGTGTGTGGGGAAAGTTCTCAAATTTGCGATTGAAAAATCTTTGTTTTCTCCATTTCCGATTGGCTGGATGGTGGCTTCTCTCTGAGTTTTCACAGAAAAAAGAGCCAATAGCATAAACACAATCTTTTTTTCGAGATGTAGCCATCTCTTAAAGCACTTAAGGCATATTCAAGCAAAATCGTATGCGAGGGAGGCTCATTGCCGCAGAACAATGGATTCCACTACAGTTCTTAGCCGGTTCATTACTTAAAATTTAGAAGGATTTAGTGGATGAAATGGTTAAGGGTCATTAGGTCAATGCCATGAGTATTGTGACCAGGAGCCCATTACTAGGAGCGTCCATCTAGTACTATATAACTACGACGGCACAGACTCGTTTTGTTCTAGAAATAGATTGCTTCCCCCCCGCGAAACGGTGTGCTTCCTAAGAGGTCCGCATATTGTCGAGTTCAAAGTTGAAAACAATGGCGGCCAAAGCGGAGCGAGAGATCCACAATCCGTCATTATTCGACCCCATACACGGTTTCCAATGAAAAAGAACGAGAGACAGGTTCCTGATAATAAATAATGCCATATTCTAATAAATAACTGAATATTTTAAACTTGACGCCGACATCACCGCTCTCGATCGAATTTACTTTGCCATCACTGAACTGAGAATGTGCAAAATCTGACGTCACTGTCGCTTTGTCTTAAGAGTCGTGTTCATTGGCTGCTCAAATTGCTCCCGCGAAATTCTGTCAATTTTTAGCACAAAACGAGTCTGTGCCGTCGCGTCGTATAGACCCAATGAGATGTTAGACCCGGAGGTAAAGTAAATACTGGTGGATTGACGCTCCTAGTTATGGACTCCTGGTTTTGTTTTGTTATGGCGAAAATCCGACTGACCTCGCTTTCATGATTCGACCCCAGGACTCTGTAATGGCTTTTACATGTGGTCTATTGGCCAGATTTTGTTTGATTGGCACTTCAAGCCGACTGGTGAGTGGTTCGTGACGTCATTTCATTTCAGAGGAAAGGAATACACCGAACAATCAATAGTTCACGTCAGCAAACTCAAACAAGTACATGTGGCTGCTTTCTTCATTTCGGGAGAGGGATGTGTGCAGGATTTAAAGGTATTCAAATTTCGGAATAACCGGAAGAAATAATGCAGCTCGGGCTTCCTGTGGCTCAGGTTTGTTTACGTATAGCTCGGGCTTCCTGTGGCTCATCTCGCTAACTACATAAAAATACACAAGACAGGCAACTAAATTCATGGCCGCCAAGCGAGACGCGCGAGAATTTTGCCGAAAAACGAAAACTTCTAGGTCCCTGCTTCCTCTCTAACGTTCAAAATGTTGAAGAACAGTAAATGAGCTAAGTTTTTGGTGGTAATTCACGGCGATATTGAGTGGTACACACTCGCAAAAGCTTCCTAGAAACCGTCAAACTGGTCCAGATTTTCGACGATTTTTTTTCTCCCTATGATCGGGACAGATATGAGCCATCATAAGGATTTAGAACGGTCATCACATTCAAAACATTTTAATCAAACTGTCGAATGATCTCCCTTCTAGATTCCCCAGCGAAGAAATGGACAACTGACATATTTTTCCTAATCTCCCTCGTATAGGCAGTTTTGCAACTTGACACACCACCCCGATGAAGTTTTCTGGCAGCTTCCGACAAACGAACCGGAAGAAAAATATCTTGAAGACTTGATGGTGTGAGATTGCGGTAAGTTTGTTTACAAAAATATATATTTCGCACGACCGCTAAACTCTCGTACTTTGATTTCAGACCAAATTTCACTCCACTCTACTAGTATCACCATCAATAAATTCAGCACAAATACAGGTTATCACATCGTAAACAAATATTTAACTAGCAAATTTCCGTGTTTGTACACAGGCAGCCCAAGCTCAAAGTTTGAAATTATTTGACAGTTGAAGTACGAAGGTTCAAACATCCAGTATATCTGGTATTTTATCGCACTAAATGGAAAATAAATAACACTTCTTCACAGTCTGATGGGACACCGGAAGTCCAACCGAAATGTTGCCTCGTTTTGGATTTGAAAATCACAGCGCACCATTGCATGGGAGAGTACCAAAACGAGGCATCCTTTTGGTAGAGTGAATCCAGGTTTTCTAGAAACTCATCAAATCGGCCCCCAAACCCCCAAATTCAAGACACAACAACATAATCTTCATCAAAGCAAGTTTATTGTGTTATTCATTTTCCATTTAGTGCGATAAAATACCAGATATTCTGAATGTTTGAACCTTCGTATTTCAACTGTCAAATAATTTCAAACTTTGAGCTTGGGTTGGTATGGTTTGTAGTGAGCTTGCTCGTTCCAAGAGTACAATGATCTTTGAAATTTCTAGTCAAGAGTGTGAAGAAGAAGTTCCACTTTCTTCCGATTTGAAGCAGTCTATTTTTCCACCACAAATTGGCACAAACTTGTAATGACAAAGAGTTAATTAGTCTGGCCATCACGTCTAACAGTTCCAGCAAATGTCCAACATTTTCTCGTCGTTTGTCGAAGGCAAAGAAACAAATCCTGCTTAAACATTGCACATAAAAGAAGTTTTGCCGAGGTGGGAATTTGGTAACGCGCGCGTGCAAAAGTTTTTCGCGCGAACTGAGTTAACGTTTGAACTGAACAAAAAGTGAGCTAGCATGCAGTGGAGAAAACTGAGTGAGGGTTATAGCTAGAAAACCGTTGCAAAAAGTGTTCAAATACTCATATATTTGGAAGCAATCCGTTAGACTACTAGTTAAAGTAATCACCTACTTGAACTGTAAAAATACAAGCAAAAAGGGAACCCTAGGCTGGTAAAAATGCAAGAGATTTCTGAGCCGCTAAATAGACCAGTTTGCGGTAAATTCCGACATCGGAATCGATAGAAATCCGATGCTAAATAAAATCCGTAAAATCGAATTTATGAAATATTCTTCAGATACAAGCTTAAGATACCAGGTAAAAGATTAACATATCGAAATTTGAGGGATGTAGCTGTGCTGCGAAGCGTGCAATCGTGTTTTCAGTTTTCCATACATTTGTCTGTAAAAACGAGTCAAATTCCGCGTGAAAATTTACACCCCTTTCAAAATGTCGGAATTTACCGCGAACTGTACAATGTTTTCTTTGCCGGTCTTTCGGAGTTCAAATCGGAAGAAAGTGGAACTACTTCTTCACACTCTTGACCAGAAATTTCAAAGATCCTGGTACTCTTGGAAGGAGCACAGGCTTACCATCCTCAAAATTGGTTTTGGGCTTCCTGTAGCTCCGTCATTTGTCAAACGGATTTTCCCCAGGATTTTGCGCCTTGTTTACCTCAAATTTGCAGGATGAATATAGCGTTAATTCTAAAGTTGAATTTTTTTAACTTGTATCAAAATAAACTCTACTTATTATATTTACCAGTTCTGTGTGTGTTCTTGTCGTGGGATGCATTTTAAAGATGCTACAGGTTATAGTCGAGTACGTCCTTCATGTAGATGAATATTGTCAATATGAAGGACGTACTCGACTATAACCTGTAGCATCTTTAAAATGCATCGGACGACAAGAAGACACACAGAACTGATAAATATAATAAGTAGAGTTTATTTTGATACAAGTTAAAAAAATTCAACTTTAGAATTAACGCTATATTTGAGGTAAAAAAGGCGCAAAATCCGGGGTAAAATCCGTTTGACAACTGACGAATCCACAGGAAGCCCAAAACCAATTTTGAGGATGGTAAGCCTGTGGAACGAGCAAGCTCACTACAAACACGGTAATTTGCAAGTTAGATATTTTTTTTGATGTGAAACTGTATTTGTGCTGAATTTATTGATGGTAATACTAATAGAATGGAGTGAAATTTAGTCTGAAATCATAGTACAAGAGTTTACCGGTCGTGCGAAACATTTTTGTAAACAAACTTCCCGCAATCTCACACCATCAAGTCTTCAAGATATTTTTCTTCCGGTTAGTTTGTCGGAAGCTGCCAAAAGACTTCATCGGGGTGGTGTCAAGTTGCAAAATTGCCTATAGGAGCCAGGGAGATTAGGGGAAATAAGTCAGCTGTCCATTCCTTCGCTGGGGAATCTGGAGGGGAGATCATTCGACAGTTTGATTAAAATGGTTTGAATGTGATGACCGTTATAAATCCTCGATGCCTCATATGTCCCGATCATAGGGAGAAAAAAAATCGTCGAACGTCTGGACCAGTTTGACGGTTTTCTAGGAAGCTTTTGCGAATGTGTACCACTCGATATCGCCGTGAATTACCACCTAAAACTTAGCTCATTTACTGTTCTTCAACATTTTGAAGGCTAGAGAGGAAGGAGGGACCTAGAAGTTTCGTTTTTCGGCAATATTCTCGCGCGTCTCGCTTGGCGGCCATGAATTTAGTTGCCCGCCTTGTGTATTTTTATGTAGTAAGCGAGATGAGCCACAGGAAGCCCGAGCTGTATTATTTCTTACGATTATTCCGAAATTTGAATACCTTTAAATCCTGCACACATCCCTCCTTAAATGGAGAAAGCAGCCACATATTGAGTTTGCTGACGTTTGCTGATTGTTCGGTGTATTCATGATTTAGCGCGCGCAAAATCAACACAGCAGAAAATCAAATCAAATGGTATTTTATTATTTCATTTTCATTTACACAATATGAGAGATTTGTCAGATGTAGGTTTGTTTGACGTCGTGTATTTTACATATCATCAATTTTCTCGAAATCTAGACCTAAACTTTTAAAGTGCCTATAACCCTTTTGCAAATTGTATTGCTTACGAACCTCCGAAGAATTTTGAGTAGTTCTGTGAAGAAAGTTTTGGTTTTGAGTGAATACTCTATGTTCTACGCTTGTTTGAAATCGTATAAATGTGACCTTTCCTGATCCATGACCGCGTAAGCAAAAGCCTGGGTCGATACCTGTATTTACGTCATCTTGACGTCATATAATTAATTCGGCTTTGCAATCATTTCAATAAATACTTAACATGTTGACTAAAATGACTTTTTTCTTTACTAACAACTCACAAACTGTGTATATTTTCTATGCATCGATGTTGTTGTGATAGAAAGGCGCCATGGAGAATAATGCAGTAATGAGGTGACGTACATACAGGTTTCGACCCAGGCTTTTACTTACGCGGTCATGGGTCAGGAAAGGTCACAAAAGGTCACATTTACACGATTTCAAACAACCGTAGAACAAAGTATTCACTGTAAACCAAAACTTTCTTCACAGAAGTACTCAAAACTTTTCGGAGGTTCATAAGCTATCAAAATTGCAAAAGGGTTATAGGCACTTTAAAGTCTTCAAGACTGCAAAGTTCAAAAAAGTTATGAGTGCGTTGAATATTTTCGTTTAAAAAATAAACAATTCGCCTTACTTTCTGTTTAGTCATCGACCGATTCATAAATATGCTCATTTTGCTCAAAATAGTAACGTATTTGCTGAGGAAGCTGTAATTCGAAAACTAGTCGATAAAGGTTTTTACTACATAAAGGTTACATGTACTACCCTGTCTCTGTAAATTTCAAGAGCATTGAATTCATCCACGTAAGCTTCATTGCTGTATCATTTTGTTGAAACCGGGCTTTAGTTCGAAAGCACACAAGTATGTAGAATCTAGACAAAAGAGAAATTCGGAAAGACACAAGCTATCAACAAAATTATACAGCAATACACGACTTTCATAATGGCCGCCTCCTAATTTGCATAATTTGGAAGATAAATCTGTAGAGGGAAACCAATGCTACCATATGAAAGATCACATTAAAACTAGTAATAATTTTGAGTTTTAGGGCAATGTGGAGAATTGCTGTTGAGCTACGAGCATTTCTAATGCAGAAAAACATGAAAGCGAGGCTAGAAAGGCGTCCGTTGTTTTTCTCATACAAATCTCTCTAATTTCAACTGGCTGTAACTTCATTGCTTTTTAAGCTACAGCACTCAACTTTCACAAGTTCACTAATGTCGACATGCTATTTCACATGGCAATGTTCATGTTTTCTATAAATGTGGATAAACAACCGAAACGGAAAATCACATATGCAAATTAGGAGGCGGCCATTATGAAAGTCGTGTATGAAGCTTGCGTGGATGAATGTAAAAGTCCCTGTTTTTATTTTTATTCCGCGCCCATAAAATGATTCAAATTTACAGGGACAGGGTAGTACATGTTGAATGTCAGGTGAAAATATTTAAAAAAATATTTATCGACTAGTTTTCGAATTACAGCTTCATTAGCAAATACGTTACTACTATTTTGAGTAAAATGGGCATATTTATGACATTACTTATGAAATCGAATAAAGCAAATGGAATGAAATCTTCATGGGAAGTAGTCCTATGCCACAGGTATGAAATATGCTAAAACATCGCTTGAATCGGTCCGGAAAACAGTTCTCGACGACTAAACAGGAAATAAGGCGAATTATTTAGCTTTTAAACGAAAATGTTCAACCCAATTATTTTCGAAAACGTTCTCATACAATTTTTTTTTAAATTTGCAGTTTTGAAGGATACTTTAAAAGTTTAGGTCTAGATTTCGAGAAAATTGATGATATGTAAAATACACGACGTCAAACAAACCTACATTTTTGGAAAGTTATTATTTCTAGTAAATGGGTGAAGTGGCAGCCCGACCGAGCTCTGACAGTGGAGTATCAGCCGTTCAAAGTGGGTATGGTGCATCCCTGGAAAATCCAGGCGAGTCACCTTAATGAAAGGATCTTTATCTTGTGTAGATTTTCGCTTCAACATGTTACCTAAATAATAATAATAATAATAAATCATATTTAATGAGGATATGCAGATAAAGTTTACACTTGTTTCCAGTCTGGTCCTCCTAACTATTATATACTATATATTATATCCTGTCCGAATTGCTGTCATTAGGCCTTTTGCACGAACTGTCAGGTGCTGATATATCACATCAATAACGGATGACTTGAGCTCGTACTGGATTGCAAACAAACTTCAAAACGCTGTTTTAGAAAGATCAAGGAGATGCTAAAACAGCATTCACGAACAGATTTTGCAAATGAAGTCAGCTTTGTTTGCCATCCAGTACAACCACGTGATTGCATTCCTGCAAAAGGCCCATTCTTCTTGACGTAACATACGTCATACATACGTCACATGTCCGTCATACATGTGCATGCGTTACAATGACGTTACAATAACGTCACGAAAGCAACAGAATCGAAGGGTGAAACCGTAGACATGATGGACAGAAAAGCGAGACGGAAAATTAACTATTTCTTGAGAAAGCAAGGCACATACTTTGTAACGTTTGAGGTAAATACATAAAATATTGAAACCACTTGGCGATAGGAATGGGTGGGAGAAGGGGAAGTTAGTTGTCTTGCAGCATGTAATTCAGTTTTAAGTATAACAAATACATAGGATGTTAGCAAATAAATGGGTCCGAAGTACTGCAAATGGCGTAATTAGCGATTTGTTTCAGTGTCCTGTCTTCCAAAGTTCACCTTTCGGTTGTTTTCATAACGTCTCTCGCTCAGTTGTACTGTCTTCTCATTTCGATATTTTATTGTCACACCACGTACAATCAATCAAATAAAGAAAACGGTACAGTTACCTGTTGTCTGAGTACACGTGTCGTGAAGTCTTTCATTTGTCAAACAATTCCAGGTGGAATAGGAACGCGTTGATGGCGGTAGTTATCGGCTGGGTATGAAAAGAGCCAAAAACAAACTTCAACTGGGTCCCATGAAATTAAGAGCCAAGACACCATGCTCGATTGAAGGTTTTGTCCCCCGGGGGGAGGGATTCTTCAAGGTAAAAAGGGTAGGAGTGACCGTCGGAAAACCTCGAAAAATACCCTAAAAAATACCAAACCGTGAAAATATTTTCCACCCAGCTCTTAAAAAAAAAAAAGGGTCCGCAAAGAGAACATCGGCGACCATTATATTTTTTTGAGAATATAAATACGGGTAAACCTCCCCTTGTTTAATTTTATTATAGGGTACCCCTCCTGTTGTATTATTTAATTATTATAAGCCACACCCTATTGAGTTTGGAATTACTTTGGTCTATCCCTCTCGCTATATTTTTGATTCGATATACATTTTGCCTACCTGTCCACTTCGATTATATAATTTCTATTGGCCACTTTCCCATTTTATTTTCATTCACTAGCCCACCCTCTAACTTCAAGTATGTAATTACTATAGGACACCCTTCCTCTTCTAATTTTCTATCACTATAGTCTACGCCTCCCCTTCTATTATTTAATTACAATAAGGTACCCCTGCTGTTCTATTATGTAATCACTATAGGCTGCAGGATTATATTACAGAGGAGTGTTCCTCTTCCCACATTATATTGTCACACAACACTGTAGACGGTAGAGTTATTTTTAGCATAGAGTTTCCCTCGAGAAGAAACAAAGGCCGTCACTTTTAACCAATCAGGATGCACTGAAAAATTGTAATTAACACGGTTCAAACTGCTAAAAAATACTAAAGCGCAAGAGAACAAAAGATAACGTAATCTCATACTAGAACTTCGCGGCTATAAATAGACACGCCATCTACTGTATGTACTTATGTGTTAGGGGCCAACACAAGGGCACAGGAACACTCCTGTGTAATATACTCCTGCTAAAGGCCATATATATTTCAATTACTATGGTCTACCCTTCGCATTATATTCTTGATTCAATATAGCACACCCTCTAACTTCAATTATTTCATTTATATTAGTCACTCCTCCCCTTCTATTTTTGATTAACTAGCCCACCCTCTTTAACTTCTATTATTTAACTACTATAGGACACGCCTTGCGTTCTATTTTTTATATACTGTATATAGGCAAAACTCCCTTCTATTATTTAATTACTATAGGATACACCTGCTGTTCTATTATTTAATTGCCCTCCCCATTGATTTTTGAATTACTATCGTCTACCCCTTCCCTTTTATTTTTGATTCGATAGAGCCCACCCCCTTCAGTTGTATTATTTAATTTCTATTGGTCACTCCTCCCCTTCTATTTTTGATTCACAATATTAAGCCTACCCTTTAACTTCTATTATTTACTTGCTACAGAATACTCCTTGCCTTCAATGTCAGTTGACAAGAGCACAAACATGAAAGCAAAGCAGGACAAAATTCTCACCGATTATTCTTCGCGAAGTCAAAGCACATTCACTCCCAATCAGTCGAAGGTTCTCGTCGCCAGAAATACGAGCACAATTAGCCAGTCTACGTTTTTAGCACACCTGGGGGGTCCCTCGGTCTTCTCATTAAAATAATAGTTTTATTTCAGAAACAACGAAGAGCCAACACACCAAAACCTTTTACTCGCAATAAGACTAATGCTCTGTTGTCGAATATATTACTGAACTAAAGAATAATTAAATAGATAAAAATATTTATTCTACGGCTTTCCTTACCTGATTCAACAGTACCTCCCTGAGTTAAATTGTCACTTATCGGTTGATGCCGGGACATAGATACTGAAGTTGGGGACTATATATCTATCGTTGTACTACATAAGACTATATTGCGCAATGGTCGCCTAAAAATGGATTTCGCTTGACCAACCCCTAAAAAATACCGGATCGCCGATTTCAAACCCTAAAAGATACGACGATCACCCCTACCAGCCTAATATAGGGTTTTGTCTTTAATGGTGAGCTCAAAATTTCCTTGCTGCGGAGTGCCTATGATTTGTAAGAATAACCCAGCTACCGTCCATGGTCCATTAGGAACCTCCATCTGATTGGCTAGCGAGAAGCCGTCTATTATGTAGTGGTTACAACATGAGTAGGAGTGTTGTATCAGCCTATACAATCTCGAGCTGGAACGTATGAAAGGTTGTTCGAAGCAAGGTTAACTTTAACTAAATCTGTAATTGTAATCTGTACAGTTTAACCCCGGGTTAGCGATATAACCCTGGGTTATCGCTTAACCTTGCTTCGAACGACCGGATCCTGCTCTATAGTTTGTATCACGGACTCACCTGTGAGACGGTCTCTTTGCATCAATACAGGGGTTCTATCTTGACCACCCAACTGGGATAGGGCTTGAAGTCCGTGATCGGTTGCGAGATCTCCCCGGAACAGACTCTGGCACTAGTGTTTGTTGGATACAGAATTGGTGATTAAAACATTTGTCGTATCTGCGATACAAGACTATCAGTAAAACAGACGTTGATGTTTTATTAATCAGCATCTGTATGTCTGTTATCAAATATACAGACACTGATGCTTTATTCTGGCCCCAGTTGTTCGAAGCCCGATTAAGCTAATCCAGGATTAAATGCAATCTTTAGTTCGATTTGCTAACTTGTGAACGACATCTTCGAGGTTAAAAACTTATTCCTAGAGGAGAAACAACGAGTACGTTTCTATTTGTCTTGCTACAGTTGGAAACAAATACCTTCTACCTAGAGGAGTCGGGGTGGCGCAGTGGTTAAGCGATTCGCCTCTCACCTCTGTGGCCCAGGTTCGATCCCCGGACGCGGCGCCACATGTGAGTTGGTATCTTGGTTTATCTCCAGGTCCTCCGGTTTTCCTCCCTCCACAAAAAACAATTAACACTTCAAATTCCAATTTGATCTGTGATTAGCCGGGTCTTCGCTTTGATCAGCCCCTATCGTTGTTTCAGGTCCCGTTAGAAATTCAGAATTGAATCTAAAGGTGTTCCTGACTCGATAACTCCCGCGGGATACACTCGCGGGCCACTTTATTTACACAGCTTAGTAAAGTAAAATAAGAATGCGGAGACCCGAAAGAGGCGATTTCGAAGTCTGGCAGGAAATTTCTACCAAATTCCATCTCTCTGAACTACTGTAAAAGCTTGTGATTCTCGTGATGCTGTGGTTCTTTGGACATCAGAAATTGTTTTAACCGTACTTTGCGTGCAGTATTTGAAGGACAGTGCAGCCGGAGTGGAAGCGATAAATTTCAGCCGCGAGTATAATAATATGAGTTCGGTCTCCGCACTTTTACGGTGTACAAAAACATTTTTACAGCTTAATATTTACGTCTATTGGTCACAAGATGATCCTCGTTGTGATTCTGTGGTTCTTCGGACATCAGAAATTGTTTTAACTGGACTTTGCGTGCAGTAGGACAGCGAAGCCGCAGTGGTGCGATAAATTTCAGCGACGCCTAAATTTCACGTTGGGCTAGGATGGGTGTAAAATGTGTCATTTGAGCATATCTTCACCGTATTTAAGTCATTCGTCATAACAATTGGCATCTGGGCTAGGACAATTAAGGCAAATATTTTGATATTCATTTTGTGAGAAAATTTTAAATGATGACGTCACAATCGATGACGTCAATACATAACCGTATTAAAAAGTTTAACATGTGTATAATTTATATAGCTGGTTTGAAAGAGCTTCGCAAGGGATGATGAAATCCGCAAACCGTTTCTCGATACGAGCAAAATTCATCGAGATATCACATGTTGAGTGAATTATACATTCCCCCCCTGAACCAGACTTATAGTACAAACAGACAAGGAAATACCCGTTGGTACAAGTTGTTCTCTGTTTGATTGGATTAAGTCAACTCTTGTTTGGTATTTAAGGCTAGCCGGTTGGGCAAAATGCTGTCGTTTTCGATTTTTGGATTTCAACCTCATAACGAAAATATTAGCGATTGTTAAATTATGACGTCACACATTGGATGACGTCACAGACAAGTTTTGTGCATTAACTTAGGATTGAAAAAGGTTTGAGTGAAAAAAATTGATTCTCCTTATTCCCCGATAGCTTGGTGATATTTCTGACAAGGTATCGGTACAATTTAGTACCACACATGTGACAATTATTGATTAGCTTTAATTTACTGAAATCCGGGAGAACTTACCCTTCGACAGCAGGTTTCAATTTTCCCAGATGCCAATTTTCATGACGAATGACTTAAAGACGGCGAAGATATGCTCAAATGACACATTTTACACCCATCCTAGCCCAACGTGAAAACATTTGTACATCTTTTCGATTGGTCACAAGACTATCCTCATTGTCGTTCTTAATTGTTTCTGGATTGAAACACATTATACATGTCTGTTAATATGGGGAAAACTGAAGATAATCAACTTCGATGGCAGAAACCTCATTGAGCTTTAAATGAGGTATATAAAACAGGGGCACCCAACGAACTCTTCTGCGAAATATCTGTTCTGCAACGCACATTAGCTGTCATTTTCTGCAAAATCAGATTTTTCAGCTGGAAAATTCTTCGTTACTGAATTTTAAAAATGACTGGAAAATTCTTCAACTTGCTTTAAGCTGAGAATTTCTTTGTACTATCGCTTTTTTACATGAAAAAAAAACACAAGTGTTTACCAGCTCAGGTGGGAAACATTATCTGTTCTGCAAAAGTTTACTTTAATGTCTCCTGGAGACTTCTGCACACACCTTTATATAAACAGCTGAGAGATTTTTCAAAATAGTTAGCTTGCTCAGTAGCACTGACTGAAGAACAGATGTCTCTCTGCCAGCAAAGACAAAACTAAGGGTACCTTAAAAAAAAATAGAAGATAGGGTACCCTAGGATAACACAGGTAGCCCGAAACACAAAGAGGGCACGGCACTAATAACACAGGTAACCCGAAACAACTATAAAGACGATAAAACAATTATTATTATTATTATTGTTATTTTATTATATTTTTTTGTTACTTAAACTATGAAGCGTTATAGTGTTTGGATCCTAGCATTTTTGAGCTACCTGTGTTATTCTAGGGTACCCTGGATTACTTGAAGTCACTCGTGTCCTCACTTGTGATGAGATCGATCGACTGCATGTGCGTAGTACTTAAGCATCTGATTGTGCGTTCGTAATGTGCCAAATACGCAGGTGTCTGAGCACATCCGCGTTAAAAAAGATACGCCGGAGTTCAAGCTGCGTGCAGCTTCTTGTTATTGTTAAATTCCTTGTTTGAGTGAAACATATTGTATTGTTTGTATTGTATTGTATTGTATATTAAATTTTCTCGGAGAACCAAAACCATGGGTTAAGACTTAATCCGGATTAGCGCTAATCTACGGTGGCCCACAAGGGACACGCTGCAAACAAAAAAGAAACGCTGCAAACAAAAAAGAAATGCTGCAAACAAAAATGTAACGCTGCAAACAAAAAAGAAACGCTGCAAACAAAAAAATGGAACGCTGCAAACAGAGAGTTTAATAGAGGGAAGGAAATTTGACCGAATTCCCTGAAACTCGGTCCAGACATAAAGGACAACCACATCAAGACACACGGTAAGGTTGATGGATTTTATTAAATATTTCTGTCGAAAATTGAGAACGGAAAATTTCCCATACAAACACTGTTAATTTCCATACACTGTTACTATCAGTGATTCTGGGCTGCCTGTGATAAGACTTAAGGCTATTCATAAAAATATGGGAACAACTTCATTGTATTGAGTACCCTGACAGATGCTTTTTAATAATTCATTTTCTCATTCATTCAGAAATAAACATTCAACAAACCCTACTGCCTACTGAACCACATTGGATCTGAAATTACTCCTTGTTCGAGTTAAACAGTTATTAAAGCAGCATAAATTTATTCATAAAAAGTCTGATACCAATACTGTATTTGTCAGCTAGGCATTGTCAAGTATCTACCGGTGGTCAGCATGATCAAAGGCAGTAATTCAAGGACCTGAGCTGTTGCATTGCACTATTTCATGAGCCAAATGATCCAGAAACAAGACATAGAATGGGAGGGGGGTGGGGGTGGGTTGGTTGGTTGGCACTTTTGTTTATGTAGGTTGTTTATCATTACACAGAAATCCTGGTCGGTCTCAGTTTGTGTAATGGCAAACAAAAGTTCCCAAACGTAATTTCCCGATCGGATAAAAACATTTACCATTTGTACACAAACCAATACAGATTAATAAAGCTTGGCAATTAAGGCATGGAACTGGTATGACCGACTGGGAGTTGTAAATGGTGCACAATTTCCAGATCAGAAATTCCAGTTGGGAATTTTGGAAATTTTTTTGAAACATCCTATTAGTTTCGGAAATTTTCCACGGTACAAACCGAAAAAATGCTTACTATTTACTTTATGTCCAGAATTTCTATGTAAATAGTAAACAACCGTAGTGTTTACAACATGAGTGAAAGTGTTTTATCGACCTATACAATCTCGATCCAGTGGTGAGAAATTGCTTGAGCAAGAGATGAGAGATTGTATAGATCCATACAATACTCAAGCAAATGTTGTAAACTAACTTGTTAAATGAAACTATAATATGCACGGCATATATACATTGTAATATGCACGGCATGTCTGAAATGCACGGCATGTCTGAAAATCAGTTTTACTGAGCCGTTTACCGTGTTGAAATAAAGTTAATTATTATTAATTATAATATTGTGTGGTTCCAGAAATTACCAGGATTTTTCGAGCGAAAGTCACGAGTGGCATAAAATATAAACCTCCAATCCCCCTCCCCTCCTTCCTTCCTTGAGAGCCTGGCTACGCAGGCTAGGTCAATCCATGTTAGTACTGAAGCAATGGCATTTCCGGAGAGAAGGGGGACTTGGTGTTCTACAAACAAGGCATTTCTGGAGGGGTGGAGGATTATAACTTATATCCTGATATTAGAAAATCCTGGGGTAGGTCCTCCCTCGTTTATAGTGGAGCTGGAGAGGGTAAGAGAACAGAACCTCTGCTAGCAGGGGGGGGGGGGGGTCTTAAGATAAATCCCGTCCGTGGGAGGGTTATGGATATTTTCTGGATCCACAAAAAAAATATACATTAAATTTTGATGGAAAATGTAAAAAATTGAGTTCAGCTCTAATGGTTTACCAGTCATGCAAAGTGAGCACAAAAACAGCTCCCACATTGATTAGACAGTCTATGCATCAATAGAGAAATTGTACATTGACATTTCGTCGAACTGGGATAGGGTAAGTCAGTGATCGATTGAGACCTCCCTTCAACAGACACTAGCTAGCTAGCATAGTGCTTGTTCGATACAGAACTGACAATTAAAACAACATCATCTGTATCGGTGATACAAGAGTATCACAGTGATATGGAGAATCAGTATCTGTATCCGCTGTATATCTGATTCAACACTGATGTATTATAGATCAATGTTGTATCAAATGTGCAAACACTGATTACTCAGTTCTGTATCAAACAAACGCTAAGTATGGACTGTAAAGGGAAAATCCTGTTTAAATAAAAGAGGATTTACGATGTAACTATCTTAATACTGTATGTGCCTGTTTCATCCTTGCCTTGCATATTAGACTTTTGTCCATCATATTTATACTAGTTTTTTTTAAGTACAAGTTAACCTTATTTTAAGTAACAACCCCAGAAATAGAAATTACTGAAAGAAAAATAAAAGAAACAATAATTCGATCCAGTATAGTCTGTCAATAATAATTGCAAATGAATATAGTTCATCACTGTATCACAATAAACTAAAAGTAGTGTCGCTGGACATCGGCTGGAGTATGCAGCCCTTTATACCAATTCCTAGTAAAGACTGAAATATTATAATAATATAATAGTGATTTCACTCAACCCATGAAATTGATATTAGACTAATAGACACAGACTATTAGACCCTAATTCCAATGTTTTCTTTTGCATTTTGCAGTCAATATGCATATTAAATGCAACAAGGCAACAACATCACTTATTCCCGGCCAAGGTTGCCATGCCCGAAATGAAGTACGTTTTACAGGCCTAAATAGTCGCTGAATAACTCTAACCTCAATCCAAATACTTGCTAAAGGTTTTCATACGGCAAGCAAACATTGAGTGGTCAATAATAGGTATTGCTAGGCCGATAGTTGGTTAATCTGACCGATAATAGGCTTGTCAACAACGCAATAGCCCTTTTCGTTATACAACTTGATGCGATCAAAGTAGAAACGAAAATCGCCGAAAATGTGAACGAATAATTTAGCTGGCGGTACCGCCATGGTTTATAGCCAAAAACGTAGCTCGTTCGCTGTAATCAACATTCCAAATGATGCAAGGCAAACGAGAACCAAAAGGTTGTCATTTTTGGCTAAATTCTCACACCTAGCCATAAAAGGGGAGACTCAAAGATGTGGAGTGATTGGTGACAAGTCCTTCTCTCCAAATGCGCACGCATAGTGACCTTTGGTATTTATTTGCAGTGTTTCATTTTGTATTTGCAGCGTTCCATTTTGTGTTTGCAGCGTTCCATTTTTTGTTTGCAGCGGTCCATTTTTATTTGCAGCGTTAATTTTTTGTTTGCAGCGTTTCTTTTTTGTTTGCAGCGTTTCTTTTTTGTTTGCAGCGTTTCTTTTTTGTTTGAAGCGTTTCTTTTTTATTTGAAGCGTTTCTTTTTTGTTTGTAGCGTTTCTTTTTTATTTGAAGCGTTTCTTTTTTGTTTGTAGCGTTTCTTTTTTGTTTGCAGCGTGTTTTTTTTGTTTGAAGCGTGTCCCTTGTGGGCCACCGTAGTTGATGCCTCCTAAAGCAAAATCGTATGCGAGGGAGGCTCATTGCCACAGAACAATGGATTCATGCCATTTAATTGAAATAATCCTAAATCGAACACAATCTTAAACAAGTTGACAACGCTTGTGATCATTACTTAATAGCATCCTCCACTCTGAATTTCTAATGAGACCTGAAACAACCACGGGGGCTGATAAAAGCCAGGTCCCGGCTAATCCACAGATTGAGTTGAAATTTAGCGTGCTGGTTTTTGCGGAGGGAGGAAAACCCGAGAACTCGGAGAAACCCTCAGAGCAAGGGCGAGATACCAACAAACCCAACTCACATATGGCACCGAGTCCGGGAATCGCACCTGGGTCACAGAGGTGAGAAACGAAGCGCTTAACCGCTGCGCCAACCGGCTCAGTCATCCACAGGCATCTCGAGACAGAAACATGTTGTCGCCTATTGTGTCGAAGTTTGTGAGAACGAAAAAATGAGAGAACAGTTACGATAGTTTACCGTCGTAGGTCCTTATTTTCTCATATCATTAAATATTAATTTCGTCTCGGCCAATAGTGCACTCTGAATATCAGTCACGTGATGTATCTGGATACTAGAGGAAGTTCAGTATTCATAAACTCACAAAGACGACAATAATACCGCGGCACAACGTTATGCTCCGCTGGCCGAAAGAACGAAGGCTCTGCTTTCAAATACAAATTACCGAGGGCTTAAACTGTTTTAATAGCAAATAATTTTACAACTTAGTAAACTCAGTAAATTACAAATTAAGAAAACTTCAACCTGTTAAAGTCTTAGGCTTAACTTTTAAGTAGTTTTCTTATTTTTCGCGAAACATTTCACGTAAATACGCGTACGTATCATGTAAAATTAGAAACAGGGGTGATTGTCTCGGTTTTCTTTTAGTTTCGGCGGGAAACTGAGGATATCAGACACGTGCGGCTCATCAACAGCGCATGCGCATAACGTTTTGCTGCGGTGTGGACAACAATAGTAATGCGCTACTTTGCTTATTTACTGTACCTAGAAATGCAGTTCTCAATACAGTATCTAGAACCATATTTCTAGATACTGTATTTAAAACAAATTTCCTAGGTACAGTAAATATGTAAATTAATTATTTAACTAAGAAATAAAAACATACAACTGCTAAATGGTCATTTTTTACACAACACGAATTACTTACTATTAATGTTAATGTTTACAGTGGTGTTATTCAAACTGCTGCACAGGGAGTTCTAACATAATTAATACACATAACGTTATGCAGTCCTTTTTAACAGAGAAGCTTTCAAAAACCCGCATCTCCCTAGCGAAATCTGTTATTCTTTGCCGGGCAGAGACTTCATGTTATGTCCACACCACGATTCATTGCAAACCTAACCCTAAATAAAAAAACATCCTAACCATTTTCAACCCCAAATCATTTTAGAACGACTCTAAATACATCTGAACTATAATGAAGAATTTTGTACTTTTGAAGTGGCCTAGTTTAACTCTGGGAATCGTGGTGTGCCATAACATGAGGTGCGGGATTGAAGAATATCATAATATCAGGTAACTTTATCACGTTTGATATATTAAGCGATTTATTTAAGCTTTCTACTAAAATTGTTGCAATTATCATGATAATAAGGACGTGATAGAGCCCAATTATATTTTGATTTTCTCCGCTAGTTAGTATCAAATATCATACTAATATCATGACAATATCAGGAATTCTTAATGAAGTTAAAATTTACTCTGGTGGACTGATATAGTGATATCTCATATAAATAATATCAGGAATTCTTAATGAAATTAACATTTACTCTGGTGGACTGATAGAGTGATATCTCATGATACTATCAGGAATTCTTAATGAAGTTAAAATTTACTCTGGTGGACTGATAGAGTGATATCTCATGATAATATCAAGAATTCTTCATGGAGTTAAAAAAAATTCTGATGGACTGATAGAATGATATCTCATGATAATATCAGGAATTCTTTTACTTTATACGAAGTTACGGTATGTTCTGATACCAAACAAGAACCGATTGCAAGCTTCAGATCTTACTGATTTTCGCAGTTATCTAGATAAATGTTCCTGTAAATTAATATAAACCCTAACCCTACCACCAAAAACACCCTAACCGTCCACAACGGGTGCTCACTAATTTAGGGTTCTTTAGAGCTAATCACTAAACAACACCGAAACATAATGCTTCTAAAATATTCCTGTGAATTAATACTGACCCTAACTCTACAACCAAAAACACCCTAACCGTCCAGAATGAGTGCTCGCTAATTTAGGGTTAGGGTTCATGCGATTAACGGGGGAGAAATCATTTTTAGAAACATATTTTTGCCGCCAAAGCACGGCAAACCTTGCGCGAACACAACTCAGTTGATAACAAATGATTTTCAAAAAGTGATAAAACAATCAAATGTGCCAAATATTTTTTTATCAAAATTGTAATAGGCGATATTCTCATGATATATCAAACTATCAAGGTATTCTTCTCTTTTCAATATCAAACTGACTATCATGATACTGAAACTGAAATTGATAAAATTACCTCTGACAATGATTTTTGATATTGCCAACATTCCTTTTCAAAGCAAGGTACTGGAGAAAACAGTTGCTGTCCAAACATACGCCCATTTAAACACTAAGGGAAGAGGTCAAAACAATGGATTTCGAATGGCACCCAATTTTGTGAGGGGAGGTGGTGGGTGGCGGGTAATACCCCCAACCCCTTTTTCGAGGGTGATTTTCTCGCGTTGTAAAATAGGGATACCTGATTTTAATGCAGATACACGTTCTTCTCTGCCTGTAGAAACTAGAAATATAGTTACTTCTTCAATAAGTATTTTCTTCAAGAATATATTTGTAGTCAAAAATCTAGATTTTGCCAAAATAGGTGGTGGGTTCCGGATACAACCCCCATTCCATCAAAACTGGGTCATGCCAGAGTACCATTGTTTTGACCTCTTCCCTAACAACCTGTTTCCGTCCTTTCAATCAGCGTATCGTAAATATCATTCTACAGAGACGGCATTACTTAGAGTGACCAATAACATTCTACGAATTCTTGATGGCCACCAGGATGTAATCTTGGTACTTTTAGATCTCTCTGCGGCATTTGACACCTTAGATCATGAAATACTGTTAATGAGACATATTTTGGTTTCTCTGGTAAAGTGTTGGCATGGTTCAAATCATACATCTGCGGTCGCTCGCAATCAGTTAGAATTGGTAATTTTGTATCTCCTCCACGTCTACTAGAGTATGGCGTCCCACACAGGTCCATACTTGGCCCTTTACTTTTTATGCTTTACATGGCCCCCCTACAAGATGTGATATCCAGGCATAATTTGAGCTATATGTTTTACGCAGACGACACACAACTATACATTGCTGTTAACCCTACCAATCCGTCTATACTGCCTTTGACACCCTCCGCAGTTGTGTTGATGAGGTTATCCTTTGGAACACTAACAACATGCTGCTGTGCAATCCCGGAAAAACTGACATTATCCATCTGACTTCAAAGTTTACATACAAGTTTACATAAAAGTTTTTCATTTGCCAACACCATTGTTCAAATGTCTGATAAGGTGCGTAACCTTGGAGTGATATTTGACAAAAATATGACCTTCTCCAAATACATTAATGGCACCAGTCCTGCAAGAAAGCTGTACTCGCAATAAGATCCATTAGTCGTATACGGAAATACCTTTCAAAAGACAATTTGAAGCAACTGGTCAACGCCTTAGTTATTTCTCGCCTAGATTATTCCAATAGTCTCTTATATGGTGTCCCGAAGTATGAAATGGACAAACTACAGCGTGTCCAGAATACGGCAGCGCGGTTGATTACAAGAACTAGAAAGTTAGATCATATTAAGCCAGCTTTAAAGGAACTTCATTGGTTACCAATCGAGACACGGATAAACTTTTCTACTGATGGTATATAAATCACTACATGGTCTGTCTCCTGATTACCTATCCGACCTAATTACAGAATATCGACCTGCCCGAATGCTTCGCTCTTCACACCGTTCATTGTTATGTACTCCAACTGATATAAATACTGCTGCTTATGGAAAACGTGCCTATTCATATGCTGCGGCTAAACTCTGGAACTCTCGACCTGAACACATTAAATCAGTTGATTCATTATCGCTATTCAAGTCCTCTTTGAAAACTTACTTTTTTAAGAATATCTACAATTGCTAAGCACTACACATTTTGATAGAGATTTTTAGATTTTGAAATTTTTTAGAATTTTCATTTTTGAAATTTATTTTCTTGATAGATTTTTGAAATTTATTTTCTTGATAGATCCATGACAGGTTTTGTATATTTTACGAGTAAATAGTATGTATATATCTTTTTATTATTATATATATTATGAAAGCGCATTGAGATTTTTAAATGCACCAGATGAGAAAGTACAATATTATTATTATTATTATTATTATGATATTTTGCTATCCTCGAATATGACATTATCATGACATTGATATGTGATAATGATACTTTGATATACCACTATATCGAATAATCATAACATTGATATTTGATAATTATAGTTTGATATTTTCATAAAACAAATTATCACATGATAATGATATTTGATAATGATATTTTCATATTCTGAAATACAAAGTTCAGTCATTTGATTCTTTGATATTATCATGATGTTATCACTTACATAGGATATATCACGTCACCATGATAATGATATTAACCTAGGGAATAACTAAGAAACCCAATCGGTTAACTTAGCCCCAAGGACGCACAAATTTCTTGCAGATTGAAAATTTAATTGATAATTTAAATTTAATTGTAGAATTAAGTTTGTATAAAGAGTGTGAATAAAGATGATGATGACGATGATATTTAAGTATGATATTTTGCCGGATATTCTGCAATCCCGCACCTTACTGCATAACTGACTGAATCAAATGACTGAACTTTGTCTTTCAGAATATGAAAAATTCATTATCAAATATCATTACCATGTGATAATTTGTTTTATGAAAATATCAAACTATCATTATCAAATATCAATGTTATGAGTTTTCGACAAAGTGGTATATATCAAAGTATCATTATCAAGTCTTACCCATTTGCCGTCAAGAGAAACAAACTTCTCAACACTGTGTAACCACCCCTAATCTCCGCGCGGGCAGAGGAACTCGGACTCAGATCTCGCACGGTAACTAGTTAGAACATAGCAAGGGAGGAAACTAAAGTCACGTGATAATTTGAGTAAGAAATAACCGGGTCCCGTTTCAACAAATTTGATTTTTTTTTGCTACAAACATCTTTTCCTTTTCAGAAGAAGGGTGCTAGCCAATGTTTTGGTGAAATTATTCATTTCAAAACACTAAAACAAGAGTACAAGATTTTTCGACAAATGGCTCGATGTTCACCAGACGATACATGGAATCTACATGGAACGGCTTGAACAATCAATTAGTGCCAGTAGTGCCTTCAGTAGGGTTGGATAATTCCCTGGGAGAAGCGACAAAAGCAAAACTGTAGTTACTGTATTTTCGGAAGCCGAATTCCAATTATTTTACTATTGTGTATAGACTGATCATCTGTGCCTCTGCTAGTGGAATCTCGGGGTGATTTGGTAAAGTTTAATGTGATTTTCAAGTCTTCGAGAGTCCAGTTGACTGGCGACGAGGAAATTTTGAATCAATGAATGAAAACGGAATCGAAAATTCACATTGATCTCGCTCATACAGCTGCCCAGGAATAGCTTAGATTATACAAGGACAAAAAAAACCAGCAAAGTAAGCCAAGTTTACTTTTGAATGTTCTTTTAATTGTCTTGTTTACGATCTCTTGACAAGAAATCCTTGCAAACTCGTCAGTTAAGCCGCTGGCGTTTGAAATCGTGTTCAAAGTTGCCTGAAGAATTCTTGGGTTGCAATTAATCCCCAGAGATTCAGATGACAAAGCCGTGGCGGCCATGTTGGAGGACATAACAAAAGATGTTAACGAGGAATCTTTTGTAAAAGTCCTCCAACATGGCCGCGATGACGTCACGTGCAACCTAGCAATTCTTGCTAATATACTAATTTGAATATAATGCTTCTAGAACTGTAATTTGATTTTCAGCTACGATAGTTTCTTTCAGTTTTATTTTCGGCGATTATAACTGACAGAGTTTATTCGTTGAGATGTATAAAGGCTTTTATAAAACGGCAATAAGTCGCGCGTCATGACAACTGTTGTATATCCGAGTCAACAAAACAAACACAGAGATATCGCTATAACCAATATTCTAACCCTAACCCTAACCCTAACACATAGATATCGCTATAACCAATATTCTAACCATAACCCTAACCCTAACACATAGATATCGCTATAACCAATATTCTAACCATAACCGAACAGAAAAAGTTTGAATCTGTAATCGTGGAATTGAATTCTGTACTTCTGTTTCTGATTTCCATGTTTTGGATTTTCTGTAATTTTACTTCCGTTCCATGTAACGTGTGGTGATCATCAAGCCATCACGTGACCTTAGTTTCCCCCCTTCTCATATTAGAACAAGTTAGAGCTGTTCGGGCCGCTAGCCCACGAGGGGTCTGAGTCCGAGTTCCTCTACCTGCGCGGAGTCTAAGCCCGAGATTAGGGGTGGTTACATAGTGTTCAGCAGTTTGTTTTCAGAATCACAGATTTCGCTCGAGAGATGCGGGTTTTTGAAAGCTTCTCTGTTAAAAAGGACAGCATATATAACAGTCTGTGTATTAATTAAGTTAGAACTCCCTGTGACTGCTGTTACAAATTATATTATCTACTGAAATATTTCTCCCTTTACTAATGTTGGTTTGGCTAGTGACTACATCATTCATAATCTAAATACGCCAAATAATCTTCCAGATCGCGTTATATCGTCACCAAATAAATACAAATAATCCACATACGTTTCTCGTCTTCGACGGAAATGGCTTCTCTCTCTGTCTTGGCTCCTTTCTGCACGTAGATTATATCACCATGAAGAATTGTCATTTCTGCATCCAACACATTGTGTAATACCTGAAACCTAAAAGCGAGTTCAAATAAGCATATATCAAAGACAATTTACAAATAAAGCTTAACTATGATTATAGCCAAATAATACTAACTTGTAGTTTCCTTGTTAAGCGGATTCAGCTCTGCCCTTCCATTCTCCTCGAAGAAACGTTTCATATAGCATAATTAATTGCTATACAGATTTTTTCAGGATATATCCCGTACTTCTTGAACTCACATAACCAAAAATTCAACGTTTCGGCTGTCATACTCAGTATTTCCGTGTTCAAGCCAGTTCTACAAAAACAACACTGCATGATCAAGACCAAACAGGTTTGACTCCGCTGCTACGTCGTCATTGCTTCTTTCTCTCCTCCACGCTTCAAAAATACGCATACCCCACTGAGTTTTATACTGGGTTGTTTTCGGGATAGCATTTTTCAATCTTTTGCAGCTCTCCTCTTTACTCAAAGCCTCTCCGAACCGTTTCGCCATGCTCTGACTCAAATGTCGAAGGCGTCGATGCAAATGCATGCGTCATGCAAATTGTGCACGCACACATTCAAATAAACAATTATTATTAAAACCCTCGACGCAATGAATATTTAATGAGATTGAGAACTGAGCTATTTCTCAGTTATCCTCGGAGCTGTGTTTGTAGTAGCGCTCTCAATACAAGTCATTAGTTCTGCTCCGAGGTGGAGCCGAGGAGCGGAACTAATGACTTGTATCAGGGGCACCCATCTGCCACTTTCGGCTAAAAATCTTTTCGGATGAAAAAGGTTGTCTATATTTTTCTGTAATTGGAAAACGTAGGCGAAAATTTTCGGAATTTTCTTAAATTTGCGAATACAGATATTTTGGGCTACACTTTTCGGAACATCGGCGGAATAAAGAAAACATTGAATATGCTCGCCTAAAATTTTCGTAAAAACGCTTTTCGATTTCTCGAATATCGCAAAACATCGAAACATTTTCAGGTCACATGTTAGGGGAGTATTTCGAAACACCTGGTTAAGGTAGGCGTAACATGTTGATTTTTCCAAGAGAAACGTCCAGCGAAGTTTCTTTTTCAACCCCCTCACCCGGCCCCCCTAAGAAACATCAGTGAGATTTATCGTGTTTTTTTTCAAAAGGCATACACTACCTATTTCCATTCATGTCCGCCTTTTTATTCCAACTTAAACAACTTGTCACAACCTCTGGGTCCCATTTGGTGGGAATGGAACATTGAATTCATCGTGAAACCTTTGAATTCACTGCCATCTATGTCGGCGAGTTCTCAAAAACTTAGCAAATTAGATGCGATAGCTGTGGGACAACCGCAATCTTCCATTTCTCTTCAGGAGTCATTTCATTTCGTCGCAGAGATATGTGATGTGATATTTCTGAAAACTATCGATTTTTCCACGGAGAAACGTCACAGGTCAAACACCCCCCTCCCCCTCCAAATAATCCATTCTCCTAGCAAAAGTGGCGGGAACTGTTGGTTCACAATTGAAACCATTCAGTTTGTCTCGGTGTCAATCATCAGGCAATAGCCAATAGTTAACGTTATACGGCCGTATATATTAACACGCTTAGTATAGTATAGTGCCGGCAGTTCACGCCAATCAAACAGCCAATAAACAAAGAAAGAAGTACATTTTACGCACTTCTCGCAATATCGCAGCTAAGCTGAATTAAGGTATGAATTTTTGTGTATTCTGGTTTTCAGTGCAAAGTGGTACCTTTTTCGCTCTTCTCGCAAAGTCAATTGAAATCGAAGCTGAAAAAAGGTATGAATTTGCATGCGTTTTGGTTTTCGAATGAAAGCGCAATAAAGGTACCTTTTTCGCCCTTCTTGCAAAGGCTAATCGAAGCTGAGAAAAGGTATGAAATTTCAGCTTTCTGGATTTTTGGATGAAACCAAAAAATGTCCAGTCTTTATTAGCAAAAAAGGTACCTATTTCAAGGGCTTCTCAAAAAGCAATCAAGCAACAAAGAAGGTATAAAATTTGCCTTAGGAATTGTTGTAAACTATGCAAAAACCTAGCCGGAATCTACCACTGATTACCACCCCTCCCCCTCCAATTCATGTGCACCACTCCTCTCCAGGCCCCGGAGTGCACCACTCCTCTCCACGCCCTGGACACTTTGTCGGCCTAACATTAGCCTGCTTGCAGGCTCTGGTTAATTTGGGGTTCCTGTGGCGGGAGAGAGGATATAGAGAAAGGAGAGTAGGCACGTGTTGAACATTTCCATATTTAGATTGGCTGCCATATTGGATACCCACATCACGTGATTAAAATCTCCATGATTTCTGAAGATTTTTGGTCACGTGATTCAGCCTTTACCAGGGTCTTCTCTCGGGTAGCCGCCATCTTGGATCTGACCGAGAAGACCCTGGGGACGAGGTTGACCCGAGAGAAGACCCTGGTAAACGCTGGATCACGTGATCAAATACTCCCAGATTTTGGGAGTATTTTGTTACGCGATTTGGTGATCTAAGATGGCGGCCAAGCTAAATATGGGAATATGTCATGACGTGTACAAACCATAGGTATCCTAATCCGGACCGGAGTGAGCGAGAAGCGATTAACGGTATTTGCACGCGGCGAACGATACAGTGAAAACAGGTCTACTAAATGGCTCGAAATGGAGTTTACTTGGATAAAGAAACAGTGGAAAGGTATCACAAAGCTACCAGGATGTATCTAAGCTAGAAGAGAATCCTAAAAAGCCTTTCATTATCCGTTAGCGTTGAAGCGAAGCGATCGATAGCACATGTTCAAGTTTAACGGCTTCTCCTGCCTGTCCCACTGATGAATCTTACCAGAAAACTACCCAGTAATAATGCACTTCATCTATTGCTCTACCTACACAACGTGTTTTAAGGTTATTTAAAATCGTTTTATTCATAAAATTTAAGCAATCTAAACTATATACAAGTTCATCTCTCAGGACTCAGTCCGTTTGGCCAATAAAAAGCATTGTTAGAACAACCCTTGCGTCATAATCGGAGAGCCAATCAGAATACGTTCAGCGTTTACAGTTCAGCGTTTACCAGGGTCTTCTCTCGGGTAGCCGCCATCTTGGATCTGACCGAGAAGACCCTGGGGACAAGGTTGCGTTGGGCTAAAAGATGTTTCAAAATGACGTATGTTTTAAAATGCACGTTATTATGCTTTACCACTCGAAGATGCTATGGAGCTAGTAAGGCAGCAAAGAGTATTGAGCGACCTTGTGATCTCAGATATAGTTGAGAATTGTATGGGAAATCCATACATAGGATCTCCGATGGAGTATGGGGTGGGATCTGGGTACGAGATTAGTGGTTATCACGTCCGCCTTGAACGCGAGAGACAGAGGTTCGAGTCCGCCGGTGAACCACATTTTCACATATTATGTTATACCAGAAGTCCATTATTTTATGGACTTCTGGTTATACCTTTCTCTTTCATGCCTTTATGCTACGGAGGCCTACAACTGAACATCCTTATCCGAGAAGATACAGAGTTATTTAGAACTATTTGCAGTTCAAGACAGCGAATACGAAACAATTATAATGATCAGAGTCGACCAGGGGTTTTGGGTGACTAGTGCGTATGCTCAGTTTGGTATTTCCAAGATTGTGGACTAAGTAGCTAGGAAGAAGGGGAGTAAATGCCTTGAGCAGTGTGGACTTCAGAAATGTGTTGATTGCTAATATATGATAGGAGACGTTCAGTAATCCTTATCTTCAAATCAGTTTTTTTTGTTTCCCATATCCAAATAAATGGTCAGACATATAATTGTATTAATTATAATAATTATAATCATAATTCCGAATTTTCCTGCCATACTTTCAGCAGTATTTACATTAGCCTGCAGAACAGGCACTTTCAGAAGAGACCACAGAAAACAATATATAGCTCTTTTGTTGTATAACAATAGGCGCAACACTGTGACGTCATGAGATCCAAGATGGTGGCGCGCAGGAAATTCAAATAACGGTGGACCATTAGAAATCCTGGGAGGGGGTGGGTAGTCCAAAAAAAATATTCGTGCAAGGCTAAATGTCCCCAAAAATAATTCCTGCAAGCACTAAGGCACATAAAATATTTTTTTTGCAAAGGAACTGATCCATTGTTTAATTTTTGTTTTGAAAAAATACTAGCAATTCAGTTTTACCAAATATAGTTCAAAAGATTACCCACACAGTCTGTGTAAGTGATTTTTCGGGTACAACCTCCCCAACCCTCATAAAAATAGTTTAGTCACTCATAGTTGTCATGGAAATATCAACTGGCCTTAATTATTGAAGGCTCAAATTATTCTCTCATGCCAGCAGTTTTTTCAACCGAGTTTAACGTCAAGTTTCATTGAGTAAACTTCAATGTGCACATTCTCAAAGATTTTTAATACTGAGTCTGTGCCAGTAATTTCGAAATATTTTCATGTATTGTCTTGTGCAAAACATCAAGGACAATCAGGGACCGCGGAGGGCGTGGGGCAGGTCGGGCTATAGCCCTACCACTTTGTTCGGGAAATATGACAAAAACAAAGATTTAGCGAGAAAGTCCGCTGGAAAACGAAGAAAATGGCATTTTCCGAGGCTATAGATTTCAAAATTTCCTGGGGGGCATGCCCCCAACCCCCCCTAGCAGCTTGTGCCTTCGGCGCTCGTTGCACTGTGTGGTTGTTTTTGCAAGTCATCAATCATCAAACAATTTTATATTGTACCCGGGCTTGGTTCATAACATATTTACTTTGTAGATGACCGTATATTTGTCATTTTTAGATACATGTCATGTTATACGCCATACCATACTGAAATTAGATATGGCGGCGGTCGTCCGTATCGGCTTCAATGCTGCAGCAAGATGACACCTCTATTCGGGTGAAAGCAAAAATGGAAAGCCCCTCAGAGTTTGCACTTTTGCGGCTTTGGCCCGAATATAGGCGGTTGTTTCTGCACTGAGGCTGTAAAAATTGTAAAAGTTCTGAAAGTTACAAACTGACTCATCACTTAATCAAATAAAACATCTTGGTCCTTGTAGAACTACCAAAAATACACTTATAACCCAAATTTTGGAACATTAGATTATTTCCTAACGGATTTGTGGGTCAATGAATGTACGACAATTTTACAGTACTTTGTATGCGGCCGCCATCTTTGTGTCCCTCTTTGGGACACAAACATGGCGGCCATAAAACGAAAATACAAATAAAGCTTAATTTCCCATCAAAATCATTGGGTTTCACTTCAAAACTCTTTGAATGCAACTTTTAAAGAGTTATCGAGTTAAAAAAAAAAGAAATATAATTGACACAATTACATGGATTTTTATGCCTTTTGGAAAACACGCTGGGTCGTTCCCGTAATAAAATTCTAAATTTATTTACTCCGGAACATTACACCCCATCGATATGAAATTTTCTGTGTAGACTTTTATTGTCGATGTCTAGGATATACACAAAGAACAGCTTTGTAGGACTTCTAGTTTAGATTTTAGGTTTTGATGACGTCACGTGAAAACCAAGGATACATTTACACATTCATTACTCGGGCTGCCTGTGGCAGCACCGAGTCTTAAAATGCAACTTTTTTTTGTTGTTGTTCGGTGTCGCAAAATTTCTGCGCATGCGTTAAAGGTCAAATTCACACCAATCAGATTACACTGTGCTGGTCACGCAACAATCGCCAGGTTAATTTATTTACATAATTTAATACAGTAAAGCAAGATGGCGGAAGACCCGCGAGGAACTTTCTCTCTAATTTGGAGTCTCATCTCTCAAATGTAAGCCAGTTTAATGTTTTATTTAACTTCACTCGTGCGAAAGCCTTCCAACAGGCTCAGGATATTTCAACTGGCGCTATTGTCGGAGCCGAAGGACCGCGTTTTTCACCCAGATGGCCAGTGATTTTATATACGACACGTACGACGACCTGAAGCCAGTGAACTGGGGCCAGGATCCGGAAAGCTAAAATTCGAAGAAATAGATATTGGAATCTATAAGCCATCGACTCGCTGTGCTGCATTTAAAACATCCGAGGAGAACATCTTATTTTGGGTGAAGGCACTTCAAGACCAATATTACGAGTCTCTTAAAAACTGTCAGAGATTTAAATTTACCGTAAGTTGGATCAGAGAGTATTGAGATCAAGTTATTTCGTTCCAGCGAGGATATTGACCTAGCGGAAACGGTACAAGCTGTCGAAGGATTTTACTTATAATCATCCACGTCTACTTAACAACAGGAATAGTTATGTGCCAAGGCATGGGCAAAGATTGAGTTTCCCAGATTACAGATGAAAGTAGAGAACTTAATGAATGAAGAAACAGAGGTCACGCGCGACATGCTTGAGAACATGAACATGTTCAACACTTTATGTTATACTAAGAAAACAAAACAAATTACAGAGCCTGCAAGTTCACAAGTCAATGAAAAACCCCAACAGCCTGTAGTTTTGGATCAACATATCCTTGAAACTCCAAAAGCAACATACACATGAGTCAAATTCAAACAGGAAGAGACGGAATTCTTGAGATTCTTCACGAGGTTGTTAGCCCGCAATAAGAACTCTCTCGCTGCTTTAATGACCTTGATTTGTAACATGGAGGCTGACCTAACTGATATGCGTAATGAATTCTTACTCTCGTCACATCAAAACGAAACTCAGTCATTTGGAAGACAAATTAGTGCAGCAAGATAATATATACAAGACCGAAATCAAGATGCTGTCATCGCGTATTATTGACCTAGAAGTTGAAAATGGCGAGTTGAAAGCGGATATATAAAGCTATGATCCGACTTTCAAATTAAAAAAACAATTCAAGAATACAAAAAAGAAGACAATGAAAGACCAAGGTCTCCAGTGTTCCGAGACTACCCAAACTACTGAAGCTTATCAGTTTGTTCAAGAGCCATCTTTCTTACATGACAACCCGATCCCTATTCATCAGAATACATTTTCTGTGCTAAATGACGAAAGTTTACAATCACCTGACCGACAACCCACTACTAAAGAAAGGGACCATGAAGTACGGTAGTACGGTTAATTCTCGGGTTCCAAACAATGAATATATGCCTGCTCAAATGCAGTGTGTTAAACGAATAAGTAGTGTTTAAATTAAAAGGTCAACATACGAGAAAAACAAAACTATTAAATTACATATATACTAGGGGAGCAGAGAATGAAAGTCACAGCGCTACCGGCCACTAAAGACTGCTAAATTCAGCTAATAATTCTTCCCTTTGTTGTTACTAAGAGGATTTCAAATGAAAGTGTATTACCTCTTCAATCTCATGTGGCCCGAGTGAAAGCCCAGATGGGCTCTTGTTTAATTTAAACTCGATATTAAACAGGTATTTTATTTGTTTTGTGAATTATAATAGAATGGGTTCGATACATACTTCAGTTCACGATAATCATAAAAATTAGACCTAATGAACATTTAAGCGTTGTACCTATATGATGTGCACTGAAAATAAAATCGTGCACAGCTATCGCCTTTAAAAAAAAAATTTGCAGAGCTCAAACGGTTAAAAAAAATAACGTGCACAAAACGTTTTCCACCCCCCCTCCCAGGATTTCTAATGGTCCACCCCTAAGTTTTATCGACAGGAATATCGGTGCATAAATGACATAAATGACACAACAGCAGAGAACAAACGTTTTTCAGCCGAGGTATAGCTTTTGGTGAAACTTGACGGTTTTGCGTGACAAGCCATTTAGTGCGGCGGGTGTAAAGTGCATGTCAGGTTACAGGTCACAGGTCAGGTCACTTCTTGTTTACCTGTGAACCCTAGCTCTAGGTAAGTGAGAACCCGTCGTTTACCTGTGAACTCGTCCGATGGTTAGGGTTAGGTTTGTGGTTAGGGTTAGGATTTGTCTGTACTTTACACCCACCGCATTTAGTGGGCTACACAAGGAATTGGTCAAAATACGCCAGACAGTTTTGATTCTGGACGGCAGGCTTTTTGCGGGCCAAAATAGATATTTGAAGACAGGAAATTAGAATGGTTCAGCTTTAAGGACACATCTTTTCTTGTTGAGAAATACATATACCTGAGGACATAGAGCCATCTGCCCTAATTTCATCTTGAGCACGACTACTCGAAGGTAGTGTATTCAACGGGTCCGTACGCAGTCCCAAAATAGGAATTCTAAAATTATTTTTATGTCCTAAGATCAGTAGGAGAAAGGATGGTAAATTCAGTACCGAATTAAAAAATACTGGAAGAAGAACTTGCCTGAAGAGTAGTTGGTGTCCTTCTTCACTACTTCTTGTTCTCTGGTGACGATTTCAAGCGATTTCGGCGAATGTTAACCCTCTCGTTTTCCCTTCTGGGTGCATTGCATTGCATTGAAGATTAGAAAACCAGAATTGGGAACAACTCATTATAGAATACCCGGCAGAATACTGTGGCTACGTGCTTGACTACATGGCAGCACAGAAATATAATGCTTCTTAAAGTGCAAGTATATATCATGCCAAAAAATTGTGCTATTATACTCTTATCACCTTGAAACGAGCATAAAACATTTACTAGCTAAACTGCATTAAACACAAACAACAGATCAGGGATGGGCATCTCGTTTATTGATACTTGTCGGACACGTATAATTACAGCAGTATATAATGTTACATGGCCAATCACGTCTGTATAGATGTGTAGTTAGTAATTTCTTCTGTTCTCAACATATATCCTGAAGAAAATTTAGGTATCAAGGTAGAGAAACGCCTTCGAATGATTCTTACATATTAATCACTCCTCTTTATACACCCTCAACGCTATCCCAACGGGATTATGTAACTTGTTTATATAACACTAATATAACATAACAACATTCTGCATTAATTCCTACCCACTTGTGTACATTCCGTAACGCTAATAAATATATTTATACTCTTATCACCTTGAAACGAGCATAAAACATTTACTAGCTAAACTGCATTAAACACAAACAACAGATCAGGGATGGGCATCTCGTTTATTGATGCCCGACCTTCGATGATAAAGAAAGACCATGATGCAAGCTAAACATTTAAACTTCTAGAAACTGAAAACAAAGAACAAGGTTGTCTTGACGTACGTATCCATCTTTTGATCAGTACGATTTACTTTGACCTAAACAATAGTGTAATGGTACTTGTAATAAAGTCTGTTTCAGCCATAAACACTGTACTGTGAAACGATCCTATAAATATCAGTCTTACTCTTCAGCAATGATATACAGCTCGACAGAACTGTTATCGCAAAATTTAACATCGCAGTATTACAAACTGGCTAACTCAGTGAAACGCGGTGTATGCTGTAACACAAATTGCGGTTTAGTGAATTCTGAAAAATTCACGGTAACATTCATTTCTGAAGTAACAGGGCCCTTTCTTGGAGTTAGTTCAGATAATTTCCTTTTTACCGGCTTCAAGAATATAACTGATATACTAATTTTGGAGCGCAAATGCTGGTAAAGCTGTACAATTTGTACGCCCAATTATTTCCGTAAAATATAGACTCTTGTACTGAATATGGACAATTACATTGTTAGTAATAATCTTACAGCGCAACTGAAATCTCATAGACGGTAGGAGAAATTTCGGATAGGCCAAAATTATTGAAGGCTCTTGAATATATGTCCATTGTGTTAGCTTCCGCTTGAATAGCACGCAGGGGCGGCTGCTAACTTCCGTAACTGTGGATCCATAAAGCCATTAACCTTCAATGCAAATTAAACGCTTGTTCACCTTGTAAAAGGAGATAAAAAACAATAATATATTAGAACAGGCCCAGTGGCCGCAACGTGATGCACAAACCACATTTCTCTATAATAAGCAGGCTATTCAGTGTGTCGTTCCAGTGAACATAAAGTTATTGAGCCAGTGCTGTTATACTGCCGTTCTGTCTAGACGGGCTTGTTATATAGCAGTAAAACTATGCTCCAACAGTAACCGAGATCGTGTGCTAAGTTTCAGAAAGGAGCAATGATTTTATATTATATTAAACCAGTGTTCAAAGACTTTTCCATTCTAAACAGACAAAATCACTATAGCAAATTATGTCTACCGTATTCCGTAACTAGTAGAATTAATGCCTTTGCACTGGCTAGCAGTCTAGACCAGTTAAGATACTGCCGTACTCTCTAGCAGTCTAGATCGGCCAGTTAAAATAATTAGCGGTAATAAAATGCTCCATCGAGCAATAAAAACACTGTATCGTATTGAGTTGTATTGTTAAACTGTCATTCTCAACAGACAAAATCAATAGCAAAATGTCTACCGTAAACCGTAACTAGTAGAATTAATGCCTTTACACTGGCTAGCAGTCTAGACCAGTTAAGATACTGCCGTACTCTCTTGCAGTCTAGCCCGGCCAGTTAAAATAATTAGCGGTAATAAAATGCTACATCGAGCAATAAAAACACTGTATCGTATTGAGTTGTATTGTTAAACTGCCATTCTCAACAGACAAAATCAATAGCAAAATTTCTACCGTAAACCGTAACTAGTAGAATTAAATAAATGCCTTTACACTGGCTAGCAGTCTAGACCAGTTAAGATACTGCCGTACTCTCTTGCAGTCTAGCCCGGCCAGTTAAAATAATTAGCGGTAATAAATGCTCCATCGAGCAATAAAAACACTGTATCGTATTGAGTTGTATTATTAAACTGCCATTCTCAACAGACAAAATCAATAACAAATTGTCTAAATGTCACACCAGAAACTAATATATTGCCATTACACTGGCAGTAGCAGACATGCTTTACGATTCTTTTCTGTACTGGGAAATATCGGTACCAATGTAACGAGCAGCTAGAATTCACCAGCCAAACTTGCGGCCACGGAATCAATGCCTAGCATATCTGTATTTAAGTACTTTGAATATAATCGAGGAACTTTACCGTTTTTAAAACTAGCAAAACAGTCGATTGGGAGCAAGGTCCCGGCCAGTAAGACGTAGCTGCACGAAAATAAGAGTCTTTCACTCTCCAGTCTTAATAAACAACAACATAATCCGCATTATTATTGAGAGTACGAGGTATCCATTCTGGCTCGATGCCAGCGTTATTTACTTTGGCACAATAGCATTTATCTAACACCTAATTTGTGCAAATGATCTTTCATGCTGCCAGAATAAACAAGTTTGAACTGCTTAATTGTCCATGAACCACTTGACAATAGTATCGGATAGTAAGTATACAAAATGATACAGAGCAAAATTAACATATTCTTTATTTCCATCTAAGTGGAGCTTGGTTTCATTTCTAGCGAGTCCCAATTCTTATGCATTACCATCGATATAAAGGCAGCACAACCGACATCACTGACACGTACGTGCGTCTGTATGAACGATTCTAGTTGGTAGACGGACGGTATTCACAAGTGATTTCGACTAATATGGTTCGTCGGTGTGTTACGCTTCTAGAAGTGAATTGTCATAAAAAGCGTCCAGGATTACAAAGGAATCCCACCTTGTCTAGCATTGATTACCGTCGTCTAGGTAAACGACTATCTTGATACTCAATATAATATACGCGAATATTGCAGTAACAGCTTAATAAGTTTCAGTAGTGAATATGTTAGGACCAGTAGACAAAATAAATGGCAAAACAGTAAACTTCTAGTACTTCATAGCACCACCGAATGGCCAGGAAAAACCTAACACTTATTGATCTAGCGGGAAAATCTTAGTATGGTGATAAACTCGATTTGACAAAAAATGCCGGTCGAATACAAAACATTGGCAAACACCCATACCATCATCTAGGTAAACAACTAATTTTAAACGTTTTACTACGCGAATATTTCACTAGCAGTCTCATAAATTAAGTGAATATGTAAGGACTTGAACTTGGACCAGTTGACAAGCCAAATGGCACTGAAGACCGTAAATTAAACTTGTAGAATTTCGTAACAGCGCCGAATGGCCAGGAAAAACCGAACACTTATTGATCTAGCGAGAAAATCTCAATATGGTGATAACCAGGTTTAATATCAGACGAATAAAGCCAATTTGACGAAAGATCTAACAGACGATCAAGCATAGGCTTGGCATCTACAAATAACAGGCATTCGGATATCTAAGGTTCTAATAAAAGCCTATTTTCACCGTTTGACTGAATCGAAACATACAATGGATTTACCACCGTAGGGGCGAAGCTGCATTCCACTACTGATTCAACAGCTAACAGAGCAATAGTAGCCTTCTGTACGAATTCACTGTTTTGAATTGCTAACTTATTGTTACTAAACCGCGCCAGGGCGGGAATAGTACAAAACGGAAAGTTGTATTGCTCCAAAACAGTTTGCTGAATGAATTGAGCTCCTATAAAGTGATCCCAAAACCCAAACATGTGAACTAGTCTTCCTTAGACCTTTTTCAGATATCACAATTTCCGCTGTATTACGCGTAGTTACGCTCACGCAAGCGTGCTCATTGTCAAAGAATTGGAAATTTCAGACGACAGATTATACTTAGCTTTACCTAGCCTGTGCACAGTATCTTCGTACTTCTTGTCCACCACACTTTCAATTGGTTGTGGTCGTACTGGTCGAGGCACGGCTATTGGTTATTTGGACATGCTGCAAAATTCGCCAAGTGTCAAAGTTTCCCGCAGCTGAACACTTGTCCTTTGCCTGAAGACTCGTGGTGTAGCGAAAGGGTTGATACCGCGCGGAGAGACATCCTGTACTGTTTATTCCCTCTGATCCTCGCACGTGGCTCTCTTTTCTGCGACACGACGTAGCTTCTTTTCAGCACTAAAATCTTCGGCCAGCTCATCAGACTCTGTATTCTTCAGGAACTGTCCAGCCAGCAAAGCTTCCAAATTCGAAGAACCATGCAGTTGCTCAAGATTTGAGGAGACTACGGGAGTTTCGGTTTCGCTTACCAGTTCTGGGTCCGACATCATAAATTTAGGTATCAAGGTAAAGAAACGCCTTCGAATGATTCTTACATATTAATCACTCCTCTTTATACACCTTATTCCAAAATGGCCGTCCTAATTTGCATATAGCCAGAAACTTTTCATATTTAGCACAATGAATATCACCGTTTATTAGGATACACCGTAGTAAGCAACATGGAACAGTTCGATACTGTTGCTTCGAATAGCTGCAAATATACCTGTATTTTCAACCTAGAAAAATCATGAAATCGAGGCAATAAGGTCCACACTCATCTCTGGCCATATAAAACTCTGTAAATTGAAATCTCTGTAATGAATGCTGGAACAAACAATTTACAGAGATTTCAATTTACAGAGTTTTATATGGCCAGAGATGAGTGTGGACCTTATTGCCTCGATTTCATGATTTTTCTAGGTTGAAAATACAGGTATATTTGCAGCTATTCGAAGCAACAGTATCGAACTGTTCCACGTTGCTTACTACGGTGTATCCTAATAAACGGTGATATTCATTGTGCTAAATATGAAAAGTTTCTGGCTATATGCAAATTAGGGCGGCCATTTTGGAATAAGGTGTATACACCCTCAACGCTATCCCAACGGGATTATGTAACTTGTTTATATAACATAACAACATTCTGCATTAATTCGTACCCACTTGTGTACATTCCGTAACGCTAATAAATATATTTGTGTTTGTTTCTCACAAAAAGGTATTAATCTTGCAGATTTAGTAATATTTCTGACATTTAATCCCTAATTCTGGTTACTTGTAGTGGATCCGAATATCGAAAGGCATGGGAATGAGTCTTTGATTCAACTCCATCCATGTACTCTCATGTTGTCTTCCAAGCCTTTGAAGTTTAGAGGATGAATTTTTTTAAAGGCGCTGCACAAATGATAATGACTCACATTGCGGATAACCTTGCTGTAAAACTGCCGGATTCTTGAATAATATTCTAAACCGTTACAATATACCTTCAGCTAGGCTCTTTGTGTCCACAACAACAACAACAGCTTTATTTTGTACCCTAGATTGTGTCATATAAATACAAATGAGTAGAATGTAATATTGAGAGTACTGGGAGGCCTGAAATAGTGTGAGACTAATCGAGTCAGGCATCCCAGAAAATGTAGGTTTAAATATGTTTTTGGGGGTCGAAGCAAAGCAAGGCAAAACACACGCTAATTATACGTTACAAACATTAATACAAGCTAGCTAGTAGTAATAGGACAAGAAATGTCATTTGGAGGCCTGATTCTACTGATATAAATTAATACAGTGCAATTTTGAAATATATGTAGAGGTTGAAAACAAAAATTTCGAATCTTAATATTCTGTAGAAAACTTTTGTTTCAGTTTTGATTTGAATGACGTTTTGGAGTTCAGTCCGCACTTGTGTACCTAGACCATTGTGTAATTTAGCCATACTCACACTTGGATTGAGCGAGGAACACATACCTGGCATACTTGTGTTTACAAGCCATGTAGCCATGAAGCTATCTCTACACTAACAATTGCAGGTATGTATGTAGCCAGTAGCTACAAATCACAAGTTTTAGTGGCCTTCTAAAGTGGTACCCAGAATTGTGCTAGTCCAGCTGCGTCTCGAAGAAAACGAAGGATCGGATTCTGTGCTCAAACGGAACTCAACCGGAATCAAGATGTAACGAATTACAGTCGTTTCGCTCCCAAATCGTTTCGTTCCCAATTAAATCTTAAATCTGACATTTTAGATTGACAACTTAACATAATATTGTTACAAGTTGGGTGAGAAATGACCGGATATCGGATGTAAATATCAGTTGGTATTACATGCTTTCCACCATTTCTAAGGTCCATCAAATCGCAGTCTTGCAGAGACTGAATCAGATCAATAGATCTTGCTTCTTTAGCCTTTGATAAAATTCAAGACCTAACAATGATCTGATAACTAAAGCAGTTGTATTTATTCAGACCGATCCCCGATCCAGTAGACGGAACGGCAAAAACATCTTTATGATTAATTGTCAAACTCATTAATAATTCATGAAGCAAAAATGAAGGAAATCACCGACCGATAAGTGATCTTTAAATCTGCTAGAGATTTCGTCCTGATTTACATAAACTTTGGCTTCGATTTTCTCGACCAAAATAAGTCGTATCGCCAAAATAACTGAAAACATGACTCTCTACATCTAGACGTTTGATAAGTGTCCGTGCTTTATGGGATTGAAAAACTCTCGCTTTCAGTTCGAGTTTGTAAATCCCATAAAGCACGGCCACTCATTCTTTATCTATTACTTAAACAGTTATCCACTGCTTCTTCTTCTGATTTCAAGCTGATGTGTAAATCATAGCCGCTCAAAATCCCAATTTCAGCCATATCGGTCGCTTAATCCATGCAAGATTGATCACTTGATTGACACTTGTCACTTTTAGCCAATAGGAGGGCTGCGTTCCTGGAAGAACGCGAAGAACTCTAAAAGTATGCCTTGCGTGCATGATCTTATTTCATTTTCTCCCCTTTCCCTCCCCCATACTTCCCTTTTCTCCTCACCCCATTTTGACCGCGTATCACAGGTAGCCCAATTCGTAAACAAGTTAGCAAAAACCACCCATATATAAGAGTCGCCAGCAGCCTTACCGGTTAAAGGGGCTATGTCATGGTACTGTGCATGTATCGAGTAATCGCCCGTTGGTGGCTGTTAATTGGATACAAACAGTTAAACTTCCCTCTCTCAATGCTTGATTGAAAGGATTTTCAATATTTTCCCTGGAGACTGTTTATATACACTATTTCTTAGTCATTTTTACATGTTTGCTTTGATTTTAAGCATCCCACATGGCCGAGAGGTTCGTTAGTTCATATCATAATTGGTGAAAATAACTGTTTCCGGCCCGGAAAGCGAATGTAAAGTACTAGTCTTGCCATGACACAGCCCCTTTAATCCACAGATCGAATTGGAATTTAGGTTGGTATTGTGGAGGGAGGAAAACCGTAGGACCCGGAGAAAAACCCTCGGAGCAAGGGCGAGATACAAACAAACTCAATTCACATGTGGCGCCGCGAACTGAATCCTACCCGGGCCACAGAGGTGAGAGCCGAAGCACTTAACCACTGAGCAACCACGACTCCCCTTTTCTCCTCGCCCCATTTTGACCGCGCGCCGCAGGTACCCCAAACCACCCATAAGAGCTGCTAACAGGCAAATAACCCATGTAAATCCTATACCTAGATCTTTAATTGATCAGCCCCCATGGTCTCGTTAGACTTTCAGAATTCTCAAATTCATAAGTAATATTATCACACTTTCAAGTCATCATCAATTTCTGATAGGTTGAAATGCAATAATTCTCAATGTCTACGCTACCCTACGCTATTGTCTGCAGCTGTGATGCGCAACTACAGACAAGTAAAATAATTATACATTTAACTCACAATCTAGTTTTTGATTGGCTGAAAAGATTCTAAGAATTCTCAATATCTGTAGCTACGCGTTATAGCTACAGTGATAATTCTAGTATATGTCTGTAGTTATGACGCGCAACTACATATATTAGAATTACCACTGTAGTTATGACGCACATCTACATATATTACAGTTACCACTGTAGTTATGACGCCCAACTACATATATTAGAATTACCACTGTAGGTATGACGCGCAGCTACAGATATTAGAATTACCACTGAAGCTATGACGCGCAACTAGGTAACTCTAATATGTGTAGATGCGCGTCATAACTACAGTGGTAATTCTGATATATGTAATATATGTATTTGCGCGTCATAACTACAGTGGTAATTCTAATATATGTAGTTGGGTGTCATAGCTACAGTGATAATTCTAATATATGTAGATGCGCGTCATAACTACAGTGATATTTCTAATATCTGTAATTGCTTGTCATAGCTACAGTGGTAATTCTAATATATGTAATTGCGTGTCATAGCTACAGTGATAATTGTAACAGCTGTAGTTCTGCGTCATAGCTACAGTGGTAATTCTAATATATGTGGTTGCGTGTCAAAGGTACAGTGGTAATTCTATTATCTGTAGTTGCGTGTCATAGCTACAGTGGTAATTGTAATATCTCTAGTTGCGCGTCATAGCTACAGTGGTAATTCTAATATATGTAATATATGTAGTTGCGCGTCCTAACTATAGTGGTAATTCTAATATCTGTTGTTGCGTGAAATAGCTACAGTGATAATTGTAACAGCTGTAGTTGTGCGTCATAGCCACAGTGGTAATTCTAATATCTATAGTTGCGTGTCATAGGTACAGTGGTAATTCTATTATCTGTAGTTGCGTGTCATAGCTACAGTGGTAATTCTAATATCTCTAGTTGCGCGTCATAGCTACAGTGGTAATTCTAATATATGTAATATATATAGTTGCGCGTCCTAACTATAGTGGTAATTCTAATGTCTGTGGTTGCGTGAAATAGCTACAGTGGTAATTATAATATATGTAGTTACGCGTCATAACTACAGTGGTAATTCTAATATCTGTAGTTGCGTGTCATAGCTACAGTGGTAATTCTAATATCTGTAGTTGCTTGTCATTACTGCAGTGATAATTCTAACAGCTGTAGTTGCGTGTCATAGCTACAGTGGTAATTCTGATATATGTAATATATGTAGTTGCGCGTCATAACTACAGTGGTAATTCTAATATATGTAGTTGGGTGTCATAGCTACAGTGATAATTCTAATATATGTAGATGCGCGTCATAGCTACAGTGATAATTGTAACAGCTGTAGTTCTGCGTCATAGTTACAGTGGTAATTCTAATATATGTGGTTGCGTGTCATAGGTACAGTGGTAATTCTATTATCTCTAGTTGCGTGTCATAGCTACAGTGGTAATTCTAATATCTCTAGTTGCGCGTCATAGCTACAGTGGTAATTCTAATATATATAATATATGTAGTTGCGCGTCATAACTATAGTGGTAATTCTAATATCTGTAGTTGCGTGAAATAGCTACAGTGGTAATTATAATATATGTAGTTACGCGTCATAACTACAGTGGTAATTCTAATATCTGTAGTTGCGTGTCATAGCTACAGTGGTAATTCTAATATCTGTAGTTGCTTGTCATTACTGCAGTGATAATTCTAACAGCTGTAGTTGCGTGTCATAGCTACAGTGGTAATTCTGATATATGTAATATATGTATTTGCGCGTCATAACTACAGTGGTAATTCTAATATCTGTTGTTGCGTGAAATAGCTACAGTGATAATTGTAACAGCTGTAGTTGTGCGTCATAGCCACAGTGGTAATTCTAATATCTATAGTTGCGTGTCATAGGTACAGTGGTAATTCTATTATCTGTAGTTGCGTGTCATAGCTACAGTGGTAATTCTAATATCTCTAGTTGCGCGTCATAGCTACAGTGGTAATTCTAATATATGTAATATATATAGTTGCGCGTCCTAACTATAGTGGTAATTCTAATGTCTGTGGTTGCGTGAAATAGCTACAGTGGTAATTATAATATATGTAGTTACGCGTCATAACTACAGTGGTAATTCTAATATCTGTAGTTGCGTGTCATAGCTACAGTGGTAATTCTAATATCTGTAGTTGCTTGTCATTACTGCAGTGATAATTCTAACAGCTGTAGTTGCGTGTCATAGCTACAGTGGTAATTCTGATATATGTAATATATGTAGTTGCGCGTCATAACTACAGTGGTAATTCTAATATATGTAGTTGGGTGTCATAGCTACAGTGATAATTCTAATATATGTAGATGCGCGTCATAACTACAGTGATATTTCTAATATCTGTAATTGCTTGTCATAGCTACAGTGGTAATTCTAATATATGTAATTGCGTGTCATAGCTACAGTGATAATTGTAACAGCTGTAGTTCTGCGTCATAGTTACAGTGGTAATTCTAATATATGTGGTTGCGTGTCATAGGTACAGTGGTAATTCTATTATCTCTAGTTGCGTGTCATAGCTACAGTGGTAATTCTAATATCTCTAGTTGCGCGTCATAGCTACAGTGGTAATTCTAATATATATAATATATGTAGTTGCGCGTCATAACTATAGTGGTAATTCTAATATCTGTAGTTGCGTGAAATAGCTACAGTGGTAATTATAATATATGTAGTTACGCGTCATAACTACAGTGGTAATTCTAATATCTGTAGTTGCGTGTCATAGCTACAGTGGTAATTCTAATATCTGTAGTTGCTTGTCATTACTGCAGTGATAATTCTAACAGCTGTAGTTGCGTGTCATAGCTACAGTGGTAATTCTGATATATGTAATATATGTATTTGCGCGTCATAACTACAGTGGTAATTCTAATATATGTAGTTGGGTGAAATAGCTACAGTGATAATTGTAACAGCTGTAGTTGTGCGTCATAGCTACAGTGGTAATTCTAATATCTATAGTTGCGTGTCATAGGTACAGTGGTAATTCTATTATCTGTAGTTGCGTGTAATAGCTACAGTGGTAATTCTAATATCTCTAGTTGCGCGTCATAGCTACAGTGGTAATTCTAATATATGTAATATATGTAGTTGCGCGTCCTAACTATAGTGGTAATTCTAATGTCTGTAGTTGCGTGAAATAGCTACAGTGGTAATTATAATATATGTAGTTACCCGTCATAACTACAGTGGTAATTCTAATATCTGTAGTTGCGTGTCATAGCTACAGTGGTAATTCTAATATCTGTAGTTGCTTGTCATTACTGCAGTGATAATTCTAACAGCTGTAGTTGCGTGTCATAGCTACAGTGGTAATTCTGATATATGTAATATATGTAGTTGCGCGTCATAACTACAGTGGTAATTCTAATATATGTAGTTGGGTGTCATAGCTACAGTGATAATTCTAATATATGTAGATGCGCGTCATAACTACAGTGATATTTCTAATATCTGTAATTGCTTGTCATAGCTACAGTGGTAATTCTAATATATGTAATTGCGTGTCATAGCTACAGTGATAATTGTAACAGCTGTAGTTCTGCGTCATAGTTACAGTGGTAATTCTAATATATGTGGTTGCGTGTCATAGGTACAGTGGTAATTCTATTATCTGTAGTTGCGTGTCATAGCTACAGTGGTAATTGTAATATCTCTAGTTGCGCGTCATAGCTACAGTGGTAATTCTAATATATGTAATATATGTAATATATGTAGTTGCGCGTCCTAACTATAGTGGTAATTCTAATATCTGTAGCTGCGTGAAATAGCTACAGTGATAATTGTAACAGCTGTAGTTTTGCGTCATAGCTACAGTGGTAATTCTAATATCTGTAGTTGCGTGTCATAGGTACAGTGGTAATTCTATTATCTCTAGTTGCGTGTCATAGCTACAGTGGTAATTCTAATATCTCTAGTTGCGCGTCATAGCTACAGTGGTAATTCTAATATATATAATATATGTAGTTGCGCGTCATAACTATAGTGGTAATTCTAATATCTGTAGTTGCGTGAAATAGCTACAGTGGTAATTATAATATATGTAGTTACGCGTCATAACTACAGTGGTAATTCTAATATCTGTAGTTGCGTGTCATAGCTACAGTGGTAATTCTAATATCTGTAGTTGCGTGTCATAGCTACAGTGGTAATTCTAATATCTGTAGTTGCTTGTCATTACTGCAGTGATAATTCTAACAGCTGTAGTTGCGTGTCATAGCTACAGTGGTAATTCTGATATATGTAATATATGTAGTTGCGCGTCATAACTACAGTGGTAATTCTAATATATGTAGTTGGGTGTCATAGCTACAGTGATAATTCTAATATATGTAGATGCGCGTCATAACTACAGTGATATTTCTAATATCTGTAATTGCTTGTCATAGCTACAGTGGTAATTCTAATATATGTAATTGCGTGTCATAGCTACAGTGATAATTGTAACAGCTGTAGTTCTGCGTCATAGTTACAGTGGTAATTCTAATATATGTGGTTGCGTGTCATAGGTACAGTGGTAATTCTATTATCTCTAGTTGCGTGTCATAGCTACAGTGGTAATTCTAATATCTCTAGTTGCGCGTCATAGCTACAGTGGTAATTCTAATATATATAATATATGTAGTTGCGCGTCATAACTATAGTGGTAATTCTAATATCTGTAGTTGCGTGAAATAGCTACAGTGGTAATTATAATATATGTAGTTACGCGTCATAACTACAGTGGTAATTCTAATATCTGTAGTTGCGTGTCATAGCTACAGTGGTAATTCTAATATCTGTAGTTGCTTGTCATTACTGCAGTGATAATTCTAACAGCTGTAGTTGCGTGTCATAGCTACAGTGGTAATTCTGATATATGTAATATATGTATTTGCGCGTCATAACTACAGTGGTAATTCTAATATATGTAGTTGGGTGAAATAGCTACAGTGATAATTGTAACAGCTGTAGTTGTGCGTCATAGCTACAGTGGTAATTCTAATATCTATAGTTGCGTGTCATAGGTACAGTGGTAATTCTATTATCTGTAGTTGCGTGTAATAGCTACAGTGGTAATTCTAATATCTCTAGTTGCGCGTCATAGCTACAGTGGTAATTCTAATATATGTAATATATGTAGTTGCGCGTCCTAACTATAGTGGTAATTCTAATGTCTGTAGTTGCGTGAAATAGCTACAGTGGTAATTATAATATATGTAGTTACCCGTCATAACTACAGTGGTAATTCTAATATCTGTAGTTGCGTGTCATAGCTACAGTGGTAATTCTAATATCTGTAGTTGCTTGTCATTACTGCAGTGATAATTCTAACAGCTGTAGTTGCGTGTCATAGCTACAGTGGTAATTCTGATATATGTAATATATGTAGTTGCGCGTCATAACTACAGTGGTAATTCTAATATATGTAGTTGGGTGTCATAGCTACAGTGATAATTCTAATATATGTAGATGCGCGTCATAACTACAGTGATATTTCTAATATCTGTAATTGCTTGTCATAGCTACAGTGGTAATTCTAATATATGTAATTGCGTGTCATAGCTACAGTGATAATTGTAACAGCTGTAGTTCTGCGTCATAGTTACAGTGGTAATTCTAATATATGTGGTTGCGTGTCATAGGTACAGTGGTAATTCTATTATCTGTAGTTGCGTGTCATAGCTACAGTGGTAATTGTAATATCTCTAGTTGCGCGTCATAGCTACAGTGGTAATTCTAATATATGTAATATATGTAATATATGTAGTTGCGCGTCCTAACTATAGTGGTAATTCTAATATCTGTAGCTGCGTGAAATAGCTACAGTGATAATTGTAACAGCTGTAGTTTTGCGTCATAGCTACAGTGGTAATTCTAATATCTGTAGTTGCGTGTCATAGGTACAGTGGTAATTCTATTATCTCTAGTTGCGTGTCATAGCTACAGTGGTAATTCTAATATCTCTAGTTGCGCGTCATAGCTACAGTGGTAATTCTAATATATATAATATATGTAGTTGCGCGTCATAACTATAGTGGTAATTCTAATATCTGTAGTTGCGTGAAATAGCTACAGTGGTAATTATAATATATGTAGTTACGCGTCATAACTACAGTGGTAATTCTAATATCTGTAGTTGCGTGTCATAGCTACAGTGGTAATTCTAATATCTGTAGTTGCTTGTCATTACTGCAGTGATAATTCTAACAGCTGTAGTTGCGTGTCATAGCTACAGTGGTAATTCTGATATATGTAATATATGTATTTGCGCGTCATAACTACAGTGGTAATTCTAATATATGTAGTTGGGTGTCATAGCTACAGTGATAATTCTAATATATGTAGATGCGCGTCATAACTACAGTGATATTTCTAATATCTGTAATTGCTTGTCATAGCTACAGTGGTAATTCTAATATATGTAATTGCGTGTCATAGCTACAGTGATAATTGTAACAGCTGTAGTTCTGCGTCATAGCTACAGTAGTAATTCTAATATATATAATATATGTAGATGCGCGTCATAACTACAGTGATATTTATAATATATGTAGTTGCCTGTCACAGCTACAGTGGTAATTCTAACAGCTGTAGTTGGGTGTCATAGCTACAGTGATAATTCTAATATCTGTAGTTGCGCGTCATAACTACAGTGATAATTGTAACAGCTGTAGTTGCGTGTCATAGCTCCAGTGGTAATTCTAATATATGTAATATATGTAGTTGCGTGTCAAAGCTACAGCGGTAATTCTAATATATGTAGTTGCGTGTCATACCTACAGTGGTAATTCTAATATAGTAATATATGTAGTTGCGCGTCATAACTACAGTGGTAATTCTAATATCTGTAGTTGGGTGTCATAGGAATAGAGGAATAGAGGAATAGAGGAATAGAGGAATAAAGAAATAAAGCAATAAACGAATACATACAACGCGTCCTCCTGCGTAATACTGCATCACTCTGCATCACCCTGAATCATCCTGCATCATCCTTATTTATGTTGGCACATCCTGGCACATCATGAAAAAACAGAAAGAAAGAAATATAAATAACTAAAAAGATATAAAGAAACAAACAAACAAACAAACAAATAAATAAATACAACGCATCCTCCTGCTTCATCCTAATATATCATTCTGCAACATCCTACATCATCCTGCATCTTCCTGCATCTTTCTGCATCCACCTGCATCCACCTGAATCATCCTGCATCATCGTGCGTCATCGTGCATCATGCTGTATCGTCCTGATTCATGCTGGCCCATCCAGATTCAGGCTGGCCCATCCTGGCACATCAGGACAGAAAGAAAGACAGAAAGAAAGAGAGAAATAGAAAGAAATAAATGAATAAATAAATACAACGCGTCCTCCTGCTTCATCCTGCATCATCCTGCATCATCCTGCATCATCCTGCATCATCTTGCATCATCCTGCATCATCCTGTATCATCCTGCATCATCCTGCATCATCCTGCATCATCCTGCATCATCCTGCATCATCCTGCATCATCCTGCATCATTCTGCATCATCCTGCATCATCCTGCATCATCCTGCATCATCCTGCATCATCCTTCATCATCCTGCATCATCCTGCATCATCCTGCATCATCCTGCATCATCCTGCATCATCCTGCATCATCCTGCATCATCCTTCATCATCCTGCATCATCCTGCATCATCCTGCATCATCCTGCATCATCCTGCATCATCCTGCATCATCCTGCATCATCCTGCATCATCCTGCATCATCCTGCATCATCCTGCATCAGTGTTAGTTATCCTCCATCATCCTCCTTCGTACTGGCCCATTCTGATTCATGCTGTCCAATCTTGGCTTATCATGAACAAAATAAATAAATAAATAAATATAAATAAATAAAAAGAAATTGAAATACATAAAGAAATGTATAAAAAAATAACAAATAAATAAATACCATGCATCCTTCTCTTTCATCCTACATCATCGTGCATCATCGTGCATCATCCTGCATCATCCTGCATCATCCTGCATCATCCTGCATCATCCTGCATCATTATGCATCATCCTGCATCATCCTGCATCATCCTGCATCATCCTGCAACATCTTGCATCATCCTGCATCACCGGGCATCATCCTGCATCATCCTGCATCATCCTGCATCATCCTGCATCATCCTGCATCATCCTGCATCATCCTGCATCATCCTGCATCATCCTGCATCATTCTGCATCATCCTGCATTATCCTGCATCATCCTGCAACATCTTGCATCATCCTGCAACATCTTGCATCATCCTGCATCATCCTGCATCATCCTGCATCATCCTGCATCATCCTGCAACATCTTGCATCATCCTGCAACATCTTGCATCATCCTGCATCATCCTGCATCATCCTGCATCATCCTGCATTATCCTGCATCATTCTGCATCATCCTGCATCATCCTGCATCATCCTGCATCATCCTGCATCATCCTGCATCATCCTGCATCACCGTGAATCATCCTGCATCACCGTGCATCATCCTGCATCATTCTGCATCATCCTGCATCATCCTGCATCATCCTGCATCATCCTGCATCATCCTGCATCATCCTGCATCATCCTGCATCATCCTGCATCATCCTGCATCATCCTGCATCATCCTGCATCATCCTGCATCAGTCTGCGTTATCCTCCATCATCCTGCTTCATACTGGCCCATTCTGATTCATGCTGTCCACTCTTGGCATATTATGAACAAAATAAATAAATAAATAGAAATAAATAAAACGAAATTGAAATACATAAAGAAATGTATAAAAAAATAACAAATAAATAAATACCACACATCCTTCTCTTTCATCATACATCATCGTGCATCATCCTGCATCATCCTGCATCACCCTGAATCATCCTGCATTATTCTGCATCATCCTGCATCATCCTGCATCATCCTGCATCATCCTTCATCATCCTGCATCATCCTGCATCATCCTGCATCATCCTGCATCATCCTGCATCATCCTGCATCATCCTGCATCATCCTGCATCATCCTGCATCATCCTGCATCATCCTGCATCAGTGTTAGTTATCCTCCATCATCCTCCTTCGTACTGGCCCATTCTGATTCATGCTGTCCAATCTTGGCTTATCATGAACAAAATAAATAAATAAATAAATATAAATAAATAAAAAGAAATTGAAATACATAAAGAAATGTATAAAAAAATAACAAATAAATAAATACCATGCATCCTTCTCTTTCATCCTACATCATCGTGCATCATCGTGCATCATCCTGCATCATCCTGCATCATCCTGCATCATCCTGCATCATCCTGCATCATTATGCATCATCCTGCATCATCCTGCATCATCCTGCATCATCCTGCAACATCTTGCATCATCCTGCATCACCGGGCATCATCCTGCATCACCGGGCATCATCCTGCATCATCCTGCATCATCCTGCATCATCCTGCATCATCCTGCATCATCCTGCATCATCCTGCATCATTCTGCATCATCCTGCATTATCCTGCATCATCCTGCAACATCTTGCATCATCCTGCAACATCTTGCATCATCCTGCATCATCCTGCATCATCCTGCATCATCCTGCATCATCCTGCAACATCTTGCATCATCCTGCAACATCTTGCATCATCCTGCATCATCCTGCATCATCCTGCATCATCCTGCATTATCCTGCATCATTCTGCATCATCCTGCATCATCCTGCATCATCCTGCATCATCCTGCATCATCCTGCATCATCCTGCATCACCGTGAATCATCCTGCATCACCGTGCATCATCCTGCATCATTCTGCATCATCCTGCATCATCCTGCATCATCCTGCATCATCCTGCATCATCCTGCATCATCCTGCATCATCCTGCATCATCCTGCATCATCCTGCATCATCCTGCATCATCCTGCATCAGTCTGCGTTATCCTCCATCATCCTGCTTCATACTGGCCCATTCTGATTCATGCTGTCCACTCTTGGCATATTATGAACAAAATAAATAAATAAATAGAAATAAATAAAACGAAATTGAAATACATAAAGAAATGTATAAAAAAATAACAAATAAATAAATACCACACATCCTTCTCTTTCATCATACATCATCGTGCATCATCCTGCATCACCGTGCATCATCCTGCATCATCCTGCATCATCCTGCATCATCCTGCATCATCCTGCATCATCCTGCATCATCCTGCATCATCCTGCATCATGCTGCATCATGCTGCATCATCCTGCATCATCCTGCATCACTCTGAATCATCCTGCATTATTCTGCATCATCCTGCATCATCCTGCATCATCCTGCATCATCCTGCATCACCGTGCATCATCCTGCATCACCGTGCATCATCCTGCATCATCCTGCATCATTCTGCATCATCCTGCATCATCCTGCATCATCCTGCATCATCCTGCATCATCCTGCATCATCCTGCATCATCCTGCATCATCCTGCATCAGTCTGCGTTATCCTCCATCATCCTGCTTCATACTGGCCCATTCTGATTCATGCTGTCCACTCTTGGCATATCATGAACAAAATAAATAAATAAATAAAAAGAAATAAAAAGAAATTGAAATATATAAAGAAATGTATAAAAAATTAAGAAATAAATAAATACCACGCACCCTTCTCTTTCATCCTACATCATCGTGCATCATCCTGCATCACCGTGCATCATCCTGCATCACCGTGCATCATCGTGCATCATCGTGCATCATCCTGCATCATCCTGCATCATTCTGCATCATCCTGCATCATCCTGCATCATCCTGCATCATCCTGCAACATCTTGCATCATCCTGCAACATCTTGCATCATCCTGCATCATCCTGCATCATCCTGCATCATCCTGCATCATCCTGCAACATCTTGCATCATCCTGCAACATCTTGCATCATCCTGCATCATCCTGCATCATCCTGCATCATCCTGCATTATCCTGCATCATTCTGCATCATCCTGCATCATCCTGCATCATCCTGCATCATCCTGCATCATCCTGCATCATCCTGCATCACCGTGAATCATCCTGCATCACCGTGCATCATCCTGCATCATTCTGCATCATCCTGCATCATCCTGCATCATCCTGCATCATCCTGCATCATCCTGCATCATCCTGCATCATCCTGCATCATCCTGCATCATCCTGCATCATCCTGCATCATCCTGCATCATCCTGCATCATCCTGCATCATCCTGCATCATCCTGCATCAGTCTGCGTTATCCTCCATCATCCTGCTTCATACTGGCCCATTCTGATTCATGCTGTCCACTCTTGGCATATTATGAACAAAATAAATAAATAAATAGAAATAAATAAAACGAAATTGAAATACATAAAGAAATGTATAAAAAAATAACAAATAAATAAATACCACACATCCTTCTCTTTCATCATACATCATCGTGCATCATCCTGCATCACCGTGCATCATCCTGCATCATCCTGCATCATCCTGCATCATCCTGCATCATCCTGCATCATCCTGCATCATCCTGCATCATCCTGCATCATGCTGCATCATGCTGCATCATCCTGCATCATCCTGCATCACTCTGAATCATCCTGCATTATTCTGCATCATCCTGCATCATCCTGCATCATCCTGCATCATCCTGCATCACCGTGCATCATCCTGCATCACCGTGCATCATCCTGCATCATCCTGCATCATTCTGCATCATCCTGCATCATCCTGCATCATCCTGCATCATCCTGCATCATCCTGCATCATCCTGCATCATCCTGCATCATCCTGCATCATCCTGCATCAGTCTGCGTTATCCTCCATCATCCTGCTTCATACTGGCCCATTCTGATTCATGCTGTCCACTCTTGGCATATCATGAACAAAAGAAATAAATAAATAAAAAGAAATAAAAAGAAATTGAAATATATAAAGAAATGTATAAAAAATTAAGAAATAAATAAATACCACGCATCCTTCTCTTTCATCCTACATCATCGTGCATCATCCTGCATCACCGTGCATCATCCTGCATCACCGTGCATCATCGTGCATCATCGTGCATCATCCTGCATCATCCTGCATCATTCTGCATCATCCTGCATCATCCTGCATCATCCTGCATCATCCTGCATCATCCTGCATCATCCTGCATCACCGTGCATCATCCTGCATCACCGTGCATCATCCTGCATCATTCTGCATCATCCTGCATCATCCTGCATCATCCTGCATCATCCTGCATCATCCTGCATCATCCTGCATCATCCTGCATAATCCTGCATCAGTCTGCGTTATCCTCCATCATCCTGCTTCATACTGGCCCATTCTGATTCACGCTGTCCACTCTTGGCATATTATGAACAAAATAAATAAATAAATATAAATAAATAAAACGAAATTGAAATACATAAAGAAATGTATAAAAAAATAACAAATAAATAAATACCACGCATCCTTCTCTTTCATCATACATCATCGTGCATCATCCTGCATCACCGTGCATCATCCTGCATCATCCTGCATCATCCTGCATCATCCTGCATCATCCTGCAACATCTTGCATCATCCTGCAACATCTTGCATCATCCTGCATCATCCTGCATCATCCTGCATCATCCTGCATCATCCTGCAACATCTTGCATCATCCTGCAACATCTTGCATCATCCTGCATCATCCTGCATCATCGTGCATCATCCTGCATTATCCTGCATCATTCTGCATCATCCTGCATCATCCTGCATCATCCTGCATCATCCTGCATCATCCTGCATCATCCTGCATCATCCTGCATCATCCTGCATCATCCTGCATCATCCTGCATCATTCTGCATCATCCTGCATCATCCTGCATCATCCTGCATCATCCTGCATCATCCTTCATCATCCTGCATCATCCTGCATCATCCTGCATCATCCTGCATCATCCTGCATCATCCTGCATCATCCTGCATCATCCTGCATCATCCTGCATCATCCTGCATCATCCTGCATCATCCTGCATCAGTCTGCATCAGTCTGCGTTATCCTCCATAATCCTGCTTCATACTGGCCCATTCTGATTCATGCTGTCCACTCTTGGCATATCATGAACAAAAGAAATAAATAAATAAAAAGAAATAAAAAGAAATTGAAATATATAAAGAAATGTATAAAAAATTAACAAATAAATAAATACCACGCATCCTTCTCTTTCATCCTACATCATCGTGCATCATCCTGCATCACCGTGCATCATCCTGCATCACCGTGCATCATCGTGCATCATCGTGCATCATCCTGCATCATCCTGCATCATTCTGCATCATCCTGCATCATCCTGCATCATCCTGCATCATCCTGCAACATCTTGCATCATCCTGCAACATCTTGCATCATCCTGCATCATCCTGCATCATCCTGCATCATCCTGCATCATCCTGCAACATCTTGCATCATCCTGCAACATCTTGCATCATCCTGCATCATCCTGCATCATCCTGCATCATCCTGCATTATCCTGCATCATTCTGCATCATCCTGCATCATCCTGCATCATCCTGCATCATCCTGCATCATCCTGCATCATCCTGCATCACCGTGAATCATCCTGCATCACCGTGCATCATCCTGCATCATTCTGCATCATCCTGCATCATCCTGCATCATCCTGCATCATCCTGCATCATCCTGCATCATCCTGCATCATCCTGCATCATCCTGCATCATCCTGCATCATCCTGCATCATCCTGCATCATCCTGCATCATCCTGCATCATCCTGCATCAGTCTGCGTTATCCTCCATCATCCTGCTTCATACTGGCCCATTCTGATTCATGCTGTCCACTCTTGGCATATTATGAACAAAATAAATAAATAAATAGAAATAAATAAAACGAAATTGAAATACATAAAGAAATGTATAAAAAAATAACAAATAAATAAATACCACACATCCTTCTCTTTCATCATACATCATCGTGCATCATCCTGCATCACCGTGCATCATCCTGCATCATCCTGCATCATCCTGCATCATCCTGCATCATCCTGCATCATCCTGCATCATCCTGCATCATGCTGCATCATGCTGCATCATCCTGCATCATCCTGCATCACTCTGAATCATCCTGCATTATTCTGCATCATCCTGCATCATCCTGCATCATCCTGCATCATCCTGCATCACCGTGCATCATCCTGCATCACCGTGCATCATCCTGCATCATCCTGCATCATTCTGCATCATCCTGCATCATCCTGCATCATCCTGCATCATCCTGCATCATCCTGCATCATCCTGCATCATCCTGCATCATCCTGCATCAGTCTGCGTTATCCTCCATCATCCTGCTTCATACTGGCCCATTCTGATTCATGCTGTCCACTCTTGGCATATCATGAACAAAAGAAATAAATAAATAAAAAGAAATAAAAAGAAATTGAAATATATAAAGAAATGTATAAAAAATTAAGAAATAAATAAATACCACGCATCCTTCTCTTTCATCCTACATAATCGTGCATCATCCTGCATCACCGTGCATCATCCTGCATCACCGTGCATCATCGTGCATCATCGTGCATCATCCTGCATCATCCTGCATCATTCTGCATCATCCTGCATCATCCTGCATCATCCTGCATCATCCTGCATCATCCTGCATCATCCTGCATCACCGTGCATCATCCTGCATCACCGTGCATCATCCTGCATCATTCTGCATCATCCTGCATCATCCTGCATCATCCTGCATCATCCTGCATCATCCTGCATCATCCTGCATCATCCTGCATAATCCTGCATCAGTCTGCGTTATCCTCCATCATCCTGCTTCATACTGGCCCATTCTGATTGACGCTGTCCACTCTTGGCATATTATGAACAAAATAAATAAATAAATAGAAATAAATAAAACGAAATTGAAATACATAAAGAAATGTATAAAAAAATAACAAATAAATAAATACCACGCATCCTTCTCTTTCATCCTACATCATCGTGCATCATCCTGCATCACCGTGCATCATCCTGTATCATCCTGCATCATCCTGCATCATCCTGCATCATCCTGCATCATCCTGCATCATGCTGCATCTTGCTGCATCATGCTGCATCATCCTGCATCATGCTGCATCATCCTGCATCACCCTGAATCATCCTGCATTATTCTGCATCATCCTGCATCATCCTGCATCACCGTGCATCATCCTGCATCACCGTGCATCATCCTGCATCATTCTGCATCATCCTGCATCATCCTGCATCATCCTGCATCATCCTGCATCATCCTGCATCATCCTGCATCATCCTGCATCATCCTGCATCAGTCTGCGTTATCCTCCATCATCCTGCTTCATACTGGCCCATTCTGATTCATGCTGTCCACTCTTGGCATATCATGAACAAAAGAAGCAAATAAATAAAAAGAAATAAAAACAAATTGAAATATATAAAGAAATGTATAAAAAAAATAACAAATAAATAAATACCACGCATCCTTCTCTCTCATCCTACATCATCGTGCATCATCCTGCATCACCGTGCATCATCCTGCATCACCGTGCATCATCCTGCATCATCCTGCATCATCCTGCATCATCCTGCATCATCCTGCATCATCCTGCATCATCCTGCATCATTCTGCATCATCCTGCATCATCCTGCATCATACTGCAACATCTTGCATCATCCTGCAACATCTTGCATCATCCTGCATCATTCTGCATCATCCTGCATCATCCTGCATCATCCTGCATCATTCTGCATCATCCTGCATCATTCTGCATCATCCTGCATCATCCTGCATCATTCTGCATCATCCAGCATCATCCTGCATCATCCTGCATCAGTCTGTGCCATCCTGCATCAGTCTGCGTTATCCTCCATCATCCTGCATCTACCCGCATCATCCTGCATCAGTCTGCGTTATCCTCCATCATCCTGCTTCATACTGGCCCATTCTGATTCATGCTGTCCACTCTTGGCATATCATGAACAAAAGAAATAAATAAATAAAAATAAATAAAAATAAATTGAAATATATAAAGAAATGTATAAAAAATTAACAAATAAATAAATACCACGCATCCTTCTCTTTCATCCTACATCATCGTGCATCATCCTGCATCACCGTGCATCATCCTGCATCACCGTGCATCATCCTGCATCACCGTGCATCATCCTGCATCACCGTGCATCATCCTGCATCATTCTGCATCATCCTGCATCATCCTGCATCATCCTGCATCATCCTGCATCATCCTGCATCATCCTGCATCATCCTGCATCATCCTGCATCATCCTGCATCATCCTGCATCATCCTGCATCATCCTGCATCATCCTGCATCATCCTGCATCACCGTGCATCATCCTGCATCATCCTGCATCATCCTGCATCATTCTGCATCATCCTGCATCATCCTGCATCATCCTGCATCATCCTGCATCATCCTGCATCATCCTGCATCATCCTGCATCATCCTGCATCATCCTGCATCATCCTGCATCATTCTGCATCATCCTGCATCATCCTGCAACATCTTGCATCATCCTGCAACATCTTGCATCATCCTGCATCATTCTGCATCATCCTGCATCATCCTGCATCATCCTGCATCATTCTGTATCATCCTGCATCATTCTGCATCATCCTGCATCATCCTGCATCATCCTGCATCATCCTGCATCATACTCCATCAGTCTGCGTTATCCTCCATCATCCTGCTTCATACTGGCCCATTCTGATTCATGCTGTCCACTCTTGGCATATTATGAACAAAATAAATAAATAAATAGAAATAAATAAAACGAAATTGAAATACATAAAGAAATGTATAAAAAAATAACAAATAAATAAATACCACGCATCCTTCTCTTTCATCATACATCATCGTGCATCATCCTGCATCACCGTGCATCATCCTGCATCATCCTGCATCATCCTGCATCATCCTGCATCATCCTGCATCATCCTGCATCATCCTGCATCATCCTGCATCATCCTGCATCATCCTGCATCATCCTGCATCATCCTGCATCATCCTGCATCAGTCTGCGTTATCCTCCATCATCCTGCTTCATACTGGCCCATTCTGATTCATGCTGTCCACTCTTGGCATATCATGAACAAAAGAAACAAATAAATAAAAAGAAATAAAAACAAATTGAAATATATAAAGAAATGTATAAAAAAAATAACAAATAAATAAATACCACGCATCCTTCTCTTTCATCATACATCATCGTGCATCATCCTGCATCACCGTGCATCATCCTGCATCATCCTGCATCATCCTGCATCATCCTGCATCATCCTGCATCATCCTGCATCATCCTGCATCATCCTGCATCATCCTGCATCATCCTGCATCATCCTGCATCATCCTGCATCATCCTGCATCAGTCTGCGTTATCCTCCATCATCCTGCTTCATACTGGCCCATTCTGATTCATGCTGTCCACTCTTGGCATATCATGAACAAAAGAAACAAATAAATAAAAAGAAATAAAAACAAATTGAAATATATAAAGAAATGTATAAAAAAAATAACAAATAAATAAATACCACGCATCCTTCTCTCTCATCCTACATCATCGTGCATCATCCTGCATCACCGTGCATCATCCTGCATCACCGTGCATCATCCTGCATCATCCTGCATCATCCTGCATCATCCTGCATCATTCTGCATCATCCTGCATCATCCTGCATCATCCTGCATCATCCTGCATCATTCTGCATCATCCTGCATCATCCTGCATCATCCTGCATCATCCTGCATCATCCTGCATCATCCTGCATCATCCTGCATCATCCTGCATCATCCTGCATCATCCTGCATCATTCTGCATCATCCTGCATCATCCTGCAACATCTTGCATCATCCTGCAACATCTTGCATCATCCTGCATCATTCTGCATCATCCTGCATCATCCTGCATCATCCTGCATCATTCTGTATCATCCTGCATCATTCTGCATCATCCTGCATCATCCTGCATCATCCTGCATCATCCTGCATCATACTCCATCAGTCTGCGTTATCCTCCATCATCCTGCTTCATACTGGCCCATTCTGATTCATGCTGTCCACTCTTGGCATATTATGAACAAAATAAATAAATAAATAGAAATAAATAAAACGAAATTGAAATACATAAAGAAATGTATAAAAAAATAACAAATAAATAAATACCACGCATCCTTCTCTTTCATCATACATCATCGTGCATCATCCTGCATCACCGTGCATCATCCTGCATCATCCTGCATCATCCTGCATCATCCTGCATCATCCTGCATCATCCTGCATCATCCTGCATCATCCTGCATCATCCTGCATCATCCTGCATCATCCTGCATCATCCTGCATCATCCTGCATCAGTCTGCGTTATCCTCCATCATCCTGCTTCATACTGGCCCATTCTGATTCATGCTGTCCACTCTTGGCATATCATGAACAAAAGAAACAAATAAATAAAAAGAAATAAAAACAAATTGAAATATATAAAGAAATGTATAAAAAAAATAACAAATAAATAAATACCACGCATCCTTCTCTTTCATCATACATCATCGTGCATCATCCTGCATCACCGTGCATCATCCTGCATCATCCTGCATCATCCTGCATCATCCTGCATCATCCTGCATCATCCTGCATCATCCTGCATCATCCTGCATCATCCTGCATCATCCTGCATCATCCTGCATCATCCTGCATCATCCTGCATCAGTCTGCGTTATCCTCCATCATCCTGCTTCATACTGGCCCATTCTGATTCATGCTGTCCACTCTTGGCATATCATGAACAAAAGAAACAAATAAATAAAAAGAAATAAAAACAAATTGAAATATATAAAGAAATGTATAAAAAAAATAACAAATAAATAAATACCACGCATCCTTCTCTCTCATCCTACATCATCGTGCATCATCCTGCATCACCGTGCATCATCCTGCATCACCGTGCATCATCCTGCATCATCCTGCATCATCCTGCATCATCCTGCATCATCCTGCATCATCCTGCATCATCCTGCATCATCCTGCATCATCCTGCATCATCCTGCATCATCCTGCATCATCCTGCATCATCCTGCATCATCCTGCATCATCCTGCATCATCCTGCATCATCCTGCATCATCCTGCATCATCCTGCATCATCCTGCATCATCCTGCATCATCCTGCATCATCCTGCATCATCCTGCATCATCCTGCATCATCCTGCATCATCCTGCATCATCCTGCATCATCCTGCATCATCCTGCATCATCCTGCATCATCCTGCATCATCCTGCATCATCCTGCATCATACTGCATCATCCTGCATCATCCTGCATCATCCTGCATCATCCTGCATCACCGTGCATCATTCTGCATCACCGTGCATCATCCTGCATCATCCTGCATCATTCTGCATGATCCTGCATGATCCTGCATCATCCTGCATCATCCTGCATCATCCTGCATCATCCTGCATCATCCTGCATCATCCTGCATCATCCTGCATCATCCTGCATCATCCTGCATCAGTCTGCGTTATCCTCCATCATCCTGCTTCATACTGGCCCATTCTGATTCATGCTGTCCACTCTTGGCATATTATGAACAAAATAAATAAATAAATAGAAATAAATAAAACGAAATTGAAATACATAAAGAAATGTATAAAAAAATAACAAATAAATAAATACCACGCATCCTTCTCTTTCATCATACATCATCGTGCATCATCCTGCATCACCGTGCATCATCCTGCATCATCCTGCATCATCCTGCATCATCCTGCATCATCCTGCATCATCCTGCATCATGCTGCATCATGCTGTATCATCCTGCATCATCCTGCATCATCCTGCATCACCCTGAATCATCCTGCATTATTCTGCATCATCCTGCATCATCCTGCATCATCCTGCATCACCGTGCATCATCCTGCATCATTCTGCAACATCCTGCATCATCCTGCATCATCCTGCATCGCCGTGCATCATCCTGCATCATTCTGCATCATCCTGCATCATCCTGCATCATCCTGCATCATCCTGCATCATCCTGCATCATCCTGCATCATCCTGCATCATCGTGCATCATCCTGCATCATCCTGCATCATCCTGCATCATCCTGCATCATTCTGCATCATCCTGCATCATCCTGCAACATCTTGCATCATCCTGCAACATCTTGCATCATCCTGCATCATTCTGCATCATCCTGCATCATCCTGCATCATCCTGCATCATTCTGTATCATCCTGCATCATTCTGCATCATCCTGCATCATCCTGCATCATCCTGCATCATCCTGCATCATCCTGCATCATACTCCATCAGTCTGCGTTATCCTCCATCATCCTGCTTCATACTGGCCCATTCTGATTCATGCTGTCCACTCTTGGCATATTATGAACAAAATAAATAAATAAATAGAAATAAATAAAACGAAATTGAAATACATAAAGAAATGTATAAAAAAATAACAAATAAATAAATACCACGCATCCTTCTCTTTCATCCTACATCATCGTGCATCATCCTGCATCACCGTGCATCATCCTGCATCATCCTGCATCATCCTGCATCATCCTGCATCATCCTGCATCATCCTGCCTCATCCTGCATCATCCTGCATCATCCTGCATCATCCTGCATCATCCTGCATCATCCTGCATCATCCTGCATCAGTCTGCGTTATCCTCCATCATCCTGCTTCATACTGGCCCATTCTGATTCATGCTGTCCACTCTTGGCATATCATGAACAAAAGAAACAAATAAATAAAAAGAAATAAAAACAAATTGAAATATATAAAGAAATGTATAAAAAAAATAACAAATAAATAAATACCACGCATCCTTCTCTCTCATCCTACATCATCGTGCATCATCCTGCATCACCGTGCATCATCCTGCATCACCGTGCATCATCCTGCATCATCCTGCATCATCCTGCATCATCCTGCATCATCCTGCATCATCCTGCAGCATCCTGCATCATCCTGCATCATCCTGCATCATCCTGCATCATCCTGCATCATCCTGCATCATCCTGCATCATCCTGCATCATCCTGCATCATCCTGCATCATCCTGCATCATCCTGCATCATCCTGCATCATCCTGCATCATCCTGCATCATCCTGCATCATCCTGCATCATCCTGCATCATCCTGCATCATCCTGCATCATCCTGCATCACCGTGCATCATCCTGCATCACCGTGCATCATCCTGCATCATCCTGCATCATTCTGCATGATCCTGCATCATCCTGCATCATCCTGCATCATCCTGCATCATCCTGCATCATCCTGCATCATCCTGCATCATCCTGCATCATCCTGCATCATCCTGCATCATCCTGCATCATCCTGCATCAGTCTGCGTTATCCTCCATCATCCTGCTTCATACTGGCCCATTCTGATTCATGCTGTCCACTCTTGGCATATTATGAACAAAATAAATAAATAAATAGAAATAAATAAAACGAAATTGAAATACATAAAGAAATGTATAAAAAAATAACAAATAAATAAATACCACGCATCCTTCTCTTTCATCATACATCATCGTGCATCATCCTGCATCACCGTGCATCATCCTGCATCATCCTGCATCATCCTGCATCATCCTGCATCATCCTGCATCATCCTGCATCATGCTGCATCATGCTGTATCATCCTGCATCATCCTGCATCATCCTGCATCACCCTGAATCATCCTGCATTATTCTGCATCATCCTGCATCATCCTGCATCATCCTGCATCACCGTGCATCATCCTGCATCACCGTGCATCATCCTGCATCATTCTGCATCATCCTGCATCATCCTGCATCATCCTGCATCATCCTGCATCATCCTGCATCAGTCTGCGTTATCCTCCATCATCCTGCTTCATACTGGCCCATTCTGATTCATGCTGTCCACTCTTGGCATATTATGAACAAAATAAATAAATAAATAGAAATAAATAAAACGAAATTGAAATACATAAAGAAATGTATAAAAAAATAACAAATAAATAAATACCACGCATCCTTCTCTTTCATCATACATCATCGTGCATCATCCTGCATCACCGTGCATCATCCTGCATCATCCTGCATCATCCTGCATCATCCTGCATCATCCTGCATCATCCTGCATCATCCTGCATCATCCTGCATCATGCTGCATCATGCTGTATCATCCTGCATCATCCTGCATCATCCTGCATCACCCTGAATCATCCTGCATTATTCTGCATCATCCTGCATCATCCTGCATCATCCTGCATCACCGTGCATCATCCTGCATCACCGTGCATCATCCTGCATCATTCTGCATCATCCTGCATCATCCTGCATCATCCTGCATCATCCTGCATCATACTCCATCAGTCTGCGTTATCCTCCATCATCCTGCTTCATACTGGCCCATTCTGATTCATGCTGTCCACTCTTGGCATATTATGAACAAAATAAATAAATAAATAGAAATAAATAAAACGAAATTGAAATACATAAAGAAATGTATAAAAAAATAACAAATAAATAAATACCACGCATCCTTCTCTTTCATCCTACATCATCGTGCATCATCCTGCATCACCGTGCATCATCCTGCATCATCCTGCATCATCCTGCATCATCCTGCATCATCCTGCATCATCCTGCCTCATCCTGCATCATCCTGCATCATCCTGCATCATCCTGCATCATCCTGCATCATCCTGCATCATCCTGCATCAGTCTGCGTTATCCTCCATCATCCTGCTTCATACTGGCCCATTCTGATTCATGCTGTCCACTCTTGGCATATCATGAACAAAAGAAACAAATAAATAAAAAGAAATAAAAACAAATTGAAATATATAAAGAAATGTATAAAAAAAATAACAAATAAATAAATACCACGCATCCTTCTCTCTCATCCTACATCATCGTGCATCATCCTGCATCACCGTGCATCATCCTGCATCACCGTGCATCATCCTGCATCATCCTGCATCATCCTGCATCATCCTGCATCATCCTGCATCATCCTGCAGCATCCTGCATCATCCTGCATCATCCTGCATCATCCTGCATCATCCTGCATCATCCTGCATCATCCTGCATCATCCTGCATCATCCTGCATCATCCTGCATCATCCTGCATCATCCTGCATCATCCTGCATCATCCTGCATCATCCTGCATCATCCTGCATCATCCTGCATCATCCTGCATCATCCTGCATCATCCTGCATCACCGTGCATCATCCTGCATCACCGTGCATCATCCTGCATCATCCTGCATCATTCTGCATGATCCTGCATCATCCTGCATCATCCTGCATCATCCTGCATCATCCTGCATCATCCTGCATCATCCTGCATCATCCTGCATCATCCTGCATCATCCTGCATCATCCTGCATCATCCTGCATCATCCTGCATCAGTCTGCGTTATCCTCCATCATCCTGCTTCATACTGGCCCATTCTGATTCATGCTGTCCACTCTTGGCATATTATGAACAAAATAAATAAATAAATAGAAATAAATAAAACGAAATTGAAATACATAAAGAAATGTATAAAAAAATAACAAATAAATAAATACCACGCATCCTTCTCTTTCATCATACATCATCGTGCATCATCCTGCATCACCGTGCATCATCCTGCATCATCCTGCATCATCCTGCATCATCCTGCATCATCCTGCATCATCCTGCATCATGCTGCATCATGCTGTATCATCCTGCATCATCCTGCATCATCCTGCATCACCCTGAATCATCCTGCATTATTCTGCATCATCCTGCATCATCCTGCATCATCCTGCATCACCGTGCATCATCCTGCATCACCGTGCATCATCCTGCATCATTCTGCATCATCCTGCATCATCCTGCATCATCCTGCATCATCCTGCATCATCCTGCATCAGTCTGCGTTATCCTCCATCATCCTGCTTCATACTGGCCCATTCTGATTCATGCTGTCCACTCTTGGCATATTATGAACAAAATAAATAAATAAATAGAAATAAATAAAACGAAATTGAAATACATAAAGAAATGTATAAAAAAATAACAAATAAATAAATACCACGCATCCTTCTCTTTCATCATACATCATCGTGCATCATCCTGCATCACCGTGCATCATCCTGCATCATCCTGCATCATCCTGCATCATCCTGCATCATCCTGCATCATCCTGCATCATCCTGCATCATCCTGCATCATGCTGCATCATGCTGTATCATCCTGCATCATCCTGCATCATCCTGCATCACCCTGAATCATCCTGCATTATTCTGCATCATCCTGCATCATCCTGCATCATCCTGCATCACCGTGCATCATCCTGCATCACCGTGCATCATCCTGCATCATTCTGCATCATCCTGCATCATCCTGCATCATCCTGCATCATCCTGCATCATCCTGCATCATCCTGCATCAGTCTGCGTTATCCTCCATCATCCTGCTTCATACTGGCCCATTCTGATTCATGCTGTCCACTCTTGGCATATCATGAACAAAAGAAATAAATAAATAAAAATAAATAAAAATAAATTGAAATATATAAAGAAATGTATAAAAAATTAACAAATAAATAAATACCACGCATCCTTCTCTTTCATCCTACATCATCGTGCATCATCCTGCATCACCGTGCATCATCCTGCATCACCGTGCATCATCCTGCATCATCGTGCATCATCGTGCATCATCCTGCATCATCCTGCATCATCCTGCATCATTCTGCATCATCCTGCATCATCCTGCATCATCCTGCATCATCCTGCATCATCCTGCATCATCCTGCATCATCCTGCATCATCCTGCATCATCCTGCATCATCCTGCATCATCCTGCATCACCGTGCATCATCCTGCATCACCGTGCATCATCCTGCATCATTCTGCATCATCCTGCATCATCCTGCATCATCCTGCATCATCCTGCATCATCCTGCATCATCCTGCATCATCCTGCATCATACTGCATCAGTCTGCGTTATCCTCCATCATCCTGCTTCATACTGGCCCATTCTGATTCATGCTGTCCACTCTTGGCATATTATGAACAAAATAAATAAATAAATAGAAATCAATAAAACGAAATTGAAATACATAAAGAAATGTATAAAAAAATAACAAATAAATAAATACCACGCATCCTTCTCTTTCATCATACATCATCGTGCATCATCCTGCATCACCGTGCATCATCCTGCATCATCCTGCATCATCCTGCATCATCCTGCATCATCCTGCATCATCCTGCATCATGCTGCATCTTGCTGCATCATGCTGCATCATCCTGCATCATGCTGTATCATCCTGCATCACCCTGAATCATCCTGCATTATTCTGCATCATCCTGCATCATCCTGCATCACCGTGCATCATCCTGCATCACCGTGCATCATCCTGCATCATTCTGCATCATCCTGCATCATCCTGCATCATCCTGCATCATCCTGCATCATCCTGCATCATCCTGCATCATCCTGTATCATCCTGCATCATCCTGCATCATACTGCATCAGTCTGCGTTATCCTCCATCATCCTGCTTCATACTGGCCCATTCTGATTCATGCTGTCCACTCTTGGCATATTATGAACAAAATAAATAAATAAATAGAAATAAATAAAACGAAATTGAAATACATAAAGAAATGTATAAAAAAATAACAAATAAATAAATACCACGCATCCTTCTCTTTCATCATACATCATCGTGCATCATCCTGCATCACCGTGCATCATCCTGCATCATCCTGCATCATCCTGCATCATCCTGCATCATCCTGCATCATCCTGCATCATGCTGCATCATGCTGCATCATGCTGCATCATCCTGCATCATCCTGCATCATCCTGCATCACCCTGAATCATCCTGCATTATTCTGCATCATCCTGCATCATCCTGCATCATCCTGCATCACCGTGCATCATCCTGCATCACCGTGCATCATCCTGCATCATTCTGCATCATCCTGCATCATCCTGCATCATCCTGCATCATCCTGCATCATCCTGCATCATCCTGCATCATCCTGCATCATCCTGCATCATCCTGCATCAGTCTGCGTTATCCTCCATCATCCTGCTTCATACTGGCCCATTCTGATTCATGCTGTCCACTCTTGGCATATCATGAACAAAAGAAACAAATAAATAAAAAGAAATAAAAAGAAATTGAAATATATAAAGAAATGTATAAAAAAATAACAAATAAATAAATACCACGCATCCTTCTCTCTCATCCTACATCATCGTGCATCATCCTGCAACACCGTGCATCATCCTGCATCACTGTGCATCATCCTGCATCATTCTGCATCATCCTGCATCATCCTGCATCATCCTGCATCATCCTGCATCATCCTGCATCATCCTGCATCATCCTGCATCATCCTGCATCATCCTGCATCATCCTGCATCACCGTGCATCATTCTGCATCACCGTGCATCATCCTGCATCATTCTGCATCATCCTGCATCATCCTCCATCATCCTGCATCATCCTGCATCATCCTGCATCATCCTGCATCATCCTGCATCATCGTGCATCATCCTGCATCATCCTGCATCATCCTGCATCATCCTGCATCATCCTGCATCATCCTGCATCATCCTGCATCATCCTGCAACATCTTGCATCATCCTGCAACATCTTGCATCATCCTGCATCATTCTGCATCATCCTGCATCATCCTGCATCATCCTGCATCATTCTGCATCATCCTGCATCATTCTGCATCATCCTGCATCATCCTGCATCATCCTGCATCATGCCCCATCATCCTGCATCAGTCTGCGCTATCCTCCATCATCCTGCTTCATACTGGCCCATTCTGATTCATGCTGTCCACTCTTGGCATATCATGAACAAAAGAAATAAAGAAATAAAAAGAAATTGAAATATATAAAGAAATATATAAAAAATAACAAATAAATAAATACCACGCATCCTTCTCTTTCATCCTACATCATCGTGCATCATCCTGCATCATCCTGCATCATCCTGCATCATCCTGCATCATCCTGCATCATCCTGCATCATCCTGCATCATTCTGCATCATCCTGCATCATCCTGCATCATCCTGCATCATCCTGCATCATCCTGCATCATCCTGCATCATCCTGCATCATCCTGCATCATCCTGCATCATCCTGCATCATCCTTCATCATCCTGCATCATCCTGCATCATCCTGCATCATCCTGCATCATCCTGCATCATCCTGCATCATCCTGCATCATCCTGCATCATCCTGCATCATCCTGCATCATCCTGCATCATCCTGCATCATCCTGCATCATCCTGCATCATCCTGCATCATCCTGCATCATCCTGCATCATCCTGCATCATCCTGCATCATCCTGCATCAGTCTGTGCCATCCTGCATCAGTCTGCGTTATCCTCCATCATCCTGCTTCGTACTGGCCCATTCTGATTCATGCTGTCCAATCTTGGCTTATCATGAAGAAAATAAATAAATAAATAAATATAAATAAATAAAAAGAAATTGAAATACATAAAGAAATGTATAAAAAAATAACAAATAAATAAATACCACTCATCCTTCTCTTTCATCCTGCATCACCGTGCATCATCCTGCATCACCGTGCATCATCCTGCATCATTCTGCATCATCCTGCATCATCCTGCATCATCCTGCATCATCCTGCATCATCCTGCATCATCCTGCATCATCCTGCATCATCCTGCATCATCGTGCATCATCCTGCATCATCCTGCATCATCCTGCATCATCCTGCATCATTCTGCATCATCCTGCATCATCCTGCAACATCTTGCATCATCCTGCAACATCTTGCATCATCCTGCATCATTCTGCATCATCCTGCATCATCCTGCATCATCCTGCATCATTCTGTATCATCCTGCATCATTCTGCATCATCCTGCATCATCCTGCATCATCCTGCATCATCCTGCATCATCCTGCATCATACTCCATCAGTCTGCGTTATCCTCCATCATCCTGCTTCATACTGGCCCATTCTGATTCATGCTGTCCACTCTTGGCATATTATGAACAAAATAAATAAATAAATAGAAATAAATAAAACGAAATTGAAATACATAAAGAAATGTATAAAAAAATAACAAATAAATAAATACCACGCATCCTTCTCTTTCATCCTACATCATCGTGCATCATCCTGCATCACCGTGCATCATCCTGCATCATCCTGCATCATCCTGCATCATCCTGCATCATCCTGCATCATCCTGCCTCATCCTGCATCATCCTGCATCATCCTGCATCATCCTGCATCATCCTGCATCATCCTGCATCATCATGCATCAGTCTGCGTTATCCTCCATCATCCTGCTTCATACTGGCCCATTCTGATTCATGCTGTCCACTCTTGGCATATCATGAACAAAAGAAACAAATAAATAAAAAGAAATAAAAACAAATTGAAATATATAAAGAAATGTATAAAAAAAATAACAAATAAATAAATACCACGCATCCTTCTCTCTCATCCTACATCATCGTGCATCATCCTGCATCACCGTGCATCATCCTGCATCACCGTGCATCATCCTGCATCATCCTGCATCATCCTGCATCATCCTGCATCATCCTGCATCATCCTGCAGCATCCTGCATCATCCTGCATCATCCTGCATCATCCTGCATCATCCTGCATCATCCTGCATCATCCTGCATCATCCTGCATCATTCTGCATCATCCTGCATCATCCTGCATCATCCTGCATCATCCTGCATCATCCTGCATCATCCTGCATCATCCTGCATCATCCTGCATCATCCTGCATCATCCTGCATCATCCTGCATCATCCTGCATCACCGTGCATCATCCTGCATCACCGTGCATCATCCTGCATCATCCTGCATCATTCTGCATGATCCTGCATCATCCTGCATCATCCTGCATCATCCTGCATCATCCTGCATCATCCTGCATCATCCTGCATCATCCTGCATCATCCTGCATCATCCTGCATCATCCTGCATCATCCTGCATCAGTCTGCGTTATCCTCCATCATCCTGCTTCATACTGGCCCATTCTGATTCATGCTGTCCACTCTTGGCATATTATGAACAAAATAAATAAATAAATAGAAATAAATAAAACGAAATTGAAATACATAAAGAAATGTATAAAAAAATAACAAATAAATAAATACCACGCATCCTTCTCTTTCATCATACATCATCGTGCATCATCCTGCATCACCGTGCATCATCCTGCATCATCCTGCATCATCCTGCATCATCCTGCATCATCCTGCATCATCCTGCATCATGCTGCATCATGCTGTATCATCCTGCATCATCCTGCATCATCCTGCATCACCCTGAATCATCCTGCATTATTCTGCATCATCCTGCATCATCCTGCATCATCCTGCATCACCGTGCATCATCCTGCATCACCGTGCATCATCCTGCATCATTCTGCATCATCCTGCATCATCCTGCATCATCCTGCATCATCCTGCATCATCCTGCATCAGTCTGCGTTATCCTCCATCATCCTGCTTCATACTGGCCCATTCTGATTCATGCTGTCCACTCTTGGCATATTATGAACAAAATAAATAAATAAATAGAAATAAATAAAACGAAATTGAAATACATAAAGAAATGTATAAAAAAATAACAAATAAATAAATACCACGCATCCTTCTCTTTCATCATACATCATCGTGCATCATCCTGCATCACCGTGCATCATCCTGCATCATCCTGCATCATCCTGCATCATCCTGCATCATCCTGCATCATCCTGCATCATCCTGCATCATCCTGCATCATGCTGCATCATGCTGTATCATCCTGCATCATCCTGCATCATCCTGCATCACCCTGAATCATCCTGCATTATTCTGCATCATCCTGCATCATCCTGCATCATCCTGCATCACCGTGCATCATCCTGCATCACCGTGCATCATCCTGCATCATTCTGCATCATCCTGCATCATCCTGCATCATCCTGCATCATCCTGCATCATCCTGCATCATCCTGCATCAGTCTGCGTTATCCTCCATCATCCTGCTTCATACTGGCCCATTCTGATTCATGCTGTCCACTCTTGGCATATCATGAACAAAAGAAATAAATAAATAAAAATAAATAAAAATAAATTGAAATATATAAAGAAATGTATAAAAAATTAACAAATAAATAAATACCACGCATCCTTCTCTTTCATCCTACATCATCGTGCATCATCCTGCATCACCGTGCATCATCCTGCATCACCGTGCATCATCCTGCATCATCGTGCATCATCGTGCATCATCCTGCATCATCCTGCATCATCCTGCATCATTCTGCATCATCCTGCATCATCCTGCATCATCCTGCATCATCCTGCATCATCCTGCATCATCCTGCATCATCCTTCATCATCCTGCATCATCCTGCATCATCCTGCATCATCCTGCATCATCCTGCATCATCCTGCATCATCCTGCATCATCCTGCATCATCCTGCATCATCCTGCATCATCCTGCATCATCCTGCATCATCCTGCATCATCCTGCATTATCCTGCATCATCCTGCATCATCCTGCATCATCCTGCATCATCCTGCATCAGTCTGTGCCATCCTGCATCAGTCTGCGTTATCCTCCATCACCCTGCTTCGTACTGGCCCATTCTGATTCATGCTGTCCAATCTTGGCTTATCATGAACAAAATAAATAAATAAATAAATATAAATAAATAAAAAGAAATTGAAATACATAAAGAAATGTATAAAAAAATTACAAATAAATAAATACCACTCATCCTTCTCTTTCATCCTGCATCACCGTGCATCATCCTGCATCACCGTGCATCATCCTGCATCATTCTGCATCATCCTGCATCATCCTGCATCATCCTGCATCATCCTGCATCATCCTGCATCATCCTGCATCATCCTGCATCATCCTGCATCATCCTGCATCATCCTGCATCATCCTGCATCATGCTGCATCTTGCTGCATCATCCTGCATCATCCTGCATCATCCTGCATCATCCTGCATCATCCTGCATCATCCTGCATCATCCTGCATCATCCTGCATCATCCTGCATCATCCTGCATCATCCTGCATCATCCTGCATCATCCTGCATCATCCTGCATCATCCTGCATCATCCTGCATCATACTGCATCAGTCTGCGTTATCCTCCATCATCCTGCTTCATACTGGCCCATTCTGATTCATGCTGTCCACTCTTGGCATATTATGAACAAAATAAATAAATAAATAGAAATAAATAAAACGAAATTGAAATACATAAAGAAATGTATAAAAAAATAACAAATAAATAAATACCACGCATCCTTCTCTTTCATCATACATCATCGTGCATCATCCTGCATCACCGTGCATCATCCTGCATCATCCTGCATCATCCTGCATCATCCTGCATCATCCTGCATCATCTTGCATCATCCTGCATCATGCTGCATCTTGCTGCATCATGCTGCATCATCCTGCATCATGCTGCATCATCCTGCATCACCCTGAATCATCCTGCATTATCCTGCATCATCCTGCATCATCCTGCATCACCGTGCATCATCCTGCATCACCGTGCATCATCCTGCATCATTCTGCATCATCCTGCATCATCCTGCATCATCCTGCATCATCCTGCATCATCCTGCATCATCCTGCATCATCCTGTATCATCCTGCATCATCCTGCATCATACTGCATCAGTCTGCGTTATCCTCCATCATCCTGCTTCATACTGGCCCATTCTGATTCATGCTGTCCACTCTTGGCATATTATGAACAAAATAAATAAATAAATAGAAATAAATAAAACGAAATTGAAATACATAAAGAAATGTATAAAAAAATAACAAATAAATAAATACCACGCATCCTTCTCTTTCATCATACATCATCGTGCATCATCCTGCATCACCGTGCATCATCCTGCATCATCCTGCATCATCCTGCATCATCCTGCATCATCCTGCATCATCCTGCATCATGCTGCATCATGCTGCATCATGCTGCATCATCCTGCATCATCCTGCATCATCCTGCATCACCCTGAATCATCCTGCATTATTCTGCATCATCCTGCATCATCCTGCATCATCCTGCATCAGTCTGTGCCATCCTGCATCAGTCTGCGTTATCCTCCATCATCCTGCTTCGTACTGGCCCATTCTGATTCATGCTGTCCAATCTTGGCTTATCATGAACAAAATAAATAAATAAATAAATATAAATAAATAAAAAGAAATTGAAATACATAAAGAAATGTATAAAAAAATTACAAATAAATAAATACCACTCATCCTTCTCTTTCATCCTGCATCACCGTGCATCATCCTGCATCACCGTGCATCATCCTGCATCATTCTGCATCATCCTGCATCATCCTGCATCATCCTGCATCATCCTGCATCATCCTGCATCATCCTGCATCATCCTGCATCATCCTGCATCATCCTGCATCATCCTGCATCATCCTGCATCATGCTGCATCTTGCTGCATCATCCTGCATCATCCTGCATCATCCTGCATCATCCTGCATCATCCTGCATCATCCTGCATCATCCTGCATCATCCTGCATCATCCTGCATCATCCTGCATCATCCTGCATCATCCTGCATCATCCTGCATCATCCTGCATCATCCTGCATCATCCTGCATCATACTGCATCAGTCTGCGTTATCCTCCATCATCCTGCTTCATACTGGCCCATTCTGATTCATGCTGTCCACTCTTGGCATATTATGAACAAAATAAATAAATAAATAGAAATAAATAAAACGAAATTGAAATACATAAAGAAATGTATAAAAAAATAACAAATAAATAAATACCACGCATCCTTCTCTTTCATCATACATCATCGTGCATCATCCTGCATCACCGTGCATCATCCTGCATCATCCTGCATCATCCTGCATCATCCTGCATCATCCTGCATCATCTTGCATCATCCTGCATCATGCTGCATCTTGCTGCATCATGCTGCATCATCCTGCATCATGCTGCATCATCCTGCATCACCCTGAATCATCCTGCATTATCCTGCATCATCCTGCATCATCCTGCATCACCGTGCATCATCCTGCATCACCGTGCATCATCCTGCATCATTCTGCATCATCCTGCATCATCCTGCATCATCCTGCATCATCCTGCATCATCCTGCATCATCCTGCATCATCCTGTATCATCCTGCATCATCCTGCATCATACTGCATCAGTCTGCGTTATCCTCCATCATCCTGCTTCATACTGGCCCATTCTGATTCATGCTGTCCACTCTTGGCATATTATGAACAAAATAAATAAATAAATAGAAATAAATAAAACGAAATTGAAATACATAAAGAAATGTATAAAAAAATAACAAATAAATAAATACCACGCATCCTTCTCTTTCATCATACATCATCGTGCATCATCCTGCATCACCGTGCATCATCCTGCATCATCCTGCATCATCCTGCATCATCCTGCATCATCCTGCATCATCCTGCATCATGCTGCATCATGCTGCATCATGCTGCATCATCCTGCATCATCCTGCATCATCCTGCATCACCCTGAATCATCCTGCATTATTCTGCATCATCCTGCATCATCCTGCATCATCCTGCATCACCGTGCATCATCCTGCATCACCGTGCATCATCCTGCATCATTCTGCATCATCCTGCATCATCCTGCATCACCGTGCATCATCCTGCATCATACTGCATCATCCTGCATCATCCTGCATCATCCTGCATCATCCTGCATCATCCTGCATCATCCTGCATCATCCTGCATCATCCTGCATCATCCTGCATCATCCTGCATCATCCTGCATCATCCTGCATCAATCTGCGTTATCCTCCATCATCCTGCTTCATACTGGCCCATTCTGATTCATGCTGTCCACTCTTGGCATATCATGAACAAAAGAAACAAATAAATAAAAAGAAATAAAAACAAATTGAAATATATAAAGAAATGTATAAACAAAATAACAAATAAATAAATACCACGCATCCTTCTCTCTCATCCTACATCATCGTGCATCATCCTGCATCACCGTGCATCATCCTGCATCACCGTGCATCATCCTGCATCATCCTGCATCATCCTGCATCATCCTGCATCATCCTGCATCATCCTGCATCATCCTGCATCATCCTGCATCATCCTGCATCATCCTGCATCATCCTGCATCATCCTGCATCATCCTGCATCATCCTGCATCATCCTGCATCATCCTGCATCATCCTGCATCATCCTGCATCATCCTGCATCATCCTGCATCATCCTGCATCATCCTGCATCATCCTGCATCATCCTGCATCATCCTGCATCATCCTACATCATCCTGCATCATCCTGCATCATCCTGCATCATCCTGCATCATCCTGCATCATCCTGCATCATCCTGCATCATCCTGCATCATCCTGCATCATACTGCATCATCCTGCATCATCCTGCATCATCCTGCATCATCCTGCATCACCGTGCATCATTCTGCATCACCGTGCATCATCCTGCATCATCCTGCATCATTCTGCATCATCCTGCATCATCCTGCATCATCCTGCATCATCCTGCATCATCCTGCATCATCCTGCATCATCCTGCATCATCCTGCATCATCCTGCATCATCCTGCATCATCCTGCATCAGTCTGCGTTATCCTCCATCATCCTGCTTCATACTGGCCCATTCTGATTCATGCTGTCCACTCTTGGCATATTATGAACAAAATAAATAAATAAATAGAAATAAATAAAACGAAATTGAAATACATAAAGAAATGTATAAAAAAATAAAAAAATAAAAAATACCACGCATCCTTCTCTTTCATCATACATCATCGTGCATCATCCTGCATCACCGTGCATCATCCTGCATCATCCTGCATCATCCTGCATCATCCTGCATCATCCTGCATCATCCTGCATCATGCTGCATCATGCTGTATCATCCTGCATCATCCTGCATCATACTGCATCACCCTGAATCATCCTGCATTATTCTGCATCATCCTGCATCATCCTGCATCATCCTGCATCACCGTGCATCATCCTGCATCACCGTGCATCATCCTGCATCATTCTGCAACATCCTGCATCATCCTGCATCATCCTGCATCGCCGTGCATCATCCTGCATCATTCTGCATCATCCTGCATCATCCTGCATCATTCTGCATCATCCTGCATCATCCTGCATCATCCTGCATCATCGTGCATCATCCTGCATCATCCTGCATCATCCTGCATCATCCTGCATCATTCTGCATCATCCTGCATCATCCTGCAACATCTTGCATCATCCTGCAACATCTTGCATCATCCTGCATCATTCTGCATCATCCTGCATCATCCTGCATCATCCTGCATCATTCTGTATCATCCTGCATCATTCTGCATCATCCTGCATCATCCTGCATCATCCTGCATCATCCTGCATCATCCTGCATCATACTCCATCAGTCTGCGTTATCCTCCATCATCCTGCTTCATACTGGCCCATTCTGATTCATGCTGTCCACTCTTGGCATATTATGAACAAAATAAATAAATAAATAGAAATAAATAAAACGAAATTGAAATACATAAAGAAATGTATAAAAAAATAACAAATAAATAAATACCACGCATCCTTCTCTTTCATCCTACATCATCGTGCATCATCCTGCATCACCGTGCATCATCCTGCATCATCCTGCATCATCCTGCATCATCCTGCATCATCCTGCATCATCCTGCCTCATCCTGCATCATCCTGCATCATCCTGCATCATCCTGCATCATCCTGCATCATCCTGCATCAGTCTGCGTTATCCTCCATCATCCTGCTTCATACTGGCCCATTCTGATTCATGCTGTCCACTCTTGGCATATCATGAACAAAAGAAACAAATAAATAAAAAGAAATAAAAACAAATTGAAATATATAAAGAAATGTATAAAAAAAATAACAAATAAATAAATACCACGCATCCTTCTCTCTCATCCTACATCATCGTGCATCATCCTGCATCACCGTGCATCATCCTGCATCATCCTGCATCATCCTGCATCATCCTGCATCATCCTGCATCATCCTGCATCATCCTGCATCATCCTGCATCATCCTGCATCATCCTGCATCATCCTGCATCATCCTGCATCATCCTGCATCATCCTGCATCATCCTGCATCATCCTGCATCATCCTGCATCATCCTGCATCATCCTGCATCATCCTGCATCATCCTGCATCATCCTGCATCATCCTGCATCATCCTGCATCATACTGCATCATCCTGCATCATCCTGCATCATCCTGCATCATCCTGCATCACCGTGCATCATTCTGCATCACCGTGCATCATCCTGCATCATCCTGCATCATTCTGCATGATCCTGCATGATCCTGCATCATCCTGCATCATCCTGCATCATCCTGCATCATCCTGCATCATCCTGCATCATCCTGCATCATCCTGCATCATCCTGCATCATCCTGCATCAGTCTGCGTTATCCTCCATCATCCTGCTTCATACTGGCCCATTCTGATTCATGCTGTCCACTCTTGGCATATTATGAACAAAATAAATAAATAAATAGAAATAAATAAAACGAAATTGAAATACATAAAGAAATGTATAAAAAAATAAAAAAATAAAAAATACCACGCATCCTTCTCTTTCATCATACATCATCGTGCATCATCCTGCATCACCGTGCATCATCCTGCATCATCCTGCATCATCCTGCATCATCCTGCATCATCCTGCATCATCCTGCATCATCCTGCATCATGCTGCATCATGCTGTATCATCCTGCATCATCCTGCATCATACTGCATCACCCTGAATCATCCTGCATTATTCTGCATCATCCTGCATCATCCTGCATCATCCTGCATCACCGTGCATCATCCTGCATCACCGTGCATCATCCTGCATCATTCTGCAACATCCTGCATCATCCTGCATCATCCTGCATCGCCGTGCATCATCCTGCATCATTCTGCATCATCCTGCATCATCATGCATCATCCTGCATCATCCTGCATCATCCTGCATCATCCTGCATCATCCTGCATCATCGTGCATCATCCTGCATCATCCTGCATCATCCTGCATCATCCTGCATCATTCTGCATCATCCTGCATCATCCTGCAACATCTTGCATCATCCTGCAACATCTTGCATCATCCTGCATCATTCTGCATCATCCTGCATCATCCTGCATCATCCTGCATCATTCTGTATCATCCTGCATCATTCTGCATCATCCTGCATCATCCTGCATCATCCTGCATCATCCTGCATCATACTCCATCAGTCTGCGTTATCCTCCATCATCCTGCTTCATACTGGCCCATTCTGATTCATGCTGTCCACTCTTGGCATATTATGAACAAAATAAATAAATAAATAGAAATAAATAAAACGAAATTGAAATACATAAAGAAATGTATAAAAAAATAACAAATAAATAAATACCACGCATCCTTCTCTTTCATCCTACATCATCGTGCATCATCCTGCATCACCGTGCATCATCCTGCATCATCCTGCATCATCCTGCATCATCCTGCATCATCCTGCATCATCCTGCCTCATCCTGCATCATCCTGCATCATCCTGCATCATCCTGCATCATCCTGCATCATCCTGCATCAGTCTGCGTTATCCTCCATCATCCTGCTTCATACTGGCCCATTCTGATTCATGCTGTCCACTCTTGGCATATCATGAACAAAAGAAACAAATAAATAAAAAGAAATAAAAACAAATTGAAATATATAAAGAAATGTATAAAAAAAATAACAAATAAATAAATACCACGCATCCTTCTCTCTCATCCTACATCATCGTGCATCATCCTGCATCACCGTGCATCATCCTGCATCACCGTGCATCATCCTGCATCATCCTGCATCATCCTGCATCATCCTGCATCATCCTGCATCATCCTGCAGCATTTTGCATCATCCTGCATCATCCTGCATCATCCTGCATCATCCTGCATCATCCTGCATCATCCTGCATCATCCTGCATCATCCTGCATCATCCTGCATCATCCTGCATCATCCTGCATCATCCTGCATCATCCTGCATCATCCTGCATCATCCTGCATCATCCTGCATCACCGTGCATCATCCTGCATCACCGTGCATCATCCTGCATCATCCTGCATCATTCTGCATGATCCTGCATCATCCTGCATCATCCTGCATCATCCTGCATCATCCTGCATCATCCTGCATCATCCTGCATCATCCTGCATCATCCTGCATCATCCTGCATCATCCTGCATCAGTCTGCGTTATCCTCCATCATCCTGCTTCATACTGGCCCATTCTGATTCATGCTGTCCACTCTTGGCATATTATGAACAAAATAAATAAATAAATAGAAATAAATAAAACGAAATTGAAATACATAAAGAAATGTATAAAAAAATAACAAATAAATAAATACCACGCATCCTTCTCTTTCATCATACATCATCGTGCATCATCCTTCATCACCGTGCATCATCCTGCATCATCCTGCATCATCCTGCATCATCCTGCATCATCCTGCATCATCCTGCATCATCCTGCATCATCCTGCATCATGCTGCATCATGCTGTATCATCCTGCATCATCCTGCATCATCCTGCATCACCCTGAATCATCCTGCATTATTCTGCATCATCCTGCATCATCCTGCATCATCCTGCATCACCGTGCATCATCCTGCATCACCGTGCATCATCCTGCATCATTCTGCATCATCCTGCATCATCCTGCATCATCCTGCATCATCCTGCATCATCCTGCATCAGTCTGCGTTATCCTCCATCATCCTGCTTCATACTGGCCCATTCTGATTCATGCTGTCCACTCTTGGCATATTATGAACAAAATAAATAAATAAATAGAAATAAATAAAACGAAATTGAAATACATAAAGAAATGTATAAAAAAATAACAAATAAATAAATACCACGCATCCTTCTCTTTCATCATACATCATCGTGCATCATCCTGCATCACCGTGCATCATCCTGCATCATCCTGCATCATCCTGCATCATCCTGCATCATCCTGCATCATCCTGCATCATGCTGCATCATGCTGTATCATCCTGCATCATCCTGCATCATCCTGCATCACCCTGAATCATCCTGCATTATTCTGCATCATCCTGCATCATCCTGCATCATCCTGCATCACCGTGCATCATCCTGCATCACCGTGCATCATCCTGCATCATTCTGCATCATCCTGCATCATCCTGCATCATCCTGCATCATCCTGCATCATCCTGCATCATCCTGCATCAGTCTGCGTTATCCTCCATCATCCTGCTTCATACTGCATCATCCTGCATCATCCTGCATCATCCTGCATCATCCTGCATCAGTCTGCGTTATCCTCCATCATCCTGCTTCATACTGGCCCATTCTGATTCATGCTGTCCACTCTTGGCATATTATGAACAAAATAAATAAATAAATAGAAATAAATAAAACGAAATTGAAATACATAAAGAAATGTATAAAAAAATAAAAAAATAAAAAATACCACGCATCCTTCTCTTTCATCATACATCATCGTGCATCATCCTGCATCACCGTGCATCATCCTGCATCATCCTGCATCATCCTGCATCATCCTGCATCATCCTGCATCATCCTGCATCATGCTGCATCATGCTGTATCATCCTGCATCATCCTGCATCATACTGCATCACCCTGAATCATCCTGCATTATTCTGCATCATCCTGCATCATCCTGCATCATCCTGCATCACCGTGCATCATCCTGCATCACCGTGCATCATCCTGCATCATTCTGCAACATCCTGCATCATCCTGCATCATCCTGCATCGCCGTGCATCATCCTGCATCATTCTGCATCATCCTGCATCATCATGCATCATCCTGCATCATCCTGCATCATCCTGCATCATCCTGCATCATCCTGCATCATCGTGCATCATCCTGCATCATCCTGCATCATCCTGCATCATCCTGCATCATTCTGCATCATCCTGCATCATCCTGCAACATCTTGCATCATCCTGCAACATCTTGCATCATCCTGCATCATTCTGCATCATCCTGCATCATCCTGCATCATCCTGCATCATTCTGTATCATCCTGCATCATTCTGCATCATCCTGCATCATCCTGCATCATCCTGCATCATCCTGCATCATACTCCATCAGTCTGCGTTATCCTCCATCATCCTGCTTCATACTGGCCCATTCTGATTCATGCTGTCCACTCTTGGCATATTATGAACAAAATAAATAAATAAATAGAAATAAATAAAACGAAATTGAAATACATAAAGAAATGTATAAAAAAATAACAAATAAATAAATACCACGCATCCTTCTCTTTCATCCTACATCATCGTGCATCATCCTGCATCACCGTGCATCATCCTGCATCATCCTGCATCATCCTGCATCATCCTGCATCATCCTGCATCATCCTGCCTCATCCTGCATCATCCTGCATCATCCTGCATCATCCTGCATCATCCTGCATCATCCTGCATCAGTCTGCGTTATCCTCCATCATCCTGCTTCATACTGGCCCATTCTGATTCATGCTGTCCACTCTTGGCATATCATGAACAAAAGAAACAAATAAATAAAAAGAAATAAAAACAAATTGAAATATATAAAGAAATGTATAAAAAAAATAACAAATAAATAAATACCACGCATCCTTCTCTCTCATCCTACATCATCGTGCATCATCCTGCATCACCGTGCATCATCCTGCATCACCGTGCATCATCCTGCATCATCCTGCATCATCCTGCATCATCCTGCATCATCCTGCATCATCCTGCAGCATTTTGCATCATCCTGCATCATCCTGCATCATCCTGCATCATCCTGCATCATCCTGCATCATCCTGCATCATCCTGCATCATCCTGCATCATCCTGCATCATCCTGCATCATCCTGCATCATCCTGCATCACCGTGCATCATCCTGCATCACCGTGCATCATCCTGCATCATCCTGCATCATTCTGCATGATCCTGCATCATCCTGCATCATCCTGCATCATCCTGCATCATCCTGCATCATCCTGCATCATCCTGCATCATCCTGCATCATCCTGCATCATCCTGCATCATCCTGCATCAGTCTGCGTTATCCTCCATCATCCTGCTTCATACTGGCCCATTCTGATTCATGCTGTCCACTCTTGGCATATTATGAACAAAATAAATAAATAAATAGAAATAAATAAAACGAAATTGAAATACATAAAGAAATGTATAAAAAAATAACAAATAAATAAATACCACGCATCCTTCTCTTTCATCATACATCATCGTGCATCATCCTTCATCACCGTGCATCATCCTGCATCATCCTGCATCATCCTGCATCATCCTGCATCATCCTGCATCATCCTGCATCATCCTGCATCATCCTGCATCATGCTGCATCATGCTGTATCATCCTGCATCATCCTGCATCATCCTGCATCACCCTGAATCATCCTGCATTATTCTGCATCATCCTGCATCATCCTGCATCATCCTGCATCACCGTGCATCATCCTGCATCACCGTGCATCATCCTGCATCATTCTGCATCATCCTGCATCATCCTGCATCATCCTGCATCATCCTGCATCATCCTGCATCAGTCTGCGTTATCCTCCATCATCCTGCTTCATACTGGCCCATTCTGATTCATGCTGTCCACTCTTGGCATATTATGAACAAAATAAATAAATAAATAGAAATAAATAAAACGAAATTGAAATACATAAAGAAATGTATAAAAAAATAACAAATAAATAAATACCACGCATCCTTCTCTTTCATCATACATCATCGTGCATCATCCTGCATCACCGTGCATCATCCTGCATCATCCTGCATCATCCTGCATCATCCTGCATCATCCTGCATCATCCTGCATCATGCTGCATCATGCTGTATCATCCTGCATCATCCTGCATCATCCTGCATCACCCTGAATCATCCTGCATTATTCTGCATCATCCTGCATCATCCTGCATCATCCTGCATCACCGTGCATCATCCTGCATCACCGTGCATCATCCTGCATCATTCTGCATCATCCTGCATCATCCTGCATCATCCTGCATCATCCTGCATCATCCTGCATCATCCTGCATCAGTCTGCGTTATCCTCCATCATCCTGCTTCATACTGCATCATCCTGCATCATCCTGCATCATCCTGCATCATCCTGCATCAGTCTGCGTTATCCTCCATCATCCTGCTTCATACTGGCCCATTCTGATTCATGCTGTCCACTCTTGGCATATTATGAACAAAATAAATAAATAAATAGAAATAAATAAAACGAAATTGAAATACATAAAGAAATGTATAAAAAAATAAAAAAATAAAAAATACCACGCATCCTTCTCTTTCATCATACATCATCGTGCATCATCCTGCATCACCGTGCATCATCCTGCATCATCCTGCATCATCCTGCATCATCCTGCATCATCCTGCATCATCCTGCATCATGCTGCATCATGCTGTATCATCCTGCATCATCCTGCATCATACTGCATCACCCTGAATCATCCTGCATTATTCTGCATCATCCTGCATCATCCTGCATCATCCTGCATCACCGTGCATCATCCTGCATCACCGTGCATCATCCTGCATCATTCTGCAACATCCTGCATCATCCTGCATCATCCTGCATCGCCGTGCATCATCCTGCATCATTCTGCATCATCCTGCATCATCATGCATCATCCTGCATCATCCTGCATCATCCTGCATCATCCTGCATCATCCTGCATCATCGTGCATCATCCTGCATCATCCTGCATCATCCTGCATCATCCTGCATCATTCTGCATCATCCTGCATCATCCTGCAACATCTTGCATCATCCTGCAACATCTTGCATCATCCTGCATCATTCTGCATCATCCTGCATCATCCTGCATCATCCTGCATCATTCTGTATCATCCTGCATCATTCTGCATCATCCTGCATCATCCTGCATCATCCTGCATCATCCTGCATCATACTCCATCAGTCTGCGTTATCCTCCATCATCCTGCTTCATACTGGCCCATTCTGATTCATGCTGTCCACTCTTGGCATATTATGAACAAAATAAATAAATAAATAGAAATAAATAAAACGAAATTGAAATACATAAAGAAATGTATAAAAAAATAACAAATAAATAAATACCACGCATCCTTCTCTTTCATCCTACATCATCGTGCATCATCCTGCATCACCGTGCATCATCCTGCATCATCCTGCATCATCCTGCATCATCCTGCATCATCCTGCATCATCCTGCCTCATCCTGCATCATCCTGCATCATCCTGCATCATCCTGCATCATCCTGCATCATCCTGCATCAGTCTGCGTTATCCTCCATCATCCTGCTTCATACTGGCCCATTCTGATTCATGCTGTCCACTCTTGGCATATCATGAACAAAAGAAACAAATAAATAAAAAGAAATAAAAACAAATTGAAATATATAAAGAAATGTATAAAAAAAATAACAAATAAATAAATACCACGCATCCTTCTCTCTCATCCTACATCATCGTGCATCATCCTGCATCACCGTGCATCATCCTGCATCACCGTGCATCATCCTGCATCATCCTGCATCATCCTGCATCATCCTGCATCATCCTGCATCATCCTGCAGCATTTTGCATCATCCTGCATCATCCTGCATCATCCTGCATCATCCTGCATCATCCTGCATCATCCTGCATCATCCTGCATCATCCTGCATCATCCTGCATCATCCTGCATCATCCTGCATCATCCTGCATCATCCTGCATCATCCTGCATCATCCTGCATCATCCTGCATCACCGTGCATCATCCTGCATCACCGTGCATCATCCTGCATCATCCTGCATCATTCTGCATGATCCTGCATCATCCTGCATCATCCTGCATCATCCTGCATCATCCTGCATCATCCTGCATCATCCTGCATCATCCTGCATCATCCTGCATCATCCTGCATCATCCTGCATCAGTCTGCGTTATCCTCCATCATCCTGCTTCATACTGGCCCATTCTGATTCATGCTGTCCACTCTTGGCATATTATGAACAAAATAAATAAATAAATAGAAATAAATAAAACGAAATTGAAATACATAAAGAAATGTATAAAAAAATAACAAATAAATAAATACCACGCATCCTTCTCTTTCATCATACATCATCGTGCATCATCCTGCATCACCGTGCATCATCCTGCATCATCCTGCATCATCCTGCATCATCCTGCATCATCCTGCATCATCCTGCATCATCCTGCATCATCCTGCATCATGCTGCATCATGCTGTATCATCCTGCATCATCCTGCATCATCCTGCATCACCCTGAATCATCCTGCATTATTCTGCATCATCCTGCATCATCCTGCATCATCCTGCATCACCGTGCATCATCCTGCATCACCGTGCATCATCCTGCATCATTCTGCATCATCCTGCATCATCCTGCATCATCCTGCATCATCCTGCATCATCCTGCATCAGTCTGCGTTATCCTCCATCATCCTGCTTCATACTGGCCCATTCTGATTCATGCTGTCCACTCTTGGCATATTATGAACAAAATAAATAAATAAATAGAAATAAATAAAACGAAATTGAAATACATAAAGAAATGTATAAAAAAATAACAAATAAATAAATACCACGCATCCTTCTCTTTCATCATACATCATCGTGCATCATCCTGCATCACCGTGCATCATCCTGCATCATCCTGCATCATCCTGCATCATCCTGCATCATCCTGCATCATCCTGCATCATGCTGCATCATGCTGTATCATCCTGCATCATCCTGCATCATCCTGCATCACCCTGAATCATCCTGCATTATTCTGCATCATCCTGCATCATCCTGCATCATCCTGCATCACCGTGCATCATCCTGCATCACCGTGCATCATCCTGCATCATTCTGCATCATCCTGCATCATCCTGCATCATCCTGCATCATCCTGCATCATCCTGCATCATCCTGCATCAGTCTGCGTTATCCTCCATCATCCTGCTTCATACTGGCCCATTCTGATTCATGCTGTCCACTCTTGGCATATCATGAACAAAAGAAATAAATAAATAAAAATAAATAAAAATAAATTGAAATATATAAAGAAATGTATAAAAAATTAACAAATAAATAAATACCACGCATCCTTCTCTTTCATCCTACATCATCGTGCATCATCCTGCATCACCGTGCATCATCCTGCATCATCGTGCATCATCCTGCATCATCCTGCATCATCCTGCATCATTCTGCATCATCCTGCATCATCCTGCATCATCCTGCATCATCCTGCATCATCCTGCATCATCCTGCATCATCCTGCATCATCCTGCATCATCCTGCATCATCCTGCATCATCCTGCATCACCGTGCATCATCCTGCATCACCGTGCATCATCCTGCATCATTCTGCATCATCCTGCATCATCCTGCATCATCCTGCATCATCCTGCATCATCCTGCATCATCCTGCATCATCCTGCATCATCCTGCATCATACTGCATCAGTCTGCGTTATCCTCCATCATCCTGCTTCATACTGGCCCATTCTGATTCATGCTGTCCACTCTTGGCATATTATGAACAAAATAAATAAATAAATAGAAATCAATAAAACGAAATTGAAATACATAAAGAAATGTATAAAAAAATAACAAATAAATAAATACCACGCATCCTTCTCTTTCATCATACATCATCGTGCATCATCCTGCATCACCGTGCATCATCCTGCATCATCCTGCATCATCCTGCATCATCCTGCATCATCCTGCATCATCCTGCATCATGCTGCAACTTGCTGCATCATGCTGCATCATCCTGCATCATGCTGTATCATCCTGCATCACCCTGAATCATCCTGCATTATTCTGCATCATCCTGCATCATCCTGCATCACCGTGCATCATCCTGCATCACCGTGCATCATCCTGCATCATTCTGCATCATCCTGCATCATCCTGCATCATCCTGCATCATCCTGCATCATCCTGCATCATCCTGCATCATCCTGTATCATCCTGCATCATCCTGCATCATACTGCATCAGTCTGCGTTATCCTCCATCATCCTGCTTCATACTGGCCCATTCTGATTCATGCTGTCCACTCTTGGCATATTATGAACAAAATAAATAAATAAATAGAAATAAATAAAACGAAATTGAAATACATAAAGAAATGTATAAAAAAATAACAAATAAATAAATACCACGCATCCTTCTCTTTCATCATACATCATCGTGCATCATCCTGCATCACCGTGCATCATCCTGCATCATCCTGCATCATCCTGCATCATCCTGCATCATCCTGCATCATCCTGCATCATCCTGCATCATGCTGCATCATGCTGCATCATGCTGCATCATCCTGCATCATCCTGCATCATCCTGCATCACCCTGAATCATCCTGCATTATTCTGCATCATCCTGCATCATCCTGCATCATCCTGCATCACCGTGCATCATCCTGCATCACCGTGCATCATCCTGCATCATTCTGCATCATCCTGCATCATCCTGCATCATCCTGCATCATCCTGCATCATCCTGCATCATCCTGCATCATCCTGCATCAGTCTGCGTTATCCTCCATCATCCTGCTTAATACTGGCCCATTCTGATTCATGCTGTCCACTCTTGGCATATCATGAACAAAAGAAACAAAATAAATAAAAAGAAATAAAAACAAATTGAAATATATAAAGAAATGTATAAAAAAAATAACAAATAAATAAATACCACGCATCCTTCTCTCTCATCCTACATCATCGTGCATCATCCTGCATCACCGTGCATCATCCTGCATCACCGTGCATCATCCTGCATCATCCTGCATCATCCTGCATCACCGTGCATCATCCTGCATCACCGTGCATCATCCTGCATCATCCTGCATCATCCTGCATCATCCTGCATCATCCTGCATCATCCTGCATCATCCTGCATCACCGTGCATCATCCTGCATCATCCTGCATCATCCTGCATCATCCTGCATCATCCTGCATCATCCTGCATCATCCTGCATCATCCTGCATCATCCTGCATCATCCTGCATCATCCTCCATCATCCTGCATCATCCTGCATCACCGTGCATCATCCTGCATCACCGTGCATCATCCTGCATCATTCTGCATCATCCTGCATCATCCTGCATCATCCTGCATCATCCTGCATCATCCTGCATCATCCTGCATCATACTGCATCAGTCTGCGTTATCCTCCATCATCCTGCTTCATACTGGCCCATTCTGATTCATGCTGTCCACTCTTGGCATATCATGAACAAAATAAATAAATAAATAAAAAGAAATAAAAACAAATTGAAATATATAAAGAAATGTATAAAAAAAAAAAAAAAAAAAAAAATACCACGCATCCTTCTCTCTCATCCTACATCATCGTGCATCATCCTGCATCACCGTGCATCATCCTGCATCACCGTGCATCATCCTGCATCATCCTGCATCATCCTGCATCATCCTGCATCATCCTGCATCATCCTGCATCATCCTGCATCATCCTGCATCATCCTGCATCATCCTGCATCATACTGCATCAGTCTGCGTTATCCTCCATCATCCTGCTTCATACTGGCCCATTCTGATTCATGCTGTCCACTCTTGGCATATTATGAACAAAATAAATAAATAAATAGAAATAAATAAAACGAAATTGAAATACATAAAGAAATGTATAAAATAATAACAAATAAATAAATACCACGCATCCTTCTCTTTCATCATACATCATCGTGCATCATCCTGCATCACCGTGCATCATCCTGCATCATCCTGCATCATCCTGCATCATCCTGCATCATCTTGCATCATCCTGCATCATGCTGCATCTTGCTGCATCATGCTGCATCATCCTGCATCATGCTGCATCATCCTGCATCACCCTGAATCATCCTGCATTATCCTGCATCATCCTGCATCATCCTGCATCACCGTGCATCATCCTGCATCACCGTGCATCATCCTGCATCATTCTGCATCATCCTGCATCATCCTGCATCATCCTGCATCATCCTGCATCATCCTGCATCATCCTGCATCATCCTGTATCATCCTGCATCATCCTGCATCATACTGCATCAGTCTGCGTTATCCTCCATCATCCTGCTTCATACTGGCCCATTCTGATTCATGCTGTCCACTCTTGGCATATTATGAACAAAATAAATAAATAAATAGAAATAAATAAAACGAAATTGAAATACATAAAGAAATGTATAAAAAAATAACAAATAAATAAATACCACGCATCCTTCTCTTTCATCATACATCATCGTGCATCATCCTGCATCACCGTGCATCATCCTGCATCATCCTGCATCATCCTGCATCATCCTGCATCATCCTGCATCATCCTGCATCATGCTGCATCATGCTGCATCATGCTGCATCATCCTGCATCATCCTGCATCATCCTGCATCACCCTGAATCATCCTGCATTATTCTGCATCATCCTGCATCATCCTGCATCATCCTGCATCACCGTGCATCATCCTGCATCACCGTGCATCATCCTGCATCATTCTGCATCATCCTGCATCATCCTGCATCATCCTGCATCATCCTGCATCATCCTGCATCATCCTGCATCATCCTGCATCATCCTGCATCATCCTGCATCAGTCTGCGTTATCCTCCATCATCCTGCTTCATACTGGCCCATTCTGATTCATGCTGTCCACTCTTGGCATATCATGAACAAAAGAAACAAATAAATAAAAAGAAATAAAAAGAAATTGAAATATATAAAGAAATGTATAAAAAAATAACAAATAAATAAATACCACGCATCCTTCTCTCTCATCCTACATCATCGTGCATCATCCTGCAACACCGTGCATCATCCTGCATCACTGTGCATCATCCTGCATCATTCTGCATCATCCTGCATCATCCTGCATCATCCTGCATCATCCTGCATCATCCTGCATCATCCTGCATCATCCTGCATCATCCTGCATCACCGTGCATCATTCTGCATCACCGTGCATCATCCTGCATCATTCTGCATCATCCTGCATCATCCTCCATCATCCTGCATCATCCTGCATCATCCTGCATCATCCTGCATCATCCTGCATCATCCTGCATCATCGTGCATCATCCTGCATCATCCTGCATCATCCTGCATCATCCTGCATCATCCTGCATCATCCTGCATCATCCTGCATCATCCTGCATCATCCTGCAACATCTTGCATCATCCTGCAACATCTTGCATCATCCTGCATCATTCTGCATCATCCTGCATCATCCTGCATCATCCTGCATCATTCTGCATCATCCTGCATCATTCTGCATCATCCTGCATCATCCTGCATCATCCTGCATCATGCCCCATCATCCTGCATCAGTCTGCGCTATCCTCCATCATCCTGCTTCATACTGGCCCATTCTGATTCATGCTGTCCACTCTTGGCATATCATGAACAAAAGAAATAAAGAAATAAAAAGAAATTGAAATATATAAAGAAATATATAAAAAAATAACAAATAAATAAATACCACGCATCCTTCTCTTTCATCCTACATCATCGTGCATCATCCTGCATCATCCTGCATCATCCTGCATCATCCTGCATCATCCTGCATCATCCTGCATCATCCTGCATCAGTCTGCGTTATCCTCCATCATCCTGCTTAATACTGGCCCATTCTGATTCATGCTGTCCACTCTTGGCATATCATGAACAAAAGAAACAAAATAAATAAAAAGAAATAAAAACAAATTGAAATATATAAAGAAATGTATAAAAAAAATAACAAATAAATAAATACCACGCATCCTTCTCTCTCATCCTACATCATCGTGCATCATCCTGCATCACCGTGCATCATCCTGCATCACCGTGCATCATCCTGCATCATCCTGCATCATTCTGCATCACCGTGCATCATCCTGCATCACCGTGCATCATCCTGCATCATCCTGCATCATCCTGCATCATCCTGCATCATCCTGCATCATCCTGCATCATCCTGCATCACCGTGCATCATCCTGCATCATCCTGCATCATCCTGCATCATCCTGCATCATCCTGCATCATCCTGCATCATCCTGCATCATCCTGCATCATCCTGCATCATCCTGCATCATCCTGCATCATCCTCCATCATCCTGCATCATCCTGCATCACCGTGCATCATCCTGCATCACCGTGCATCATCCTGCATCATTCTGCATCATCCTGCATCATCCTGCATCATCCTGCATCATCCTGCATCATCCTGCATCATCCTGCATCATACTGCATCAGTCTGCGTTATCCTCCATCATCCTGCTTCATACTGGCCCATTCTGATTCATGCTGTCCACTCTTGGCATATCATGAACAAAATAAATAAATAAATAAAAAGAAATAAAAACAAATTGAAATATATAAAGAAATGTATAAAAAAAAAAACAAATAAATAAATACCACGCATCCTTCTCTCTCATCCTACATCATCGTGCATCATCCTGCATCACCGTGCATCATCCTGCATCACCGTGCATCATCCTGCATCATCCTGCATCATTCTGCATCATCCTGCATCATCCTGCATCATCCTGCATCATCCTGCATCATCCTGCATCATACTGCATCAGTCTGCGTTATCCTCCATCATCCTGCTTCATACTGGCCCATTCTGATTCATGCTGTCCACTCTTGGCATATTATGAACAAAATAAATAAATAAATAGAAATAAATAAAACGAAATTGAAATACATAAAGAAATGTATAAAATAATAACAAATAAATAAATACCACGCATCCTTCTCTTTCATCATACATCATCGTGCATCATCCTGCATCACCGTGCATCATCCTGCATCATCCTGCATCATCCTGCATCATCCTGCATCATCTTGCATCATCCTGCATCATGCTGCATCTTGCTGCATCATGCTGCATCATCCTGCATCATGCTGCATCATCCTGCATCACCCTGAATCATCCTGCATTATCCTGCATCATCCTGCATCATCCTGCATCACCGTGCATCATCCTGCATCACCGTGCATCATCCTGCATCATTCTGCATCATCCTGCATCATCCTGCATCATCCTGCATCATCCTGCATCATCCTGCATCATCCTGCATCATCCTGCATCATCCTGCATCATTCTGCATCATCCTGCATCATCCTGCATCATGCTGCATCATCCTGCATCATCCTGCATCATCCTGCATCATCCTGCATCATACTGCATCAGTCTGCGTTATCCTCCATCATCCTGCTTCATACTGGCCCATTCTGATTCATGCTGTCCACTCTTGGCATATTATGAACAAAATAAATAAATAAATAGAAATAAATAAAACGAAATTGAAATACATAAAGAAATGTATAAAAAAATAACAAATAAATAAATACCACGCATCCTTCTCTTTCATCATACATCATCGTGCATCATCCTGCATCACCGTGCATCATCCTGCATCATCCTGCATCATCCTGCATCATCCTGCATCATCCTGCATCATCCTGCATCATGCTGCATCATGCTGCATCATGCTGCATCATCCTGCATCATCCTGCATCATCCTGCATCACCCTGAATCATCCTGCATTATTCTGCATCATCCTGCATCATCCTGCATCATCCTGCATCACCGTGCATCATCCTGCATCACCGTGCATCATCCTGCATCATTCTGCATCATCCTGCATCATCCTGCATCATCCTGCATCATCCTGCATCATCCTGCATCATCCTGCATCACCCTGAATCATCCTGCATTATTCTGCATCATCCTGCATCATCCTGCATCACCGTGCATCATCCTGCATCACCGTGCATCATCCTGCATCACCGTGCATCATCCTGCATCACCGTGCATCATCCTGCATCACCGTGCATCATCCTGCATCATTCTGCATCATCCTGCATCATCCTGCATCATCCTGCATCATCCTGCATCATCCTGCATCATCCTGCATCATCCTGCATCAGTCTTCGTTATCCTCCATCATCCTGCTTCATACTGGCCCATTCTGATTCATGCTGTCCACTCTTGGCATATTATGAACAAAATAAATAAATAGAAATAAATAAAATGAAATTGAAATACATAAAGAAATGTATAAAAAAATAACAAATAAATAAATACCACGCATCCTTCTCTTTCATCATACATCATCGTGCATCATCCTGCATCACCGTGCATCATCCTGCATCATCCTGCATCATCCTGCATCATCCTGCATCATCCTGCATCATGCTGCATCATGCTGCATCATGCTGCATCATCTTGCATCATCCTGCATCATCCTGCATCACCCTGAATCATCCTGCATTATTCTGCATCATCCTGCATCATCCTGCATCATTCTGCATCACCGTGCATCATCCTGCATCACCGTGCATCATCCTGCATCATTCTGCATCATCCTGCATCATCCTGCATCATCCTGCATCATCCTGCATCATCCTGCATCATCCTGCATCAGTCTGCGTTATCCTCCATCATCCTGCTTCATACTGGCCCATTCTGATTCATGCTGTCCACTCTTGGCATATCATGAACAAAAGAAATAAATAAATAAAAATAAATAAAAATAAATTGAAATATATAAAGAAATGTATAAAAAATTAACAAATAAATAAATACCACGCATCCTTCTCTTTCATCCTACATCATCGTGCATCATCCTGCATCACCGTGCATCATCCTGCATCACCGTGCATCATCCTGCATCATCGTGCATCATCCTGCATCATCCTGCATCATCCTGCATCATCCTGCATCATCCTGCATCATCCTGCATCATCCTGCATCATCCTGCATCATCCTGCATCAGTCTGCATCATCCTGCATCATCCTGCATCATCCTGCATCATCCTGCATCATGCTGCATCAACCTGCATCATCCTGCATCATCCTGCATCATCCTGCATCATCCTGCATCATCCTGCATCAGTCTGCGTTATCCTCCATCATCCTGCTTCATACTGGCCCATTCTGATTCATGCTGTCCACTCTTGGCATATCATGAACAAACGAAACAAATAAATAAAAAGAAATAAAACGAAATTGAAATACATAAAGAAATGTATAAAAAAATAACAAATAAATAAATACCACGCATCCTTCTCTTTCATCATACATCATCGTGCATCATCCTGCATCACCGTGCATCATCCTGCATCATCCTGCATCATCCTGCATCATCCTGCATCATCCTGCATCATCCTGCATCATGCTGCATCATGCTGCATCATGCTGCATCATCCTGCATCATCCTGCATCATCCTGCATCATCCTGCATCATGCTGCATCATGCTGCATCATGCTGCATCATCCTGCATCATCCTGCATCACCCTGAATCATCCTGCATTATTCTGCATCATCCTGCATCATCATGCATCATCCTGCATCACCGTGCATCATCCTGCATCACCGTGCATCATCCTGCATCATTCTGCATCATCCTGCATCATCCTGCATCATCCTGCATCATCCTGCATCATCCTGCATCATCCTGCATCATACTGCATCAGTCTGCGTTATCCTCCATCATCCTGCTTCATACTGGCCCATTCTGATTCATGCTGTCCACTCTTGGCATATTATGAACAAAATAAATAAATAAATAGAAATAAATAAAACGAAATTGAAATACATAAAGAAATGTATAAAAAAATAACAAATAAATAAATACCACGCATCCTTCTCTTTCATCATACATCATCGTGCATCATCCTGCATCACCGTGCATCATCCTGCATCATCCTGCATCATCCTGCATCATCCTGCATCATCCTGCATCATCCTGCATCATCCTGCATCATCCTGCATCATCCTGCATCATCCTGCATCATCCTGCATCATCCTGCATCATCCTGCATCATCCTGCATCATCCTGCATCAGTCTGCGTTATCCTCCATCATCCTGCTTCATACTGGCCCATTCTGATTCATGCTGTCCACTCTTGGCATATCATGAACAAAAGAAACAAATAAATAAAAAGAAATAAAAACAAATTGAAATATATAAAGAAATGTATAAAAAAAATAACAAATAAATAAATACCACGCATCCTTCTCTCTCATCCTACATCATCGTGCATCATCCTGCATCACCGTGCATCATCCTGCATCACCGTGCATCATCCTGCATCATCCTGCATCATCCTGCATCATCCTGCATCATCCTGCATCATCCTGCATCATCCTGCATCATCCTGCATCATCCTGCATCATCCTGCATCATCCTGCATCATCCTGCATCATCCTGCATCATCCTGCACCATCCTGCATCATCCTGCATCATCCTGCATCATCCTGCATCATCCTGCATCATCCTGCATCATCCTGCATCATCCTGCATCATCCTGCATCATCCTGCATCATCCTGCATCATCCTGTATCATCCTGCATCATCCTGCATCATCCTGCATCACCGTGCATCATCCTGCATCACCGTGCATCATCCTGCATCATTCTGCATCATCCTGCATCACCGTGCATCATCCTGCATCATCCTGCATCATCCTGCATCATCCTGCATCATCCTGCATCATCCTGCATCATCCTGCATCATCCTGTATCATCCTGCATCATCCTGCATCATACTGCATCAGTCTGCGTTATCCTCCATCATCCTGCTTCATACTGGCCCATTCTGATTCATGCTGTCCACTCTTGGCATATTATGAACAAAATAAATAAATAAATAGAAATAAATAAAACGAAATTGAAATACATAAAGAAATGTATAAAAAAATAACAAATAAATAAATACCACGCATCCTTCTCTTTCATCATACATCATCGTGCATCATCCTGCATCACCGTGCATCATCCTGCATCATCCTGCATCATCCTGCATCATCCTGCATCATCCTGCATCATCCTGCATCATCCTGCATCATGCTGCATCATGCTGCATCATGCTGCATCATCCTGCATCATCCTGCATCATCCTGCATCACCCTGAATCATCCTGCATTATTCTGCATCATCCTGCATCATCCTGCATCATCCTGCATCACCGTGCATCATCCTGCATCACCGTGCATCATCCTGCATCATTCTGCATCATCCTGCATCATCCTGCATCATCCTGCATCATCCTGCATCATCCTGCATCATCCTGCATCATCCTGCATCATCCTGCATCAGTCTGCTTCATACTGGCCCATTCTGATTCATGCTGTCCACTCTTGGCATATCATGAACAAAAGAAACAAATAAATAAAAAGAAATAAAAAGAAATTGAAATATATAAAGAAATGTATAAAAAAATAACAAATAAATAAATACCACGCATCCTTCTCTCTCATCCTACATCATCGTGCATCATCCTGCATCACCGTGCATCATCCTGCATCATCCTGCATCATCCTGCATCATTCTGCATCATCCTGCATCATCCTGCATCATCCTGCATCATCCTGCATCATCCTGCATCATCCTGCATCATCCTGCATCATCCTGCATCATCCTGCATCACCGTGCATCATTCTGCATCACCGTGCATCATCCTGCATCATTCTGCATCATCCTGCATCATCCTCCATCATCCTGCATCATCCTGCATCATCCTGCATCATCCTGCATCATCCTGCATCATCCTGCATCATCCTGCATCATCCTGCATCATACTGCATCAGTCTGCGTTATCCTCCATCATCCTGCTTCATACTGGCCCATTCTGATTCATGCTGTCCACTCTTGGCATATCATGAACAAAATAAATAAATAAATAAAAAGAAATAAAAACAAATTGAAATATATAAAGAAATGTATAAAAAAAATAACAAATAAATAAATACCACGCATCCTTCTCTCTCATCCTACATCATCGTGCATCATCCTGCATCACCGTGCATCATCCTGCATCACCGTGCATCATCCTGCATCATCCTGCATCATCCTGCATCATCCTGCATCATCCTGCATCATCCTGCATCATCCTGCATCATCCTGCATCATCCTGCATCATCCTGCATCATACTGCATCAGTCTGCGTTATCCTCCATCATCCTGCTTCATACTGGCCCATTCTGATTCATGCTGTCCACTCTTGGCATATTATGAACAAAATAAATAAATAAATAGAAATAAATAAAACGAAATTGAAATACATAAAGAAATGTATAAAATAATAACAAATAAATAAATACCACGCATCCTTCCCTTTCATCATACATCATCGTGCATCATCCTGCATCACCGTGCATCATCCTGCATCATCCTGCATCATCCTGCATCATCCTGCATCATCTTGCATCATCCTGCATCATGCTGCATCTTGCTGCATCATGCTGCATCATCCTGCATCATGCTGCATCATCCTGCATCACCCTGAATCATCCTGCATTATCCTGCATCATCCTGCATCATCCTGCATCACCGTGCATCATCCTGCATCACCGTGCATCATCCTGCATCATTCTGCATCATCCTGCATCATCCTGCATCATCCTGCATCATCCTGCATCATCCTGCATCATCCTGTATCATCCTGCATCATCCTGCATCATACTGCATCAGTCTGCGTTATCCTCCATCATCCTGCTTCATACTGGCCCATTCTGATTCATGCTGTCCACTCTTGGCATATTATGAACAAAATAAATAAATAAATAGAAATAAATAAAACGAAATTGAAATACATAAAGAAATGTATAAAAAAATAACAAATAAATAAATACCACGCATCCTTCTCTTTCATCATACATCATCGTGCATCATCCTGCATCACCGTGCATCATCCTGCATCATCCTGCATCATCCTGCATCATCCTGCATCATCCTGCATCATCCTGCATCATGCTGCATCATGCTGCATCATGCTGCATCATCCTGCATCATCCTGCATCATCCTGCATCACCCTGAATCATCCTGCATTATTCTGCATCATCCTGCATCATCCTGCATCATCCTGCATCACCGTGCATCATCCTGCATCACCGTGCATCATCCTGCATCATTCTGCATCATCCTGCATCATCCTGCATCATCCTGCATCATCCTGCATCATCCTGCATCATCCTGCATCATCCTGCATCATCCTGCATCATCCTGCATCATCCTGCATCAGTCTGCGTTATCCTCCATCATCCTGCTTCATACTGGCCCATTCTGATTCATGCTGTCCACTCTTGGCATATCATGAACAAAAGAAACAAATAAATAAAAAGAAATAAAAAGAAATTGAAATATATAAAGAAATGTATAAAAAAATAACAAATAAATAAATACCACGCATCCTTCTCTCTCATCCTACATCATCGTGCATCATCCTGCAACACCGTGCATCATCCTGCATCACTGTGCATCATCCTGCATCATTCTGCATCATCCTGCATCATCCTGCATCATCCTGCATCATCCTGCATCATCCTGCATCATCCTGCATCATCCTGCATCATCCTGCATCATCCTGCATCATCCTGCATCACCGTGCATCATTCTGCATCACCGTGCATCATCCTGCATCATTCTGCATCATCCTGCATCATCCTCCATCATCCTGCATCATCCTGCATCATCCTGCATCATCCTGCATCATCCTGCATCATCCTGCATCATCGTGCATCATCCTGCATCATCCTGCATCATCCTGCATCATCCTGCATCATCCTGCATCATCCTGCATCATCCTGCATCATCCTGCATCATCCTGCAACATCTTGCATCATCCTGCAACATCTTGCATCATCCTGCATCATTCTGCATCATCCTGCATCATCCTGCATCATCCTGCATCATTCTGCATCATCCTGCATCATTCTGCATCATCCTGCATCATCCTGCATCATCCTGCATCATGCCCCATCATCCTGCATCAGTCTGCGCTATCCTCCATCATCCTGCTTCATACTGGCCCATTCTGATTCATGCTGTCCACTCTTGGCATATCATGAACAAAAGAAATAAAGAAATAAAAAGAAATTGAAATATATAAAGAAATATATAAAAAAATAACAAATAAATAAATACCACGCATCCTTCTCTTTCATCCTACATCATCGTGCATCATCCTGCATCATCCTGCATCATCCTGCATCATCCTGCATCATCCTGCATCATCCTGCATCATCCTGCATCATTCTGCATCATCCTGCATCATCCTGCATCATCCTGCATCATCCTGCATCATCCTGCATCATCCTGCATCATCCTGCATCATCCTACATCATCGTGCATCATCCTGCATCACCGTGCATCATCCTGCATCACCGTGCATCATCCTGCATCATCCTGCATCATCCTGCATCATCCTGCATCATCCTGCATCATCCTGCATCATCCTGCATCATCCTGCATCATCCTGCATCATCCTGCATCATCCTGCATCATCCTGCATCATCCTGCATTATCCTGCATCATCCTGCATCATCCTGCATCATCCTGCATCAGTCTGTGCCATCCTGCATCAGTCTGCGTTATCCTCCATCATCCTGCTTCGTACTGGCCCATTCTGATTCATGCTGTCCAATCTTGGCTTATCATGAACAAAATAAATAAATAAATAAATATAAATAAATAAAAAGAAATTGAAATACATAAAGAAATGTATAAAAAAATAACAAATAAATAAATACCACTCATCCTTCTCTTTCATCCTGCATCACCGTGCATCATCCTGCATCACCGTGCATCATCCTGCATCATTCTGCATCATCCTGCATCATCCTGCATCATCCTGCATCATCCTGCATCATCCTGCATCATCCTGCATCATCCTGCATCATCCTGCATCATCCTGCATCATCCTGCATCATCCTGCATCATCCTGCATCATGCTGCATCTTGCTGCATCATCCTGCATCATCCTGCATCATCCTGCATCATCCTGCATCATCCTGCATCATCCTGCATCATCCTGCATCATCCTGCATCATCCTGCATCATCCTGCATCATCCTGCATCATCCTGCATCATCCTGCATCATCCTGCATCATCCTGCATCATCCTGCATCATCCTGCATCATACTGCATCAGTCTGCGTTATCCTCCATCATCCTGCTTCATACTGGCCCATTCTGATTCATGCTGTCCACTCTTGGCATATTATGAACAAAATAAATAAATAAATAGAAATAAATAAAACGAAATTGAAATACATAAAGAAATGTATAAAATAATAACAAATAAATAAATACCACGCATCCTTCCCTTTCATCATACATCATCGTGCATCATCCTGCATCACCGTGCATCATCCTGCATCATCCTGCATCATCCTGCATCATCCTGCATCATCTTGCATCATCCTGCATCATGCTGCATCTTGCTGCATCATGCTGCATCATCCTGCATCATGCTGCATCATCCTGCATCACCCTGAATCATCCTGCATTATCCTGCATCATCCTGCATCATCCTGCATCACCGTGCATCATCCTGCATCACCGTGCATCATCCTGCATCATTCTGCATCATCCTGCATCATCCTGCATCATCCTGCATCATCCTGCATCATCCTGCATCATCCTGTATCATCCTGCATCATCCTGCATCATACTGCATCAGTCTGCGTTATCCTCCATCATCCTGCTTCATACTGGCCCATTCTGATTCATGCTGTCCACTCTTGGCATATTATGAACAAAATAAATAAATAAATAGAAATAAATAAAACGAAATTGAAATACATAAAGAAATGTATAAAAAAATAACAAATAAATAAATACCACGCATCCTTCTCTTTCATCATACATCATCGTGCATCATCCTGCATCACCGTGCATCATCCTGCATCATCCTGCATCATCCTGCATCATCCTGCATCATCCTGCATCATCCTGCATCATGCTGCATCATGCTGCATCATGCTGCATCATCCTGCATCATCCTGCATCATCCTGCATCACCCTGAATCATCCTGCATTATTCTGCATCATCCTGCATCATCCTGCATCATCCTGCATCACCGTGCATCATCCTGCATCACCGTGCATCATCCTGCATCATTCTGCATCATCCTGCATCATCCTGCATCATCCTGCATCATCCTGCATCATCCTGCATCATCCTGCATCATCCTGCATCATCCTGCATCATCCTGCATCATCCTGCATCAGTCTGCGTTATCCTCCATCATCCTGCTTCATACTGGCCCATTCTGATTCATGCTGTCCACTCTTGGCATATCATGAACAAAAGAAACAAATAAATAAAAAGAAATAAAAAGAAATTGAAATATATAAAGAAATGTATAAAAAAATAACAAATAAATAAATACCACGCATCCTTCTCTCTCATCCTACATCATCGTGCATCATCCTGCAACACCGTGCATCATCCTGCATCACTGTGCATCATCCTGCATCATTCTGCATCATCCTGCATCATCCTGCATCATCCTGCATCATCCTGCATCATCCTGCATCATCCTGCATCATCCTGCATCATCCTGCATCATCCTGCATCATCCTGCATCACCGTGCATCATTCTGCATCACCGTGCATCATCCTGCATCATTCTGCATCATCCTGCATCATCCTCCATCATCCTGCATCATCCTGCATCATCCTGCATCATCCTGCATCATCCTGCATCATCCTGCATCATCGTGCATCATCCTGCATCATCCTGCATCATCCTGCATCATCCTGCATCATCCTGCATCATCCTGCATCATCCTGCATCATCCTGCAACATCTTGCATCATCCTGCAACATCTTGCATCATCCTGCATCATTCTGCATCATCCTGCATCATCCTGCATCATCCTGCATCATTCTGCATCATCCTGCATCATTCTGCATCATCCTGCATCATCCTGCATCATCCTGCATCATGCCCCATCATCCTGCATCAGTCTGCGCTATCCTCCATCATCCTGCTTCATACTGGCCCATTCTGATTCATGCTGTCCACTCTTGGCATATCATGAACAAAAGAAATAAAGAAATAAAAAGAAATTGAAATATATAAAGAAATATATAAAAAAATAACAAATAAATAAATACCACGCATCCTTCTCTTTCATCCTACATCATCGTGCATCATCCTGCATCATCCTGCATCATCCTGCATCATCCTGCATCATCCTGCATCATCCTGCATCATCCTGCATCATTCTGCATCATCCTGCATCATCCTGCATCATCCTGCATCATCCTGCATCATCCTGCATCATCCTGCATCATCCTGCATCATCCTACATCATCGTGCATCATCCTGCATCACCGTGCATCATCCTGCATCACCGTGCATCATCCTGCATCATCCTGCATCATCCTGCATCATCCTGCATCATCCTGCATCATCCTGCATCATCCTGCATCATCCTGCATCATCCTGCATCATCCTGCATCATCCTGCATCATCCTGCATCATCCTGCATTATCCTGCATCATCCTGCATCATCCTGCATCATCCTGCATCAGTCTGTGCCATCCTGCATCAGTCTGCGTTATCCTCCATCATCCTGCTTCGTACTGGCCCATTCTGATTCATGCTGTCCAATCTTGGCTTATCATGAACAAAATAAATAAATAAATAAATATAAATAAATAAAAAGAAATTGAAATACATAAAGAAATGTATAAAAAAATAACAAATAAATAAATACCACTCATCCTTCTCTTTCATCCTGCATCACCGTGCATCATCCTGCATCACCGTGCATCATCCTGCATCATTCTGCATCATCCTGCATCATCCTGCATCATCCTGCATCATCCTGCATCATCCTGCATCATCCTGCATCATCCTGCATCATCCTGCATCATCCTGCATCATCCTGCATCATCCTGCATCATCCTGCATCATGCTGCATCTTGCTGCATCATCCTGCATCATCCTGCATCATCCTGCATCATCCTGCATCATCCTGCATCATCCTGCATCATCCTGCATCATCCTGCATCATCCTGCATCATCCTGCATCATCCTGCATCATCCTGCATCATCCTGCATCATCCTGCATCATCCTGCATCATCCTGCATCATCCTGCATCAGTCTGCGTTATCCTCCATCATCCTGCTTCATACTGGCCCATTCTGATTCATGCTGTCCACTCTTGGCATATTATGAACAAAATAAATAAATAAATAGAAATAAATAAAACGAAATTGAAATACATAAAGAAATGTATAAAAAAATAACAAATAAATAAATACCACGCATCCTTCTCTTTCATCATACATCATCGTGCATCATCCTGCATCACCGTGCATCATCCTGCATCATCCTGCATCATCCTGCATCATCCTGCATCATCCTGCATCATCCTGCATCATCCTGCATCATACTGCATCAGTCTGCGTTATCCTCCATCATCCTGCTTCATACTGGCCCATTCTGATTCATGCTGTCCACTCTTGGCATATTATGAACAAAATAAATAAATAAATAGAAATAAATAAAACGAAATTGAAATACATAAAGAAATGTATAAAAAAATAACAAATAAATAAATACCACGCATCCTTCTCTTTCATCCTACATCATCGTGCATCATCCTGCATCACCGTGCATCATCCTGCATCATCCTGCATCATCCTGCATCATCCTGCATCATCCGGCATCATCCTGCATCATGCTGCATCATGCTGCATCATCCTGCATCATCCTGCATCACCCTGAATCATCCTGCATTATTCTGCATCAGTCTGCATCATCCTGCATCATCCTGCATCATCCTGCATCATCCTGCATCATGCTGCATCAACCTGCATCATCCTGCATCATCCTGCATCATCCTGCATCATCCTGCATCATCCTGCATCAGTCTGCGTTATCCTCCATCATCCTGCTTCATACTGGCCCATTCTGATTCATGCTGTCCACTCTTGGCATATCATGAACAAAAGAAACAAATAAATAAAAAGAAATAAAACGAAATTGAAATACATAAAGAAATGTATAAAAAAATAACAAATAAATAAATACCACGCATCCTTCTCTTTCATCATACATCATCGTGCATCATCCTGCATCACCGTGCATCATCCTGCATCATCCTGCATCATCCTGCATCATCCTGCATCATCCTGCATCATCCTGCATCATGCTGCATCATGCTGCATCATGCTGCATCATCCTGCATCATCCTGCATCATCCTGCATCATCCTGCATCATGCTGCATCATGCTGCATCATGCTGCATCATCCTGCATCATCCTGCATCACCCTTAATCATCCTGCATTATTCTGCATCATCCTGCATCATCCTGCATCATCCTGCATCACCGTGCATCATCCTGCATCACCGTGCATCATCCTGCATCATTCTGCATCATCCTGCATCATCCTGCATCATCCTGCATCATCCTGCATCATCCTGCATCATCCTGCATCATACTGCATCAGTCTGCGTTATCCTCCATCATCCTGCTTCATACTGGCCCATTCTGATTCATGCTGTCCACTCTTGGCATATTATGAACAAAATAAATAAATAAATAGAAATAAATAAAACGAAATTGAAATACATAAAGAAATGTATAAAAAAATAACAAATAAATAAATACCACGCATCCTTCTCTTTCATCATACATCATCGTGCATCATCCTGCATCACCGTGCATCATCCTGCATCATCCTGCATCATCCTGCATCATCCTGCATCATCCTGCATCATCCTGCATCATCCTGCATCATACTGCATCAGTCTGCGTTATCCTCCATCATCCTGCTTCATACTGGCCCATTCTGATTCATGCTGTCCACTCTTGGCATATTATGAACAAAATAAATAAATAAATAGAAATAAATAAAACGAAATTGAAATACATAAAGAAATGTATAAAAAAATAACAAATAAATAAATACCACGCATCCTTCCCTTTCATCATACATCATCGTGCATCATCCTGCATCACCGTGCATCATCCTGCATCATCCTGCATCATCCTGCATCATCCTGCATCATCCTGCATCATCTTGCATCATCCTGCATCATGCTGCATCTTGCTGCATCATGCTGCATCATCCTGCATCATGCTGCATCATCCTGCATCACCCTGAATCATCCTGCATTATCCTGCATCATCCTGCATCATCCTGCATCACCGTGCATCATCCTGCATCACCGTGCATCATCCTGCATCATTCTGCATCATCCTGCATCATCCTGCATCATCCTGCATCATCCTGCATCATCCTGCATCATCCTGCATCATCCTGTATCATCCTGCATCATCCTGCATCATACTGCATCAGTCTGCGTTATCCTCCATCATCCTGCTTCATACTGGCCCATTCTGATTCATGCTGTCCACTCTTGGCATATTATGAACAAAATAAATAAATAAATAGAAATAAATAAAACGAAATTGAAATACATAAAGAAATGTATAAAAAAATAACAAATAAATAAATACCACGCATCCTTCTCTTTCATCATACATCATCGTGCATCATCCTGCATCACCGTGCATCATCCTGCATCATCCTGCATCATCCTGCATCATCCTGCATCATCCTGCATCATCCTGCATCATGCTGCATCATGCTGCATCATGCTGCATCATCCTGCATCATCCTGCATCATCCTGCATCACCCTGAATCATCCTGCATTATTCTGCATCATCCTGCATCATCCTGCATCATCCTGCATCACCGTGCATCATCCTGCATCACCGTGCATCATCCTGCATCATTCTGCATCATCCTGCATCATCCTGCATCACCGTGCATCATCCTGCATCATACTGCATCATCCTGCATCATCCTGCATCATCCTGCATCATCCTGCATCATCCTGCATCATCCTGCATCATCCTGCATCATCCTGCATCATCCTGCATCATCCTGCATCATCCTGCATCATCCTGCATCAGTCTGCGTTATCCTCCATCATCCTGCTTCATACTGGCCCATTCTGATTCATGCTGTCCACTCTTGGCATATCATGAACAAAAGAAACAAATAAATAAAAAGAAATAAAAACAAATTGAAATATATAAAGAAATGTATAAACAAAATAACAAATAAATAAATACCACGCATCCTTCTCTCTCATCCTACATCATCGTGCATCATCCTGCATCACCGTGCATCATCCTGCATCACCGTGCATCATCCTGCATCATCCTGCATCATCCTGCATCATCCTGCATCATCCTGCATCATCCTGCATCATCCTGCATCATCCTGCATCATCCTGCATCATCCTGCATCATCCTGCATCATCCTGCATCATCCTGCATCATCCTGCATCATCCTGCATCATCCTGCATCATCCTGCATCATCCTGCATCATCCTGCATCATCCTGCATCATCCTGCATCATCCTGCATCATCCTGCATCATCCTGCATCATCCTGCATCATCCTGCATCATCCTGCATCATCCTGCATCATCCTGCATCATCCTGCATCATCCTGCATCATCCTGCATCATCCTGCATCATCCTGCATCATCCTGCATCATACTGCATCATCCTGCATCATCCTGCATCATCCTGCATCATCCTGCATCACCGTGCATCATTCTGCATCACCGTGCATCATCCTGCATCATCCTGCATCATTCTGCATGATCCTGCATGATCCTGCATCATCCTGCATCATCCTGCATCATCCTGCATCATCCTGCATCATCCTGCATCATCCTGCATCATCCTGCATCATCCTGCATCATCCTGCATCAGTCTGCGTTATCCTCCATCATCCTGCTTCATACTGGCCCATTCTGATTCATGCTGTCCACTCTTGGCATATTATGAACAAAATAAATAAATAAATAGAAATAAATAAAACGAAATTGAAATACATAAAGAAATGTATAAAAAAATAAAAAAATAAAAAATACCACGCATCCTTCTCTTTCATCATACATCATCGTGCATCATCCTGCATCACCGTGCATCATCCTGCATCATCCTGCATCATCCTGCATCATCCTGCATCATCCTGCATCATCCTGCATCATGCTGCATCATGCTGTATCATCCTGCATCATCCTGCATCATACTGCATCACCCTGAATCATCCTGCATTATTCTGCATCATCCTGCATCATCCTGCATCATCCTGCATCACCGTGCATCATCCTGCATCACCGTGCATCATCCTGCATCATTCTGCAACATCCTGCATCATCCTGCATCATCCTGCATCGCCGTGCATCATCCTGCATCATTCTGCATCATCCTGCATCATCCTGCATCATCCTGCATCATCCTGCATCATCCTGCATCATCCTGCATCATCCTGCATCATCGTGCATCATCCTGCATCATCCTGCATCATCCTGCATCATCCTGCATCATTCTGCATCATCCTGCATCATCCTGCAACATCTTGCATCATCCTGCAACATCTTGCATCATCCTGCATCATTCTGCATCATCCTGCATCATCCTGCATCATCCTGCATCATTCTGTATCATCCTGCATCATTCTGCATCATCCTGCATCATCCTGCATCATCCTGCATCATCCTGCATCATACTCCATCAGTCTGCGTTATCCTCCATCATCCTGCTTCATACTGGCCCATTCTGATTCATGCTGTCCACTCTTGGCATATTATGAACAAAATAAATAAATAAATAGAAATAAATAAAACGAAATTGAAATACATAAAGAAATGTATAAAAAAATAACAAATAAATAAATACCACGCATCCTTCTCTTTCATCCTACATCATCGTGCATCATCCTGCATCACCGTGCATCATCCTGCATCATCCTGCATCATCCTGCATCATCCTGCATCATCCTGCATCATCCTGCCTCATCCTGCATCATCCTGCATCATCCTGCATCATCCTGCATCATCCTGCATCATCCTGCATCAGTCTGCGTTATCCTCCATCATCCTGCTTCATACTGGCCCATTCTGATTCATGCTGTCCACTCTTGGCATATCATGAACAAAAGAAACAAATAAATAAAAAGAAATAAAAACAAATTGAAATATATAAAGAAATGTATAAAAAAAATAACAAATAAATAAATACCACGCATCCTTCTCTCTCATCCTACATCATCGTGCATCATCCTGCATCACCGTGCATCATCCTGCATCATCCTGCATCATCCTGCATCATCCTGCATCATCCTGCATCATCCTGCATCATCCTGCATCATCCTGCATCATCCTGCATCATCCTGCATCATCCTGCATCATCCTGCATCATCCTGCATCATCCTGCATCATCCTGCATCATCCTGCATCATCCTGCATCATCCTGCATCATCCTGCATCATCCTGCATCATCCTGCATCATCCTGCATCATCCTGCATCATCCTGCATCATACTGCATCATCCTGCATCATCCTGCATCATCCTGCATCATCCTGCATCACCGTGCATCATTCTGCATCACCGTGCATCATCCTGCATCATCCTGCATCATTCTGCATGATCCTGCATGATCCTGCATGATCCTGCATCATCCTGCATCATCCTGCATCATCCTGCATCATCCTGCATCATCCTGCATCATCCTGCATCATCCTGCATCATCCTGCATCAGTCTGCGTTATCCTCCATCATCCTGCTTCATACTGGCCCATTCTGATTCATGCTGTCCACTCTTGGCATATTATGAACAAAATAAATAAATAAATAGAAATAAATAAAACGAAATTGAAATACATAAAGAAATGTATAAAAAAAAAAAAAAAAAAAAAAAATACCACGCATCCTTCTCTTTCATCATACATCATCGTGCATCATCCTGCATCACCGTGCATCATCCTGCATCATCCTGCATCATCCTGCATCATCCTGCATCATCCTGCATCATCCTGCATCATCCTGCATCATGCTGCATCATGCTGTATCATCCTGCATCATCCTGCATCATACTGCATCACCCTGAATCATCCTGCATTATTCTGCATCATCCTGCATCATCCTGCATCATCCTGCATCATCGTGCATCATCCTGCATCATCCTGCATCATCCTGCATCATCCTGCATCATTCTGCATCATCCTGCATCATCCTGCAACATCTTGCATCATCCTGCAACATCTTGCATCATCCTGCATCATTCTGCATCATCCTGCATCATCCTGCATCATCCTGCATCATTCTGTATCATCCTGCATCATTCTGCATCATCCTGCATCATCCTGCATCATCCTGCATCATCCTGCATCATCCTGCATCATACTCCATCAGTCTGCGTTATCCTCCATCATCCTGCTTCATACTGGCCCATTCTGATTCATGCTGTCCACTCTTGGCATATTATGAACAAAATAAATAAATAAATAGAAATAAATAAAACGAAATTGAAATACATAAAGAAATGTATAAAAAAATAACAAATAAATAAATACCACGCATCCTTCTCTTTCATCATACATCATCGTGCATCATCCTGCATCACCGTGCATCATCCTGCATCATCCTGCATCATCCTGCATCATCCTGCATCATCCTGCATCATCCTGCATCATCCTGCATCATGCTGCATCATGCTGTATCATCCTGCATCATCCTGCATCATACTGCATCACCCTGAATCATCCTGCATTATTCTGCATCATCCTGCATCATCCTGCATCATCCTGCATCATCGTGCATCATCCTGCATCATCCTGCATCATCCTGCATCATCCTGCATCATTCTGCATCATCCTGCATCATCCTGCAACATCTTGCATCATCCTGCAACATCTTGCATCATCCTGCATCATTCTGCATCATCCTGCATCATCCTGCATCATCCTGCATCATTCTGTATCATCCTGCATCATTCTGCATCATCCTGCATCATCCTGCATCATCCTGCATCATCCTGCATCATGCTGCATCATGCTGTATCATCCTGCATCATCCTGCATCATCCTGCATCACCCTGAATCATCCTGCATTATTCTGCATCATCCTGCATCATCCTGCATCATCCTGCATCACCGTGCATCATCCTGCATCACCGTGCATCATCCTGCATCATTCTGCATCATCCTGCATCATCCTGCATCATCCTGCATCATCCTGCATCATCCTGCATCATCCTGCATCAGTCTGCGTTATCCTCCATCATCCTGCTTCATACTGGCCCATTCTGATTCATGCTGTCCACTCTTGGCATATCATGAACAAAAGAAATAAATAAATAAAAATAAATAAAAATAAATTGAAATATATAAAGAAATGTATAAAAAATTAACAAATAAATAAATACCACGCATCCTTCTCTTTCATCCTACATCATCGTGCATCATCCTGCATCACCGTGCATCATCCTGCATCATCGTGCATCATCCTGCATCATCCTGCATCATCCTGCATCATTCTGCATCATCCTGCATCATCCTGCATCATCCTGCATCATCCTGCATCATCCTGCATCATCCTGCATCATCCTGCATCATCCTGCATCATCCTGCATCATCCTGCATCATCCTGCATCACCGTGCATCATCATGCATCACCGTGCATCATCCTGCATCATTCTGCATCATCCTGCATCATCCTGCATCATCCTGCATCATCCTGCATCATCCTGCATCATCCTGCATCATCCTGCATCATCCTGCATCATACTGCATCAGTCTGCGTTATCCTCCATCATCCTGCTTCATACTGGCCCATTCTGATTCATGCTGTCCACTCTTGGCATATTATGAACAAAATAAATAAATAAATAGAAATCAATAAAACGAAATTGAAATACATAAAGAAATGTATAAAAAAATAACAAATAAATAAATACCACGCATCCTTCTCTTTCATCATACATCATCGTGCATCATCCTGCATCACCGTGCATCATCCTGCATCATCCTGCATCATCCTGCATCATCCTGCATCATCCTGCATCATCCTGCATCATGCTGCATCTTGCTGCATCATGCTGCATCATCCTGCATCATGCTGTATCATCCTGCATCACCCTGAATCATCCTGCATTATTCTGCATCATCCTGCATCATCCTGCATCACCGTGCATCATCCTGCATCACCGTGCATCATCCTGCATCATTCTGCATCATCCTGCATCATCCTGCATCATCCTGCATCATCCTGCATCATCCTGCATCATCCTGCATCATCCTGTATCATCCTGCATCATCCTGCATCATACTGCATCAGTCTGCGTTATCCTCCATCATCCTGCTTCATACTGGCCCATTCTGATTCATGCTGTCCACTCTTGGCATATTATGAACAAAATAAATAAATAAATAGAAATAAATAAAACGAAATTGAAATACATAAAGAAATGTATAAAAAAATAACAAATAAATAAATACCACGCATCCTTCTCTTTCATCATACATCATCGTGCATCATCCTGCATCACCGTGCATCATCCTGCATCATCCTGCATCATCCTGCATCATCCTGCATCATCCTGCATCATCCTGCATCATGCTGCATCATGCTGCATCATGCTGCATCATCCTGCATCATCCTGCATCATCCTGCATCACCCTGAATCATCCTGCATTATTCTGCATCATCCTGCATCATCCTGCATCATCCTGCATCACCGTGCATCATCCTGCATCACCGTGCATCATCCTGCATCATTCTGCATCATCCTGCATCATCCTGCATCATCCTGCATCATCCTGCATCATCCTGCATCATCCTGCATCATCCTGCATCATCCTGCATCAGTCTGCGTTATCCTCCATCATCCTGCTTAATACTGGCCCATTCTGATTCATGCTGTCCACTCTTGGCATATCATGAACAAAAGAAACAAAATAAATAAAAAGAAATAAAAACAAATTGAAATATATAAAGAAATGTATAAAAAAAATAACAAATAAATAAATACCACGCATCCTTCTCTCTCATCCTACATCATCGTGCATCATCCTGCATCACCGTGCATCATCCTGCATCACCGTGCATCATCCTGCATCATCCTGCATCATCCTGCATCACCGTGCATCATCCTGCATCACCGTGCATCATCCTGCATCATCCTGCATCATCCTGCATCATCCTGCATCATCCTGCATCATCCTGCATCATCCTGCATCACCGTGCATCATCCTGCATCATCCTGCATCATCCTGCATCATCCTGCATCATCCTGCATCATCCTGCATCATCCTGCATCATCCTGCATCATCCTGCATCATCCTGCATCATCCTCCATCATCCTGCATCATCCTGCATCACCGTGCATCATCCTGCATCACCGTGCATCATCCTGCATCATTCTGCATCATCCTGCATCATCCTGCATCATCCTGCATCATCCTGCATCATCCTGCATCATCCTGCATCATACTGCATCAGTCTGCGTTATCCTCCATCATCCTGCTTCATACTGGCCCATTCTGATTCATGCTGTCCACTCTTGGCATATCATGAACAAAATAAATAAATAAATAAAAAGAAATAAAAACAAATTGCAATATATAAAGAAATGTATAAAAAAAAAAAAAAAAAAAAAAATACCACGCATCCTTCTCTCTCATCCTACATCATCGTGCATCATCCTGCATCACCGTGCATCATCCTGCATCACCGTGCATCATCCTGCATCATCCTGCATCATCCTGCATCATCCTGCATCATCCTGCATCATCCTGCATCATCCTGCATCATCCTGCATCATCCTGCATCATCCTGCATCATACTGCATCAGTCTGCGTTATCCTCCATCATCCTGCTTCATACTGGCCCATTCTGATTCATGCTGTCCACTCTTGGCATATTATGAACAAAATAAATAAATAAATAGAAATAAATAAAACGAAATTGAAATACATAAAGAAATGTATAAAATAATAACAAATAAATAAATACCACGCATCCTTCTCTTTCATCATACATCATCGTGCATCATCCTGCATCACCGTGCATCATCCTGCATCATCCTGCATCATCCTGCATCATCCTGCATCATCTTGCATCATCCTGCATCATGCTGCATCTTGCTGCATCATGCTGCATCATCCTGCATCATGCTGCATCATCCTGCATCACCCTGAATCATCCTGCATTATCCTGCATCATCCTGCATCATCCTGCATCACCGTGCATCATCCTGCATCACCGTGCATCATCCTGCATCATTCTGCATCATCCTGCATCATCCTGCATCATCCTGCATCATCCTGCATCATCCTGCATCATCCTGCATCATCCTGTATCATCCTGCATCATCCTGCATCATACTGCATCAGTCTGCGTTATCCTCCATCATCCTGCTTCATACTGGCCCATTCTGATTCATGCTGTCCACTCTTGGCATATTATGAACAAAATAAATAAATAAATAGAAATAAATAAAACGAAATTGAAATACATAAAGAAATGTATAAAAAAATAACAAATAAATAAATACCACGCATCCTTCTCTTTCATCATACATCATCGTGCATCATCCTGCATCACCGTGCATCATCCTGCATCATCCTGCATCATCCTGCATCATCCTGCATCATCCTGCATCATCCTGCATCATGCTGCATCATGCTGCATCATGCTGCATCATCCTGCATCATCCTGCATCATCCTGCATCACCCTGAATCATCCTGCATTATTCTGCATCATCCTGCATCATCCTGCATCATCCTGCATCACCGTGCATCATCCTGCATCACCGTGCATCATCCTGCATCATTCTGCATCATCCTGCATCATCCTGCATCATCCTGCATCATCCTGCATCATCCTGCATCATCCTGCATCATCCTGCATCATCCTGCATCATCCTGCATCAGTCTGCGTTATCCTCCATCATCCTGCTTCATACTGGCCCATTCTGATTCATGCTGTCCACTCTTGGCATATCATGAACAAAAGAAACAAATAAATAAAAAGAAATAAAAAGAAATTGAAATATATAAAGAAATGTATAAAAAAATAACAAATAAATAAATACCACGCATCCTTCTCTCTCATCCTACATCATCGTGCATCATCCTGCAACACCGTGCATCATCCTGCATCACTGTGCATCATCCTGCATCATTCTGCATCATCCTGCATCATCCTGCATCATCCTGCATCATCCTGCATCATCCTGCATCATCCTGCATCATCCTGCATCATCCTGCATCACCGTGCATCATTCTGCATCACCGTGCATCATCCTGCATCATTCTGCATCATCCTGCATCATCCTCCATCATCCTGCATCATCCTGCATCATCCTGCATCATCCTGCATCATCCTGCATCATCCTGCATCATCGTGCATCATCCTGCATCATCCTGCATCATCCTGCATCATCCTGCATCATCCTGCATCATCCTGCATCATCCTGCATCATCCTGCATCATCCTGCAACATCTTGCATCATCCTGCAACATCTTGCATCATCCTGCATCATTCTGCATCATCCTGCATCATCCTGCATCATCCTGCATCATTCTGCATCATCCTGCATCATTCTGCATCATCCTGCATCATCCTGCATCATCCTGCATCATGCCCCATCATCCTGCATCAGTCTGCGCTATCCTCCATCATCCTGCTTCATACTGGCCCATTCTGATTCATGCTGTCCACTCTTGGCATATCATGAACAAAAGAAATAAAGAAATAAAAAGAAATTGAAATATATAAAGAAATATATAAAAAAATAACAAATAAATAAATACCACGCATCCTTCTCTTTCATCCTACATCATCGTGCATCATCCTGCATCATCCTGCATCATCCTGCATCATCCTGCATCATCCTGCATCATCCTGCATCATCCTGCATCATTCTGCATCATCCTGCATCATCCTGCATCATCCTGCATCATCCTGCATCATCCTGCATCATCCTGCATCATCCTGCATCATCCTGCATCATCCTGCATCATCCTGCATCATCCTTCATCATCCTGCATCATCCTGCATCATCCTGCATCATCCTGCATCATCCTGCATCATCCTGCATCATCCTGCATCATCCTGCATCATCCTGCATCATCCTGCATCATCCTGCATCATCCTGCATCATCCTGCATCATCCTGCATTATCCTGCATCATCCTGCATCATCCTGCATCATCCTGCATCAGTCTGTGCCATCCTGCATCAGTCTGCGTTATCCTCCATCATCCTGCTTCGTACTGGCCCATTCTGATTCATGCTGTCCAATCTTGGCTTATCATGAACAAAATAAATAAATAAATAAATATAAATAAATAAAAAGAAATTGAAATACATAAAGAAATGTATAAAAAAATAACAAATAAATAAATACCACTCATCCTTCTCTTTCATCCTGCATCACCGTGCATCATCCTGCATCACCGTGCATCATCCTGCATCATTCTGCATCATCCTGCATCATCCTGCATCATCCTGCATCATCCTGCATCATCCTGCATCATCCTGCATCATCCTGCATCATCCTGCATCATCCTGCATCATCCTGCATCATCCTGCATCATCCTGCATCATGCTGCATCTTGCTGCATCATCCTGCATCATCCTGCATCATCCTGCATCATCCTGCATCATCCTGCATCATCCTGCATCATCCTGCATCATCCTGCATCATCCTGCATCATCCTGCATCATCCTGCATCATCCTGCATCATCCTGCATCATCCTGCATCATCCTGCATCATACTGCATCAGTCTGCGTTATCCTCCATCATCCTGCTTCATACTGGCCCATTCTGATTCATGCTGTCCACTCTTGGCATATTATGAACAAAATAAATAAATAAATAGAAATAAATAAAACGAAATTGAAATACATAAAGAAATGTATAAAAAAATAACAAATAAATAAATACCACGCATCCTTCTCTTTCATCATACATCATCGTGCATCATCCTGCATCACCGTGCATCATCCTGCATCATCCTGCATCATCCTGCATCATCCTGCATCATCTTGCATCATCCTGCATCATGCTGCATCTTGCTGCATCATGCTGCATCATCCTGCATCATGCTGCATCATCCTGCATCACCCTGAATCATCCTGCATTATCCTGCATCATCCTGCATCATCCTGCATCACCGTGCATCATCCTGCATCACCGTGCATCATCCTGCATCATTCTGCATCATCCTGCATCATCCTGCATCATCCTGCATCATCCTGCATCATCCTGCATCATCCTGCATCATCCTGTATCATCCTGCATCATCCTGCATCATACTGCATCAGTCTGCGTTATCCTCCATCATCCTGCTTCATACTGGCCCATTCTGATTCATGCTGTCCACTCTTGGCATATTATGAACAAAATAAATAAATAAATAGAAATAAATAAAACGAAATTGAAATACATAAAGAAATGTATAAAAAAATAACAAATAAATAAATACCACGCATCCTTCTCTTTCATCATACATCATCGTGCATCATCCTGCATCACCGTGCATCATCCTGCATCATCCTGCATCATCCTGCATCATCCTGCATCATCCTGCATCATCCTGCATCATGCTGCATCATCCTGCATCATCCTGCATCATCCTGCATCACCCTGAATCATCCTGCATTATTCTGCATCATCCTGCATCATCCTGCATCATCCTGCATCACCGTGCATCATCCTGCATCACCGTGCATCATCCTGCATCATTCTGCATCATCCTGCATCATCCTGCATCATCCTGCATCATCCTGCATCATCCTGCATCATCCTGCATCATCCTGCATCAGTCTGCGTTATCCTCCATCATCCTGCTTAATACTGGCCCATTCTGATTCATGCTGTCCACTCTTGGCATATCATGAACAAAAGAAACAAATAAATAAAAAGAAATAAAAAGAAATTGAAATATATAAAGAAATGTATAAAAAAATAACAAATAAATAAATACCACGCATCCTTCTCTTTCATCCTACATCATCGTGCATCATCCTGCATCATCCTGCATCATCCTGCATCATCCTGCATCATCCTGCATCATCCTGCATCATCCTGCACCATTCTGCATCATCCTGCATCATCCTGCATCATCCTGCATCATCCTGCATCATCCTGCATCATCCTGCATCATCCTGCATCATCCTGCATCATCCTGCATCATCCTGCATCATCCTTCATCATCCTGCATCATCCTGCATCATCCTGCATCATCCTGCATCATCCTGCATCATCCTGCATCATCCTGCATCATCCTGCATCATCCTGCATCATCCTGCATCATCCTGCATCATCCTGCATCATCCTGCATCATCCTGCATCATCCTGCATTATCCTGCATCATCCTGCATCATCCTGCATCATCATGCATCATCCTGCATCAGTCTGTGCCATCCTGCATCAGTCTGCGTTATCCTCCATCATCCTGCTTCGTACTGGCCCATTCTGATTCATGCTGTCCACTCTTGGCATATCATGAACAAAAGAAACAAATAAATAAAAAGAAATAAAAAGAAATTGAAATATATAAAGAAATGTATAAAAAAATAACAAATAAATAAATACCACGCATCCTTCTCTTTCATCCTACATCATCGTGCATCATCCTGCATCATCCTGCATCATCCTGCATCATCCTGCATCATCCTGCATCATCCTGCATCATCCTGCACCATTCTGCATCATCCTGCATCATCCTGCATCATCCTGCATCATCCTGCATCATCCTGCATCATCCTGCATCATCCTGCATCATCCTGCATCATCCTGCATCATCCTGCATCATCCTTCATCATCCTGCATCATCCTGCATCATCCTGCATCATCCTGCATCATCCTGCATCATCCTGCATCATCCTGCATCATCCTGCATCATCCTGCATCATCCTGCATCATCCTGCATCATCCTGCATCATCCTGCATCATCCTGCATCATCCTGCATTATCCTGCATCATCCTGCATCATCCTGCATCATCATGCATCATCCTGCATCAGTCTGTGCCATCCTGCATCAGTCTGCGTTATCCTCCATCATCCTGCTTCGTACTGGCCCATTCTGATTCATGCTGTCCAATCTTGGCTTATCATGAACAAAATAAATAAATAAATAAATATAAATAAATAAAAAGAAATTGAAATACATAAAGAAATGTATAAAAAAATAACAAATAAATAAATACCACTCATCCTTCTCTTTCATCCTGCATCACCGTGCATCATCCTGCATCACCGTGCATCATCCTGCATCATTCTGCATCATCCTGCATCATCCTGCATCATCCTGCATCATCCTGCATCATCCTGCATCATCCTGCATCATCCTGCATCATCCTGCATCATTCTGCATCATCCTGCATAATCCTGCATCATCCAGCAACCTCTTGCATCATCCTGCAACCTCTTGCATCATCCTGCATCATCCTGCAACATCCTGCATCATCCTGCATCATCCTGCATCATCCTGCATCATCCTGCATCATCCTGCATCATCCTGCATCAGCGTGCATCATCCTGCATCACCGTGCATCATCCTGCATCATTGTGCATCATCCTGCATCATCCTGCATCATCCTGCATCATCCTGCATCATCCTGCATCATCCTGCATCATCCTGCATCATCCTGCATCATCCTGCATCATCCTGCATCATGCTGCATCATCCTGCATCATCCTGCATCATCCTGCATCATCCTGCATCATCCTGCATCATCCTGCATCATCCTGCATCAGTCTGCGTTATCCTCCATCATCCTGCTTCATACTGGCCCATTCTGATTCATGCTGTCCACTCTTGGCATATCATGAACAAAAGAAACAAATAAATAAAAAGAAATAAAACGAAATTGAAATACATAAAGAAATGTATAAAAAAATAACAAATAAATAAATACCACGCATCCTTCTCTTTCATCATACATCATCGTGCATCATCCTGCATCACCGTGCATCATCCTGCATCATCCTGCATCATCCTGCATCATCCTGCATCATCCTGCATCATCCTGCATCATGCTGCATCATGCTGCATCATCCTGCATCATCCTGCATCACCCTGAATCATCCTGCATTATTCTGCATCATCCTGCATCATCCTGCATCATCCTGCATCATCCTGCATCACCGTGCATCATCCTGCATCACCGTGCATCATCACCGTGCATCATTCTGCATCATCCTGCATCATCCTGCATCATCCTGCATCATCCTGCATCATCCTGCATCATCCTGCATCATCCTGCATCATCCTGCATCATCCTGCATCATCCTGCATCATCCTGCATCATCCTGCATCATCCTGCATCATCCTGCATCATCCTGCATCACCGTGCATCATCCTGCATCATCCTGCATCATCCTGCATCATCCTGCATCATCCTGCATCATCCTGCATCATTCTGCATCATCCTGCATCATCCTGCATCATCCAGCAACCTCTTGCATCATCCTGCAACCTCTTGCATCATCCTGCATCATCCTGCAACATCCTGCATCATCCTGCATCATCCTGCATCATCCTGCATCATCCTGCATCAGCGTGCATCATCCTGCATCACCGTGCATCATCCTGCATCATCGTGCATCATCCTGCATCATCCTGCATCATCCTGCATCATCCTGCATCATCCTGCATCATCCTGCATCATCCTGCATCATCCTGCATCATCCTGCATCATCCTGCATCATTCTGCATCATCCTGCATCATCCTGCATCATGCTGCATCATCCTGCATCATCCTGCATCATCCTGCATCATCCTGCATCATCCTCCATCAGTCTGCGTTATCCTCCATCATACTGCTTCATACTGGCCCATTCTGATTCATGCTGTCCACTCTTGGCATATCATGAACAAAAGAAACAAATAAATAAAAAGAAATAAAACGAAATTGAAATACATAAAGAAATGTATAAAAAAATAACAAATAAATAAATACCACGCATCCTTCTCTTTCATCATACATCATCGTGCATCATCCTGCATCACCGTGCATCATCCTGCATCATCCTGCATCATCCTGCATCATCCTGCATCATCCTGCAACATCCTGCATCATGCTGCATCATGCTGCATCATCCTGCATCATCCTGCATCACCCTGAATCATCCTGCATTATTCTGCATCATCCTGCATCATCCTGCATCATCCTGCATCACCGTGCATCATCCTGCATCACCGTGCATCATCCTGCATCATTCTGCATCATCCTGCATCATCCTGCATCATGCTGCATCATGCTGCATCATGCTGCATCATCCTGCATCATCCTGCATCATCCTGCATCACCCTGAATCATCCTGCATTATTCTGCATTATCCTGCATCATCCTGCATCACCGTGCATCATCCTGCATCACCGTGCGTCATCCTGCATCACCGTGCATCATCCTGCATCACCGTGCATCATCCTGCATCACCGTGCATCATCCTGCATCATTCTGCATCATCCTGCATCATCCTGCATCATCCTGCATCATCCTGCATCATCCTGCATCATCCTGCATCATCCTGCATCAGTCTGCGTTATCCTCCATCATCCTGCTTCATACTGGCCCATTCTGATTCATGCTGTCCACTCTTGGCATATTATGAACAAAATAAATAAATAGAAATAAATAAAATGAAATTGAAATACATAAAGAAATGTATAAAAAAATAACAAATAAATAAATACCACGCATCCTTCTCTTTCATCATACATCATCGTGCATCATCCTGCATCACCGTGCATCATCCTGCATCATCCTGCATCATCCTGCATCATCCTGCATCATCCTGCATCATGCTGCATCATGCTGCATCATGCTGCATCATCTTGCATCATCCTGCATCATCCTGCATCACCCTGAATCATCCTGCATTATTCTGCATCATCCTGCATCATCCTGCATCATTCTGCATCACCGTGCATCATCCTGCATCACCGTGCATCATCCTGCATCATTCTGCATCATCCTGCATCATCCTGCATCATCCTGCATCATCCTGCATCATCCTGCATCATCCTGCATCAGTCTGCGTTATCCTCCATCATCCTGCTTCATACTGGCCCATTCTGATTCATGCTGTCCACTCTTGGCATATCATGAACAAAAGAAATAAATAAATAAAAATAAATAAAAATAAATTGAAATATATAAAGAAATGTATAAAAAATTAACAAATAAATAAATACCACGCATCCTTCTCTTTCATCCTACATCATCGTGCATCATCCTGCATCACCGTGCATCATCCTGCATCACCGTGCATCATCCTGCATCATCGTGCATCATCCTGCATCATCCTGCATCATCCTGCATCATCCTGCATCATCCTGCATCATCCTGCATCATCCTGCATCATCCTGCATCATCCTGCATCAGTCTGCATCATCCTGCATCATCCTGCATCATCCTGCATCATCCTGCATCATGCTGCATCAACCTGCATCATCCTGCATCATCCTGCATCATCCTGCATCATCCTGCATCATCGTGCATCAGTCTGCGTTATCCTCCATCATCCTGCTTCATACTGGCCCATTCTGATTCATGCTGTCCACTCTTGGCATATCATGAACAAAAGAAACAAATAAATAAAAAGAAATAAAACGAAATTGAAATACATAAAGAAATGTATAAAAAAATAACAAATAAATAAATACCACGCATCCTTCTCTTTCATCATACATCATCGTGCATCATCCTGCATCACCGTGCATCATCCTGCATCATCCTGCATCATCCTGCATCATCCTGCATCATCCTGCATCATCCTGCATCATGCTGCATCATGCTGCATCATGCTGCATCATCCTGCATCATCCTGCATCATCCTGCATCATCCTGCATCATGCTGCATCATGCTGCATCATGCTGCATCATCCTGCATCATCCTGCATCACCCTGAATCATCCTGCATTATTCTGCATCATCCTGCATCATCCTGCATCATCCTGCATCACCGTGCATCATCCTGCATCACCGTGCATCATCCTGCATCATTCTGCATCATCCTGCATCATCCTGCATCATCCTGCATCATCCTGCATCATCCTGCATCATCCTGCATCATACTGCATCAGTCTGCGTTATCCTCCATCATCCTGCTTCATACTGGCCCATTCTGATTCATGCTGTCCACTCTTGGCATATTATGAACAAAATAAATAAATAAATAGAAATAAATAAAACGAAATTGAAATACATAAAGAAATGTATAAAAAAATAACAAATAAATAAATACCACGCATCCTTCTCTTTCATCATACATCATCGTGCATCATCCTGCATCACCGTGCATCATCCTGCATCATCCTGCATCATCCTGCATCATCCTGCATCATCCTGCATCATCCTGCATCATCCTGCATCATCCTGCATCATCCTGCATCATCCTGCATCATCCTGCATCATCCTGCATCATCCTGCATCATCCTGCATCATCCTGCATCATCCTGCATCATCCTGCATCATCCTGCATCAGTCTGCGTTATCCTCCATCATCCTGCTTCATACTGGCCCATTCTGATTCATGCTGTCCACTCTTGGCATATCATGAACAAAAGAAACAAATAAATAAAAAGAAATAAAAACAAATTGAAATATATAAAGAAATGTATAAAAAAAATAACAAATAAATAAATACCACGCATCCTTCTCTCTCATCCTACATCATCGTGCATCATCCTGCATCACCGTGCATCATCCTGCATCACCGTGCATCATCCTGCATCATCCTGCATCATCCTGCATCATCCTGCATCATCCTGCATCATCCTGCATCATCCTGCATCATCCTGCATCATCCTGCATCATCCTGCATCATCCTGCATCATCCTGCATCATCCTGCATCATCCTGCATCATCCTGCATCATCCTGCATCATCCTGCATCATCCTGCATCATCCTGCATCATCCTGCATCATCCTGCATCATCCTGCATCATCCTGCATCATCCTGCATCATCCTGCATCATCCTGTATCATCCTGCATCATCCTGCATCATCCTGCATCACCGTGCATCATCCTGCATCACCGTGCATCATCCTGCATCATCCTGCATCATTCTGCATCATCCTGCATCACCGTGCATCATCCTGCATCATCCTGCATCATCCTGCATCATCCTGCATCATCCTGCATCATCCTGCATCATCCTGCATCATCCTGCATCATCCTGCATCATCCTGCATCATACTGCATCAGTCTGCGTTATCCTCCATCATCCTGCTTCATACTGGCCCATTCTGATTCATGCTGTCCACTCTTGGCATATCATGAACAAAATAAATAAATAAATAAAAAGAAATAAAAACAAATTGAAATATATAAAGAAATGTATAAAAAAAATAACAAATAAATAAATACCACGCATCCTTCTCTCTCATCCTACATCATCGTGCATCATCCTGCATCACCGTGCATCATCCTGCATCACCGTGCATCATCCTGCATCATCCTGCATCATCCTGCATCATCCTGCATCATCCTGCATCATCCTGCATCATCCTGCATCATCCTGCATCATCCTGCATCATCCTGCATCATACTGCATCAGTCTGCGTTATCCTCCATCATCCTGCTTCATACTGGCCCATTCTGATTCATGCTGTCCACTCTTGGCATATTATGAACAAAATAAATAAATAAATAGAAATAAATAAAACGAAATTGAAATACATAAAGAAATGTATAAAATAATAACAAATAAATAAATACCACGCATCCTTCTCTTTCATCATACATCATCGTGCATCATCCTGCATCACCGTGCATCATCCTGCATCATCCTGCATCATCCTGCATCATCCTGCATCATCTTGCATCATCCTGCATCATGCTGCATCTTGCTGCATCATGCTGCATCATCCTGCATCATGCTGCATCATCCTGCATCACCCTGAATCATCCTGCATTATCCTGCATCATCCTGCATCATCCTGCATCACCGTGCATCATCCTGCATCACCGTGCATCATCCTGCATCATTCTGCATCATCCTGCATCATCCTGCATCATCCTGCATCATCCTGCATCATCCTGCATCATCCTGTATCATCCTGCATCATCCTGCATCATACTGCATCAGTCTGCGTTATCCTCCATCATCCTGCTTCATACTGGCCCATTCTGATTCATGCTGTCCACTCTTGGCATATTATGAACAAAATAAATAAATAAATAGAAATAAATAAAACGAAATTGAAATACATAAAGAAATGTATAAAAAAATAACAAATAAATAAATACCACGCATCCTTCTCTTTCATCATACATCATCGTGCATCATCCTGCATCACCGTGCATCATCCTGCATCATCCTGCATCATCCTGCATCATCCTGCATCATCCTGCATCATCCTGCATCATGCTGCATCATGCTGCATCATGCTGCATCATCCTGCATCATCCTGCATCATCCTGCATCACCCTGAATCATCCTGCATTATTCTGCATCATCCTGCATCATCCTGCATCATCCTGCATCACCGTGCATCATCCTGCATCACCGTGCATCATCCTGCATCATTCTGCATCATCCTGCATCATCCTGCATCATCCTGCATCATCCTGCATCATCCTGCATCATCCTGCATCATCCTGCATCATCCTGCATCATCCTGCATCAGTCTGCGTTATCCTCCATCATCCTGCTTCATACTGGCCCATTCTGATTCATGCTGTCCACTCTTGGCATATCATGAACAAAAGAAACAAATAAATAAAAAGAAATAAAAAGAAATTGAAATATATAAAGAAATGTATAAAAAAATAACAAATAAATAAATACCACGCATCCTTCTCTCTCATCCTACATCATCGTGCATCATCCTGCAACACCGTGCATCATCCTGCATCACTGTGCATCATCCTGCATCATTCTGCATCATCCTGCATCATCCTGCATCATCCTGCATCATCCTGCATCATCCTGCATCATCCTGCATCATCCTGCATCATCCTGCATCATCCTGCATCATCCTGCATCACCGTGCATCATTCTGCATCACCGTGCATCATCCTGCATCATTCTGCATCATCCTGCATCATCCTCCATCATCCTGCATCATCCTGCATCATCCTGCATCATCCTGCATCATCCTGCATCATCCTGCATCATCGTGCATCATCCTGCATCATCCTGCATCATCCTGCATCATCCTGCATCATCCTGCATCATCCTGCATCATCCTGCATCATCCTGCATCATCCTGCAACATCTTGCATCATCCTGCAACATCTTGCATCATCCTGCATCATTCTGCATCATCCTGCATCATCCTGCATCATCCTGCATCATTCTGCATCATCCTGCATCATTCTGCATCATCCTGCATCATCCTGCATCATCCTGCATCATGCCCCATCATCCTGCATCAGTCTGCGCTATCCTCCATCATCCTGCTTCATACTGGCCCATTCTGATTCATGCTGTCCACTCTTGGCATATCATGAACAAAAGAAATAAAGAAATAAAAAGAAATTGAAATATATAAAGAAATATATAAAAAAATAACAAATAAATAAATACCACGCATCCTTCTCTTTCATCCTACATCATCGTGCATCATCCTGCATCATCCTGCATCATCCTGCATCATCCTGCATCATCCTGCATCATCCTGCATCATCCTGCATCATTCTGCATCATCCTGCATCATCCTGCATCATCCTGCATCATCCTGCATCATCCTGCATCATCCTGCATCATCCTGCATCATCCTGCATCATCCTGCATCATCCTGCATCATCCTTCATCATCCTGCATCATCCTGCATCATCCTGCATCATCCTGCATCATCCTGCATCATCCTGCATCATCCTGCATCATCCTGCATCATCCTGCATCATCCTGCATCATCCTGCATCATCCTGCATCATCCTGCATCAGTCTGTGCCATCCTGCATCAGTCTGCGTTATCCTCCATCATCCTGCTTCGTACTGGCCCATTCTGATTCATGCTGTCCAATCTTGGCTTATCATGAACAAAATAAATAAATAAATAAATATAAATAAATAAAAAGAAATTGAAATACATAAAGAAATGTATAAAAAAATAACAAATAAATAAATACCACTCATCCTTCTCTTTCATCCTGCATCACCGTGCATCATCCTGCATCACCGTGCATCATCCTGCATCATTCTGCATCATCCTGCATCATCCTGCATCATCCTGCATCATCCTGCATCATCCTGCATCATCCTGCATCATCCTGCATCATCCTGCATCATCCTGCATCATCCTGCATCATCCTGCATCATCCTGCATCATGCTGCATCTTGCTGCATCATCCTGCATCATCCTGCATCATCCTGCATCATCCTGCATCATCCTGCATCATCCTGCATCATCCTGCATCATCCTGCATCATCCTGCATCATCCTGCATCATCCTGCATCATCCTGCATCATCCTGCATCATCCTGCATCATCCTGCATCATCCTGCATCATACTGCATCAGTCTGCGTTATCCTCCATCATCCTGCTTCATACTGGCCCATTCTGATTCATGCTGTCCACTCTTGGCATATTATGAACAAAATAAATAAATAAATAGAAATAAATAAAACGAAATTGAAATACATAAAGAAATGTATAAAAAAATAACAAATAAATAAATACCACGCATCCTTCTCTTTCATCATACATCATCGTGCATCATCCTGCATCACCGTGCATCATCCTGCATCATCCTGCATCATCCTGCATCATCCTGCATCATCTTGCATCATCCTGCATCATGCTGCATCTTGCTGCATCATGCTGCATCATCCTGCATCATGCTGCATCATCCTGCATCACCCTGAATCATCCTGCATTATCCTGCATCATCCTGCATCATCCTGCATCACCGTGCATCATCCTGCATCACCGTGCATCATCCTGCATCATTCTGCATCATCCTGCATCATCCTGCATCATCCTGCATCATCCTGCATCATCCTGCATCATCCTGCATCATCCTGTATCATCCTGCATCATCCTGCATCATACTGCATCAGTCTGCGTTATCCTCCATCATCCTGCTTCATACTGGCCCATTCTGATTCATGCTGTCCACTCTTGGCATATTATGAACAAAATAAATAAATAAATAGAAATAAATAAAACGAAATTGAAATACATAAAGAAATGTATAAAAAAATAACAAATAAATAAATACCACGCATCCTTCTCTTTCATCATACATCATCGTGCATCATCCTGCATCACCGTGCATCATCCTGCATCATCCTGCATCATCCTGCATCATCCTGCATCATCCTGCATCATCCTGCATCATGCTGCATCATGCTGCATCATGCTGCATCATCCTGCATCATCCTGCATCATCCTGCATCACCCTGAATCATCCTGCATTATTCTGCATCATCCTGCATCATCCTGCATCATCCTGCATCACCGTGCATCATCCTGCATCACCGTGCATCATCCTGCATCATTCTGCATCATCCTGCATCATCCTGCATCATCCTGCATCATCCTGCATCATCCTGCATCATCCTGCATCATCCTGCATCATCCTGCATCATCCTGCATCAGTCTGCGTTATCCTCCATCATCCTGCTTCATACTGGCCCATTCTGATTCATGCTGTCCACTCTTGGCATATCATGAACAAAAGAAACAAATAAATAAAAAGAAATAAAAAGAAATTGAAATATATAAAGAAATGTATAAAAAAATAACAAATAAATAAATACCACGCATCCTTCTCTCTCATCCTACATCATCGTGCATCATCCTGCATCACCGTGCATCATCCTGCATCACTGTGCATCATCCTGCATCATTCTGCATCATCCTGCATCATCCTGCATCATCCTGCATCATCCTGCATCATCCTGCATCATCCTGCATCATCCTGCATCATCCTGCATCATCCTGCATCATCCTGCATCACCGTGCATCATTCTGCATCACCGTGCATCATCCTGCATCATTCTGCATCATCCTGCATCATCCTCCATCATCCTGCATCATCCTGCATCATCCTGCATCATCCTGCATCATCCTGCATCATCCTGCATCATCGTGCATCATCCTGCATCATCCTGCATCATCCTGCATCATCCTGCATCATCCTGCATCATCCTGCATCATCCTGCATCATCCTGCATCATCCTGCAACATCTTGCATCATCCTGCAACATCTTGCATCATCCTGCATCATTCTGCATCATCCTGCATCATCCTGCATCATCCTGCATCATTCTGCATCATCCTGCATCATTCTGCATCATCCTGCATCATCCTGCATCATCCTGCATCATGCCCCATCATCCTGCATCAGTCTGCGCTATCCTCCATCATCCTGCTTCATACTGGCCCATTCTGATTCATGCTGTCCACTCTTGGCATATCATGAACAAAAGAAATAAAGAAATAAAAAGAAATTGAAATATATAAAGAAATATATAAAAAAATAACAAATAAATAAATAACACGCATCCTTCTCTTTCATCCTACATCATCGTGCATCATCCTGCATCATCCTGCATCATCCTGCATCATCCTGCATCATCCTGCATCATCCTGCATCATCCTGCATCATTCTGCATCATCCTGCATCATCCTGCATCATCCTGCATCATCCTGCATCATCCTGCATCATCCTGCATCATCCTGCATCATCCTGCATCATCCTTCATCATCCTGCATCATCCTGCATCATCCTGCATCATCCTGCATCATCCTGCATCATCCTGCATCATCCTGCATCATCCTGCATCATCCTGCATCATCCTGCATCATCCTGCATCATCCTGCATCATCCTGCATCATCCTGCATTATCCTGCATCATCCTGCATCATCCTGCATCATCCTGCATCAGTCTGTGCCATCCTGCATCAGTCTGCGTTATCCTCCATCATCCTGCTTCGTACTGGCCCATTCTGATTCATGCTGTCCAATCTTGGCTTATCATGAACAAAATAAATAAATAAATAAATATAAATAAATAAAAAGAAATTGAAATACATAAAGAAATGTATAAAAAAATAACAAATAAATAAATACCACTCATCCTTCTCTTTCATCCTGCATCACCGTGCATCATCCTGCATCACCGTGCATCATCCTGCATCATCCTGCATCATCCTGCATCATCCTGCATCATCCTGCATCATCCTGCATCACCGTGCATCATCCTGCATCATCCTGCATCATCCTGCATCATCCTGCATCATCCTGCATCATCCTGCATCATCCTGCATCATTCTGCATCATCCTGCATCATCCTGCATCATCCAGCAACCTCTTGCAACCTCTTGCATCATCCTGCATCATCCTGCAACATCCTGCATCATCCTGCATCATCCTGCATCATCCTGCATCATCCTGCATCATCCTGCATCATCCTGCATCAGCGTGCATCATCCTGCATCACCGTGCATCATCCTGCATCATTGTGCATCATCCTGCATCATCCTGCATCATCCTGCATCATCCTGCATCATCCTGCATCATCCTGCATCATCCTGCATCATCCTGCATCATCCTGCATCATCCTGCATCATTCTGCATCATCCTGCATCATCCTGCATCATGCTGCATCATCCTGCATCATCCTGCATCATCCTGCATCATCCTGCATCATCCTGCATCATCCTGCATCATCCTGCATCATCCTGCATCAGTCTGCGTTATCCTCCATCATCCTGCTTCATACTGGCCCATTCTGATTCATGCTGTCCACTCTTGGCATATCATGAACAAAAGAAACAAATAAATAAAAAGAAATAAAACGAAATTGAAATACATAAAGAAATGTATAAAAAAATAACAAATAAATAAATACCACGCATCCTTCTCTTTCATCATACATCATCGTGCATCATCCTGCATCACCGTGCATCATCCTGCATCATCCTGCATCATCCTGCATCATCCTGCATCATCCTGCATCATCCTGCATCATGCTGCATCATGCTGCATCATCCTGCATCATCCTGCATCACCCTGAATCATCCTGCATTATTCTGCATCATCCTGCATCATCCTGCATCATCCTGCATCACCGTGCATCATCCTGCATCACCGTGCATCATTCTGCATCATCCTGCATCATCCTGCATCATCCTGCATCATCCTGCATCATCCTGCATCATCCTGCATCATCCTGCATCATCCTGCATCATCCTGCATCATCCTGCATCATCCTGCATCATCCTGCATCATCCTGCATCACCGTGCATCATCCTGCATCATCCTGCATCATCCTGCATCATCCTGCATCATCCTGCATCATCCTGCATCATTCTGCATCATCCTGCATCATCCTGCATCATCCAGCAACCTCTTGCATCATCCTGCAACCTCTTGCATCATCCTGCATCATCCTGCAACATCCTGCATCATTCTGCATCATCCTGCATCATCCTGCATCATCCTGCATCATCCTGCATCAGCGTGCATCATCCTGCATCACCGTGCATCATCCTGCATCATCCTGCATCATCCTGCATCATCCTGCATCATCCTGCATCATCCTGCATCATCCTACATCATCCTGCATCATCCTGCATCATCCTGCATCATTCTGCATCATCCTGCATCATCCTGCATCATGCTGCATCATCCTGCATCATCCTGCATCAGTCTGTGCCATCCTGCATCAGTCTGCGTTATCCTCCATCATCCTGCTTCGTACTGGCCCATTCTGATTCATGCTGTCCAATCTTGGCTTATCATGAACAAAATAAATAAATAAATAAATATAAATAAATAAAAAGAAATTGAAATACATAAAGAAATGTATAAAAAAATAACAAATAAATAAATACCACTCATCCTTCTCTTTCATCCTGCATCACCGTGCATCATCCTGCATCACCGTGCATCATCCTGCATCATCCTGCATCATCCTGCATCATCCTGCATCATCCTGCATCATCCTGCATCACCGTGCATCATCCTGCATCATCCTGCATCATCCTGCATCATCCTGCATCATCCTGCATCATCCTGCATCATTCTGCATCATCCTGCATCATCCTGCATCATCCAGCAACCTCTTGCATCATCCTGCAACCTCTTGCATCATCCTGCATCATCCTGCAACATCCTGCATCATCCTGCATCATCCTGCATCATCCTGCATCATCCTGCATCATCCTGCATCATCCTGCATCATCCTGCATCAGCGTGCATCATCCTGCATCACCGTGCATCATCCTGCATCATTGTGCATCATCCTGCATCATCCTGCATCATCCTGCATCATCCTGCATCATCCTGCATCATCCTGCATCATCCTGCATCATCCTGCATCATCCTGCATCATCCTGCATCATTCTGCATCATCCTGCATCATCCTGCATCATGCTGCATCATCCTGCATCATCCTGCATCATCCTGCATCATCCTGCATCATCCTGCATCATCCTGCATCATCCTGCATCATCCTGCATCAGTCTGCGTTATCCTCCATCATCCTGCTTCATACTGGCCCATTCTGATTCATGCTGTCCACTCTTGGCATATCATGAACAAAAGAAACAAATAAATAAAAAGAAATAAAACGAAATTGAAATACATAAAGAAATGTATAAAAAAATAACAAATAAATAAATACCACGCATCCTTCTCTTTCATCATACATCATCGTGCATCATCCTGCATCACCGTGCATCATCCTGCATCATCCTGCATCATCCTGCATCATCCTGCATCATCCTGCATCATCCTGCATCATGCTGCATCATGCTGCATCATCCTGCATCATCCTGCATCACCCTGAATCATCCTGCATTATTCTGCATCATCCTGCATCATCCTGCATCATCCTGCATCACCGTGCATCATCCTGCATCACCGTGCATCATTCTGCATCATCCTGCATCATCCTGCATCATCCTGCATCATCCTGCATCATCCTGCATCATCCTGCATCATCCTGCATCATCCTGCATCATCCTGCATCATCCTGCATCATCCTGCATCATCCTGCATCATCCTGCATCATCCTGCATCATCCTGCATCACCGTGCATCATCCTGCATCATCCTGCATCATCCTGCATCATCCTGCATCATCCTGCATCATCCTGCATCATTCTGCATCATCCTGCATCATCCTGCATCATCCAGCAACCTCTTGCATCATCCTGCAACCTCTTGCATCATCCTGCATCATCCTGCAACATCCTGCATCATCCTGCATCATCCTGCATCATCCTGCATCATCCTGCATCATCCTGCATCAGCGTGCATCATCCTGCATCACCGTGCATCATCCTGCATCATCCTGCATCATCCTGCATCATCCTGCATCATCCTGCATCATCCTGCATCATCCTGCATCATCCTGCATCATCCTGCATCATCCTGCATCATTCTGCATCATCCTGCATCATCCTGCATCATGCTGCATCATCCTGCATCATCCTGCATCATCCTGCATCATCCTGCATCATCCTCCATCAGTCTGCGTTATCCTCCATCATCCTGCTTCATACTGGCCCATTCTGATTCATGCTGTCCACTCTTGGCATATCATGAACAAAAGAAACAAATAAATAAAAAGAAATAAAACGAAATTGAAATACATAAAGAAATGTATAAAAAAATAACAAATAAATAAATACCACGCATCCTTCTCTTTCATCATACATCATCGTGCATCATCCTGCATCACCGTGCATCATCCTGCATCATCCTGCATCATCCTGCATCATCCTGCATCACCGTGCATCATCCTGCATCACCGTGCATCATCCTGCATCATCCTGCATCATCCTGCATCATCCTGCATCATCCTGCATCATCCTGCATTATCCTGCATCATCCTGCATCATCCTGCATCATCCTGCATCATCCTGCATCAGTCTGTGCCATCCTGCATCAGTCTGCGTTATCCTCCATCATCCTGCTTCGTACTGGCCCATTCTGATTCATGCTGTCCAATCTTGGCTTATCATGAACAAAATAAATAAATAAATAAATATAAATAAATAAAAAGAAATTGAAATACATAAAGAAATGTATAAAAAAATAACAAATAAATAAATACCACTCATCCTTCTCTTTCATCCTGCATCACCGTGCATCATCCTGCATCACCGTGCATCATCCTGCATCATCCTGCATCATCCTGCATCATCCTGCATCATCCTGCATCATCCTGCATCACCGTGCATCATCCTGCATCATCCTGCATCATCCTGCATCATCCTGCATCATCCTGCATCATCCTGCATCATTCTGCATCATCCTGCATCATCCTGCATCATCCAGCAACCTCTTGCATCATCCTGCAACCTCTTGCATCATCCTGCATCATCCTGCAACATCCTGCATCATCCTGCATCATCCTGCATCATCCTGCATCATCCTGCATCATCCTGCATCATCCTGCATCAGCGTGCATCATCCTGCATCACCGTGCATCATCCTGCATCATTGTGCATCATCCTGCATCATCCTGCATCATCCTGCATCATCCTGCATCATCCTGCATCATCCTGCATCATCCTGCATCATCCTGCATCATCCTGCATCATTCTGCATCATCCTGCATCATCCTGCATCATGCTGCATCATCCTGCATCATCCTGCATCATCCTGCATCATCCTGCATCATCCTGCATCATCCTGCATCATCCTGCATCATCCTGCATCAGTCTGCGTTATCCTCCATCATCCTGCTTCATACTGGCCCATTCTGATTCATGCTGTCCACTCTTGGCATATCATGAACAAAAGAAACAAATAAATAAAAAGAAATAAAACGAAATTGAAATACATAAAGAAATGTATAAAAAAATAACAAATAAATAAATACCACGCATCCTTCTCTTTCATCATACATCATCGTGCATCATCCTGCATCACCGTGCATCATCCTGCATCATCCTGCATCATCCTGCATCATCCTGCATCATCCTGCATCATCCTGCATCATGCTGCATCATGCTGCATCATCCTGCATCATCCTGCATCACCCTGAATCATCCTGCATTATTCTGCATCATCCTGCATCATCCTGCATCATCCTGCATCACCGTGCATCATCCTGCATCACCGTGCATCATCACCGTGCATCATTCTGCATCATCCTGCATCATCCTGCATCATCCTGCATCATCCTGCATCATCCTGCATCATCCTGCATCATCCTGCATCATCCTGCATCATCCTGCATCATCCTGCATCATCCTGCATCATCCTGCATCATCCTGCATCATCCTGCATCATCCTGCATCACCGTGCATCATCCTGCATCATCCTGCATCATCCTGCATCATCCTGCATCATCCTGCATCATCCTGCATCATTCTGCATCATCCTGCATCATCCTGCATCATCCAGCAACCTCTTGCATCATCCTGCAACCTCTTGCATCATCCTGCATCATCCTGCAACATCCTGCATCATCCTGCATCATCCTGCATCATCCTGCATCATCCTGCATCATGCTGCATCATGCTGCATCATCCTGCATCATCCTGCATCACCCTGAATCATCCTGCATTATTCTGCATCATCCTGCATCATCCTGCATCATCCTGCATCACCGTGCATCATCCTGCATCACCGTGCATCATTCTGCATCATCCTGCATCATCCTGCATCATCCTGCATCATCCTGCATCATCCTGCATCATCCTGCATCATCCTGCATCATCCTGCATCATCCTGCATCATCCTGCATCATCCTGCATCATCCTGCATCATCCTGCATCATCCTGCATCATCCTGCATCACCGTGCATCATCCTGCATCATCCTGCATCATCCTGCATCATCCTGCATCATCCTGCATCATCCTGCATCATTCTGCATCATCCTGCATCATCCTGCATCATCCAGCAACCTCTTGCATCATCCTGCAACCTCTTGCATCATCCTGCATCATCCTGCAACATCCTGCATCATCCTGCATCATCCTGCATCATCCTGCATCATCCTGCATCATCCTGCATCAGCGTGCATCATCCTGCATCACCGTGCATCATCCTGCATCATCCTGCATCATCCTGCATCATCCTGCATCATCCTGCATCATCCTGCATCATCCTGCATCATCCTGCATCATCCTGCATCATCCTGCATCATTCTGCATCATCCTGCATCATCCTGCATCATGCTGCATCATCCTGCATCATCCTGCATCAGTCTGTGCCATCCTGCATCAGTCTGCGTTATCCTCCATCATCCTGCTTCGTACTGGCCCATTCTGATTCATGCTGTCCAATCTTGGCTTATCATGAACAAAATAAATAAATAAATAAATATAAATAAATAAAAAGAAATTGAAATACATAAAGAAATGTATAAAAAAATAACAAATAAATAAATACCACTCATCCTTCTCTTTCATCCTGCATCACCGTGCATCATCCTGCATCACCGTGCATCATCCTGCATCATCCTGCATCATCCTGCATCATCCTGCATCATCCTGCATCATCCTGCATCACCGTGCATCATCCTGCATCATCCTGCATCATCCTGCATCATCCTGCATCATCCTGCATCATCCTGCATCATTCTGCATCATCCTGCATCATCCTGCATCATCCAGCAACCTCTTGCATCATCCTGCAACCTCTTGCATCATCCTGCATCATCCTGCAACATCCTGCATCATCCTGCATCATCCTGCATCATCCTGCATCATCCTGCATCATCCTGCATCATCCTGCATCAGCGTGCATCATCCTGCATCACCGTGCATCATCCTGCATCATTGTGCATCATCCTGCATCATCCTGCATCATCCTGCATCATCCTGCATCATCCTGCATCATCCTGCATCATCCTGCATCATCCTGCATCATCCTGCATCATCCTGCATCATTCTGCATCATCCTGCATCATCCTGCATCATGCTGCATCATCCTGCATCATCCTGCATCATCCTGCATCATCCTGCATCATCCTGCATCATCCTGCATCATCCTGCATCATCCTGCATCAGTCTGCGTTATCCTCCATCATCCTGCTTCATACTGGCCCATTCTGATTCATGCTGTCCACTCTTGGCATATCATGAACAAAAGAAACAAATAAATAAAAAGAAATAAAACGAAATTGAAATACATAAAGAAATGTATAAAAAAATAACAAATAAATAAATACCACGCATCCTTCTCTTTCATCATACATCATCGTGCATCATCCTGCATCACCGTGCATCATCCTGCATCATCCTGCATCATCCTGCATCATCCTGCATCATCCTGCATCATCCTGCATCATGCTGCATCATGCTGCATCATCCTGCATCATCCTGCATCACCCTGAATCATCCTGCATTATTCTGCATCATCCTGCATCATCCTGCATCATCCTGCATCACCGTGCATCATCCTGCATCACCGTGCATCATTCTGCATCATCCTGCATCATCCTGCATCATCCTGCATCATCCTGCATCATCCTGCATCATCCTGCATCATCCTGCATCATCCTGCATCATCCTGCATCATCCTGCATCATCCTGCATCATCCTGCATCATCCTGCATCATCCTGCATCATCCTGCATCACCGTGCATCATCCTGCATCATCCTGCATCATCCTGCATCATCCTGCATCATCCTGCATCATCCTGCATCATTCTGCATCATCCTGCATCATCCTGCATCATCCAGCAACCTCTTGCATCATCCTGCAACCTCTTGCATCATCCTGCATCATCCTGCAACATCCTGCATCATCCTGCATCATCCTGCATCATCCTGCATCATCCTGCATCATCCTGCATCAGCGTGCATCATCCTGCATCACCGTGCATCATCCTGCATCATCCTGCATCATCCTGCATCATCCTGCATCATCCTGCATCATCCTGCATCATCCTGCATCATCCTGCATCATCCTGCATCATCCTGCATCATTCTGCATCATCCTGCATCATCCTGCATCATGCTGCATCATCCTGCATCATCCTGCATCATCCTGCATCATCCTGCATCATCCTCCATCAGTCTGCGTTATCCTCCATCATCCTGCTTCATACTGGCCCATTCTGATTCATGCTGTCCACTCTTGGCATATCATGAACAAAAGAAACAAATAAATAAAAAGAAATAAAACGAAATTGAAATACATAAAGAAATGTATAAAAAAATAACAAATAAATAAATACCACGCATCCTTCTCTTTCATCATACATCATCGTGCATCATCCTGCATCACCGTGCATCATCCTGCATCATCCTGCATCATCCTGCATCATCCTGCATCACCGTGCATCATCCTGCATCACCGTGCATCATCCTGCATCATCCTGCATCATCCTGCATCATCCTGCATCATCCTGCATCATCCTGCATTATCCTGCATCATCCTGCATCATCCTGCATCATCCTGCATCATCCTGCATCAGTCTGTGCCATCCTGCATCAGTCTGCGTTATCCTCCATCATCCTGCTTCGTACTGGCCCATTCTGATTCATGCTGTCCAATCTTGGCTTATCATGAACAAAATAAATAAATAAATAAATATAAATAAATAAAAAGAAATTGAAATACATAAAGAAATGTATAAAAAAATAACAAATAAATAAATACCACTCATCCTTCTCTTTCATCCTGCATCACCGTGCATCATCCTGCATCACCGTGCATCATCCTGCATCATCCTGCATCATCCTGCATCATCCTGCATCATCCTGCATCATCCTGCATCATCCAGCAACCTCTTGCATCATCCTGCAACCTCTTGCATCATCCTGCATCATCCTGCAACATCCTGCATCATCCTGCATCATCCTGCATCATCCTGCATCATCCTGCATCATCCTGCATCATCCTGCATCAGCGTGCATCATCCTGCATCACCGTGCATCATCCTGCATCATTGTGCATCATCCTGCATCATCCTGCATCATCCTGCATCATCCTGCATCATCCTGCATCATCCTGCATCATCCTGCATCATCCTGCATCATCCTGCATCATTCTGCATCATCCTGCATCATCCTGCATCATGCTGCATCATCCTGCATCATCCTGCATCATCCTGCATCATCCTGCATCATCCTGCATCATCCTGCATCATCCTGCATCATCCTGCATCAGTCTGCGTTATCCTCCATCATCCTGCTTCATACTGGCCCATTCTGATTCATGCTGTCCACTCTTGGCATATCATGAACAAAAGAAACAAATAAATAAAAAGAAATAAAACGAAATTGAAATACATAAAGAAATGTATAAAAAAATAACAAAAAAATAAATACCACGCATCCTTCTCTTTCATCATACATCATCGTGCATCATCCTGCATCACCGTGCATCATCCTGCATCATCCTGCATCATCCTGCATCATCCTGCATCATCCTGCATCATCCTGCATCATGCTGCATCATGCTGCATCATCCTGCATCATCCTGCATCACCCTGAATCATCCTGCATTATTCTGCATCATCCTGCATCATCCTGCATCATCCTGCATCACCGTGCATCATCCTGCATCACCGTGCATCATCACCGTGCATCATTCTGCATCATCCTGCATCATCCTGCATCATCCTGCATCATCCTGCATCATCCTGCATCATCCTGCATCATCCTGCATCATCCTGCATCATCCTGCATCATCCTGCATCATCCTGCATCATCCTGCATCATCCTGCATCATCCTGCATCATCCTGCATCACCGTGCATCATCCTGCATCATCCTGCATCATCCTGCATCATCCTGCATCATCCTGCATCATCCTGCATCATTCTGCATCATCCTGCATCATCCTGCATCATCCAGCAACCTCTTGCATCATCCTGCAACCTCTTGCATCATCCTGCATCATCCTGCAACATCCTGCATCATCCTGCATCATCCTGCATCATGCTGCATCATGCTGCATCATGCTGCATCATCCTGCATCATCCTGCATCATCCTGCATCACCCTGAATCATCCTGCATTATTCTGCATCATCCTGCATCATCCTGCATCATCCTGCATCACCGTGCATCATCCTGCATCACCGTGCATCATCCTGCATCATTCTGCATCATCCTGCATCATCCTGCATCATCCTGCATCATCCTGCATCATCCTGCATCATCCTGCATCATACTGCATCAGTCTGCGTTATCCTCCATCATCCTGCTTCATACTGGCCCATTCTGATTCATGCTGTCCACTCTTGGCATATTATGAACAAAATAAATAAATAAATAGAAATAAATAAAACGAAATTGAAATACATAAAGAAATGTATAAAAAAATAACAAATAAATAAATACCACGCATCCTTCTCTTTCATCATACATCATCGTGCATCATCCTGCATCACCGTGCATCATCCTGCATCATCCTGCATCATCCTGCATCATCCTGCATCATCCTGCATCATCCTGCATCATCCTGCATCATCCTGCATCATCCTGCATCATCCTGCATCATCCTGCATCATCCTGCATCATCCTGCATCATCCTGCATCATCCTGCATCAGTCTGCGTTATCCTCCATCATCCTGCTTCATACTGGCCCATTCTGATTCATGCTGTCCACTCTTGGCATATCATGAACAAAAGAAACAAATAAATAAAAAGAAATAAAAACAAATTGAAATATATAAAGAAATGTATAAAAAAAATAACAAATAAATAAATACCACGCATCCTTCTCTCTCATCCTACATCATCGTGCATCATCCTGCATCACCGTGCATCATCCTGCATCACCGTGCATCATCCTGCATCATCCTGCATCATCCTGCATCATCCTGCATCATCCTGCATCATCCTGCATCATCCTGCATCATCCTGCATCATCCTGCATCATCCTGCATCATCCTGCATCATCCTGCATCATCCTGCATCATCCTGCATCATCCTGCATCATCCTGCATCATCCTGCATCATCCTGCATCATCCTGCATCATCCTGCATCATCCTGCATCATCCTGCATCATCCTGCATCATCCTGCATCATCCTGCATCATCCTGCATCACCGTGCGTCATCCTGCATCACCGTGCATCATCCTGCATCATCCTGCATCATTCTGCATCATCCTGCATCACCGTGCATCATCCTGCATCATCCTGCATCATCCTGCATCATCCTGCATCATCCTGCATCATCCTGCATCATCCTGCATCATCCTGTATCATCCTGCATCATCCTGCATCATACTGCATCAGTCTGCGTTATCCTCCATCATCCTGCTTCATACTGGCCCATTCTGATTCATGCTGTCCACTCTTGGCATATTATGAACAAAATAAATAAATAAATAGAAATAAATAAAACGAAATTGAAATACATAAAGAAATGTATAAAAAAATAACAAATAAATAAATACCACGCATCCTTCTCTTTCATCATACATCATCGTGCATCATCCTGCATCACCGTGCATCATCCTGCATCATCCTGCATCATCCTGCATCATCCTGCATCATGCTGCATCATGCTGCATCATGCTGCATCATCCTGCATCATCCTGCATCATCCTGCATCACCCTGAATCATCCTGCATTATTCTGCATCATCCTGCATCATCCTGCATCATCCTGCATCACCGTGCATCATCCTGCATCACCGTGCATCATCCTGCATCATTCTGCATCATCCTGCATCATCCTGCATCATCCTGCATCATCCTGCATCATCCTGCATCATCCTGCATCATCCTGCATCAGTCTGCGTTATCCTCCATCATCCTGCTTCATACTGGCCCATTCTGATTCATGCTGTCCACTCTTGGCATATCATGAACAAAAGAAACAAATAAATAAAAAGAAATAAAAAGAAATTGAAATATATAAAGAAATGTATAAAAAAATAACAAATAAATAAATACCACGCATCCTTCTCTCTCATCCTACATCATCGTGCATCATCCTGCATCACCGTGCATCATCCTGCATCACTGTGCATCATCCTGCATCATTCTGCATCATCCTGCATCATCCTGCATCATCCTGCATCATCCTGCATCATCCTGCATCATCCTGCATCATCCTGCATCATCCTGCATCATCCTGCATCACCGTGCATCATTCTGCATCACCGTGCATCATCATGCATCATTCTGCATCATCCTGCATCATCCTCCATCATCCTGCATCATCCTGCATCATCCTGCATCATCCTGCATCATCCTGCATCATCCTGCATCATCGTGCATCATCCTGCATCATCCTGCATCATCCTGCATCATCCTGCATCATCCTGCATCATCCTGCATCATCCTGCATCATCCTGCATCATCCTGCAACATCTTGCATCATCCTGCAACATCTTGCATCATCCTGCATCATTCTGCATCATCCTGCATCATCCTGCATCATCCTGCATCATTCTGCATCATCCTGCATCATTCTGCACCATCCTGCATCATCCTGCATCATCCTGCATCATGCCCCATCATCCTGCATCAGTCTGCGCTATCCTCCATCATCCTACTTCATACTGGCCCATTCTGATTCATGCTGTCCACTCTTGGCATATCATGAACAAAAGAAATAAAGAAATAAAAAGAAATAAAAAGAAATTGAAATATATAAAGAAATATATAAAAAAATAACAAATAAATAAATACCACGCATCCTTCTCTTTCATCCTACATCATCGTGCATCATCCTGCATCATCCTGCATCATCCTGCATCATCCTGCATCATCCTGCATCATCCTGCATCATCCTGCATCATCCTGCATCATCCTGCATCATCCTGCATCATCCTGCATCATTCTGCATCATCCTGCATCATCCTGCATCATTCTGCATCATCCTGCATCATCCTGCATCATCCTGCATCATCCTGCATCATCCTGCATCATCCTGCATCATCCTGCATCATCCTGCATCATCCTTCATCATCCTGCATCATCCTGCATCATCCTGCATCATCCTGCATCATCCTGCATCATCCTGCATCATCCTGCATCATCCTGCATCATCCTGCAACATCCTGCATCATCCTGCATCATCCTGCCTCATCCTGCATCATCCTGCATCATCCTGCATCATCCTGCAACACCCTGCATCATCCTGCATCATCCTGCATCTTCCTGCATCATCCTGCATCATCCTGCATCATCCTGCATCAGCGTGCATCATCCTGCATCACCGTGCATCATCCTGCATCATTGTGCATCATCCTGCATCATCCTGCATCATCCTGCATCATCCTGCATCATCCTGCATCATCCTGCATCATCCTGCATCATCCTGCATCATCCTGCATCATCCTGCATCATTCTGCATCATCCTGCATCATCCTGCATCATGCTGCATCATCCTGCATCATCCTGCATCATCCTGCATCATCCTGCATCATCCTGCATCAGTCTGCGTTATCCTCCATCATCCTGCTTCATACTGGCCCATTCTGATTCATGCTGTCCACTCTTGGCATATCATGAACAAAAGAAACAAATAAATAAAAAGAAATAAAACGAAATTGAAATACATAAAGAAATGTATAAAAAAATAACAAATAAATAAATACCACGCATCCTTCTCTTTCATCATACATCATCGTGCATCATCCTGCATCACCGTGCATCATCCTGCATCATCCTGCATCATCCTGCATCATCCTGCATCATCCTGCATCATCCTGCATCATCCTGCATCATCCTGCATCACCGTGCATCATCCTGCATCACCGTGCATCATCACCGTGCATCATTCTGCATCATCCTGCATCATCCTGCATCATCCTGCATCATCCTGCATCATCCTGCATCATCCTGCATCATCCTGCATCATCCTGCATCATCCTGCATCACCGTGCATCATCCTGCATCACCGTGCATCATCCTGCATCATCCTGCATCATTCTGCATCATCCTGCATCACCGTGCATCATCCTGCATCATCCTGCATCATCCTGCATCATCCTGCATCATCCTGCATCATCCTGCATCATCCTGCATCATACTGCATCAGTCTGCGTTATCCTCCATCATCCTGCTTCATACTGGCCCATTCTGATTCATGCTGTCCACTCTTGGCATATTATGAACAAAATAAATAAATAAATAGAAATAAATAAATAGAAATTGAAATACATAAAGAAATGTATAAAAAAATAACAAATAAATAAATACCACGCATCCTTCTCTTTCATCATACATCATCGTGCATCATCCTGCATCACCGTGCATCATCCTGCATCATCCTGCATCATCCTGCATCATCCTGCATCATCCTGCATCATCCTGCATCATGCTGCATCATGCTGCATCATCCTGCATCATCCTGCATCACCCTGAATCATCCTGCATTATTCTGCATCATCCTGCATCATCCTGCATCATCCTGCATCACCGTGCATCATCCTGCATCACCGTGCATCATCACCGTGCATCATTCTGCATCATCCTGCATCATCCTGCATCATCCTGCATCATCCTGCATCATCCTGCATCATCCTGCATCATCCTGCATCATCCTGCATCATCCTGCATCATCCTGCATCATCCTGCATCATCCTGCATCATCCTGCATCATCCTGCATCACCGTGCATCATCCTGCATCACCGTGCATCATCCTGCATCATCCTGCATCATTCTGCATCATCCTGCATCACCGTGCATCATCCTGCATCATCCTGCATCATCCTGCATCATCCTGCATCATCCTGCATCATCCTGCATCATCCTGCATCATACTGCATCAGTCTGCGTTATCCTCCATCATCCTGCTTCATACTGGCCCATTCTGATTCATGCTGTCCACTCTTGGCATATTATGAACAAAATAAATAAATAAATAGAAATAAATAAAACGAAATTGAAATACATAAAGAAATGTATAAAAAAAATAACAAATAAATAAATACCACGCATCCTTCTCTTTCATCATACATCATCGTGCATCATCCTGCATCACCGTGCATCATCCTGCATCATCCTGCATCATCCTGCATCATCCTGCATCATCCTGCATCATCCTGCATCATGCTGCATCTTGCTGCATCATGCTGCATCATCCTGCATCATGCTGCATCATCCTGCATCACCCTGAATCATCCTGCATTATTCTGCATCATCCTGCATCATCCTGCATCACCGTGCATCATCCTGCATCACCGTGCATCATCCTGCATCATTCTGCATCATCCTGCATCATCCTGCATCATCCTGCATCATCCTGCATCATCCTGCATCATCCTGCATCATCCTGCATCATCCTGTATCATCCTGCATCATCCTGCATCATACTGCATCAGTCTGCGTTATCCTCCATCATCCTGCTTGATACTGGCCCATTCTGATTCATGCTGTCCACTCTTGGCATATTATGAACAAAATAAATAAATAAATAGAAATAAATAAAACGAAATTGAAATACATAAAGAAATGTATAAAAAAATAACAAATAAATAAATACCACGCATCCTTCTCTTTCATCATACATCATCGTGCATCATCCTGCATCACCGTGCATCATCCTGCATCATCCTGCATCATCCTGCATCATCCTGCATCATCCTGCATCATTCTGCATCATGCTGCATCATGCTGCATCATGCTGCATCATCCTGCATCATCCTGCATCATCCTGCATCACCCTGAATCATCCTGCATCATTCTGCACCATCCTGCATCATCCTGCATCATCCTGCATCATGCCCCATCATCCTGCATCAGTCTGCGCTATCCTCCATCATCCTACTTCATACTGGCCCATTCTGATTCATGCTGTCCACTCTTGGCATATCATGAACAAAAGAAATAAAGAAATAAAAAGAAATAAAAAGAAATTGAAATATATAAAGAAATATATAAAAAAATAACAAATAAATAAATACCACGCATCCTTCTCTTTCATCCTACATCATCGTGCATCATCCTGCATCATCCTGCATCATCCTGCATCATCCTGCATCATCCTGCATCATCCTGCATCATCCTGCATCATCCTGCATCATCCTGCATCATCCTGCATCATTCTGCATCATCCTGCATCATCCTGCATCATTCTGCATCATCCTGCATCATCCTGCATCATCCTGCATCATCCTGCATCATCCTGCATCATCCTGCATCATCCTGCATCATCCTGCATCATCCTTCATCATCCTGCATCATCCTGCATCATCCTGCATCATCCTGCATCATCCTGCATCATCCTGCATCATCCTGCATCATCCTGCATCATCCTGCAACATCCTGCATCATCCTGCATCATCCTGCCTCATCCTGCATCATCCTGCATCATCCTGCATCATCCTGCAACACCCTGCATCATCCTGCATCATCCTGCATCTTCCTGCATCATCCTGCATCATCCTGCATCATCCTGCATCAGCGTGCATCATCCTGCATCACCGTGCATCATCCTGCATCATTGTGCATCATCCTGCATCATCCTGCATCATCCTGCATCATCCTGCATCATCCTGCATCATCCTGCATCATCCTGCATCATCCTGCATCATCCTGCATCATCCTGCATCATTCTGCATCATCCTGCATCATCCTGCATCATGCTGCATCATCCTGCATCATCCTGCATCATCCTGCATCATCCTGCATCATCCTGCATCAGTCTGCGTTATCCTCCATCATCCTGCTTCATACTGGCCCATTCTGATTCATGCTGTCCACTCTTGGCATATCATGAACAAAAGAAACAAATAAATAAAAAGAAATAAAACGAAATTGAAATACATAAAGAAATAAATAAAAAAATAACAAATAAATAAATACCACGCATCCTTCTCTTTCATCATACATCATCGTGCATCATCCTGCATCACCGTGCATCATCCTGCATCATCCTGCATCATCCTGCATCATCCTGCATCATCCTGCATCATCCTGCATCATCCTGCATCATCCTGCATCACCGTGCATCATCCTGCATCACCGTGCATCATCACCGTGCATCATTCTGCATCATCCTGCATCATCCTGCATCATCCTGCATCATCCTGCATCATCCTGCATCATCCTGCATCATCCTGCATCATCCTGCATCATCCTGCATCACCGTGCATCATCCTGCATCACCGTGCATCATCCTGCATCATCCTGCATCATTCTGCATCATCCTGCATCACCGTGCATCATCCTGCATCATCCTGCATCATCCTGCATCATCCTGCATCATCCTGCATCATCCTGCATCATCCTGCATCATACTGCATCAGTCTGCGTTATCCTCCATCATCCTGCTTCATACTGGCCCATTCTGATTCATGCTGTCCACTCTTGGCATATTATGAACAAAATAAATAAATAAATAGAAATAAATAAATAGAAATTGAAATACATAAAGAAATGTATAAAAAAATAACAAATAAATAAATACCACGCATCCTTCTCTTTCATCATACATCATCGTGCATCATCCTGCATCACCGTGCATCATCCTGCATCATCCTGCATCATCCTGCATCATCCTGCATCATCCTGCATCATCCTGCATCATGCTGCATCATGCTGCATCATCCTGCATCATCCTGCATCACCCTGAATCATCCTGCATTATTCTGCATCATCCTGCATCATCCTGCATCATCCTGCATCACCGTGCATCATCCTGCATCACCGTGCATCATCACCGTGCATCATTCTGCATCATCCTGCATCATCCTGCATCATCCTGCATCATCCTGCATCATCCTGCATCATCCTGCATCATCCTGCATCATCCTGCATCATCCTGCATCATCCTGCATCATCCTGCATCATCCTGCATCATCCTGCATCACCGTGCATCATCCTGCATCACCGTGCATCATCCTGCATCATCCTGCATCATTCTGCATCATCCTGCATCACCGTGCATCATCCTGCATCATCCTGCATCATCCTGCATCATCCTGCATCATCCTGCATCATCCTGCATCATCCTGCATCATACTGCATCAGTCTGCGTTATCCTCCATCATCCTGCTTCATACTGGCCCATTCTGATTCATGCTGTCCACTCTTGGCATATTATGAACAAAATAAATAAATAAATAGAAATAAATAAAACGAAATTGAAATACATAAAGAAATGTATAAAAAAAATAACAAATAAATAAATACCACGCATCCTTCTCTTTCATCATACATCATCGTGCATCATCCTGCATCACCGTGCATCATCCTGCATCATCCTGCATCATCCTGCATCATCCTGCATCATCCTGCATCATCCTGCATCATGCTGCATCTTGCTGCATCATGCTGCATCATCCTGCATCATGCTGCATCATCCTGCATCACCCTGAATCATCCTGCATTATTCTGCATCATCCTGCATCATCCTGCATCACCGTGCATCATCCTGCATCACCGTGCATCATCCTGCATCATTCTGCATCATCCTGCATCATCCTGCATCATCCTGCATCATCCTGCATCATCCTGCATCATCCTGCATCATCCTGCATCATCCTGTATCATCCTGCATCATCCTGCATCATACTGCATCAGTCTGCGTTATCCTCCATCATCCTGCTTGATACTGGCCCATTCTGATTCATGCTGTCCACTCTTGGCATATTATGAACAAAATAAATAAATAAATAGAAATAAATAAAACGAAATTGAAATACATAAAGAAATGTATAAAAAAATAACAAATAAATAAATACCACGCATCCTTCTCTTTCATCATACATCATCGTGCATCATCCTGCATCACCGTGCATCATCCTGCATCATCCTGCATCATCCTGCATCATCCTGCATCATCCTGCATCATCCTGCATCATGCTGCATCATGCTGCATCATGCTGCATCATCCTGCATCATCCTGCATCATCCTGCATCACCCTGAATCATCCTGCATTATTCTGCATCATCCTGCATCATCCTGCATCATCCTGCATCACCGTGCATCATCCTGCATCACCGTGCATCATCCTGCATCATTCTGCATCATCCTGCATCATTCTGCATCATCCTGCATCATCCTGCATCATCCTGCATCATCCTGCATCATCCTGCATCATCCTGCATCAGTCTGCGTTATCCTCCATCATCCTGCTTCATACTGGCCCATTCTGATTCATGCTGTCCACTCTTGGCATATCATGAACAAAAGAAACAAATAAATAAAAAGAAATAAAAAGAAATTGAAATATATAAAGAAATGTATAAAAAAATAACAAATAAATAAATACCACGCATCCTTCTCTCTCATCCTACATCATCGTGCATCATCCTGCATCACCGTGCATCATCCTGCATCACTGTGCATCATCCTGCATCATTCTGCATCATCCTGCATCATCCTGCATCATCCTGCATCATCCTGCATCATCCTGCATCATCCTGCATCATCCTGCATCATCCTGCATCATCCTGCATCACCGTGCCTCATTCTGCATCACCGTGCATCATCCTGCATCATTCTGCATCATCCTGCATCATCCTCCATCATCCTGCATCATCCTGCATCATCCTGCATGATCCTGCATCATCCTGCATCATCCTGCATCATCGTGCATCATCCTGCATCATCCTGCATCATCCTGCATCATCCTGCATCATCCTGCATCATCCTGCATCATCCTGCATCATCCTGCATCATCCTGCATCATCCTGCATCATCCTGCAACATCTTGCATCATCCTGCAACATCTTGCATCATCCTGCATCATTCTGCATCATCCTGCATCATCCTGCATCATCCTGCATCATTCTGCATCATCCTGCATCATTCTGCATCATCCTGCATCATCCTGCATCATCCTGCATCATGCCCCATCATCCTGCATCAGTCTGCACTATCCTCCGTCATCCTGCTTCATACTGGCCCATTCTGATTCATGCTGTCCACTCTTGGCATATCATGAACAAAAGAAATAAAGAAATAAAAAGAAATAAAAAGAAATTGAAATATATAAAGAAATATATAAAAAAATAACAAATAAATAAATACCACGCATCCTTCTCTTTCATCCTACATCATCGTGCATCATCCTGCATCATCCTGCATCATCCTGCATCATCCTGCATCACCCTGAATCATCCTGCATTATTCTGCATCATCCTGCATCATCCTGCATCACCGTGCATCATCCTGCATCACCGTGCATCATCCTGCATCATTCTGCATCATCCTGCATCATCCTGCATCATCCTGCATCATCCTGCATCATCCTGCATCATCCTGCATCATCCTGCATCATCCTGTATCATCCTGCATCATCCTGCATCATACTGCATCAGTCTGCGTTATCCTCCATCATCCTGCTTCATACTGGCCCATTCTGATTCATGCTGTCCACTCTTGGCATATTATGAACAAAATAAATAAATAAATAGAAATAAATAAAACGAAATTGAAATACATAAAGAAATGTATAAAAAAATAACAAATAAATAAATACCACGCATCCTTGTCTTTCATCCTGCATCATCCTGCATCATCCTGCATCATCCTGCATCATCCTGCATCATCCTGCATCATCCTGCAACACCCTGCATCATCCTGCATCATCCTGCATCTTCCTGCATCATCCTGCATCATCCTGCATCATCCTGCATCAGCGTGCATCATCCTGCATCACCGTGCATCATCCTGCATCATTGTGCATCATCCTGCATCATCCTGCATCATCCTGCATCATCCTGCATCATCCTGCATCATCCTGCATCATCCTGCATCATCCTGCATCATCCTGCATCATCCTGCATCATTCTGCATCATCCTGCATCATCCTGCATCATGCTGCATCATCCTGCATCATCCTGCATCATCCTGCATCATCCTGCATCATCCTGCATCAGTCTGCGTTATCCTCCATCATCCTGCTTCATACTGGCCCATTCTGATTCATGCTGTCCACTCTTGGCATATCATGAACAAAAGAAACAAATAAATAAAAAGAAATAAAACGAAATTGAAATACATAAAGAAATGTATAAAAAAATAACAAATAAATAAATACCACGCATCCTTCTCTTTCATCATACATCATCGTGCATCATCCTGCATCACCGTGCATCATCCTGCATCATCCTGCATCATCCTGCATCATCCTGCATCATCCTGCATCATCCTGCATCATCCTGCATCATCCTGCATCACCGTGCATCATCCTGCATCACCGTGCATCATCACCGTGCATCATTCTGCATCATCCTGCATCATCCTGCATCATCCTGCATCATCCTGCATCATCCTGCATCATCCTGCATCATCCTGCATCATCCTGCATCATCCTGCATCATCCTGCATCATCCTGCATCATCCTGCATCACCGTGCATCATCCTGCATCACCGTGCATCATCCTGCATCATCCTGCATCATTCTGCATCATCCTGCATCACCGTGCATCATCCTGCATCATCCTGCATCATCCTGCATCATCCTGCATCATCCTGCATCATCCTGCATCATACTGCATCAGTCTGCGTTATCCTCCATCATCCTGCTTCATACTGGCCCATTCTGATTCATGCTGTCCACTCTTGGCATATTATTAACAAAATAAATAAATAAATAGAAATAAATAAATAGAAATTGAAATACATAAAGAAATGTATAAAAAAATAACAAATAAATAAATACCACGCATCCTTCTCTTTCATCATACATCATCGTGCATCATCCTGCATCACCGTGCATCATCCTGCATCATCCTGCATCATCCTGCATCATCCTGCATCATCCTGCATCATCCTGCATCATGCTGCATCATGCTGCATCATCCTGCATCATCCTGCATCACCCTGAATCATCCTGCATTATTCTGCATCATCCTGCATCATCCTGCATCATCCTGCATCACCGTGCATCATCCTGCATCACCGTGCATCATCACCGTGCATCATTCTGCATCATCCTGCATCATCCTGCATCATCCTGCATCATCCTGCATCATCCTGCATCATCCTGCATCATCCTGCATCATCCTGCATCATCCTGCATCATCCTGCATCATCCTGCATCATCCTGCATCATCCTGCATCATCCTGCATCATCCTGCATCACCGTGCATCATCCTGCATCACCGTGCATCATCCTGCATCATCCTGCATCATTCTGCATCATCCTGCATCACCGTGCATCATCCTGCATCATCCTGCATCATCCTGCATCATCCTGCATCATCCTGCATCATCCTGCATCATCCTGCATCATCCTGCATCATACTGCATCAGTCTGCGTTATCCTCCATCATCCTGCTTCATACTGGCCCATTCTGATTCATGCTGTCCACTCTTGGCATATTATGAACAAAATAAATAAATAAATAGAAATAAATAAAACGAAATTGAAATACATAAAGAAATGTATAAAAAAAATAACAAATAAATAAATACCACGCATCCTTCTCTTTCATCATACATCATCGTGCATCATCCTGCATCACCGTGCATCATCCTGCATCATCCTGCATCATCCTGCATCATCCTGCATCATCCTGCATCATCCTGCATCATGCTGCATCTTGCTGCATCATGCTGCATCATCCTGCATCATGCTGCATCATCCTGCATCACCCTGAATCATCCTGCATTATTCTGCATCATCCTGCATCATCCTGCATCACCGTGCATCATCCTGCATCACCGTGCATCATCCTGCATCATTCTGCATCATCCTGCATCATCCTGCATCATCCTGCATCATCCTGCATCATCCTGCATCATCCTGCATCATCCTGCATCATCCTGTATCATCCTGCATCATCCTGCATCATACTGCATCAGTCTGCGTTATCCTCCATCATCCTGCTTCATACTGGCCCATTCTGATTCATGCTGTCCACTCTTGGCATATTATGAACAAAATAAATAAATAAATAGAAATAAATAAAACGAAATTGAAATACATAAAGAAATGTATAAAAAAATAACAAATAAATAAATACCACGCATCCTTCTCTTTCATCATACATCATCGTGCATCATCCTGCATCACCGTGCATCATCCTGCATCATCCTGCATCATCCTGCATCATCCTGCATCATCCTGCATCATCCTGCATCATGCTGCATCATGCTGCATCATGCTGCATCATCCTGCATCATCCTGCATCATCCTGCATCACCCTGAATCATCCTGCATTATTCTGCATCATCCTGCATCATCCTGCATCATCCTGCATCACCGTGCATCATCCTGCATCACCGTGCATCATCCTGCATCATTCTGCATCATCCTGCATCATTCTGCATCATCCTGCATCATCCTGCATCATCCTGCATCATCCTGCATCATCCTGCATCATCCTGCATCAGTCTGCGTTATCCTCCATCATCCTGCTTCATACTGGCCCATTCTGATTCATGCTGTCCACTCTTGGCATATCATGAACAAAAGAAACAAATAAATAAAAAGAAATAAAAAGAAATTGAAATATATAAAGAAATGTATAAAAAAATAACAAATAAATAAATACCACGCATCCTTCTCTCTCATCCTACATCATCGTGCATCATCCTGCATCACCGTGCATCATCCTGCATCACTGTGCATCATCCTGCATCATTCTGCATCATCCTGCATCATCCTGCATCATCCTGCATCATCCTGCATCATCCTGCATCATCCTGCATCATCCTGCATCATCCTGCATCATCCTGCATCATCCTGCATCACCGTGCATCATTCTGCATCACCGTGCATCATCCTGCATCATTCTGCATCATCCTGCATCATCCTCCATCATCCTGCATCATCCTGCATCATCCTGCATCATCCTGCATCATCCTGCATCATCCTGCATCATCGTGCATCATCCTGCATCATCCTGCATCATCCTGCATCATCCTGCATCATCCTGCATCATCCTGCATCATCCTGCATCATCCTGCATCATCCTGCAACATCTTGCATCATCCTGCAACATCTTGCATCATCCTGCATCATTCTGCATCATCCTGCATCATCCTGCATCATCCTGCATCATTCTGCATCATCCTGCATCATTCTGCATCATCCTGCATCATCCTGCATCATCCTGCATCATGCCCCATCATCCTGCATCAGTCTGCACTATCCTCCATCATCCTGCTTCATACTGGCCCATTCTGATTCATGCTGTCCACTCTTGGCATATCATGAACAAAAGAAATAAAGAAATAAAAAGAAATAAAAAGAAATTGAAATATATAAAGAAATATATAAAAAAATAACAAATAAATAAATACCACGCATCCTTCTCTTTCATCCTACATCATCGTGCATCATCCTGCATCATCCTGCATCATCCTGCATCATCCTGCATCACCCTGAATCATCCTGCATTATTCTGCATCATCCTGCATCATCCTGCATCACCGTGCATCATCCTGCATCACCGTGCATCATCCTGCATCATTCTGCATCATCCTGCATCATCCTGCATCATCCTGCATCATCCTGCATCATCCTGCATCATCCTGCATCATCCTGCATCATCCTGTATCATCCTGCATCATCCTGCATCATACTGCATCAGTCTGCGTTATCCTCCATCATCCTGCTTCATACTGGCCCATTCTGATTCATGCTGTCCACTCTTGGCATATTATGAACAAAATAAATAAATAAATAGAAATAAATAAAACGAAATTGAAATACATAAAGAAATGTATAAAAAAATAACAAATAAATAAATACCACGCATCCTTGTCTTTCATCATACATCATCGTGCATCATCCTGCATCACCGTGCATCATCCTGCATCATCCTGCATCATCCTGCATCATCCTGCATCATCCTGCATCATCCTGCATCATGCTGCATCATGCTGCATCATGCTGCATCATCCTGCATCATCCTGCATCATCCTGCATCACCCTGAATCATCCTGCATTATTCTGCATCATCCTGCATCATCCTGCATCATCCTGCATCACCGTGCATCATCCTGCATCACCGTGCATCATCCTGCATCATTCTGCATCATCCTGCATCATTCTGCATCATCCTGCATCATCCTGCATCATCCTGCATCATCCTGCATCATCCTGCATCAGTCTGCGTTATCCTCCATCATCCTGCTTCATACTGGCCCATTCTGATTCATGCTGTCCACTCTTGGCATATCATGAACAAAAGAAACAAATAAATAGAAATAAATAAAAAGAAATTGAAATACATAAAGAAATGTATAAAAAAATAACAAATAAATAAATACCACGCATCCTTCTCTTTCATCATACATCATCGTGCATCATCCTGCATCACCGTGCATCATCCTGCATCATCCTGCATCATCCTGCATCATCCTGCATCATCCTGCATCATCCTGCATCATGCTGCATCATGCTGTATCATCCTGCATCATCCTGCATCATCCTGCATCACCCTGAATCATCCTGCATTATTCTGCATCATCCTGCATCATCCTGCATCATCCTGCATCACCGTGCATCATCCTGCATCACCGTGCATCATCCTGCATCATTCTGCATCATCCTGCATCATCCTGCATCATCCTGCATCACCGTGCATCATCCTGCATCATTCTGCATCATCCTGCATCATCCTGTATCAACCTGCATCATCCTGCATCATCCTGCATCATCCTGCATCATCCTGCATCATCGTGCATCATCCTGCATCATCCTGCATCATCCTGCATCATCCTGCATCATCCTGCATCATTCTGCATCATCCTGCATCATCCTGCAACATCTTGCATCATCCTGCAACATCTTGCATCATCCTGCATCATTCTGCATCATCCTGCATCATCCTGCATCATCCTGCATCATTCTGTATCATCCTGCATCATTCTGCATCATTCTGCATCATCCTGCATCATCCTGCATCATCCTGCATCATCCTGCATCATCCTGCATCATACTCCATCAGTCTGCGTTATCCTCCATCATCCTGCTTCATACTGGCCCATTCTGATTCATGCTGTCCACTCTTGGCATATTATGAACAAAATAAATAAATAAATAGAAATAAATAAAACGAAATTGAAATACATAAAGAAATGTATAAAAAAATAACAAATAAATAAATACCACGCATCCTTCTCTTTCATCCTACATCATCGTGCATCATCCTGCATCACCGTGCATCATCCTGCATCATCCTGCATCATCCTGCATCATCCTGCATCATCCTGCATCATCCTGCCTCATCCTGCATCATCCTGCATCATCCTGCATCATCCTGCATCATCCTGCATCATCCTGCATCATCCTGCATCAGTCTGCGTTATCCTCCATCATCCTGCTTCATACTGGCCCATTCTGATTCATGCTGTCCACTCTTGGCATATCATGAACAAAAGAAACAAATAAATAAAAAGAAATAAAAACAAATTGAAATATATAAAGAAATGTATAAAAAAAATAACAAATAAATAAATACCACGCATCCTTCTCTCTCATCCTACATCATCGTGCATCATCCTGCATCACCGTGCATCATCCTGCATCACCGTGCATCATCCTGCATCATCCTGCATCATCCTGCATCATCCTGCATCATCCTGCATCATGCTGCATCATGCTGTATCATCCTGCATCATCCTGCATCATCCTGCATCATGCTGCATCATGCTGTATCATCCTGCATCATCCTGCATCATCCTGCATCATCCTGCATCATCCTGCATCATCCTGCATCATCCTGCATCATCCTGCATCATCCTGCATCATCCTGCATCACCGTGCATCATCCTGCATCACCGTGCATCATCCTGCATCATCCTGCATCATTCTGCATGATCCTGCATCATCCTGCATCATCCTGCATCATCCTGCATCATCCTGCATCATCCTGCATCATCCTGCATCATCCTGCATCATCCTGCATCATCCTGCATCATCCTGCATCATCCTGCATCAGTCTGCGTTATCCTCCATCATCCTGCTTCATACTGGCCCATTCTGATTCATGCTGTCCACTCTTGGCATATTATGAACAAAATAAATAAATAAATAGAAATAAATAAAACGAAATTGAAATACATAAAGAAATGTATAAAAAAATAACAAATAAATAAATACCACGCATCCTTCTCTTTCATCATACATCATCGTGCATCATCCTGCATCACCGTGCATCATCCTGCATCATCCTGCATCATCCTGCATCATCCTGCATCATCCTGCATCATCCTGCATCATGCTGCATCATGCTGTATCATCCTGCATCATCCTGCATCATCCTGCATCACCCTGAATCATCCTGCATTATTCTGCATCATCCTGCATCATCCTGCATCATCCTGCATCACCGTGCATCATCCTGCATCACCGTGCATCATCCTGCATCATTCTGCATCATCCTGCATCATCCTGCTTCATCCTGCATCATCCTGCATCATCCTGCATCATCCTGCATCAGTCTGCGTTATCCTCCATCATCCTGCTTCATACTGGCCCATTCTGATTCATGCTGTCCACTCTTGGCATATTATGAACAAAATAAATAAATAAATAGAAATAAATAAAACGAAATTGAAATACATAAAGAAATGTATAAAAAAATAACAAATAAATAAATACCACGCATCCTTCTCTTTCATCATACATCATCGTGCATCATCCTGCATCACCGTGCATCATCCTGCATCATCCTGCATCATCCTGCATCATCCTGCATCATCCTGCATCATCCTGCATCATGCTGCATCATGCTGTATCATCCTGCATCATCCTGCATCATCCTGCATCACCCTGAATCATCCTGCATTATTCTGCATCATCCTGCATCATCCTGCATCATCCTGCATCACCGTGCATCATCCTGCATCACCGTGCATCATCCTGCATCATTCTGCATCATCCTGCATCATCCTGCATCATCCTGCATCATCCTGCATCATCCTGCATCAGTCTGCGTTATCCTCCATCATCCTGCTTCATACTGGCCCATTCTGATTCATGCTGTCCACTCTTGGCATATCATGAACAAAAGAAAGAAATAAATAAAAATAAATAAAAATAAATTGAAATATATAAAGAAATGTATAAAAAATTAACAAATAAATAAATACCACGCATCCTTCTCTTTCATCCTACATCATCGTGCATCATCCTGCATCACCGTGCATCATCCTGCATCACCGTGCATCATCCTGCATCACCGTGCATCATCCTGCATCACCGTGCATCATCCTGCATCATTCTGCATCATCCTGCATCATCCTGCATCATCCTGCATCATCCTGCATCATCCTGCATCATCCTGCATCATCCTGCATCATCCTGCATCATCCTGCATCATCCTGCATCATACTGCATCAGTCTGCGTTATCCTCCATCATCCTGCTTCATACTGGCCCATTCTGATTCATGCTGTCCACTCTTGGCATATCATGAACAAAAGAAATAAAGAAATAAAAAGAAATAAAAAGAAATTGAAATATATAAAGAAATATATAAAAAAATAACAAATAAATAAATACCACGCATCCTTCTCTTTCATCCTACATCATCGTGCATCATCCTGCATCATCCTGCATCATCCTGCATCATCCTGCATCACCCTGAATCATCCTGCATTATTCTGCATCATCCTGCATCATCCTGCATCACCGTGCATCATCCTGCATCACCGTGCATCATCCTGCATCATTCTGCATCATCCTGCATCATCCTGCATCATCCTGCATCATCCTGCATCATCCTGCATCATCCTGCATCATCCTGCATCATCCTGTATCATCCTGCATCATCCTGCATCATACTGCATCAGTCTGCGTTATCCTCCATCATCCTGCTTCATACTGGCCCATTCTGATTCATGCTGTCCACTCTTGGCATATTATGAACAAAATAAATAAATAAATAGAAATAAATAAAACGAAATTGAAATACATAAAGAAATGTATAAAAAAATAACAAATAAATAAATACCACGCATCCTTGTCTTTCATCATACATCATCGTGCATCATCCTGCATCACCGTGCATCATCCTGCATCATCCTGCATCATCCTGCATCATCCTGCATCATCCTGCATCATCCTGCATCATGCTGCATCATGCTGCATCATGCTGCATCATCCTGCATCATCCTGCATCATCCTGCATCACCCTGAATCATCCTGCATTATTCTGCATCATCCTGCATCATCCTGCATCATCCTGCATCACCGTGCATCATCCTGCATCACCGTGCATCATCCTGCATCATTCTGCATCATCCTGCATCATTCTGCATCATCCTGCATCATCCTGCATCATCCTGCATCATCCTGCATCATCCTGCATCAGTCTGCGTTATCCTCCATCATCCTGCTTCATACTGGCCCATTCTGATTCATGCTGTCCACTCTTGGCATATCATGAACAAAAGAAACAAATAAATAGAAATAAATAAAAAGAAATTGAAATACATAAAGAAATGTATAAAAAAATAACAAATAAATAAATACCACGCATCCTTCTCTTTCATCATACATCATCGTGCATCATCCTGCATCACCGTGCATCATCCTGCATCATCCTGCATCATCCTGCATCATCCTGCATCATCCTGCATCATCCTGCATCATGCTGCATCATGCTGTATCATCCTGCATCATCCTGCATCATCCTGCATCACCCTGAATCATCCTGCATTATTCTGCATCATCCTGCATCATCCTGCATCATCCTGCATCACCGTGCATCATCCTGCATCACCGTGCATCATCCTGCATCATTCTGCATCATCCTGCATCATCCTGCATCATCCTGCATCACCGTGCATCATCCTGCATCATTCTGCATCATCCTGCATCATCCTGTATCATCCTGCATCATCCTGCATCATCCTGCATCATCCTGCATCATCCTGCATCATCGTGCATCATCCTGCATCATCCTGCATCATCCTGCATCATCCTGCATCATCCTGCATCATTCTGCATCATCCTGCATCATCCTGCAACATCTTGCATCATCCTGCAACATCTTGCATCATCCTGCATCATTCTGCATCATCCTGCATCATCCTGCATCATCCTGCATCATTCTGTATCATCCTGCATCATTCTGCATCATTCTGCATCATCCTGCATCATCCTGCATCATCCTGCATCATCCTGCATCATCCTGCATCATACTCCATCAGTCTGCGTTATCCTCCATCATCCTGCTTCATACTGGCCCATTCTGATTCATGCTGTCCACTCTTGGCATATTATGAACAAAATAAATAAATAAATAGAAATAAATAAAACGAAATTGAAATACATAAAGAAATGTATAAAAAAATAACAAATAAATAAATACCACGCATCCTTCTCTTTCATCCTACATCATCGTGCATCATCCTGCATCACCGTGCATCATCCTGCATCATCCTGCATCATCCTGCATCATCCTGCATCATCCTGCATCATCCTGCCTCATCCTGCATCATCCTGCATCATCCTGCATCATCCTGCATCATCCTGCATCATCCTGCATCATCCTGCATCAGTCTGCGTTATCCTCCATCATCCTGCTTCATACTGGCCCATTCTGATTCATGCTGTCCACTCTTGGCATATCATGAACAAAAGAAACAAATAAATAAAAAGAAATAAAAACAAATTGAAATATATAAAGAAATGTATAAAAAAAATAACAAATAAATAAATACCACGCATCCTTCTCTCTCATCCTACATCATCGTGCATCATCCTGCATCACCGTGCATCATCCTGCATCACCGTGCATCATCCTGCATCATCCTGCATCATCCTGCATCATCCTGCATCATCCTGCATCATCCTGCATCATGCTGCATCATGCTGTATCATCCTGCATCATCCTGCATCATCCTGCATCATGCTGCATCATGCTGTATCATCCTGCATCATCCTGCATCATCCTGCATCATCCTGCATCATCCTGCATCATCCTGCATCATCCTGCATCATCCTGCATCATCCTGCATCATCCTGCATCACCGTGCATCATCCTGCATCACCGTGCATCATCCTGCATCATCCTGCATCATTCTGCATGATCCTGCATCATCCTGCATCATCCTGCATCATCCTGCATCATCCTGCATCATCCTGCATCATCCTGCATCATCCTGCATCATCCTGCATCATCCTGCATCATCCTGCATCAGTCTGCGTTATCCTCCATCATCCTGCTTCATACTGGCCCATTCTGATTCATGCTGTCCACTCTTGGCATATTATGAACAAAATAAATAAATAAATAGAAATAAATAAAACGAAATTGAAATACATAAAGAAATGTATAAAAAAATAACAAATAAATAAATACCACGCATCCTTCTCTTTCATCATACATCATCGTGCATCATCCTGCATCACCGTGCATCATCCTGCATCATCCTGCATCATCCTGCATCATCCTGCATCATCCTGCATCATCCTGCATCATGCTGCATCATGCTGTATCATCCTGCATCATCCTGCATCATCCTGCATCACCCTGAATCATCCTGCATTATTCTGCATCATCCTGCATCATCCTGCATCATCCTGCATCACCGTGCATCATCCTGCATCACCGTGCATCATCCTGCATCATTCTGCATCATCCTGCATCATCCTGCTTCATCCTGCATCATCCTGCATCATCCTGCATCATCCTGCATCAGTCTGCGTTATCCTCCATCATCCTGCTTCATACTGGCCCATTCTGATTCATGCTGTCCACTCTTGGCATATTATGAACAAAATAAATAAATAAATAGAAATAAATAAAACGAAATTGAAATACATAAAGAAATGTATAAAAAAATAACAAATAAATAAATACCACGCATCCTTCTCTTTCATCATACATCATCGTGCATCATCCTGCATCACCGTGCATCATCCTGCATCATCCTGCATCATCCTGCATCATCCTGCATCATCCTGCATCATCCTGCATCATGCTGCATCATGCTGTATCATCCTGCATCATCCTGCATCATCCTGCATCACCCTGAATCATCCTGCATTATTCTGCATCATCCTGCATCATCCTGCATCATCCTGCATCACCGTGCATCATCCTGCATCACCGTGCATCATCCTGCATCATTCTGCATCATCCTGCATCATCCTGCATCATCCTGCATCATCCTGCATCATCCTGCATCAGTCTGCGTTATCCTCCATCATCCTGCTTCATACTGGCCCATTCTGATTCATGCTGTCCACTCTTGGCATATCATGAACAAAAGAAAGAAATAAATAAAAATAAATAAAAATAAATTGAAATATATAAAGAAATGTATAAAAAATTAACAAATAAATAAATACCACGCATCCTTCTCTTTCATCCTACATCATCGTGCATCATCCTGCATCACCGTGCATCATCCTGCATCACCGTGCATCATCCTGCATCACCGTGCATCATCCTGCATCACCGTGCATCATCCTGCATCATTCTGCATCATCCTGCATCATCCTGCATCATCCTGCATCATCCTGCATCATCCTGCATCATCCTGCATCATCCTGCATCATCCTGCATCATCCTGCATCATACTGCATCAGTCTGCGTTATCCTCCATCATCCTGCTTCATACTGGCCCATTCTGATTCATGCTGTCCACTCTTGGCATATTATGAACAAAATAAATAAATAAATAGAAATAAATAAAACGAAATTGAAATACATAAAGAAATGTATAAAAAAATAACAAATAAATAAATACCACGCATCCTTCTCTTTCATCATACATCATCGTGCATCATCCTGCATCACCGTGCATCATCCTGCATCATCCTGCATCATCCTGCATCATCCTGCATCATCCTGCATCATGCTGCATCTTGCTGCATCATGCTGCATCATCCTGCATCATGCTGCATCATCCTGCATCACCCTGAATCATCCTGCATTATTCTGCATCATCCTGCATCATCCTGCATCACCGTGCATCATCCTGCATCACCGTGCATCATCCTGCATCATTCTGCATCATCCTGCATCATCCTGCATCATCCTGCATCATCCTGCATCATCCTGCATCATCCTGCATCATCCTGTATCATCCTGCATCATCCTGCATCATACTGCATCAGTCTACGTTATCCTCCATCATCCTGCTTCATACTGGCCCATTCTGATTCATGCTGTCCACTCTTGGCATATTATGAACAAAATAAATAAATAAATAGAAATAAATAAAACGAAATTGAAATACATAAAGAAATGTATAAAAAAATAACAAATAAATAAATACCACGCATCCTTCTCTTTCATCATACATCATCGTGCATCATCCTGCATCACCGTGCATCATCCTGCATCATCCTGCATCATCCTGCATCATCCTGCATCATCCTGCATCATGCTGCATCATGCTGCATCATGCTGCATCATCCTGCATCATCCTGCATCATCCTGCATCACCCTGAATCATCCTGCATTATTCTGCATCATCCTGCATCATCCTGCATCATCCTGCATCACCGTGCATCATCCTGCATCACCGTGCATCATCCTGCATCATTCTGCATCATCCTGCATCATCCTGCATCATCCTGCATCATCCTGCATCATCCTGCATCATCCTGCATCATCCTGCATCATCCTGCATCAGTCTGCGTTATCCTCCATCATCCTGCTTAATACTGGCCCATTCTGATTCATGCTGTCCACTCTTGGCATATCATGAACAAAAGAAACAAAATAAATAAAAAGAAATAAAAACAAATTGAAATATATAAAGAAATGTATAAAAAAAATAACAAATAAATAAATACCACGCATCCTTCTCTCTCATCCTACATCATCGTGCATCATCCTGCATCACCGTGCCTCATCCTGAATCACCGTGCATCATCCTGCATCATCCTGCATCATCCTGCATCATCCTGCATCATCCTGCATCATCCTGCATCATCCTGCATCATCCTGCATCATCCTGCATCATCCTGCATCATCCTGCATCATCCTGCATCATCCTGCATCATCCTGCATCATCCTGCATCATCCTGCATCATCCTCCATCATCCTGCATCATCCTGCATCACCGTGCATCATCCTGCATCACCGTGCATCATCCTGCATCATTCTGCATCATCCTGCATCATCCTGCATCATCCTGCATCATCCTGCATCATCCTGCATCATACTGCATCAGTCTGCGTTATCCTCCATCATCCTGCTTCATACTGGCCCATTCTGATTCATGCTGTCCACTCTTGGCATATTATGAACAAAATAAATAAATAAATAGAAATAAATAAAACGAAATTGAAATACATAAAGAAATGTATAAAAAAATAACAAATAAATAAATACCACGCATCCTTCTCTTTCATCATACATCATCGTGCATCATCCTGCATCACCGTGCATCATCCTGAATCATCCTGCATCATCCTGCATCATCCTGCATCATCCTGCATCATCCTGCATCATCCTGCATCATCCTGCATCATCCTGCATCATCCTGCATCATCCTGCATCATCCTGCATCATCCTGCATCATCCTGCATCATCCTGCATCATCCTGCATCAGTCTGCGTTATCCTCCATCATCCTGCTTCATACTGGCCCATTCTGATTCATGCTGTCCACTCTTGGCATATCATGAACAAAAGAAACAAATAAATAAAAAGAAATAAAAACAAATTGAAATATATAAAGAAATGTATAAAAAAAATAACAAATAAATAAATACCACGCATCCTTCTCTCTCATCCTACATCATCGTGCATCATCCTGCATCACCGTGCATCATCCTGCATCACCGTGCATCATCCTGCATCATCCTGCATCATCCTGCATCATCCTGCATCATCCTGCATCATCCTGCAGCATCCTGCATCATCCTGCATCATCCTGCATCATCCTGCATCATCCTGCATCATCCTGCATCATCCTGCATCATCCTGCATCATCCTGCATCATCCTGCATCATCCTGCATCATCCTGCATCATCCTGCATCATCCTGCATCATCCTGCATCACCGTGCATCATCCTGCATCACCGTGCATCATCCTGCATCATCCTGCATCATCCTGCATCATCCTGCATCATCCTGCATCATCTTGCATCATCCTGCATCATCCTGCATCATCCTGCATCATCCTGCATCATCCTGCATCATCCTGCATCATCCTGCATCATCCTGCATCATCCTGCATCATCCTGCATCATCCTGCATCATCCTGCATCATCCTGCATCATCCTGCATCAGTCTGCGTTATCCTCCATCATCCTGCTTCATACTGGCCCATTCTGATTCATGCTGTCCACTCTTGGCATATTATGAACAAAATAAATAAATAAATATAAATAAATAAAACGAAATTGAAATACATAAAGAAATGTATAAAAAAATAACAAATAAATAAATACCACGCATCCTTCTCTTTCATCATACATCATCGTGCATCATCCTGCATCACCGTGCATCATCCTGCATCATCCTGCATCATCCTGCATCATCCTGCATCATCCTGCATCATCCTGCATCATGCTGCATCATGCTGTATCATCCTGCATCATCCTGCATCATCCTGCATCACCCTGAATCATCCTGCATTATTCTGCATCATCCTGCATCATCCTGCATCATCCTGCATCATCCTGCATCATCCTGCATCACCGTGCATCATCCTGCATCATTCTGCATCATCCTGCATCATCCTGCATCATCCTGCATCATCCTGCATCATCCTGCATCATCCTGCATCAGTCTGCGTTATCCTCCATCATCCTGCTTCATACTGGCCCATTCTGATTCATGCTGTCCACTCTTGGCATATTATGAACAAAATAAATAAATAAATAGAAATAAATAAAACGAAATTGAAATACATAAAGAAATGTATAAAAAAATAACAAATAAATAAATACCACGCATCCTTCTCTTTCATCATACATCATCGTGCATCATCCTGCATCACCGTGCATCATCCTGCATCATCCTGCATCATCCTGCATCATCCTGCATCATCCTGCATCATCCTGCATCATCCTGCATCATCCTGCATCATCCTGCATCATGCTGCATCATGCTGTATCATCCTGCATCATCCTGCATCATCCTGCATCACCCTGAATCATCCTGCATTATTCTGCATCATCCTGCATCATCCTGCATCATCCTGCATCACCGTGCATCATCCTGCATCACCGTGCATCATCCTGCATCATTCTGCATCATCCTGCATCATCCTGCATCATCCTGCATCATCCTGCATCATCCTGCATCATCCTGCATCAGTCTGCGTTATCCTCCATCATCCTGCTTCATACTGGCCCATTCTGATTCATGCTGTCCACTCTTGGCATATCATGAACAAAAGAAATAAATAAATAAAAATAAATAAAAATAAATTGAAATATATAAAGAAATGTATAAAAAAATAACAAATAAATAAATACCACGCATCCTTCTCTTTCATCCTACATCATCGTGCATCATCCTGCATCACCGTGCATCATCCTGCATCACCGTGCATCATCCTGCATCATCGTGCATCATCCTGCATCATCCTGCATCATCCTGCATCATTCTGCATCATCCTGCATCATCCTGCATCATCCTGCATCATCCTGCATCATCCTGCATCATCCTGCATCATCCTGCATCATCCTGCATCATCCTGCATCATCCTGCATCATCCTGCATCACCGTGCATCATCCTGCATCACCGTGCATCATCCTGCATCATTCTGCATCATCCTGCATCATCCTGCATCATCCTGCATCATCCTGCATCATCCTGCATCATCCTGCATCATCCTGCATCATCCTGCATCATACTGCATCAGTCTGCGTTATCCTCCATCATCCTGCTTCATACTGGCCCATTCTGATTCATGCTGTCCACTCTTGGCATATTATGAACAAAATAAATAAATAAATAGAAATAAATAAAACGAAATTGAAATACATAAAGAAATGTATAAAAAAATAACAAATAAATAAATACCACGCATCCTTCTCTTTCATCATACATCATCGTGCATCATCCTGCATCACCGTGCATCATCCTGCATCATCCTGCATCATCCTGCATCATCCTGCATCATCCTGCATCACCGTGCATCATCCTGCATCACCGTGCATCATCCTGCATCATCCTGCATCATCCTGCATCAGTCTGCGTTATCCTCCATCATCCTGCTTCATACTGGCCCATTCTGATTCATGCTGTCCACTCTTGGCATATTATGAACAAAATAAATAAATAAATAGAAATAAATAAAACGAAATTGAAATACATAAAGAAATGTATAAAAAAATAACAAATAAATAAATACCACGCATCCTTCTCTTTCATCATACATCATCGTGCATCATCCTGCATCACCGTGCATCATCCTGCATCATCCTGCATCATCCTGCATCATCCTGCATCATCCTGCATCACCGTGCATCATCCTGCATCACCGTGCATCATCCTGCATCATCCTGCATCATCCTGCATCAGTCTGCGTTATCCTCCATCATCCTGCTTCATACTGGCCCATTCTGATTCATGCTGTCCACTCTTGGCATATCATGAACAAAAGAAACAAATAAATAAAAAGAAATAAAAAGAAATTGAAATATATAAAGAAATGTATACAAAAATAACAAATAAATAAATACCACGCATCCTTCTCTCTCATCCTACATCATCGTGCATCATCCTGCATCATCCTGCATCATCCTGCATCATCCTGCATCATCCTGCATCATCCTGCATCATCCTTCATCATCCTGCATCATCCTGCATCATCCTGCATCATCCTGCATCATCCTGCATCATCCTGCATCATCCTGCATCATCCTGCATCATCCTGCATCATCCTGCATTATCCTGCATCATCCTGCATCAGTCTGCGTTATCCTCCATCATCCTGCTTCATACTGTCCCATTCTGATTCATGCTGTCCACTCTTGGCATATCATGAACAAAAGAAACAAATAAATAAAAAGAAATAAAAACAAATTGAAATATATAAAGAAATGTATAAAAAAATAACAAATAAATAAATACCACGCATCCTTCTCTCTCATCCTACATCATCGTGCATCATCCTGCATCACCGTGCATCATCCTGCATCACCGTGCATCATCCTGCATCATTCTGCATCATCCTGCATCATCCTGCATCATCCTGCATCATCCTGCATCATCCTGCATCATCCTGCATCATCCTGCATCATCCTGCATCATCCTGCATCATCCTGCATCATCCTGCATCATCCTGCATCATCCTGCATCACCGTGCATCATCCTGCATCACCGTGCATCATCCTGCATCATTCTGCATCATCCTGCATCATCCTGCATCATCCTGCATCATCCTGCATCATCCTGCATCATCCTGCATCATCCTGCATCATCCTGCATCATCCTGCATCATCGTGCATCATCCTGCATCATCCTGCATCATCCTGCATCATCCTGCATCATTCTGCATCATCCTGCATCATCCTGCAACATCTTGCATCATCCTGCAACATCTTGCATCATCCTGCATCATTCTGCATCATCCTGCATCATCCTGCATCATCCTGCATCATTCTGTATCATCCTGCATCATTCTGCATCATCCTGCATCATCCTGCATCATCCTGCATCATCCTGCATCATCCTGCATCATACTCCATCAGTCTGCGTTATCCTCCATCATCCTGCTTCATACTGGCCCATTCTGATTCATGCTGTCCACTCTTGGCATATTATGAACAAAATAAATAAATAAATAGAAATAAATAAAACGAAATTGAAATACATAAAGAAATGTATAAAAAAATAACAAATAAATAAATACCACGCATCCTTCTCTTTCATCATACATCATCGTGCATCATCCTGCATCACCGTGCATCATCCTGCATCATCCTGCATCATCCTGCATCATCCTGCATCATCCTGCATCATCCTGCATCATCCTGCATCATCCTGCATCATCCTGCATCATCCTGCATCATCCTGCATCATCCTGCATCATCCTGCATCATCCTGCATCATCCTGCATCATCCTGCATCATTCTGCATCAGTCTGCGTTATCCTCCATCATCCTGCTTCATACTGGCCCATTCTGATTCATGCTGTCCACTCTTGGCATATCATGAACAAAAGAAACAAATAAATAAAAAGAAATAAAAACAAATTGAAATATATAAAGAAATGTATAAAAAAAATAACAAATAAATAAATACCACGCATCCTTCTCTCTCATCCTACATCATCGTGCATCATCCTGCATCACCGTGCATCATCCTGCATCACCGTGCATCATCCTGCATCATCCTGCATCATCCTGCATCATCCTGCATCATCCTGCATCATCCTGCATCATCCTGCATCATCCTGCATCATCCTGCATCATCCTGCATCATCCTGCATCATCCTGCATCATCCTGCATCATCCTGCATCATCCTGCATCATCCTGCATCATCCTGCATCATCCTGCATCATCCTGCATCATCCTGCATCATCCTGCATCATCCTGCATCATCCTGCATCATCCTGCATCATCCTGCATCATCCTGCATCATCCTGCATCATCCTGCATCATCCTGCATCATCCTGCATCATCCTGCATCATCCTGCATCACCGTGCATCATCCTGCATCACCGTGCATCATCCTGCATCATCCTGCATCATTCTGCATCATCCTGCATCATCCTGCATCATCCTGCATCATCCTGCATCATCCTGCATCATCCTGCATCATCCTGCATCATCCTGCATCATCCTGCATCATCCTGCATCATCCTGCATCATCCTGCATCAGTCTGCGTTATCCTCCATCATCCTGCTTCATACTGGCCCATTCTGATTCATGCTGTCCACTCTTGGCATATTATGAACAAAATAAATAAATAAATAGAAATAAATAAAACGAAATTGAAATACATAAAGAAATGTATAAAAAAATAACAAATAAATAAATACCACGCATCCTTCTCTTTCATCATACATCATCGTGCATCATCCTGCATCACCGTGCATCATCCTGCATCATCCTGCATCATCCTGCATCATCCTGCATCATCCTGCATCATCCTGCATCATGCTGCATCATGCTGTATCATCCTGCATCATCCTGCATCATCCTGCATCACCCTGAATCATCCTGCATTATTCTGCATCATCCTGCATCATCCTGCATCATCCTGCATCACCGTGCATCATCCTGCATCACCGTGCATCATCCTGCATCATTCTGCATCATCCTGCATCATCCTGCATCATCCTGCATCACCGTGCATCATCCTGCATCATTCTGCATCATCCTGCATCATCCTGCATCATCCTGCATCATCCTGCATCATCCTGCATCATCCTGCATCATCCTGCATCATCGTGCATCATCCTGCATCATCCTGCATCATCCTGCATCATCCTGCATCATCCTGCATCATTCTGCATCATCCTGCATCATCCTGCAACATCTTGCATCATCCTGCAACATCTTGCATCATCCTGCATCATTCTGCATCATCCTGCATCATCCTGCATCATCCTGCATCATTCTGTATCATCCTGCATCATTCTGCATCATCCTGCATCATCCTGCATCATCCTGCATCATCCTGCATCATCCTGCATCATACTCCATCAGTCTGCGTTATCCTCCATCATCCTGCTTCATACTGGCCCATTCTGATTCATGCTGTCCACTCTTGGCATATTATGAACAAAATAAATAAATAAATAGAAATAAATAAAACGAAATTGAAATACATAAAGAAATGTATAAAAAAATAACAAATAAATAAATACCACGCATCCTTCTCTTTCATCCTACATCATCGTGCATCATCCTGCATCACCGTGCATCATCCTGCATCATCCTGCATCATCCTGCATCATCCTGCATCATCCTGCATCATCCTGCCTCATCCTGCATCATCCTGCATCATCCTGCATCATCCTGCATCATCCTGCATCATCCTGCATCAGTCTGCGTTATCCTCCATCATCCTGCTTCATACTGGCCCATTCTGATTCATGCTGTCCCACTCTTGGCATATCATGAACAAAAGAAACAAATAAATAAAAGAAATAAAAACAAATTGAAATATATAAAGAAATGTATAAAAAAAATAACAAATAAATAAATACCACGCATCCTTCTCTCTCATCCTACATCATCGTGCATCATCCTGCATCACCGTGCATCATCCTGCATCACCGTGCATCATCCTGCATCATCCTGCATCATCCTGCATCATCCTGCATCATCCTGCATCATCCTGCAGCATCCTGCATCATCCTGCATCATCCTGCATCATCCTGCATCATCCTGCATCATCCTGCATCAGTCTGCGTTATCCTCCATCATCCTGCTTCATACTGGCCCATTCTGATTCATGCTGTCCACTCTTGGCATATCATGAACAAAAGAAACAAATAAATAAAAAGAAATAAAAACAAATTGAAATATATAAAGAAATGTATAAAAAAAATAACAAATAAATAAATACCACGCATCCTTCTCTCTCATCCTACATCATCGTGCATCATCCTGCATCACCGTGCATCATCCTGCATCACCGTGCATCATCCTGCATCATCCTGCATCATCCTGCATCATCCTGCATCATCCTGCATCATCCTGCAGCATCCTGCATCATCCTGCATCATCCTGCATCATCCTGCATCATCCTGCATCATCCTGCATCAGTCTGCGTTATCCTCCATCATCCTGCTTCATACTGGCCCATTCTGATTCATGCTGTCCACTCTTGGCATATTATGAACAAAATAAATAAATAAATAGAAATAAATAAAACGAAATTGAAATACATAAAGAAATGTATAAAAAAATAACAAATAAATAAATACCACGCATCCTTCTCTTTCATCATACATCATCGTGCATCATCCTGCATCACCGTGCATCATCCTGCATCATCCTGCATCATCCTGCATCATCCTGCATCATCCTGCATCATCCTGCATCATCCTGCATCATCCTGCAGCATCCTGCATCATCCTGCATCATCCTGCATCATCCTGCATCATCCTGCATCATCCTGCATCATCCTGCATCATCCTGCATCATCCTGCATCATCCTGCATCATCCTGCATCATCCTGCATCATCCTGCATCATCCTGCATCATCCTGCATCATCCTGCATCATCCTGCATCATCCTGCATCATCCTGCATCATCCTGCATCATCCTGCATCATCCTGCATCATCCTGCATCATCCTGCATCATCCTGCATCACCGTGCATCATCCTGCATCACCGTGCATCATCCTGCATCATCCTGCATCATTCTGCATGATCCTGCATCATCCTGCATCATCCTGCATCATCCTGCATCATCCTGCATCATCCTGCATCATCCTGCATCATCCTGCATCATCCTGCATCATCCTGCATCATCCTGCATCATCCTGCATCATCCTGCATCATCCTGCATCATCCTGCATCAGTCTGCGTTATCCTCCATCATCCTGCTTCATACTGGCCCATTCTGATTCATGCTGTCCACTCTTGGCATATTATGAACAAAATAAATAAATAAATAGAAATAAATAAAACGAAATTGAAATACATAAAGAAATGTATAAAAAAATAACAAATAATAAATACCACGCATCCTTCTCTTTCATCATACATCATCGTGCATCATCCTGCATCACCGTGCATCATCCTGCATCATCCTGCATCATCCTGCATCATCCTGCATCATCCTGCATCATCCTGCATCATGCTGCATCATGCTGTATCATCCTGCATCATCCTGCATCATCCTGCATCACCCTGAATCATCCTGCATTATTCTGCATCATCCTGCATCATCCTGCATCATCCTGCATCACCGTGCATCATCCTGCATCACCGTGCATCATCTGCATCATTCTGCATCATCCTGCATCATCCTGCATCATCCTGCATCATCCTGCATCATCCTGCATCATCCTGCATCATCCTGCATCATCCTGCATCATCCTGCATCAGTCTGCGTTATCCTCCATCATCCTGCTTCATACTGGCCCATTCTGATTCATGCTGTCCACTCTTGGCATATTATGAACAAAATAAATAAATAAATAGAAATAAATAAAACGAAATTGAAATACATAAAGAAATGTATAAAAAAAATAACAAATAAATAAATACCACGCATCCTTCTCTTTCATCATACATCATCGTGCATCATCCTGCATCACCGTGCATCATCCTGCATCATCCTGCATCATCCTGCATCATCCTGCATCATCCTGCATCATCCTGCATCATGCTGCATCATGCTGTATCATCCTGCATCATCCTGCATCATCCTGCATCACCCTGAATCATCCTGCATTATTCTGCATCATCCTGCATCATCCTGCATCATCCTGCATCACCGTGCATCATCCTGCATCACCGTGCATCATCCTGCATCATTCTGCATCATCCTGCATCATCCTGCATCATCCTGCATCACCGTGCATCATCCTGCATCATTCTGCATCATCCTGCATCATCCTGCATCATCCTGCATCATCCTGCATCATCCTGCATCATCCTGCATCATCCTGCATCATCGTGCATCATCCTGCATCATCCTGCATCATCCTGCAGCATCCTGCATCATCCTGCATCATCCTGCATCATCCTGCATCATCCTGCATCATCCTGCATCAGTCTGCGTTATCCTCCATCATCCTGCTTCATACTGGCCCATTCTGATTCATGCTGTCCACTCTTGGCATATCATGAACAAAAGAAACAAATAAATAAAAAGAAATAAAAACAAATTGAAATATATAAAGAAATGTATAAAAAAAATAACAAATAAATAAATACCACGCATCCTTCTCTCTCATCCTACATCATCGTGCATCATCCTGCATCATCCTGCATCATCCTGCATCATCCTGCATCATCCTGCATCATCCTGCATCATCCTGCATCATCCTGCATCATGCTGCATCATGCTGTATCATCCTGCATCATCCTGCATCATCCTGCATCACCCTGAATCATCCTGCATTATTCTGCATCATCCTGCATCATCCTGCATCATCCTGCATCACCGTGCATCATCCTGCATCACCGTGCATCATCCTGCATCATTCTGCATCATCCTGCATCATCCTGCATCATCCTGCATCATCCTGCATCATCCTGCATCATCCTGCATCATCCTGCATCATCCTGCATCAGTCTGCGTTATCCTCCATCATCCTGCTTCATACTGGCCCATTCTGATTCATGCTGTCCACTCTTGGCATATTATGAACAAAATAAATAAATAAATAGAAATAAATAAAACGAAATTGAAATACATAAAGAAATGTATAAAAAAATAACAAATAAATAAATACCACGCATCCTTCTCTTTCATCATACATCATCGTGCATCATCCTGCATCACCGTGCATCATCCTGCATCATCCTGCATCATCCTGCATCATCCTGCATCATCCTGCATCATCCTGCATCATGCTGCATCATGCTGTATCATCCTGCATCATCCTGCATCATCCTGCATCACCCTGAATCATCCTGCATTATTCTGCATCATCCTGCATCATCCTGCATCATCCTGCATCACCGTGCATCATCCTGCATCACCGTGCATCATCCTGCATCATTCTGCATCATCCTGCATCATCCTGCATCATCCTGCATCACCGTGCATCATCCTGCATCATTCTGCATCATCCTGCATCATCCTGCATCATCCTGCATCATCCTGCATCATCCTGCATCATCCTGCATCATCCTGCATCATCGTGCATCATCCTGCATCATCCTGCATCATCCTGCATCATCCTGCATCATCCTGCATCATTCTGCATCATCCTGCATCATCCTGCAACATCTTGCATCATCCTGCAACATCTTGCATCATCCTGCATCATTCTGCATCATCCTGCATCATCCTGCATCATCCTGCATCATTCTGTATCATCCTGCATCATTCTGCATCATCCTGCATCATCCTGCATCATCCTGCATCATCCTGCATCATCCTGCATCATACTCCATCAGTCTGCGTTATCCTCCATCATCCTGCTTCATACTGGTCCATTCTGATTCATGCTGTCCACTCTTGGCATATTATGAACAAAATAAATAAATAAATAGAAATAAATAAAACGAAATTGAAATACATAAAGAAATGTATAAAAAAATAACAAATAAATAAATACCACGCATCCTTCTCTTTCATCCTACATCATCGTGCATCATCCTGCATCACCGTGCATCATCCTGCATCATCCTGCATCATCCTGCATCATCCTGCATCATCCTGCATCATCCTGCCTCATCCTGCATCATCCTGCATCATCCTGCATCATCCTGCATCATCCTGCATCATCCTGCATCAGTCTGCGTTATCCTCCATCATCCTGCTTCATACTGGCCCATTCTGATTCATGCTGTCCACTCTTGGCATATCATGAACAAAAGAAACAAATAAATAAAAAGAAATAAAAACAAATTGAAATATATAAAGAAATGTATAAAAAAAATAACAAATAAATAAATACCACGCATCCTTCTCTCTCATCCTACATCATCGTGCATCATCCTGCATCACCGTGCATCATCCTGCATCACCGTGCATCATCCTGCATCATCCTGCATCATCCTGCATCATCCTGCATCATCCTGCATCATCCTGCAGCATCCTGCAGCATCCTGCATCATCCTGCATCATCCTGCATCATCCTGCATCATCCTGCATCATCCTGCATCAGTCTGCGTTATCCTCCATCATCCTGCTTCATACTGGCCCATTCTGATTCATGCTGTCCACTCTTGGCATATTATGAACAAAATAAATAAATAAATAGAAATAAATAAAACGAAATTGAAATACATAAAGAAATGTATAAAAAAATAACAAATAAATAAATACCACGCATCCTTCTCTTTCATCATACATCATCGTGCATCATCCTGCATCACCGTGCATCATCCTGCATCATCCTGCATCATCCTGCATCATCCTGCATCATCCTGCATCATCCTGCATCATGCTGCATCATGCTGTATCATCCTGCATCATCCTGCATCATCCTGCATCACCCTGAATCATCCTGCATTATTCTGCATCATCCTGCATCATCCTGCATCATCCTGCATCACCGTGCATCATCCTGCATCACCGTGCATCATCCTGCATCATTCTGCATCATCCTGCATCATCCTGCATCATCCTGCATCACCGTGCATCATCCTGCATCATTCTGCATCATCCTGCATCATCCTGCATCATCCTGCATCATCCTGCATCATCCTGCATCATCCTGCATCATCCTGCATCATCGTGCATCATCCTGCATCATCCTGCATCATCCTGCATCATCCTGCATCATCCTGCATCATTCTGCATCATCCTGCATCATCCTGCAACATCTTGCATCATCCTGCAACATCTTGCATCATCCTGCATCATTCTGCATCATCCTGCATCATCCTGCATCATCCTGCATCATTCTGTATCATCCTGCATCATTCTGCATCATCCTGCATCATCCTGCATCATCCTGCATCATCCTGCATCATCCTGCATCATACTCCATCAGTCTGCGTTATCCTCCATCATCCTGCTTCATACTGGCCCATTCTGATTCATGCTGTCCACTCTTGGCATATTATGAACAAAATAAATAAATAAATAGAAATAAATAAAACGAAATTGAAATACATAAAGAAATGTATAAAAAAATAACAAATAAATAAATACCACGCATCCTTCTCTTTCATCCTACATCATCGTGCATCATCCTGCATCACCGTGCATCATCCTGCATCATCCTGCATCATCCTGCATCATCCTGCATCATCCTGCATCATCCTGCCTCATCCTGCATCATCCTGCATCATCCTGCATCATCCTGCATCATCCTGCATCATCCTGCATCAGTCTGCGTTATCCTCCATCATCCTGCTTCATACTGGCCCATTCTGATTCATGCTGTCCACTCTTGGCATATCATGAACAAAAGAAACAAATAAATAAAAAGAAATAAAAACAAATTGAAATATATAAAGAAATGTATAAAAAAAATAACAAATAAATAAATACCACGCATCCTTCTCTCTCATCCTACATCATCGTGCATCATCCTGCATCACCGTGCATCATCCTGCATCACCGTGCATCATCCTGCATCATCCTGCATCATCCTGCATCATCCTGCATCATCCTGCATCATCCTGCAGCATCCTGCATCATCCTGCATCATCCTGCATCATCCTGCATCATCCTGCATCATCCTGCATCATCCTGCATCATCCTGCATCATCCTGCATCATCCTGCATCATCCTGCATCATCCTGCATCATCCTGCATCATCCTGCATCATCCTGCATCATCCTGCATCATCCTGCATCATCCTGCATCATCCTGCATCATCCTGCATCATCCTGCATCATCCTGCATCATCCTGCATCATCCTGCATCATCCTGCATCACCGTGCATCATCCTGCATCACCGTGCATCATCCTGCATCATCCTGCATCATTCTGCATGATCCTGCATCATCCTGCATCATCCTGCATCATCCTGCATCATCCTGCATCATCCTGCATCATCCTGCATCATCCTGCATCATCCTGCATCATCCTGCATCATCCTGCATCATCCTGCATCATCCTGCATCATCCTGCATCATCCTGCATCATCCTGCATCAGTCTGCGTTATCCTCCATCATCCTGCTTCATACTGGCCCATTCTGATTCATGCTGTCCACTCTTGGCATATTATGAACAAAATAAATAAATAAATAGAAATAAATAAAACGAAATTGAAATACATAAAGAAATGTATAAAAAAATAACAAATAAATAAATACCACGCATCCTTCTCTTTCATCATACATCATCGTGCATCATCCTGCATCACCGTGCATCATCCTGCATCATCCTGCATCATCCTGCATCATCCTGCATCATCCTGCATCATCCTGCATCATGCTGCATCATGCTGTATCATCCTGCATCATCCTGCATCATCCTGCATCACCCTGAATCATCCTGCATTATTCTGCATCATCCTGCATCATCCTGCATCATCCTGCATCACCGTGCATCATCCTGCATCACCGTGCATCATCCTGCATCATTCTGCATCATCCTGCATCATCCTGCATCATCCTGCATCATCCTGCATCATCCTGCATCATCCTGCATCATCCTGCATCAGTCTGCGTTATCCTCCATCATCCTGCTTCATACTGGCCCATTCTGATTCATGCTGTCCACTCTTGGCATATTATGAACAAAATAAATAAATAAATAGAAATAAATAAAACGAAATTGAAATACATAAAGAAATGTATAAAAAAATAACAAATAAATAAATACCACGCATCCTTCTCTTTCATCATACATCATCGTGCATCATCCTGCATCACCGTGCATCATCCTGCATCATCCTGCATCATCCTGCATCATCCTGCATCATCCTGCATCATCCTGCATCATGCTGCATCATGCTGTATCATCCTGCATCATCCTGCATCATCCTAAATCACCCTGAATCATCCTGCATTATTCTGCATCATCCTGCATCATCCTGCATCATCCTGCATCACCGTGCATCATCCTGCATCACCGTGCATCATCCTGCATCATTCTGCATCATCCTGCATCATCCTGCATCATCCTGCATCATCCTGCATCATCCTGCATCATCCTGCATCAGTCTGCGTTATCCTCCATCATCCTGCTTCATACTGGCCCATTCTGATTCATGCTGTCCACTCTTGGCATATCATGAACAAAATAAATAAATAAATAGAAATAAATAAAACGAAATTGAAATACATAAAGAAATGTATAAAAAAATAACAAATAAATAAATACCACGCATCCTTCTCTTTCATCATACATCATCGTGCATCATCCTGCATCACCGTGCATCATCCTGCATCATCCTGCATCATCCTGCATCATCCTGCATCATCCTGCATCATGCTGCATCTTGCTGCATCATGCTGCATCATCCTGCATCATGCTGCATCATCCTGCATCACCCTGAATCATCCTGCATTATTCTGCATCATCCTGCATCATCCTGCATCACCGTGCATCATCCTGCATCACCGTGCATCATCCTGCATCATTCTGCATCATCCTGCATCATCCTGCATCATCCTGCATCATCCTGCATCATCCTGCATCATCCTGCATCATCCTGTATCATCCTGCATCATCCTGCATCATACTGCATCAGTCTACGTTATCCTCCATCATCCTGCTTCATACTGGCCCATTCTGATTCATGCTGTCCACTCTTGGCATATTATGAACAAAATAAATAAATAAATAGAAATAAATAAAACGAAATTGAAATACATAAAGAAATGTATAAAAAAATAACAAATAAATAAATACCACGCATCCTTCTCTTTCATCATACATCATCGTGCATCATCCTGCATCACCGTGCATCATCCTGCATCATCCTGCATCATCCTGCATCATCCTGCATCATCCTGCATCATGCTGCATCATGCTGCATCATGCTGCATCATCCTGCATCATCCTGCATCATCCTGCATCACCCTGAATCATCCTGCATTATTCTGCATCATCCTGCATCATCCTGCATCATCCTGCATCACCGTGCATCATCCTGCATCACCGTGCATCATCCTGCATCATTCTGCATCATCCTGCATCATCCTGCATCATCCTGCATCATCCTGCATCATCCTGCATCATCCTGCATCATCCTGCATCATCCTGCATCAGTCTGCGTTATCCTCCATCATCCTGCTTAATACTGGCCCATTCTGATTCATGCTGTCCACTCTTGGCATATCATGAACAAAAGAAACAAAATAAATAAAAAGAAATAAAAACAAATTGAAATATATAAAGAAATGTATAAAAAAAATAACAAATAAATAAATACCACGCATCCTTCTCTCTCATCCTACATCATCGTGCATCATCCTGCATCACCGTGCCTCATCCTGAATCACCGTGCATCATCCTGCATCATCCTGCATCATCCTGCATCATCCTGCATCATCCTGCATCATCCTGCATCATCCTGCATCATCCTGCATCATCCTGCATCATCCTGCATCATCCTGCATCATCCTGCATCATCCTGCATCATCCTGCATCATCCTGCATCATCCTGCATCATCCTGCATCACCCTGAATCATCCTGCATTATTCTGCATCATCCTGCATCATCCTGCATCATCCTGCATCACCGTGCATCATCCTGCATCACCGTGCATCATCCTGCATCATTCTGCATCATCCTGCATCATCCTGCATCATCCTGCATCATCCTGCATCATCCTGCATCATCCTGCATCAGTCTGCGTTATCCTCCATCATCCTGCTTCATACTGGCCCATTCTGATTCATGCTGTCCACTCTTGGCATATCATGAACAAAATAAATAAATAAATAGAAATAAATAAAACGAAATTGAAATACATAAAGAAATGTATAAAAAAATAACAAATAAATAAATACCACGCATCCTTCTCTTTCATCATACATCATCGTGCATCATCCTGCATCACCGTGCATCATCCTGCATCATCCTGCATCATCCTGCATCATCCTGCATCATCCTGCATCATGCTGCATCTTGCTGCATCATGCTGCATCATTCTGCATCATCCTGCATCATCCTGCATCATCCTGCATCATCCTGCATCATCCTGCATCATCCTGCATCATCCTGCATCATCCTGCATCAGTCTGCGTTATCCTCCATCATCCTGCTTAATACTGGCCCATTCTGATTCATGCTGTCCACTCTTGGCATATCATGAACAAAAGAAACAAAATAAATAAAAAGAAATAAAAACAAATTGAAATATATAAAGAAATGTATAAAAAAAATAACAAATAAATAAATACCACGCATCCTTCTCTCTCATCCTACATCATCGTGCATCATCCTGCATCACCGTGCCTCATCCTGAATCACCGTGCATCATCCTGCATCATCCTGCATCATCCTGCATCATCCTGCATCATCCTGCATCATCCTGCATCACCGTGCATCATCCTGCATCATCCTGCATCATCCTGCATCATCCTGCATCATCCTGCATCATCCTGCATCATCCTGCATCATCCTGCATCATCCTGCATCATCCTGCATCATCCTGCATCATCCTGCATCATCCTGCATCATCCTGCATCATCCTGCATCATCCTGCATCATCCTGCATCATCCTGCATCACCGTGCATCATCCTGCATCACCGTGCATCATCCTGCATCATCCTGCATCATCCTGCATCATCCTGCATCATCCTGCATCATCCTGCATCATCCTGCATCATCCTGCATCATCCTGCATCATCCTGCATCATCCTGCATCATCCTGCATCATCCTGCATCATCCTGCATCATCCTGCATCATCCTGCATCATCCTGCATCATCCTGCATCATCCTGCATCATCCTGCATCATCCTGCATCATCCTGCATCAGTCTGCGTTATCCTCCATCATCCTGCTTCATACTGGCCCATTCTGATTCATGCTGTCCACTCTTGGCATATTATGAACAAAATAAATAAATAAATAGAAATAAATAAAACGAAATTGAAATACATAAAGAAATGTATAAAAAAATAACAAATAAATAAATACCACGCATCCTTCTCTTTCATCATACATCATCGTGCATCATCCTGCATCACCGTGCATCATCCTGCATCATCCTGCATCATCCTGCATCATCCTGCATCATCCTGCATCATCCTGCATCATGCTGCATCATGCTGTATCATCCTGCATCATCCTGCATCATCCTGCATCACCCTGAATCATCCTGCATTATTCTGCATCATCCTGCATCATCCTGCATCATCCTGCATCATCCTGCATCATCCTGCATCACCGTGCATCATCCTGCATCATTCTGCATCATCCTGCATCATCCTGCATCATCCTGCATCATCCTGCATCATCCTGCATCATCCTGCATCAGTCTGCGTTATCCTCCATCATCCTGCTTCATACTGGCCCATTCTGATTCATGCTGTCCACTCTTGGCATATTATGAACAAAATAAATAAATAAATAGAAATAAATAAAACGAAATTGAAATACATAAAGAAATGTATAAAAAAATAACAAATAAATAAATACCACGCATCCTTCTCTTTCATCATACATCATCGTGCATCATCCTGCATCACCGTGCCTCATCCTGCATCATCCTGCATCATCCTGCATCATCCTGCATCATCCTGCATCATCCTGCATCATCCTGCATCATCCTGCATCATCCTGCATCATCCTGCATCATCCTGCATCATCCTGCATCATCCTGCATCATCCTGCATCATCCTGCATCATCCTGCATCATCCTGCATCATCCTCCATCATCCTGCATCATCCTGCATCACCGTGCATCATCCTGCATCACCGTGCATCATCCTGCATCATTCTGCATCATCCTGCATCATCCTGCATCATCCTGCATCATCCTGCATCATCCTGCATCATACTGCATCAGTCTGCGTTATCCTCCATCATCCTGCTTCATACTGGCCCATTCTGATTCATGCTGTCCACTCTTGGCATATTATGAACAAAATAAATAAATAAATAGAAATAAATAAAACGAAATTGAAATACATAAAGAAATGTATAAAAAAATAACAAATAAATAAATACCACGCATCCTTCTCTTTCATCATACATCATCGTGCATCATCCTGCATCACCGTGCATCATCCTGCATCATTCTGCATCATCCTGCATCATCCTGCATCATCCTGCATCATCCTGCATCATCCTGCATCATCCTGCATCAGTCTGCGTTATCCTCCATCATCCTGCTTCATACTGGCCCATTCTGATTCATGCTGTCCACTCTTGGCATATTATGAACAAAATAAATAAATAAATAGAAATAAATAAAACGAAATTGAAATACATAAAGAAATGTATAAAAAAATAACAAATAAATAAATACCACGCATCCTTCTCTTTCATCATACATCATCGTGCATCATCCTGCATCACCGTGCATCATCCTGCATCATCCTGCATCATCCTGCATCATCCTGCATCATCCTGCATCATCCTGCATCATGCTGCATCATGCTGTATCATCCTGCATCATCCTGCATCATCCTGCATCACCCTGAATCATCCTGCATTATTCTGCATCATCCTGCATCATCCTGCATCATCCTGCATCACCGTGCATCATCCTGCATCACCGTGCATCATCCTGCATCATTCTGCATCATCCTGCATCATCCTGCATCATCCTGCATCATCCTGCATCATCCTGCATCATCCTGCATCAGTCTGCGTTATCCTCCATCATCCTGCTTCATACTGGCCCATTCTGATTCATGCTGTCCACTCTTGGCATATCATGAACAAAATAAATAAATAAATAGAAATAAATAAAACGAAATTGAAATACATAAAGAAATGTATAAAAAAATAACAAATAAATAAATACCACGCATCCTTCTCTTTCATCATACATCATCGTGCATCATCCTGCATCACCGTGCATCATCCTGCATCATCCTGCATCATCCTGCATCATCCTGCATCATCCTGCATCATGCTGCATCTTGCTGCATCATGCTGCATCATCCTGCATCATGCTGCATCATCCTGCATCACCCTGAATCATCCTGCATTATTCTGCATCATCCTGCATCATCCTGCATCACCGTGCATCATCCTGCATCACCGTGCATCATCCTGCATCATTCTGCATCATCCTGCATCATCCTGCATCATCCTGCATCATCCTGCATCATCCTGCATCATCCTGCATCATCCTGTATCATCCTGCATCATCCTGCATCATACTGCATCAGTCTACGTTATCCTCCATCATCCTGCTTCATACTGGCCCATTCTGATTCATGCTGTCCACTCTTGGCATATTATGAACAAAATAAATAAATAAATAGAAATAAATAAAACGAAATTGAAATACATAAAGAAATGTATAAAAAAATAACAAATAAATAAATACCACGCATCCTTCTCTTTCATCATACATCATCGTGCATCATCCTGCATCACCGTGCATCATCCTGCATCATCCTGCATCATCCTGCATCATCCTGCATCATCCTGCATCATGCTGCATCATGCTGCATCATGCTGCATCATCCTGCATCATCCTGCATCATCCTGCATCACCCTGAATCATCCTGCATTATTCTGCATCATCCTGCATCATCCTGCATCATCCTGCATCACCGTGCATCATCCTGCATCACCGTGCATCATCCTGCATCATTCTGCATCATCCTGCATCATCCTGCATCATCCTGCATCATCCTGCATCATCCTGCATCATCCTGCATCATCCTGCATCATCCTGCATCAGTCTGCGTTATCCTCCATCATCCTGCTTAATACTGGCCCATTCTGATTCATGCTGTCCACTCTTGGCATATCATGAACAAAAGAAACAAAATAAATAAAAAGAAATAAAAACAAATTGAAATATATAAAGAAATGTATAAAAAAAATAACAAATAAATAAATACCACGCATCCTTCTCTCTCATCCTACATCATCGTGCATCATCCTGCATCACCGTGCCTCATCCTGAATCACCGTGCATCATCCTGCATCATCCTGCATCATCCTGCATCATCCTGCATCATCCTGCATCATCCTGCATCATCCTGCATCATCCTGCATCATCCTGCATCATCCTGCATCATCCTGCATCATCCTGCATCATCCTGCATCATCCTGCATCATCCTGCATCATCCTGCATCATCCTGCATCATCCTGCATCATCCTCCATCATCCTGCATCATCCTGCATCACCGTGCATCATCCTGCATCACCGTGCATCATCCTGCATCATTCTGCATCATCCTGCATCATCCTGCATCATCCTGCATCATCCTGCATCATCCTGCATCATACTGCATCAGTCTGCGTTATCCTCCATCATCCTGCTTCATACTGGCCCATTCTGATTCATGCTGTCCACTCTTGGCATATTATGAACAAAATAAATAAATAAATAGAAATAAATAAAACGAAATTGAAATACATAAAGAAATGTATAAAAAAATAACAAATAAATAAATACCACGCATCCTTCTCTTTCATCATACATCATCGTGCATCATCCTGCATCACCGTGCATCATCCTGAATCATCCTGCATCATCCTGTATCATCCTGCATCATCCTGCATCATCCTGCATCATCCTGCATCATCCTGCATCATCCTGCATCATCCTGCATCATCCTGCATCATCCTGCATCATCCTGCATCATCCTGCATCATCCTGCATCATCCTGCATCATCCTGCATCATCCTGCATCAGTCTGCGTTATCCTCCATCATCCTGCTTCATACTGGCCCATTCTGATTCATGCTGTCCACTCTTGGCATATCATGAACAAAAGAAACAAATAAATAAAAAGAAATAAAAACAAATTGAAATATATAAAGAAATGTATAAAAAAAATAACAAATAAATAAATACCACGCATCCTTCTCTCTCATCCTACATCATCGTGCATCATCCTGCATCACCGTGCATCATCCTGCATCACCGTGCATCATCCTGCATCATCCTGCATCATCCTGCATCATCCTGCATCATCCTGCATCATCCTGCAGCATCCTGCATCATCCTGCATCATCCTGCATCATCCTGCATCATCCTGCATCATCCTGCATCATCCTGCATCATCCTGCATCATCCTGCATCATCCTGCATCATCCTGCATCATCCTGCATCATCCTGCATCATCCTGCATCATCCTGCATCACCGTGCATCATCCTGCATCACCGTGCATCATCCTGCATCATCCTGCATCATCCTGCATCATCCTGCATCATCCTGCATCATCCTGCATCATCCTGCATCATCCTGCATCATCCTGCATCATCCTGCATCATCCTGCATCATCCTGCATCATCCTGCATCATCCTGCATCATCCTGCATCATCCTGCATCATCCTGCATCATCCTGCATCATCCTGCATCATCCTGCATCATCCTGCATCAGTCTGCGTTATCCTCCATCATCCTGCTTCATACTGGCCCATTCTGATTCATGCTGTCCACTCTTGGCATATTATGAACAAAATAAATAAATAAATAGAAATAAATAAAACGAAATTGAAATACATAACGAAATGTATAAAAAAATAACAAATAAATAAATACCACGCATCCTTCTCTTTCATCATACATCATCGTGCATCATCCTGCATCACCGTGCATCATCCTGCATCATCCTGCATCATCCTGCATCATCCTGCATCATCCTGCATCATCCTGCATCATGCTGCATCATGCTGTATCATCCTGCATCATCCTGCATCATCCTGCATCACCCTGAATCATCCTGCATTATTCTGCATCATCCTGCATCATCCTGCATCATCCTGCATCATCCTGCATCATCCTGCATCACCGTGCATCATCCTGCATCATTCTGCATCATCCTGCATCATCCTGCATCATCCTGCATCATCCTGCATCATCCTGCATCATCCTGCATCAGTCTGCGTTATCCTCCATCATCCTGCTTCATACTGGCCCATTCTGATTCATGCTGTCCACTCTTGGCATATTATGAACAAAATAAATAAATAAATAGAAATAAATAAAACGAAATTGAAATACATAAAGAAATGTATAAAAAAATAACAAATAAATAAATACCACGCATCCTTCTCTTTCATCATACATCATCGTGCATCATCCTGCATCACCGTGCATCATCCTGCATCATCCTGCATCATCCTGCATCATCCTGCATCATCCTGCATCATCCTGCATCATGCTGCATCATGCTGTATCATCCTGCATCATCCTGCATCATCCTGCATCACCCTGAATCATCCTGCATTATTCTGCATCATCCTGCATCATCCTGCATCATCCTGCATCACCGTGCATCATCCTGCATCACCGTGCATCATCCTGCATCATTCTGCATCATCCTGCATCATCCTGCATCATCCTGCATCATCCTGCATCATCCTGCATCATCCTGCATCAGTCTGCGTTATCCTCCATCATCCTGCTTCATACTGGCCCATTCTGATTCATGCTGTCCACTCTTGGCATATCATGAACAAAAGAAATAAATAAATAAAAATAAATAAAAATAAATTGAAATATATAAAGAAATGTATAAAAAAATAACAAATAAATAAATACCACGCATCCTTCTCTTTCATCCTACATCATCGTGCATCATCCTGCATCACCGTGCATCATCCTGCATCACCGTGCATCATCCTGCATCATCGTGCATCATCCTGCATCATCCTGCATCATCCTGCATCATTCTGCATCATCCTGCATCATCCTGCATCATCCTGCATCATCCTGCATCATCCTGCATCATCCTGCATCATCCTGCATCATCCTGCATCATCCTGCATCATCCTGCATCACCGTGCATCATCCTGCATCACCGTGCATCATCCTGCATCATTCTGCATCATCCTGCATCATCCTGCATCATCCTGCATCATCCTGCATCATCCTGCATCATCCTGCATCATCCTGCATCATCCTGCATCATACTGCATCAGTCTGCGTTATCCTCCATCATCCTGCTTCATACTGGCCCATTCTGATTCATGCTGTCCACTCTTGGCATATTATGAACAAAATAAATAAATAAATAGAAATAAATAAAACGAAATTGAAATACATAAAGAAATGTATAAAAAAATAACAAATAAATAAATACCACGCATCCTTCTCTTTCATCATACATCATCGTGCATCATCCTGCATCACCGTGCATCATCCTGCATCATCCTGCATCATCCTGCATCATCCTGCATCATCCTGCATCACCGTGCATCATCCTGCATCACCGTGCATCATCCTGCATCATCCTGCATCATCCTGCATCAGTCTGCGTTATCCTCCATCATCCTGCTTCATACTGGCCCATTCTGATTCATGCTGTCCACTCTTGGCATATCATGAACAAAAGAAACAAATAAATAAAAAGAAATAAAAAGAAATTGAAATATATAAAGAAATGTATACAAAAATAACAAATAAATAAATACCACGCATCCTTCTCTCTCATCCTACATCATCGTGCATCATCCTGCATCATCCTGCATCATCCTGCATCATCCTGCATCATCCTGCATCATCCTGCATCATCCTTCATCATCCTGCATCATCCTGCATCATCCTGCATCATCCTGCATCATCCTGCATCATCCTGCATCATCCTGCATCATCCTGCATCATCCTGCATCATCCTGCATTATCCTGCATCATCCTGCATCAGTCTGCGTTATCCTCCATCATCCTGCTTCATACTGTCCCATTCTGATTCATGCTGTCCACTCTTGGCATATCATGAACAAAAGAAACAAATAAATAAAAAGAAATAAAAACAAATTGAAATATATAAAGAAATGTATAAAAAAATAACAAATAAATAAATACCACGCATCCTTCTCTCTCATCCTACATCATCGTGCATCATCCTGCATCACCGTGCATCATCCTGCATCACCGTGCATCATCCTGCATCATTCTGCATCATCCTGCATCATCCTGCATCATCCTGCATCATCCTGCATCATCCTGCATCATCCTGCATCATCCTGCATCATCCTGCATCATCCTGCATCATCCTGCATCATCCTGCATCATCCTGCATCATCCTGCATCATCCTGCATCACCGTGCATCATCCTGCATCACCGTGCATCATCCTGCATCATTCTGCATCATCCTGCATCATCCTGCATCATCCTGCATCATCCTGCATCATCCTGCATCATCCTGCATCATCCTGCATCATCCTGCATCATCCTGCATCATCGTGCATCATCCTGCATCATCCTGCATCATCCTGCATCATCCTGCATCATTCTGCATCATCCTGCATCATCCTGCAACATCTTGCATCATCCTGCAACATCTTGCATCATCCTGCATCATTCTGCATCATCCTGCATCATCCTGCATCATCCTGCATCATTCTGTATCATCCTGCATCATTCTGCATCATCCTGCATCATCCTGCATCATCCTGCATCATCCTGCATCATCCTGCATCATACTCCATCAGTCTGCGTTATCCTCCATCATCCTGCTTCATACTGGCCCATTCTGATTCATGCTGTCCACTCTTGGCATATTATGAACAAAATAAATAAATAAATAGAAATAAATAAAACGAAATTGAAATACATAAAGAAATGTATAAAAAAATAACAAATAAATAAATACCACGCATCCTTCTCTTTCATCATACATCATCGTGCATCATCCTGCATCACCGTGCATCATCCTGCATCATCCTGCATCATCCTGCATCATCCTGCATCATCCTGCATCATCCTGCATCATCCTGCATCATCCTGCATCATCCTGCATCATCCTGCATCATCCTGCATCATCCTGCATCATCCTGCATCATCCTGCCTCATCCTGCATCATCCTGCATCATCCTGCATCATCCTGCTTCATACTGGCCCATTCTGATTCATGCTGTCCACTCTTGGCATATCATGAACAAAAGAAACAAATAAATAAAAAGAAATAAAAACAAATTGAAATATATAAAGAAATGTATAAAAAAAATAACAAATAAATAAATACCACGCATCCTTCTCTCTCATCCTACATCATCGTGCATCATCCTGCATCACCGTGCATCATCCTGCATCATCCTGCATCATCCTGCATCATCCTGCATCATCCTGCATCATCCTGCCTCATCCTGCATCATCCTGCATCATCCTGCATCATCCTGCTTCATACTGGCCACTCTTGGCATATCATGAACAAAAGAAACAAATAAATAAAAAGAAATAAAAACAAATTGAAATATATAAAGAAATGTATAAAAAAAATAACAAATAAATAAATACCACGCATCCTTCTCTCTCATCCTACATCATCGTGCATCATCCTGCATCACCGTGCATCATCCTGCATCACCGTGCATCATCCTGCATCATCCTGCATCATCCTGCATCAGTCTGCGTTATCCTCCATCATCCTGCTTCATACTGGCCCATTCTGATTCATGCTGTCCACTCTTGGCATATCATGAACAAAAGAAACAAATAAATAAAAAGAAATAAAAACAAATTGAAATATATAAAGAAATGTATAAAAAAAATAACAAATAAATAAATACCACGCATCCTTCTCTCTCATCCTACATCATCGTGCATCATCCTGCATCACCGTGCATCATCCTGCATCACCGTGCATCATCCTGCATCATCCTGCATCATCCTGCATCATCCTGCATCATCCTGCATCATCCTGCAGCATCCTGCATCATCCTGCATCATCCTGCATCATCCTGCATCATCCTGCATCATCCTGCATCAGTCTGCGTTATCCTCCATCATCCTGCTTCATACTGGCCCATTCTGATTCATGCTGTCCACTCTTGGCATATCATGAACAAAAGAAACAAATAAATAAAAATAAATAAAAACAAATTGAAATATATAAAGAAATGTATAAAAAAAATAACAAATAAATAAATACCACGCATCCTTCTCTCTCATCCTACATCATCGTGCATCATCCTGCATCACCGTGCATCATCCTGCATCACCGTGCATCATCCTGCATCATCCTGCATCATCCTGCATCATCCTGCATCATCCTGCATCATCCTGCAGCATCCTGCATCATCCTGCATCATCCTGCATCATCCTGCATCATCCTGCATCATCCTGCATCAGTCTGCGTTATCCTCCATCATCCTGCTTCATACTGGCCCATTCTGATTCATGCTGTCCACTCTTGGCATATTATGAACAAAATAAATAAATAAATAGAAATAAATAAAACGAAATTGAAATACATAAAGAAATGTATAAAAAAATAACAAATAAATAAATACCACGCATCCTTCTCTTTCATCATACATCATCGTGCATCATCCTGCATCACCGTGCATCATCCTGCATCATCCTGCATCATTCTGCATCATCCTGCATCATCCTGCATCATCCTGCATCATTCTGTATCATCCTGCATCATTCTGCATCATCCTGCATCATCCTGCATCATCCTGCATCATCCTGCATCATCCTGCATCATACTCCATCAGTCTGCGTTATCCTCCATCATCCTGCTCCATACTGGCCCATTCTGATTCATGCTGTCCACTCTTGGCATATTATGAACAAAATAAATAAATAAATAGAAATAAATAAAACGAAATTGAAATACATAAAGAAATGTATAAAAAAATAACAAATAAATAAATACCACGCATCCTTCTCTTTCATCATACATCATCGTGCATCATCCTGCATCACCGTGCATCATCCTGCATCATCCTGCATCATCCTGCATCATCCTGCATCATCCTGCATCATCCTGCATCATCCTGCATCATCCTGCATCATCCTGCATCATCCTGCATCATCCTGCATCATCCTGCATCATCCTGCATCATCCTGCATCATCCTGCATCAGTCTGCGTTATCCTCCATCATCCTGCTTCATACTGGCCCATTCTGATTCATGCTGTCCACTCTTGGCATATCATGAACAAAAGAAACAAATAAATAAAAAGAAATAAAAACAAATTGAAATATATAAAGAAATGTATAAAAAAAATAACAAATAAATAAATACCACGCATCCTTCTCTCTCATCCTACATCATCGTGCATCATCCTGCATCACCGTGCATCATCCTGCATCACCGTGCATCATCCTGCATCATCCTGCATCATCCTGCATCATCCTGCATCATCCTGCATCATCCTGCATCATCCTGCATCATCCTGCATCATCCTGCATCATCCTGCATCATCCTGCATCATCCTGCATCATCCTGCATCATCCTGCATCATCCTGCATCATCCTGCATCATCCTGCATCATCCTGCATCATCCTGCATCATCCTGCATCATCCTGCATCATCCTGCATCATCCTGCATCATCCTGCATCATCCTGCATCATCCTGCATCATCCTGCATCATCCTGCATCATCCTGCATCATCCTGCATCATCCTGCATCATCCTGCATCATCCTGCATCATCCTGCATCACCGTGCATCATCCTGCATCACCGTGCATCATCCTGCATCATCCTGCATCATTCTGCATGATCCTGCATCATCCTGCATCATCCTGCATCATCCTGCATCATCCTGCATCATCCTGCATCATCCTGCATCATCCTGCATCATCCTGCATCATCCTGCATCATCCTGCATCAGTCTGCGTTATCCTCCATCATCCTGCTTCATACTGGCCCATTCTGATTCATGCTGTCCACTCTTGGCATATTATGAACAAAATAAATAAATAAATAGAAATAAATAAAACGAAATTGAAATACATAAAGAAATGTATAAAAAAATAACAAATAAATAAATACCACGCATCCTTCTCTTTCATCATACATCATCGTGCATCATCCTGCATCACCGTGCATCATCCTGCATCATCCTGCATCATCCTGCATCATCCTGCATCATCCTGCATCATCCTGCATCATGCTGCATCATGCTGTATCATCCTGCATCATCCTGCATCATCCTGCATCACCCTGAATCATCCTGCATTATTCTGCATCATCCTGCATCATCCTGCATCATCCTGCATCACCGTGCATCATCCTGCATCACCGTGCATCATCCTGCATCATTCTGCATCATCCTGCATCATCCTGCATCATCCTGCATCATCCTGCATCATTCTGCATCATCCTGCATCATCCTGCAACATCTTGCATCATCCTGCAACATCTTGCATCATCCTGCATCATTCTGCATCATCCTGCATCATCCTGCATCATCCTGCATCATTCTGTATCATCCTGCATCATTCTGCATCATCCTGCATCATCCTGCATCATCCTGCATCATCCTGCATCATCCTGCATCATACTCCATCAGTCTGCGTTATCCTCCATCATCCTGCTTCATACTGGCCCATTCTGATTCATGCTGTCCACTCTTGGCATATTATGAACAAAATAAATAAATAAATAGAAATAAATAAAACGAAATTGAAATACATAAAGAAATGTATAAAAAAATAACAAATAAATAAATACCACGCATCCTTCTCTTTCATCCTACATCATCGTGCATCATCCTGCATCACCGTGCATCATCCTGCATCATCCTGCATCATCCTGCATCATCCTGCATCATCCTGCATCATCCTGCCTCATCCTGCATCATCCTGCATCATCCTGCATCATCCTGCATCATCCTGCATCATCCTGCATCAGTCTGCGTTATCCTCCATCATCCTGCTTCATACTGGCCCATTCTGATTCATGCTGTCCACTCTTGGCATATCATGAACAAAAGAAACAAATAAATAAAAAGAAATAAAAACAAATTGAAATATATAAAGAAATGTATAAAAAAAATAACAAATAAATAAATACCACGCATCCTTCTCTCTCATCCTACATCATCGTGCATCATCCTGCATCACCGTGCATCATCCTGCATCACCGTGCATCATCCTGCATCATCCTGCATCATCCTGCATCATCCTGCATCATCCTGCATCATCCTGCAGCATCCTGCATCATCCTGCATCATCCTGCATCATCCTGCATCATCCTGCATCATCCTGCATCAGTCTGCGTTATCCTCCATCATCCTGCTTCATACTGGCCCATTCTGATTCATGCTGTCCACTCTTGGCATATCATGAACAAAAGAAACAAATAAATAAAAATAAATAAAAACAAATTGAAATATATAAAGAAATGTATAAAAAAAATAACAAATAAATAAATACCACGCATCCTTCTCTCTCATCCTACATCATCGTGCATCATCCTGCATCACCGTGCATCATCCTGCATCACCGTGCATCATCCTGCATCATCCTGCATCATCCTGCATCATCCTGCATCATCCTGCATCATCCTGCAGCATCCTGCATCATCCTGCATCATCCTGCATCATCCTGCATCATCCTGCATCATCCTGCATCAGTCTGCGTTATCCTCCATCATCCTGCTTCATACTGGCCCATTCTGATTCATGCTGTCCACTCTTGGCATATTATGAACAAAATAAATAAATAAATAGAAATAAATAAAACGAAATTGAAATACATAAAGAAATGTATAAAAAAATAACAAATAAATAAATACCACGCATCCTTCTCTTTCATCATACATCATCGTGCATCATCCTGCATCACCGTGCATCATCCTGCATCATCCTGCATCATCCTGCATCATCCTGCATCATCCTGCATCATCCTGCATCATGCTGCATCATGCTGTATCATCCTGCATCATCCTGCATCATCCTGCATCACCCTGAATCATCCTGCATTATTCTGCATCATCCTGCATCATCCTGCATCATCCTGCATCACCGTGCATCATCCTGCATCACCGTGCATCATCCTGCATCATTCTGCATCATCCTGCATCATCCTGCATCATCCTGCATCACCGTGCATCATCCTGCATCATTCTGCATCATCCTGCATCATCCTGCATCATCCTGCATCATCCTGCATCATCCTGCATCATCCTGCATCATCCTGCATCATCGTGCATCATCCTGCATCATCCTGCATCATCCTGCATCATCCTGCATCATCCTGCATCAGTCTGCATCATCCTGCATCATCCTGCAACATCTTGCATCATCCTGCAACATCTTGCATCATCCTGCATCATTCTGCATCATCCTGCATCATCCTGCATCATCCTGCATCATTCTGTATCATCCTGCATCATTCTGCATCATCCTGCATCATCCTGCATCATTCTGCATGATCCTGCATCATCCTGCATCATCCTGCATCATCCTGCATCATCCTGCATCATCCTGCATCATCCTGCATCATCCTGCATCATCCTGCATCATCCTGCATCATCCTGCATCAGTCTGCGTTATCCTCCATCATCCTGCTTCATACTGGCCCATTCTGATTCATGCTGTCCACTCTTGGCATATTATGAACAAAATAAATAAATAAATAGAAATAAATAAAACGAAATTGAAATACATAAAGAAATGTATAAAAAAATAACAAATAAATAAATACCACGCATCCTTCTCTTTCATCATACATCATCGTGCATCATCCTGCATCACCGTGCATCATCCTGCATCATCCTGCATCATCCTGCATCATCCTGCATCATCCTGCATCATCCTGCATCATGCTGCATCATGCTGTATCATCCTGCATCATCCTGCATCATCCTGCATCACCCTGAATCATCCTGCATTATTCTGCATCATCCTGCATCATCCTGCATCATCCTGCATCACCGTGCATCATCCTGCATCACCGTGCATCATCCTGCATCATTCTGCATCATCCTGCATCATCCTGCATCATCCTGCATCATCCTGCATCATTCTGCATCATCCTGCATCATCCTGCAACATCTTGCATCATCCTGCAACATCTTGCATCATCCTGCATCATTCTGCATCATCCTGCATCATCCTGCATCATCCTGCATCATTCTGTATCATCCTGCATCATTCTGCATCATCCTGCATCATCCTGCATCATCCTGCATCATCCTGCATCATCCTGCATCATACTCCATCAGTCTGCGTTATCCTCCATCATCCTGCTTCATACTGGCCCATTCTGATTCATGCTGTCCACTCTTGGCATATTATGAACAAAATAAATAAATAAATAGAAATAAATAAAACGAAATTGAAATACATAAAGAAATGTATAAAAAAATAACAAATAAATAAATACCACGCATCCTTCTCTTTCATCCTACATCATCGTGCATCATCCTGCATCACCGTGCATCATCCTGCATCATCCTGCATCATCCTGCATCATCCTGCATCATCCTGCATCATCCTGCCTCATCCTGCATCATCCTGCATCATCCTGCATCATCCTGCATCATCCTGCATCATCCTGCATCAGTCTGCGTTATCCTCCATCATCCTGCTTCATACTGGCCCATTCTGATTCATGCTGTCCACTCTTGGCATATCATGAACAAAAGAAACAAATAAATAAAAAGAAATAAAAACAAATTGAAATATATAAAGAAATGTATAAAAAAAATAACAAATAAATAAATACCACGCATCCTTCTCTCTCATCCTACATCATCGTGCATCATCCTGCATCACCGTGCATCATCCTGCATCACCGTGCATCATCCTGCATCATCCTGCATCATCCTGCATCATCCTGCATCATCCTGCATCATCCTGCAGCATCCTGCATCATCCTGCATCATCCTGCATCATCCTGCATCATCCTGCATCATCCTGCATCAGTCTGCGTTATCCTCCATCATCCTGCTTCATACTGGCCCATTCTGATTCATGCTGTCCACTCTTGGCATATCATGAACAAAAGAAACAAATAAATAAAAATAAATAAAAACAAATTGAAATATATAAAGAAATGTATAAAAAAAATAACAAATAAATAAATACCACGCATCCTTCTCTCTCATCCTACATCATCGTGCATCATCCTGCATCACCGTGCATCATCCTGCATCACCGTGCATCATCCTGCATCATCCTGCATCATCCTGCATCATCCTGCATCATCCTGCATCATCCTGCAGCATCCTGCATCATCCTGCATCATCCTGCATCATCCTGCATCATCCTGCATCATCCTGCATCAGTCTGCGTTATCCTCCATCATCCTGCTTCATACTGGCCCATTCTGATTCATGCTGTCCACTCTTGGCATATTATGAACAAAATAAATAAATAAATAGAAATAAATAAAACGAAATTGAAATACATAAAGAAATGTATAAAAAAATAACAAATAAATAAATACCACGCATCCTTCTCTTTCATCATACATCATCGTGCATCATCCTGCATCACCGTGCATCATCCTGCATCATCCTGCATCATCCTGCATCATCCTGCATCATCCTGCATCATCCTGCATCATGCTGCATCATGCTGTATCATCCTGCATCATCCTGCATCATCCTGCATCACCCTGAATCATCCTGCATTATTCTGCATCATCCTGCATCATCCTGCATCATCCTGCATCACCGTGCATCATCCTGCATCACCGTGCATCATTCTGCATCATTCTGCATCATCCTGCATCATCCTGCATCATCCTGCATCACCGTGCATCATCCTGCATCATTCTGCATCATCCTGCATCATCCTGCATCATCCTGCATCATCCTGCATCATCCTGCATCATCCTGCATCATCCTGCATCATCGTGCATCATCCTGCATCATCCTGCATCATCCTGCATCATCCTGCATCATCCTGCATCATTCTGCATCATCCTGCATCATCCTGCAACATCTTGCATCATCCTGCAACATCTTGCATCATCCTGCATCATTCTGCATCATCCTGCATCATCCTGCATCATCCTGCATCATTCTGTATCATCCTGCATCATTCTGCATCATCCTGCATCATCCTGCATCATCCTGCATCATCCTGCATCATCCTGCATCATACTCCATCAGTCTGCGTTATCCTCCATCATCCTGCTTCATACTGGCCCATTCTGATTCATGCTGTCCACTCTTGGCATATTATGAACAAAATAAATAAATAAATAGAAATAAATAAAACGAAATTGAAATACATAAAGAAATGTATAAAAAAATAACAAATAAATAAATACCACGCATCCTTCTCTTTCATCCTACATCATCGTGCATCATCCTGCATCACCGTGCATCATCCTGCATCATCCTGCATCATCCTGCATCATCCTGCATCATCCTGCATCATCCTGCCTCATCCTGCATCATCCTGCATCATCCTGCATCATCCTGCATCATCCTGCATCATCCTGCATCAGTCTGCGTTATCCTCCATCATCCTGCTTCATACTGGCCCATTCTGATTCATGCTGTCCACTCTTGGCATATCATGAACAAAAGAAACAAATAAATAAAAAGAAATAAAAACAAATTGAAATATATAAAGAAATGTATAAAAAAAATAACAAATAAATAAATACCACGCATCCTTCTCTCTCATCCTACATCATCGTGCATCATCCTGCATCACCGTGCATCATCCTGCATCACCGTGCATCATCCTGCATCATCCTGCATCATCCTGCATCATCCTGCATCATCCTGCATCATCCTGCAGCATCCTGCATCATCCTGCATCATCCTGCATCATCCTGCATCATCCTGCATCATCCTGCATCATCCTGCATCATCCTGCATCATCCTGCATCATCCTGCATCATCCTGCATCATCCTGCATCATCCTGCATCATCCTGCATCATCCTGCATCATCCTGCATCATCCTGCATCATCCTGCATCATCCTGCATCATCCTGCATCATCCTGCATCATCCTGCATCATCCTGCATCATCCTGCATCACCGTGCATCATCCTGCATCACCGTGCATCATCCTGCATCATCCTGCATCATTCTGCATGATCCTGCATCATCCTGCATCATCCTGCATCATCCTGCATCATCCTGCATCATCCTGCATCATCCTGCATCATCCTGCATCATCCTGCATCATCCTGCATCATCCTGCATCAGTCTGCGTTATCCTCCATCATCCTGCTTCATACTGGCCCATTCTGATTCATGCTGTCCACTCTTGGCATATTATGAACAAAATAAATAAATAAATAGAAATAAATAAAACGAAATTGAAATACATAAAGAAATGTATAAAAAAATAACAAATAAATAAATACCACGCATCCTTCTCTTTCATCATACATCATCGTGCATCATCCTGCATCACCGTGCATCATCCTGCATCATCCTGCATCATCCTGCATCATCCTGCATCATCCTGCATCATCCTGCATCATGCTGCATCATGCTGTATCATCCTGCATCATCCTGCATCATCCTGCATCACCCTGAATCATCCTGCATTATTCTGCATCATCCTGCATCATCCTGCATCATCCTGCATCACCGTGCATCATCCTGCATCACCGTGCATCATCCTGCATCATTCTGCATCATCCTGCATCATCCTGCATCATCCTGCATCATCCTGCATCATCCTGCATCATCCTGCATCATCCTGCATCATCCTGCATCATCCTGCATCAGTCTGCGTTATCCTCCATCATCCTGCTTCATACTGGCCCATTCTGATTCATGCTGTCCACTCTTGGCATATTATGAACAAAATAAATAAATAAATAGAAATAAATAAAACGAAATTGAAATACATAAAGAAATGTATAAAAAAATAACAAATAAATAAATACCACGCATCCTTCTCTTTCATCATACATCATCGTGCATCATCCTGCATCACCGTGCATCATCCTGCATCATCCTGCATCATCCTGCATCATCCTGCATCATCCTGCATCATCCTGCATCATGCTGCATCATGCTGTATCATCCTGCATCATCCTGCATCATCCTGCATCACCCTGAATCATCCTGCATTATTCTGCATCATCCTGCATCATCCTGCATCATCCTGCATCACCGTGCATCATCCTGCATCACCGTGCATCATCCTGCATCATTCTGCATCATCCTGCATCATCCTGCATCATCCTGCATCACCGTGCATCATCCTGCATCATTCTGCATCATCCTGCATCATCCTGCATCATCCTGCATCATCCTGCATCATCCTGCATCATCCTGCATCATCCTGCATCATCGTGCATCATCCTGCATCATCCTGCATCATCCTGCATCATCCTGCATCATCCTGCATCATTCTGCATCATCCTGCATCATCCTGCAACATCTTGCATCATCCTGCAACATCTTGCATCATCCTGCATCATTCTGCATCATCCTGCATCATCCTGCATCATCCTGCATCATTCTGTATCATCCTGCATCATTCTGCATCATCCTGCATCATCCTGCATCATCCTGCATCATCCTGCATCATCCTGCATCATCCTGCATCATACTCCATCAGTCTGCGTTATCCTCCATCATCCTGCTTCATACTGGCCCATTCTGATTCATGCTGTCCACTCTTGGCATATTATGAACAAAATAAATAAATAAATAGAAATAAATAAAACGAAATTGAAATACATAAAGAAATGTATAAAAAAATAACAAATAAATAAATACCACGCATCCTTCTCTTTCATCCTACATCATCGTGCATCATCCTGCATCACCGTGCATCATCCTGCATCATCCTGCATCATCCTGCATCATCCTGTATCATCCTGCATCATCCTGCCTCATCCTGCATCATCCTGCATCATCCTGCATCATCCTGCATCATCCTGCATCATCCTGCATCAGTCTGCGTTATCCTCCATCATCCTGCTTCATACTGGCCCATTCTGATTCATGCTGTCCACTCTTGGCATATCATGAACAAAAGAAACAAATAAATAAAAAGAAATAAAAACAAATTGAAATATATAAAGAAATGTATAAAAAAAATAACAAATAAATAAATACCACGCATCCTTCTCTCTCATCCTACATCATCGTGCATCATCCTGCATCACCGTGCATCATCCTGCATCACCGTGCATCATCCTGCATCATCCTGCATCATCCTGCATCATCCTGCATCATCCTGCATCATCCTGCAGCATCCTGCATCATCCTGCATCATCCTGCATCATCCTGCATCATCCTGCATCATCCTGCATCAGTCTGCGTTATCCTCCATCATCCTGCTTCATACTGGCCCATTCTGATTCATGCTGTCCACTCTTGGCATATTATGAACAAAATAAATAAATAAATAGAAATAAATAAAACGAAATTGAAATACATAAAGAAATGTATAAAAAAATAACAAATAAATAAATACCACGCATCCTTCTCTTTCATCATACATCATCGTGCATCATCCTGCATCACCGTGCATCATCCTGCATCATCCTGCATCATCCTGCATCATCCTGCATCATCCTGCATCATCCTGCATCATGCTGCATCATGCTGTATCATCCTGCATCATCCTGCATCATCCTGCATCACCCTGAATCATCCTGCATTATTCTGCATCATCCTGCATCATCCTGCATCATCCTGCATCACCGTGCATCATCCTGCATCACCGTGCATCATCCTGCATCATTCTGCATCATCCTGCATCATCCTGCATCATCCTGCATCACCGTGCATCATCCTGCATCATTCTGCATCATCCTGCATCATCCTGCATCATCCTGCATCATCCTGCATCATCCTGCATCATCCTGCATCATCCTGCATCATCGTGCATCATCCTGCATCATCCTGCATCATCCTGCATCATCCTGCATCATCCTGCATCATTCTGCATCATCCTGCATCATCCTGCAACATCTTGCATCATCCTGCAACATCTTGCATCATCCTGCATCATTCTGCATCATCCTGCATCATCCTGCATCATCCTGCATCATTCTGTATCATCCTGCATCATTCTGCATCATCCTGCATCATCCTGCATCATCCTGCATCATCCTGCATCATCCTGCATCATACTCCATCAGTCTGCGTTATCCTCCATCATCCTGCTTCATACTGGCCCATTCTGATTCATGCTGTCCACTCTTGGCATATTATGAACAAAATAAATAAATAAATAGAAATAAATAAAACGAAATTGAAATACATAAAGAAATGTATAAAAAAATAACAAATAAATAAATACCACGCATCCTTCTCTTTCATCCTACATCATCGTGCATCATCCTGCATCACCGTGCATCATCCTGCATCATCCTGCATCATCCTGCATCATCCTGCATCATCCTGCATCATCCTGCCTCATCCTGCATCATCCTGCATCATCCTGCATCATCCTGCATCATCCTGCATCATCCTGCATCAGTCTGCGTTATCCTCCATCATCCTGCTTCATACTGGCCCATTCTGATTCATGCTGTCCACTCTTGGCATATCATGAACAAAAGAAACAAATAAATAAAAAGAAATAAAAACAAATTGAAATATATAAAGAAATGTATAAAAAAAATAACAAATAAATAAATACCACGCATCCTTCTCTCTCATCCTACATCATCGTGCATCATCCTGCATCACCGTGCATCATCCTGCATCACCGTGCATCATCCTGCATCATCCTGCATCATCCTGCATCATCCTGCATCATCCTGCATCATCCTGCAGCATCCTGCATCATCCTGCATCATCCTGCATCATCCTGCATCATCCTGCATCATCCTGCATCATCCTGCATCATCCTGCATCATCCTGCATCATCCTGCATCATCCTGCATCATCCTGCATCATCCTGCATCATCCTGCATCATCCTGCATCATCCTGCATCATCCTGCATCATCCTGCATCATCCTGCATCATCCTGCATCATCCTGCATCACCGTGCATCATCCTGCATCACCGTGCATCATCCTGCATCATCCTGCATCATTCTGCATGATCCTGCATCATCCTGCATCATCCTGCATCATCCTGCATCATCCTGCATCATCCTGCATCATCCTGCATCATCCTGCATCATCCTGCATCATCCTGCATCATCCTGCATCATCCTGCATCATCCTGCATCATCCTGCATCAGTCTGCGTTATCCTCCATCATCCTGCTTCATACTGGCCCATTCTGATTCATGCTGTCCACTCTTGGCATATTATGAACAAAATAAATAAATAAATAGAAATAAATAAAACGAAATTGAAATACATAAAGAAATGTATTAAAAAATAACAAATAAATAAATACCACGCATCCTTCTCTTTCATCATACATCATCGTGCATCATCCTGCATCACCGTGCATCATCCTGCATCATCCTGCATCATCCTGCATCATCCTGCATCATCCTGCATCATCCTGCATCATGCTGCATCATGCTGTATCATCCTGCATCATCCTGCATCATCCTGCATCACCCTGAATCATCCTGCATTATTCTGCATCATCCTGCATCATCCTGCATCATCCTGCATCACCGTGCATCATCCTGCATCACCGTGCATCATCCTGCATCATTCTGCATCATCCTGCATCATCCTGCATCATCCTGCATCATCCTGCATCATCCTGCATCATCCTGCATCATCCTGCATCATCCTGCATCAGTCTGCGTTATCCTCCATCATCCTGCTTCATACTGGCCCATTCTGATTCATGCTGTCCACTCTTGGCATATTATGAACAAAATAAATAAATAAATAGAAATAAATAAAACGAAATTGAAATACATAAAGAAATGTATAAAAAAATAACAAATAAATAAATACCACGCATCCTTCTCTTTCATCATACATCATCGTGCATCATCCTGCATCACCGTGCATCATCCTGCATCATCCTGCATCATCCTGCATCATCCTGCATCATCCTGCATCATCCTGCATCATGCTGCATCATGCTGTATCATCCTGCATCATCCTGCATCATCCTGCATCACCCTGAATCATCCTGCATTATTCTGCATCATCCTGCATCATCCTGCATCATCCTGCATCACCGTGCATCATCCTGCATCACCGTGCATCATCCTGCATCATTCTGCATCATCCTGCATCATCCTGCATCATCCTGCATCATCCTGCATCATCCTGCATCATCCTGCATCAGTCTGCGTTATCCTCCATCATCCTGCTTCATACTGGCCCATTCTGATTCATGCTGTCCACTCTTGGCATATCATGAACAAAAGAAATAAATAAATAAAAATAAATAAAAATAAATTGAAATATATAAAGAAATGTATAAAAAATTAACAAATAAATAAATACCACGCATCCTTCTCTTTCATCCTACATCATCGTGCATCATCCTGCATCACCGTGCATCATCCTGCATCACCGTGCATCATCCTGCATCATCGTGCATCATCCTGCATCATCCTGCATCATCCTGCATCATTCTGCATCATCCTGCATCATCCTGCATCATCCTGCATCATCCTGCATCATCCTGCATCATCCTGCATCATCCTGCATCATCCTGCATCATCCTGCATCATCCTGCATCATCCTGCATCACCGTGCATCATCCTGCATCACCGTGCATCATCCTGCATCATTCTGCATCATCCTGCATCATCCTGCATCATCCTGCATCATCCTGCATCATCCTGCATCATCCTGCATCATCCTGCATCATCCTGCATCATACTGCATCAGTCTGCGTTATCCTCCATCATCCTGCTTCATACTGGCCCATTCTGATTCATGCTGTCCACTCTTGGCATATTATGAACAAAATAAATAAATAAATAGAAATAAATAAAACGAAATTGAAATACATAAAGAAATGTATAAAAAAATAACAAATAAATAAATACCACGCATCCTTCTCTTTCATCATACATCATCGTGCATCATCCTGCATCACCGTGCATCATCCTGCATCATCCTGCATCATCCTGCATCATCCTGCATCATCCTGCATCATCCTGCATCATGCTGCATCATGCTGCATCATGCTGCATCATCCTGCATCATCCTGCATCATCCTGCATCACCCTGAATCATCCTGCATTATTCTGCATCATCCTGCATCATCCTGCATCATCCTGCATCACCGTGCATCATCCTGCATCACCGTGCATCATCCTGCATCATTCTGCATCATCCTGCATCATCCTGCATCATCCTGCATCATCCTGCATCATCCTGCATCATCCTGCATCAGTCTGCGTTATCCTCCATCATCCTGCTTAATACTGGCCCATTCTGATTCATGCTGTCCACTCTTGGCATATCATGAACAAAAGAAACAAAATAAATAAAAAGAAATAAAAACAAATTGAAATATATAAAGAAATGTATAAAAAAAATAACAAATAAATAAATACCACGCATCCTTCTCTCTCATCCTACATCATCGTGCATCATCCTGCATCACCGTGCATCATCCTGCATCACCGTGCATCATCCTGCATCATCCTGCATCATCCTGCATCATCCTGCATCATCCTGCATCATCCTGCATCATGCTGCATCATCCTGCATCATCCTGCATCATCCTGCATCATCCTGCATCATCCTGCATCATCCTGCATCATCCTGCATCATCCTGCATCATCCTGCATCATCCTCCATCATCCTGCATCATCCTGCATCACCGTGCATCATCCTCCATCACCGTGCATCATCCTGCATCATTCTGCATCATCCTGCATCATCCTGCATCATCCTGCATCATCCTGCATCATCCTGCATCATCCTGCATCATACTGCATCAGTCTGCGTTATCCTCCATCATCCTGCTTCATACTGGCCCATTCTGATTCATGCTGTCCACTCTTGGCATATTATGAACAAAATAAATAAATAAATAGAAATAAATAAAACGAAATTGAAATACATAAAGAAATGTATAAAAAAATAACAAATAAATAAATACCACGCATCCTTCTCTTTCATCATACATCATCGTGCATCATCCTGCATCACCGTGCATCATCCTGCATCATCCTGCATCATCCTGCATCATCCTGCATCATCCTGCATCATCCTGCATCATCCTGCATCATCCTGCATCATCCTGCATCATCCTGCATCATCCTGCATCATCCTGCATCATCCTGCATCATCCTGCATCATCCTGCATCATCCTGCATCAGTCTGCGTTATCCTCCATCATCCTGCTTCATACTGGCCCATTCTGATTCATGCTGTCCACTCTTGGCATATCATGAACAAAAGAAACAAAGAAATAAAAAGAAATAAAAACAAATTGAAATATATAAAGAAATGTATAAAAAAAATAACAAATAAATAAATACCACGCATCCTTCTCTCTCATCCTACATCATCGTGCATCATCCTGCATCACCGTGCATCATCCTGCATCACCGTGCATCATCCTGCATCATCCTGCATCATCCTGCATCATCCTGCATCATCCTGCATCATCCTGCATCATCCTGCATCATCCTGCATCATCCTGCATCATCCTGCATCATCCTGCATCATCCTGCATCATCCTGCATCATCCTGCATCATCCTGCATCATCCTGCATCATCCTGCATCATCCTGCATCATCCTGCATCATCCTGCATCATCCTGCATCATCCTGCATCATCCTGCATCATCCTGCATCATCCTGCATCATCCTGCATCATCCTGCATCATCCTGCATCATCCTGCATCATCCTGCATCACCGTGCATCATCCTGCATCACCGTGCATCATCCTGCATCATCCTGCATCATCCTGCATCATCCTGCATCATCCTGCATCATCCTGCATCATCCTGCATCATCCTGCATCATCCTGCATCATACTGCATCAGTCTGCGTTATCCTCCATCATCCTGCTTCATACTGGCCCATTCTGATTCATGCTGTCCACTCTTGGCATATTATGAACAAAATAAATAAATAAATAGAAATAAATAAAACGAAATTGAAATACATAAAGAAATGTATAAAAAAATAACAAATAAATAAATACCACGCATCCTTCTCTTTCATCATACATCATCGTGCATCATCCTGCATCACCGTGCATCATCCTGCATCATCCTGCATCATCCTGCATCATCCTGCATCATCTTGCATCATCCTGCATCATGCTGCATCTTGCTGCATCATGCTGCATCATCCTGCATCATGCTGCATCATCCTGCATCACCCTGAATCATCCTGCATTATTCTGCATCATCCTGCATCATCCTGCATCACCGTGCATCATCCTGAATCACCGTGCATCATCCTGCATCATTCTGCATCATCCTGCATCATCCTGCATCATCCTGCATCATCCTGCATCATCCTGCATCATCCTGCATCATCCTGTATCATCCTGCATCATCCTGCATCATACTGCATCAGTCTGCGTTATCCTCCATCATCCTGCTTCATACTGGCCCATTCTGATTCATGCTGTCCACTCTTGGCATATTATGAACAAAATAAATAAATAAATAGAAATAAATAAAACGAAATTGAAATACATAAAGAAATGTATAAAAAAATAACAAATAAATAAATACCACGCATCCTTCTCTTTCATCATACATCATCGTGCATCATCCTGCATCACCGTGCATCATCCTGCATCATCCTGCATCATCCTGCATCATCCTGCATCATCCTGCATCATCCTGCATCATCCTGCATCATGCTGCATCATGCTGCATCATGCTGCATCATCCTGCATCATCCTGCATCATCCTGCATCACCCTGAATCATCCTGCATTATTCTGCATCATCCTGCATCATCCTGCATCATCCTGCATCACCGTGCATCATCCTGCATCACCGTGCATCATCCTGCATCATTCTGCATCATCCTGCATCATCCTGCATCATCCTGCATCATCCTGCATCATCCTGCATCATCCTGCATCATCCTGCATCATCCTGCATCATCCTGCATCAGTCTGCGTTATCCTCCATCATCCTGCTTCATACTGGCCCATTCTGATTCATGCTGTCCACTCTTGGCATATCATGAACAAAAGAAACAAATAAATAAAAAGAAATAAAAAGAAATTGAAATATATAAAGAAATGTATAAAAACATAACAAATAAATAAATACCACGCATCCTTCTCTCTCATCCTACATCATCGTGCATCATCCTGCATCACCGTGCATCATCCTGCATCACCGTGCATCATCCTGCATCACTGTGCATCATCCTGCATCATCCTGCATCATCCTGCATCATCCTGCATCATCCTGCATCATCCTGCATCATCCTGCATCATCCTGCATCATCCTGCATCATCCTGCATCATCCTGCATCATCCTGCATCATCCTGCATCACCGTGCATCATTCTGCATCACCGTGCATCATCCTGCATCATTCTGCATCATCCTGCATCATCCTCCATCATCCTGCATCATCCTGCATCATCCTGCATCATCCTGCATCATCCTGCATCATCCTGCATCATCGTGCATCATCCTGCATCATCCTGCATTATCCTGCATCATCCTGCATCATCCTGCATCATCCTGCATCATCCTGCATCATCCTGCATCATCCTGCATCATCCTGCAACATCTTGCATCATCCTGCAACATCTTGCATCATCCTGCATCATTCTGCATCATCCTGCATCATCCTGCATCATCCTGCATCATTCTGCATCATCCTGCATCATTCTGCATCATCCTGCATCATCCTGCATCATCCTGCATCATGCCCCATCATCCTGCATCAGTCTGCGCTATCCTCCATCATCCTGCTTCATACTGGCCCATTCTGATTCATGCTGTCCACTCTTGGCATATCATGAACAAAAGAAATAAAGAAATAAAAAGAAATTGAAATATATAAAGAAATATATAAAAAAATAACAAATAAATAAATACCACGCATCCTTCTCTTTCATCCTACATCATCGTGCATCATCCTGCATCATCCTGCATCATCCTGCATCATCCTGCATCATCCTGCATCATCCTGCATCATCCTGCATCATTCTGCATCATCCTGCATCATCCTGCATCATCCTGCATCATCCTGCATCATCCTGCATCATCCTGCATCATCCTGCATTATCCTGCATCATCCTGCATCATCCTGCATCATCCTGCATCATCCTGCATCAGTCTGTGCCATCCTGCATCAGTCTGCGTTATCCTCCATCATCCTGCTTCGTACTGGCCCATTCTGATTCATGCTGTCCAATCTTGGCTTATCATGAACAAAATAAATAAATAAATAAATATAAATAAATAAAAAGAAATTGAAATACATAAAGAAATGTATAAAAAAATAACAAATAAATAAATACCACTCATCCTTCTCTTTCATCCTGCATCACCGTGCATCATCCTGCATCACCGTGCATCATCCTGCATCATTCTGCATCATCCTGCATCATCCTGCATCATCCTGCATCATCCTGCATCATCCTGCATCATCCTGCATCATCCTGCATCATCCTGCATCATCCTGCATCATCCTGCATCACCGTGCATCATCCTGCATCATCCTGCATCATCCTGCATCATCCTGCATCATCCTGCATCATCCTGCATCATTCTGCATCATCCTGCATCATCCTGCATCATCCAGCAACCTCTTGCATCATCCTGCAACCTCTTGCATCATCCTGCATCATCCTGCAACATCCTGCATCATCCTGCATCATCCTGCATCATCCTGCATCATCCTGCATCATCCTGCATCATCCTGCATCATCCTGCATCATCCTGCATCATTCTGCATCATCCTGCATCATCCTGCATCATGCTGCATCATCCTGCATCATCCTGCATCATCCTGCATCATCCTGCATCATCCTGCATCATCCTGCATCAGTCTGCGTTATCCTCCATCATCCTGCTTCATACTGGCCCATTCTGATTCATGCTGTCCACTCTTGGCATATCATGAACAAAAGAAACAAATAAATAAAAAGAAATAAAAAGAAATTGAAATATATAAAGAAATGTATAAAAAAATAACAAATAAATAAATACCACGCATCCTTCTCTTTCATCATACATCATCGTGCATCATCCTGCATCACCGTGCATCATCCTGCATCATCCTGCATCATCCTGCATCATCCTGCATCATCCTGCATCATCCTGCATCATGCTGCATCATGCTGCATCATCCTGCATCATCCTGCATCACCCTGAATCATCCTGCATTATTCTGCATCATCCTGCATCATCCTGCATCATCCTGCATCACCGTGCATCATCCTGCATCACCGTGCATCATCACCGTGCATCATTCTGCATCATCCTGCATCATCCTGCATCATCCTGCATCATCCTGCATCATCCTGCATCATCCTGCATCATCCTGCATCATCCTGCATCATCCTGCATCATTCTGCATCATCCTGCATCATCCTGCATCACCGTGCATCATCCTGCATCATCCTGCATCATCCTGCATCATCCTGCATCATCCTGCATCATCCTGCATCATTCTGCATCATCCTGCATCATCCTGCATCATCCAGCAACCTCTTGCATCATCCTGCAACCTCTTGCATCATCCTGCATCATCCTGCAACATCCTGCATCATCCTGCATCATCCTGCATCATCCTGCATCATCCTGCATCTTCCTGCATCATCCTGCATCAGCGTGCATCATCCTGCATCACCGTGCATCATCCTGCATCATCGTGCATCATCCTGCATCATCCTGCATCATCCTGCATCATCCTGCATCATCCTGCATCATCCTGCATCATCCTGCATCATCCTGCATCATCCTGCATCATCCTGCATCATTCTGCATCATCCTGCATCATCCTGCATCATGCTGCATCATCCTGCATCATCCTGCATCATCCTGCATCATCCTGCATCATCCTCCATCAGTCTGCGTTATCCTCCATCATCCTGCTTCATACTGGCCCATTCTGATTCATGCTGTCCACTCTTGGCATATCATGAACAAAAGAAACAAATAAATAAAAAGAAATAAAACGAAATTGAAATACATAAAGAAATGTATAAAAAAAATAACAAATAAATAAATACCACGCATCCTTCTCTTTCATCATACATCATCGTGCATCATCCTGCATCACCGTGCATCATCCTGCATCATCCTGCATCATCCTGCATCATCCTGCATCATCCTGCATCATCCTGCATCATGCTGCATCATGCTGCATCATCCTGCATCATCCTGCATCACCCTGAATCATCCTGCATTATTCTGCATCATCCTGCATCATGCTGCATCATCCTGCATCACCGTGCATCATCCTGCATCACCGTGCATCATCCTGCATCATTCTGCATCATCCTGCATCATCCTGCATCATGCTGCATCATGCTGCATCATGCTGCATCATCCTGCATCATCCTGCATCATCCTGCATCACCCTGAATCATCCTGCATTATTCTGCATCATCCTGCATCATCCTGCATCACCGTGCATCATCCTGCATCACCGTGCATCATCCTGCATCACCGTGCATCATCCTGCATCACCGTGCATCATCCTGCATCACCGTGCATCATCCTGCATCATTCTGCATCATCCTGCATCATCCTGCATCATCCTGCATCATCCTGCATCATCCTGCATCATCCTGCATCAGTCTGCGTTATCCTCCATCATCCTGCTTCATACTGGCCCATTCTGATTCATGCTCTCCACTCTTGGCATATTATGAACAAAATAAATAAATAGAAATAAATAAAATGAAATTGAAATACATAAAGAAATGTATAAAAAAATAACAAATAAATAAATACCACGCATCCTTCTCTTTCATCATACATCATCGTGCATCATCCTGCATCACCGTGCATCATCCTGCATCATCCTGCATCATCCTGCATCATCCTGCATCATCCTGCATCATGCTGCATCATGCTGCATCATGCTGCATCATCTTGCATCATCCTGCATCATCCTGCATCACCCTGAATCATCCTGCATTATTCTGCATCATCCTGCATCATCCTGCATCATTCTGCATCACCGTGCATCATCCTGCATCACCGTGCATCATCCTGCATCATTCTGCATCATCCTGCATCATCCTGCATCATCCTGCATCATCCTGCATCATCCTGCATCATCCTGCATCAGTCTGCGTTATCCTCCATCATCCTGCTTCATACTGGCCCATTCTGATTCATGCTGTCCACTCTTGGCATATCATGAACAAAAGAAATAAAGAAATAAAAAGAAATAAAAAGAAATTGAAATATATAAAGAAATATATAAAAAAATAACAAATAAATAAATACCACGCATCCTTCTCTTTCATCCTACATCATCGTGCATCATCCTGCATCATCCTGCATCATCCTGCATCATCCTGCATCATCCTGCATCATCCTGCATCATCCTGCATCATCCTGCATCATCCTGCATCATCCTGCATCATCCTGCATCATCCTGCATCATCCTGCATCATCCTGCATCATCCTGCATCATCCTGCATCATCCTGCATCATCCTGCATCATCCTGCATCATCCTGCATCATCCTGCATCATCCTGCATCATCCTGCATCATCCTGCATCATCCTGCATCATCCTTCATCATCCTGCATCATCCTGCATCATCCTGCATCATCCTGCATCATCCTGCATCATCCTGCATCATCCTGCATCATCCTGCATCATCCTGCATCATCCTGCATTATCCTGCATCATCCTGCATCATCCTGCATCATCCTGCATCAGTCTGTGCCATCCTGCATCAGTCTGCGTTATCCTCCATCATCCTGCTTCGTACTGGCCCATTCTGATTCATGCTGTCCAATCTTGGCTTATCATGAACAAAATAAATAAATAAATAAATAAAAATAAATAAAAAGAAATTGAAATACATAAAGAAATGTATAAAAAAATAACAAATAAATAAATACCACTCATCCTTCTCTTTCATCCTGCATCACCGTGCATCATCCTGCATCACCGTGCATCATCCTGCATCATTCTGCATCATCCTGCATCATCCTGCATCATCCTGCATCATCCTGCATCATCCTGCATCATCCTGCATCATCCTGCATCATCCTGCATCATCCTGCATCATCCTGCATCACCGTGCATCATCCTGCATCATCCTGCATCATCCTGCATCATCCTGCATCATTCTGCATCATCCTGCATCATCCTGCATCATCCAGCAACCTCTTGCATCATCCTGCAACCTCTTGCATCATCCTGCATCATCCTGCAACATCCTGCATCATCCTGCATCATCCTGCATCATCCTGCATCATCCTGCATCATCCTGCATCATCCTGCATCATCCTGCATCAGCGTGCATCATCCTGCATCACCGTGCATCATCCTGCATCATTGTGCATCATCCTGCATCATCCTGAATCATCCTGCATCATCCTGCATCATCCTGCATCATCCTGCATCATCCTGCATCATCCTGCATCATCCTGCGTCATCCTGCATCATTCTGCATCATCCTGCATCATCCTGCATCATGCTGCATCATCCTGCATCATCCTGCATCATCCTGCATCATCCTGCATCATCCTGCATCATCCTGCATCATCCTGCATCATCCTGCATCAGTCTGCGTTATCCTCCATCATCCTGCTTCATACTGGCCCATTCTGATTCATGCTGTCCACTCTTGGCATATCATGAACAAAAGAAACAAATAAATAAAAAGAAATAAAACGAAATTGAAATACATAAAGAAATGTATAAAAAAATAACAAATAAATAAATACCACGCATCCTTCTCTTTCATCATACATCATCGTGCATCATCCTGCATCACCGTGCATCATCCTGCATCATCCTGCATCATCCTGCATCATCCTGCATCATCCTGCATCATCCTGCATCATGCTGCATCATGCTGCATCATCCTGCATCATCCTGCATCATCCTGCATCACCCTGAATCATCCTGCATTATTCTGCATCATCCTGCATCATCCTGCATCATCCTGCATCACCGTGCATCATCCTGCATCACCGTGCATCATCCTGCATCATTCTGCATCATCCTGCATCATCCTGCATCATGCTGCATCATGCTGCATCATGCTGCATCATCCTGCATCATCCTGCATCATCCTGCATCACCCTGAATCATCCTGCATTATTCTGCATCATCCTGCATCATCCTGCATCACCGTGCATCATCCTGCATCACCGTGCATCATCCTGCATCACCGTGCATCATCCTGCATCATCCTGCATCACCGTGCATCATCCTGCATCACCGTGCATCATCCTGCATCATTCTGCATCATCCTGCATCATCCTGCATCATCCTGCATCATCCTGCATCATCCTGCATCATCCTGCATCATCCTGCATCAGTCTGCGTTATCCTCCATCATCCTGCTTCATACTGGCCCATTCTGATTCATGCTGTCCACTCTTGGCATATTATGAACAAAATAAATAAATAGAAATAAATAAAATGAAATTGAAATACATAAAGAAATGTATAAAAAAAATAACAAATAAATAAATACCACGCATCCTTCTCTTTCATCATACATCATCGTGCATCATCCTGCATCATCCTGCATCATCCTGCATCATCCTGCATCATCCTGCATCATCCTGCATCATCCTGCATCATCCTGCATCATCCTGCATCATCCTGCATCATCCTGCATCATCCTGCATCATCCTGCATCATCCTGCATCATCCTGCATCATCCTTCATCATCCTGCATCATCCTGCATCATCCTGCATCATCCTGCATCATCCTGCATCATCCTGCATCATCCTGCATCATCCTGCATCATCCTGCATCATCCTGCATTATCCTGCATCATCCTGCATCATCCTGCATCATCCTGCATCAGTCTGTGCCATCCTGCATCAGTCTGCGTTATCCTCCATCATCCTGCTTCGTACTGGCCCATTCTGATTCATGCTGTCCAATCTTGGCTTATCATGAACAAAATAAATAAATAAATAAATAAAAATAAATAAAAAGAAATTGAAATACATAAAGAAATCTATAAAAAAATAACAAATAAATAAATACCACTCATCCTTCTCTTTCATCCTGCATCACCGTGCATCATCCTGCATCACCGTGCATCATCCTGCATCATTCTGCATCATCCTGCATCATCCTGCATCATCCTGCATCATCCTGCATCATCCTGCATCATCCTGCATCATCCTGCATCATCCTGCATCATCCTGCATCATCCTGCATCACCGTGCATCATCCTGCATCATCCTGCATCATCCTGCATCATCCTGCATCATTCTGCATCATCCTGCATCATCCTGCATCATCCAGCAACCTCTTGCATCATCCTGCAACCTCTTGCATCATCCTGCATCATCCTGCAACATCCTGCATCATCCTGCATCATCCTGCATCATCCTGCATCATCCTGCATCATCCTGCATCATCCTGCATCATCCTGCATCAGCGTGCATCATCCTGCATCACCGTGCATCATCCTGCATCATTGTGCATCATCCTGCATCATCCTGAATCATCCTGCATCATCCTGCATCATCCTGCATCATCCTGCATCATCCTGCATCATCCTGCATCATCCTGCGTCATCCTGCATCATTCTGCATCATCCTGCATCATCCTGCATCATGCTGCATCATCCTGCATCATCCTGCATCATCCTGCATCATCCTGCATCATCCTGCATCATCCTGCATCATCCTGCATCATCCTGCATCAGTCTGCGTTATCCTCCATCATCCTGCTTCATACTGGCCCATTCTGATTCATGCTGTCCACTCTTGGCATATCATGAACAAAAGAAACAAATAAATAAAAAGAAATAAAACGAAATTGAAATACATAAAGAAATGTATAAAAAAATAACAAATAAATAAATACCACGCATCCTTCTCTTTCATCATACATCATCGTGCATCATCCTGCATCACCGTGCATCATCCTGCATCATCCTGCATCATCCTGCATCATCCTGCATCATCCTGCATCATCCTGCATCATGCTGCATCATGCTGCATCATCCTGCATCATCCTGCATCATCCTGCATCACCCTGAATCATCCTGCATTATTCTGCATCATCCTGCATCATCCTGCATCATCCTGCATCACCGTGCATCATCCTGCATCACCGTGCATCATCCTGCATCATTCTGCATCATCCTGCATCATCCTGCATCATGCTGCATCATGCTGCATCATGCTGCATCATCCTGCATCATCCTGCATCATCCTGCATCACCCTGAATCATCCTGCATTATTCTGCATCATCCTGCATCATCCTGCATCACCGTGCATCATCCTGCATCACCGTGCATCATCCTGCATCACCGTGCATCATCCTGCATCATCCTGCATCACCGTGCATCATCCTGCATCACCGTGCATCATCCTGCATCATTCTGCATCATCCTGCATCATCCTGCATCATCCTGCATCATCCTGCATCATCCTGCATCATCCTGCATCATCCTGCATCAGTCTGCGTTATCCTCCATCATCCTGCTTCATACTGGCCCATTCTGATTCATGCTGTCCACTCTTGGCATATTATGAACAAAATAAATAAATAGAAATAAATAAAATGAAATTGAAATACATAAAGAAATGTATAAAAAAATAACAAATAAATAAATACCACGCATCCTTCTCTTTCATCATACATCATCGTGCATCATCCTGCATCACCGTGCATCATCCTGCATCATCCTGCATCATCCTGCATCATCCTGCATCATCCTGCATCATCCTGCATCATCCTGCATCATCCTGCATCATCCTGCATCACCGTGCATCATCCTGCATCACCGTGCATCATCCTGCATCATTCTGCATCATCCTGCATCATCCTGCATCATCCTGCATCATCCTGCATCATCCTGCATCATCCTGCATCATCCTGCATCATCCTGCATCAGTCTGCGTTATCCTCCATCATCCTGCTTCATACTGGCCCATTCTGATTCATGCTGTCCACTCTTGGCATATCATGAACAAAAGAAATAAATAAATAAAAATAAATAAAAATAAATTGAAATATATAAAGAAATGTATAAAAAATTAACAAATAAATAAATACCACGCATCCTTCTCTTTCATCCTACATCATCGTGCATCATCCTGCATCAACGTGCATCATCCTGCATCACCGTGCATCATCCTGCATCATCGTGCATCATCCTGCATCATCCTGCATCATCCTGCATCATCCTGCATCATCCTGCATCATCCTGCATCATCCTGCATCATCCTGCATCATCCTGCATCATCCTGCATCAGTCTGCATCATCCTGCATCATCCTGCATCATCCTGCATCATCCTGCATCAGTCTGCGTTATCCTCCATCATCCTGCTTCATACTGGCCCATTCTGATTCATGCTGTCCACTCTTGGCATATTATGAACAAAATAAATAAATAAATAGAAATAAATAAAATGAAATTGAAATACATAAAGAAATGTATAAAAAAATAACAAATAAATAAATACCACGCATCCTTCTCTTTCATCATACATCATCGTGCATCATCCTTCATCCTTCATCATCCTGCATCATCCTGCATCATCCTGCATCATCCTGCATCATCCTGTATCATCCTGCATCATCCTGCATCATCCTGCATCATCCTGCATCATCCTGCATCAGTCTGCATCATCCTGCATCATCCTGCATCAGCGTGCATCATCCTGCATCACCGTGCATCATCCTGCATCATTCTGCATCATCCTGCATCATCCTGCATCATCCTGCATCATCCTGCATCATCCTGCATCATCCTGCATCATCCTGCATCATCCTGCATCATCCTGCATCATTCTGCATCATCCTGCATCATCCTGCATCATGCTGCATCATCCTGCATCATCCTGCATCATCCTGCATCATCCTGCATCATCCTGCATCATCCTGCATCAGTCTGCGTTATCCTCCATCATCCTGCTTCATACTGGCCCATTCTGATTCATGCTGTCCACTCTTGGCATATCATGAACAAAAGAAACAAATAAATAAAAAGAAATAAAACGAAATTGAAATACATAAAGAAATGTATAAAAAAATAACAAATAAATAAATACCACGCATCCTTCTCTTTCATCATACATCATCGTGCATCATCCTGCATCACCGTGCATCATCCTGCATCATCCTGCATCATCCTGCATCATCCTGCATCATCCTGCATCATGCTGCATCATGCTGCATCATCCTGCATCATCCTGCATCATCCTGCATCACCCTGAATCATCCTGCATTATTCTGCGTCATCCTGCATCATCCTGCATCATCCTGCATCACCGTGCATCATCCTGCATCACCGTGCATCACCGTGCATCATCCTGCATCATTTTGCATCATCCTGCATCATCCTGCATCATCCTGCATCATCCTGCATCATGCTGCATCATCATGCATCATCCTGCATCATCCTGCATCACCCTGAATCATCCTGCATCATTCTGCATCATCCTCCATCATCCTGCATCATCCTGCATCACCGTGCATCATCCTGCATCACCGTGCATCATCCTGCATCACCGTGCATCTTTCTGCATCATCCTGCATCATCCTGCATCATCCTGCATCATCCTGCATCATCCTGCATCATCCTGCATCATCCTGCATCGTCCTGCATCATCCTGCATCGTCCTGCATCGTCCTGCATCATCCTGCATCATCCTGCATCATCCTGCATCATGCTGCATCATCCTGCATCATCCTGCATCATCCTGCATCATTCTGCATCATCCTGCATCATCCTGCATCATCCTGCAACATCTTGCATCATCCTGCAACAACTTGCATCATCCTGCATCATTCTGCATCATCCTGCATCATCCTGCATCATCCTGCATCATCCTGCATCATCCTGCATCAGTCTGCGTTATCCTCCATCATCCTGCTTCATACTGGCCCATTCTGATTCATGCTGTCCACTCTTGGCATATTATGAACAAAATAAATAAATAAATAGAAATAAATAAAACGAAATTGAAATACATAAAGAAATGTATAAAAAAATAACAAATAAATAAATACCACGCATCCTTCTCTTTCATCATACATCATCGTGCATCATCCTGCATCACCGTGCATCATCCTGCATCATCCTGCATCATCCTGCATCATCCTGCATCATCCTGCATCATCCTGCATCATGCTGCATCATGCTGCATCATCTTGCATCATCCTGCATCACCCTGCATCACCCTGAATCATCCTGCATTATTCTGCATCATCCTGCATCATCCTGCATCATCCTGCATCACCGTGCATCATCCTGCATCACCGTGCATCATCCTGCATCATTCTGCATCATCCTGCATCATCCTGCATCATCCTGCATCATCCTGCATCATCCTGCATCATCCTGCATCAGTCTGCGTTATCCTCCATCATCCTGCTTCATACTGGCCCATTCTGATTCATGCTGTCCACTCTTGGCATATCATGAACAAAATAAATAAATAAATAAAAATAAATAAAAATAAATTGAAATATATAAAGAAATGTATAAAAAATTAACAAATAAATAAATACCACGCACCCTTCTCTTTCATCCTACATCATCGTGCATCATGCTGCATCACCGTGCATCATCCTGCATCACCGTGCATCATCCTGCATCATCGTGCATCATCCTGCATCATCCTGCATCATCCTGCATCATCCTGCATCATCCTGCATCATCCTGCATCATCCTGCATCATCCTGCATCATCCTGCATCATCCTGCATCATCCTGCATCATCCTGCATCATCCTGCATCATCCTGCATCATCCTGCATCATCCTGCCTCATCCTGCATCAGTCTGCATCATCCTGCATCATCCTGCATCATCCTGCATCATCCTGCATCAGTCTGCGTTATCCTCCATCATCCTGCTTCATACTGGCCCATTCTGATTCATGCTGTCCACTCTTGGCATATTATGAACAAAATAAATAAATAAATAGAAATAAATAAAATGAAATTGAAATACATAAAGAAATGTATAAAAAAATAACAAATAAATAAATACCACGCATCCTTCTCTTTCATCATACATCATCGTGCATCATCCAGCATCACCGTGCATCATCCTGCATCATCCTGCATCATCCTGCATCATCCTGCATCATCCTGCATCATCCTGCATCATGCTGCATCATGCTGCATCATCCTGCATCATCCTGCATCACCCTGAATCATCCTGCATTATTCTGCATCATCCTGCATCATCCTGCATCATCCTGCATCACCGTGCATCATCCTGCATCACCGTGCATCATCCTGCATCATTCTGCATCATCCTGCATCATCCTGCATCATGCTGCATCATGCTGCATCATCCTGCATCATCCTGCATCATCCTGCATCACCCTGAATCATCCTGCATTATTCTGCATCATCCTGCATCATCCTGCATCACCGTGCATCATCCTGCATCACCGTGCATCATCCTGCATCACCGTGCATCATCCTGCATCATCCTGCATCACCGTGCATCATCCTGCATCACAGTGCATCATCCTGCATCATTCTGCATCATCCTGCATCATTCTGCATCATCCTGCATCATCCTGCATCATCCTGCATCATTCGGCATCATCCTGCATCATCCTGCATCAGTCTGCGTTATCGTCCATCATCCTGCTTCATACTGGCCCATTCTGATTCATGCTGTCCACTCTTGGCATATTATGAACAAAATAAATAAATAAATAGAAATAAATAAAATGAAATTGAAATACATAAAGAAATGTATAAAAAAATAACAAATAAATAAATACCACGCATCCTTCTCTTTCATCATATATCATCGTGCATCATCCTGCATCACCGTGCATCATCCTGCATCATCCTGCATCATCCTGCATCATCCTGCATCATCCTGCATCATCCTGCATCATGCTGCATCATGCTGCATCATCCTGCATCATCCTGCATCATCCTGCATCACCCTGAATCATCCTGCATTATTCTGCGTCATCCTGCATCATCCTGCATCATCCTGCATCACCGTGCATCATCCTGCATCACCGTGCATCACCGTGCATGATCCTGCATCATTTTGCATCATCCTGCATCATCCTGCATCATCCTGCATCATCCTGCATCATGCTGCATCATCATGCATCATCCTGCATCATCTGCATCACCCTGAATCATCCTGCATCATTCTGCATCATCCTGCATCATCCTGCATCATCCTGCATCACCGTGCATCATCCTGCATCACCGTGCATCATCCTGCATCACCGTGCATCTTTCTGCATCATCCTGCATCATCCTGCATCATCCTGCATCATCCTGCATCATCCTGCATCATCCTGCATCATCCTGCATCGTCCTGCATCATCCTGCATCATCCTGCATCATCCTGCATCATCCTGCATCATCCTGCATCATCCTGCATCATTCTGCATCATCCTGCATCATCCTGCATCATTCTGCATCATCCTGCATCATCCTGCATCATCCTGCAACATCTTGCATCATCCTGCAACAACTTGCATCATCCTGCATCATTCTGCATCATCCTGCATCATCCTGCATCATCCTGCATCATCCTGCATCATCCTGCATCAGTCTGCGTTATCCTCCATCATCCTGCTTCATACTGGCCCATTCTGATTCATGCTGTCCACTCTTGGCATATTATTAACAAAATAAATAGAAATAAATAAAACGAAATTGAAATACATAAAGAAATGTATAAAAAAATAACAAATAAATAAATACCACGCATCCTTCTCTTTCATCATACATCATCGTGCATCATCCTGCATCACCGTGCATCATCCTGCATCATCCTGCATTATTCTGCGTCATCCTGCATCATCCTGCATCATCCTGCATCATCCTGCATCATTCTGCATCATCCTGCATCATCCTGCATCATCCTGCATCATCCTGTATCATCCTGCATCATCCTGCATCATCCTGCATCATCCTGCATCATCCTGCATCATCCTGCATCAGTCTGCATCATCCTGCATCATCCTGCATCAGCGTGCATCATCCTGCATCACCGTGCATCATCCTGCATCATTCTGCATCATTCTGCATCATCCTGCATCATCCTGCATCATCCTGCATCATCCTGCATCATCCTGCATCATCCTGCATCATCCTGCATCATCCTGCATCATTCTGCATCATCCTGCATCATCCTGCATCATCCTGCATCATCCTGCATCAGTCTGCGTTATCCTCCATCATCCTGCTTCATACTGGCCCATTCTGATTCATGCTGTCCACTCTTGGCATATTATGAACAAAATAAATAAATAAATAGAAATAAATAAAACGAAATTGAAATACATAAAGAAATGTATAAAAAAATAACAAATAAATAAATACCACGCATCCTTCTCTTTCATCATACATCATCGTGCATCATCCTGCATCACCGTGCATCATCCTGCATCATCCTGCATTATTCTGCGTCATCCTGCATCATCCTGCATCATCCTGCATCATCCTGCATCATTCTGCATCATCCTGCATCATCCTGCATCATCCTGCATCATCCTGTATCATCCTGCATCATCCTGCATCATCCTGCATCATCCTGCATCATCCTGCATCATCCTGCATCAGTCTGCATCATCCTGCATCATCCTGCATCAGCGTGCATCATCCTGCATCACCGTGCATCATCCTGCATCATTCTGCATCATCCTGCATCATCCTGCATCATCCTGCATCATCCTGCATCATCCTGCATCATCCTGCATCATCCTGCATCATCCTGCATCATCCTGCATCATCCTGCATCATCCTGCATCATCCTGCATCATTCTGCATCATTCTGCATCATCCTGCATCATCCTGCATCATGCTGCATCATCCTGCATCATCCTGCATCATCCTGCATCATCCTGCATCAGTCTGCGTTATCCTCCATCATCCTGCTTCAGTCTGCGTTATCCTCCATCATCCTGCTTCATACTGGCCCATTCTGATTCATGCTGTCCACTCTTGGCATATCATGAACAAAAGAAACAAATAAATAAAAAGAAATAAAACGAAATTGAAATACATAAAGAAATGTATAAAAAAATAACAAATAAATAAATACCACGCATCCTTCTCTTTCATCATACATCATCGTGCATCATCCTGCATCACCGTGCATCATCCTGCATCCTGCATCATCCTGCATCATCCTGCATCATCCTGCATCATGCTGCATCATGCTGCATCATGCTGCATCATCCTGCATCATCCTGCATCACCCTGAATCATCCTGCATTATTCTGCATCATCCTGCATCATCCTGCATCATCCTGCATCACCGTGCATCATCCTGCATCACCGTGCATCATCCTGCATCATTCTGCATCATCCTGCATCATCCTGCATCATGCTGCATCATGCTGCATCATGCTGCATCATCCTGCATCATCCTGCATCATCCTGCATCACCCTGAATCATCCTGCATTATTCTGCATCATCCTGCATCATCCTGCATCACCGTGCATCATCCTGCATCACCGTGCATCATCCTGCATCACCGTGCATCATCCTGCATCATCCTGCATCACCGTGCATCATCCTGCATCACAGTGCATCATCCTGCATCATTCTGCATCATCCTGCATCATTCTGCATCATCCTGCATCATCCTGCATCATCCTGCATCATCCGGCATCATCCTGCATCATCCTGCATCAGTCTGCGTTATCGTCCATCATCCTGCTTCATACTGGCCCATTCTGATTCATGCTGTCCACTCTTGGCATATTATGAACAAAATAAATAAATAAATAGAAATAAATAAAATGAAATTGAAATACATAAAGAAATGTATAAAAAAATAACAAATAAATAAATACCACGCATCCTTCTCTTTCATCATACATCATCGTGCATCATCCTGCATCACCGTGCATCATCCTGCATCATCCTGCATCATCCTGCATCATCCTGCATCATCCTGCATCATGCTGCATCATGCTGCATCATCCTGCATCATCCTGCATCATCCTGCATCACCCTGAATCATCCTGCATTATTCTGCGTCATCCTGCATCATCCTGCATCATCCTGCATCACCGTGCATCATCCTGCATCACCGTGCATCACCGTGCATGATCCTGCATCATTTTGCATCATCCTGCATCATCCTGCATCATCCTGCATCATCCTGCATCATGCTGCATCATCCTGCATCATCCTGCATCATCCTGCATCACCCTGAATCATCCTGCATCATTCTGCATCATCCTGCATCATCCTGCATCATCCTGCATCACCGTGCATCATCCTGCATCACCGTGCATCATCCTGCATCACCGTGCATCTTTCTGCATCATCCTGCATCATCCTGCATCATCCTGCATCATCCTGCATCATCCTGCATCATCCTGCATCATCCTGCATCGTCCTGCATCATCCTGCATCATCCTGCATCATTCTGCATCATCCTGCATCATCCTGCATCATCCTGCATCATCCTGCATCATCCTGCATCATGCTGCATCATGCTGCATCATCTTGCATCATCCTGCATCATCCTGCATCACCCTGAATCATCCTGCATTATTCTGCATCATCCTGCATCATCCTGCATCATCCTGCATCACCGTGCATCATCCTGCATCACCGTGCATCATCCTGCATCATTCTGCATCATCCTGCATCATCCTGCATCATCCTGCATCATCCTGCATCAGTCTGCGTTATCCTCCATCATCCTGCTTCATACTGGCCCATTCTGATTCATGCTGTCCACTCTTGGCATATCATGAACAAAAGAAATAAATAAATAAAAATAAATAAAAATAAATTGAAATATATAAAGAAATGTATAAAAAATTAACAAATAAATAAATACCACGCATCCTTCTCTTTCATCCTACATCATCGTGCATCATCCTGCATCACCGTGCATCATCCTGCATCACCGTGCATCATCCTGCATCATCGTGCATCATCCTGCATCATCCTGCATCATCCTGCATCATCCTGCATCATCCTGCATCATCCTGCATCATCCTGCATCATCCTGCATCATCCTGCATCAGTCTGCATCATCCTGCATCATCCTGCATCATCCTGCATCATCCTGCATCAGTCTGCGTTATCCTCCATCATCCTGCTTCATACTGGCCCATTCTGATTCATGCTGTCCACTCTTGGCATATTATGAACAAAATAAATAAATAAATAGAAATAAATAAAATGAAATTGAAATACATAAAGAAATGTATAAAAAAATAACAAATAAATAAATACCACGCATCCTTCTCTTTCATCATACATCATCGTGCATCATCCTTCATCCTTCATCATCCTGCATCATCCTGCATCATCCTGCATCATCCTGCATCATCCTGCATCATCCTGCATCATCCTGCATCATGCTGCATCATGCTGCATCATCCTGCATCATCCTGCATCAGTCTGCATCATCCTGCATCATCCTGCATTATTCTGCATCATCCTGCATCATCCTGCATCATCCTGCATCACCGTGCATCATCCTGCATCACCGTGCATCATCCTGCATCATTCTGCATCATCCTGCATCATCCTGCATCATCCTGCATCATGCTGCATCATCCTGCATCATCCTGCATCATCCTGCATCATCCTGCATCACCCTGAATCATCCTGCATTATTCTGCATCATCCTGCATCATCCTGCATCATCCTGCATCACCGTGCATCATCCTGCATCACCGTGCATCATCCTGCATCATTCTGCATCATCCTGCATCATCCTGCATCATCCTGCATCATGCTGCATCATGCTGCATCATCCTGCATCATCCTGCATCATCCTGCATCACCCTGAATCATCCTGCATTATTCTGCATCATCCTGCATCATCCTGCATCACCGTGCATCATCCTGCATCACCGTGCATCATCCTGCATCACCGTGCATCATCCTGCATCATCCTGCATCACCGTGCATCATCCTGCATCACCGTGCATCATCCTGCATCATTCTGCATCATCCTGCATCATCCTGCATCATCCTGCATCATCCTGCATCATCCTGCATCATGCTGCATCATGCTGCATCATCTTGCATCATCCTGCATCATCCTGCATCACCCTGAATCATCCTGCATTATTCTGCATCATCCTGCATCATCCTGCATCATCCTGCATCACCGTGCATCATCCTGCATCACCGTGCATCATCCTGCATCATTCTGCATCATCCTGCATCATCCTGCATCATCCTGCATCATCCTGCATCATCCTGCATCATCCTGCATCAGTCTGCGTTATCCTCCATCATCCTGCTTCATACTGGCCCATTCTGATTCATGCTGTCCACTCTTGGCATATTATGAACAAAATAAATAAATAAATAGAAATAAATAAAATGAAATTGAAATACATAAAGAAATGTATAAAAAAATAACAAATAAATAAATACCACGCATCCTTCTCTTTCATCATACATCATCGTGCATCATCCTGCATCACCGTGCATCATCCTGCATCACCGTGCATCATCCTGCATCATCGTGCATCATCCTGCATCATCCTGCATCATCCTGCATCATCCTGCATCATCCTGCATCATCCTGCATCATCCTGCATCATCCTGCATCATCCTGCATCATCCTGCATCATCCTGCATCAGTCTGCATCATCCTGCATCATCCTGCATCATCCTGCATCAGTCTGCGTTATCCTCCATCATCCTGCTTCATACTGGCCCATTCTGATTCATGCTGTCCACTCTTGGCCTATTATGAACAAAATAAATAAATAAATAGAAATAAATAAAATGAAATTGAAATACATAAAGAAATGTATAAAAAATAACAAATAAATAAATACCACGCATCCTTCTCTTTCATCATACATCATCGTGCATCATCCTGCATCACCGTGCATCATCCTGCATCACCGTGCATCATCCTGCATCATCGTGCATCATCCTGCATCATCCTGCATCATCCTGCATCATCCTGCATCATCCTGCATCATCCTGCATCATCCTGCATCATCCTGCATCATCCTGCATCATCCTGCATCAGTCTGCATCATCCTGCATCATCCTGCATCATCCTGCATCATCCTGCATCAGTCTGCGTTATCCTCCATCATCCTGCTTCATACTGGCCCATTCTGATTCATGCTGTCCACTCTTGGCATATTATGAACAAAATAAATAAATAAATAGAAATAAATAAAATGAAATTGAAATACATAAAGAAATGTATAAAAAAATAACAAATAAATAAATACCACGCATCCTTCTCTTTCATCATACATCATCGTGCATCATCCTTCATCCTTCATCATCCTGCATCATCCTGCATCATCCTGCATCATCCTGCATCATCCTGCATCATCCTGCATCATCCTGCATCATGCTGCATCATGCTGCATCATCCTGCATCATCCTGCATCAGTCTGCATCATCCTGCATCATCCTGCATTATTCTGCATCATCCTGCATCATCCTGCATCATCCTGCATCACCGTGCATCATCCTGCATCACCGTGCATCATCCTGCATCATTCTGCATCATCCTGCATCATCCTGCATCATCCTGCATCATGCTGCATCATCCTGCATCATCCTGCATCATCCTGCATCATCCTGCATCACCCTGAATCATCCTGCATTATTCTGCATCATCCTGCATCATCCTGCATCATCCTGCATCACCGTGCATCATCCTGCATCACCGTGCATCATCCTGCATCATTCTGCATCATCCTGCATCATCCTGCATCATCCTGCATCATGCTGCATCATGCTGCATCATCCTGCATCATCCTGCATCATCCTGCATCACCCTGAATCATCCTGCATTATTCTGCATCATCCTGCATCATCCTGCATCACCGTGCATCATCCTGCATCACCGTGCATCATCCTGCATCACCGTGCATCATCCTGCATCATCCTGCATCACCGTGCATCATCCTGCATCACCGTGCATCATCCTGCATCATTCTGCATCATCCTGCATCATCCTGCATCATCCTGCATCATCCTGCATCATCCTGCATCATGCTGCATCATGCTGCATCATCTTGCATCATCCTGCATCATCCTGCATCACCCTGAATCATCCTGCATTATTCTGCATCATCCTGCATCATCCTGCATCATCCTGCATCACCGTGCATCATCCTGCATCACCGTGCATCATCCTGCATCATTCTGCATCATCCTGCATCATCCTGCATCATCCTGCATCATCCTGCATCATCCTGCATCATCCTGCATCAGTCTGCGTTATCCTCCATCATCCTGCTTCATACTGGCCCATTCTGATTCATGCTGTCCACTCTTGGCATATTATGAACAAAATAAATAAATAAATAGAAATAAATAAAATGAAATTGAAATACATAAAGAAATGTATAAAAAAATAACAAATAAATAAATACCACGCATCCTTCTCTTTCATCATACATCATCGTGCATCATCCTGCATCACCGTGCATCATCCTGCATCACCGTGCATCATCCTGCATCATCGTGCATCATCCTGCATCATCCTGCATCATCCTGCATCATCCTGCATCATCCTGCATCATCCTGCATCATCCTGCATCATCCTGCATCATCCTGCATCATCCTGCATCATCCTGCATCAGTCTGCATCATCCTGCATCATCCTGCATCATCCTGCATCAGTCTGCGTTATCCTCCATCATCCTGCTTCATACTGGCCCATTCTGATTCATGCTGTCCACTCTTGGCCTATTATGAACAAAATAAATAAATAAATAGAAATAAATAAAATGAAATTGAAATACATAAAGAAATGTATAAAAAATAACAAATAAATAAATACCACGCATCCTTCTCTTTCATCATACATCATCGTGCATCATCCTTCATCCTTCATCATCCTGCATCATCCTGCATCATCCTGCATCATCCTGCATCATCCTGTATCATCCTGCATCATCCTGCATCATCCTGCATCATCCTGCATCATCCTGCATCAGTCTGCATCATCCTGCATCATCCTGCATCAGCGTGCATCATCCTGCATCATCCTGCATCATCCTGCATCATCCTGCATCAGTCTGCGTTATCCTCCATCATCCTGCTTCATACTGGCCCATTCTGATTCATGCTGTCCACTCTTGGCATATTATGAACAAAATAAATAAATAAATAGAAATAAATAAAATGAAATTGAAATACATAAAGAAATGTATAAAAAAATAACAAATAAATAAATACCACGCATCCTTCTCTTTCATCATACATCATCGTGCATCATCCTTCATCCTTCATCATCCTGCATCATCCTGCATCATCCTGCATCATCCTGCATCATCCTGTATCATCCTGCATCATCCTGCATCATCCTGCATCATCCTGCATCATCCTGCATCATCCTGCATCATCCTGCATCGTCCTGCATCATCCTGCATCGTCCTGCATCATCCTGCATCGTCCTGCATCATCCTGCATCATCCTGCATCATCCTGCATCATTATGCATCATCCTGCATCATCCTGCATCATTCTGCATCATCCTGCATCATCCTGCATCATCCTGCATCAGTCTGCGTTATCCTCCATCATCCTGCTTCATACTGGCCCATTCTGATTCATGCTGTCCACTCTTGGCATATTATGAACAAAATAAATAAATAAATAGAAATAAATAAAACGAAATTGAAATACATAAAGAAATGTATAAAAAAATAACAAATAAATAAATACCACGCATCCTTCTCTTTCATCATACATCATCGTGCATCATCCTGCATCACCGTGCATCATCCTGCATCATCCTGCATCATCCTGCATCATCCTGCATCATCCTGCATCATCCTGCATCATCCTCCATCATGCTGCATCATGCTGCATCATCTTGCATCATCCTGCATCATCCTGCATCACCCTGAATCATCCTGCATTATTCTGCATCATCCTGCATCATCCTGCATCATCCTGCATCACCGTGCATCATCCTGCATCGCCGTGCATCATCCTGCATCATTCTGCATCATCCTGCATCATCCTGCATCATCCTGCATCATCCTGCATCATCCTGCATCATCCTGCATCATCCTGCATCAGTCTGCATCATCCTGCATCATCCTGCATCAGCGTGCATCATCCTGCATCACCGTGCATCATCCTGCATCATTCTGCATCATCCTGCATCATCCTGCATCATCCTGCATCATCCTGCATCATCCTGCATCATCCTGCATCATCCTGCATCATCCTGCATCATCCTGCATCATCCTGCATCATTCTGCATCATCCTGCATCATCCTGCATCATGCTGCATCATGCTGCATCATCCTGCATCATCCTGCATCATCCTGCATCATCCTGCATCAGTCTGCGTTATCCTCCATCATCCTGCTTCATACTGGCCCATTCTGATTCATGCTGTCCACTCTTGGCATATCATGAACAAAAGAAACAAATAAATAAAAAGAAATAAAACGAAATTGAAATACATAAAGAAATGTATAAAAAAATAACAAATAAATAAATACCACGCATCCTTCTCTTTCATCATACATCATCGTGCATCATCCTGCATCACCGTGCATCATCCTGCATCATCCTGCATCATCCTGCATCATCCTGCATCATCCTGCATCATCCTGCATCATGCTGCATCATGCTGCATCATCCTGCATCATCCTGCATCATCCTGCATCACCCTGAATCATCCTGCATTATTCTGCATCATCCTGCATCATCCTGCATCATCCTGCATCACCGTGCATCATCCTGCATCACCGTGCATCATCCTGCATCATTCTGCATCATCCTGCATCATCCTGCATCATCCTGCATCATGCTGCATCATGCTGCATCATCCTGCATCATCCTGCATCATCCTGCATCACCCTGAATCATCCTGCATTATTCTGCATCATCCTGCATCATCCTGCATCACCGTGCATCATCCTGCATCACCGTGCATCATTCTGCATCACCGTGCATCATCCTGCATCATCCTGCATCACCGTGCATCATCCTGCATCACCGTGCATCATCCTGCATCATTCTGCATCATCCTGCATCATCCTGCATCATCCTGCATCATCCTGCATCATCCTGCATCATGCTGCATCATGCTGCATCATCTTGCATCATCCTGCATCATCCTGCATCACCCTGAATCATCCTGCATTATTCTGCATCATCCTGCATCATCCTGCATCATCCTGCATCACCGTGCATCATCCTGCATCACCGTGCATCATCCTGCATCATTCTGCATCATCCTGCATCATCCTGCATCATCCTGCATCATCCTGCATCATCCTGCATCAGTCTGCGTTATCCTCCATCATCCTGCTTCATACTGGCCCATTCTGATTCATGCTGTCCACTCTTGGCATATCATGAACAAAAGAAATAAATAAATAAAAATAAATAAAAATAAATTGAAATATATAAAGAAATGTATAAAAAATTAACAAATAAATAAATACCACGCATCCTTCTCTTTCATCCTACATCATCGTGCATCATCCTGCATCACCGTGCATCATCCTGCATCACCGTGCATCATCCTGCATCATCGTGCATCATCCTGCATCATCCTGCATCATCCTGCATCATCCTGCATCATCCTGCATCATCCTGCATCATCCTGCATCATCCTGCATCATCCTGCATCAGTCTGCATCATCCTGCATCATCCTGCATCATCCTGCATCATCCTGCATCAGTCTGCGTTATCCTCCATCATCCTGCTTCATACTGGCCCATTCTGATTCATGCTGTCCACTCTTGGCATATTATGAACAAAATAAATAAATAAATAGAAATAAATAAAATGAAATTGAAATACATAAAGAAATGTATAAAAAAATAACAAATAAATAAATACCACGCATCCTTCTCTTTCATCATACATCATCGTGCATCATCCTTCATCCTTCATCATCCTGCATCATCCTGCATCATCCTGCATCATCCTGCATCATCCTGCATCATCCTGCATCATCCTGCATCATGCTGCATCATGCTGCATCATCCTGCATCATCCTGCATCAGTCTGCATCATCCTGCATCATCCTGCATTATTCTGCATCATCCTGCATCATCCTGCATCATCCTGCATCACCGTGCATCATCCTGCATCACCGTGCATCATCCTGCATCATTCTGCATCATCCTGCATCATCCTGCATCATCCTGCATCATGCTGCATCATCCTGCATCATCCTGCATCATCCTGCATCATCCTGCATCACCCTGAATCATCCTGCATTATTCTGCATCATCCTGCATCATCCTGCATCATCCTGCATCACCGTGCATCATCCTGCATCACCGTGCATCATCCTGCATCATTCTGCATCATCCTGCATCATCCTGCATCATCCTGCATCATGCTGCATCATGCTGCATCATCCTGCATCATCCTGCATCATCCTGCATCACCCTGAATCATCCTGCATTATTCTGCATCATCCTGCATCATCCTGCATCACCGTGCATCATCCTGCATCACCGTGCATCATCCTGCATCACCGTGCATCATCCTGCATCATCCTGCATCACCGTGCATCATCCTGCATCACCGTGCATCATCCTGCATCATTCTGCATCATCCTGCATCATCCTGCATCATCCTGCATCATCCTGCATCATCCTGCATCATGCTGCATCATGCTGCATCATCTTGCATCATCCTGCATCATCCTGCATCACCCTGAATCATCCTGCATTATTCTGCATCATCCTGCATCATCCTGCATCATCCTGCATCACCGTGCATCATCCTGCATCACCGTGCATCATCCTGCATCATTCTGCATCATCCTGCATCATCCTGCATCATCCTGCATCATCCTGCATCATCCTGCATCATCCTGCATCAGTCTGCGTTATCCTCCATCATCCTGCTTCATACTGGCCCATTCTGATTCATGCTGTCCACTCTTGGCATATTATGAACAAAATAAATAAATAAATAGAAATAAATAAAATGAAATTGAAATACATAAAGAAATGTATAAAAAAATAACAAATAAATAAATACCACGCATCCTTCTCTTTCATCATACATCATCGTGCATCATCCTTCATCCTTCATCATCCTGCATCATCCTGCATCATCCTGCATCATCCTGCATCATCCTGCATCATCCTGCATCATCCTGCATCATCCTGCATCATCCTTCATCATCCTGCATCAGTCTGCATCATCCTGCATTATTCTGCGTCATCCTGCATCATCCTGCATCATCCTGCATCACCGTGCATCATCCTGCATCACCGTGCATCACCGTGCATCATCCTGCATCATTTTGCATCATCCTGCATCATCCTGCATCATCCTGCATCATCCTGCATCATGCTGCATCATCATGCATCATCCTGCATCATCCTGCATCACCCTGAATCATCCTGCATCATTCTGCATCATCCTGCATCATCCTGCACCATCCTGCATCACCGTGCATCATCCTGCATCACCGTGCATCATCCTGCATCACCGTGCATCTTTCTGCATCATCCTGCATCATCCTGAATCATCCTGCATCATCCTGCATCATTCTGCATCATCCTGCATCATCCTGCATCGTCCTGCATCATCCTGCATCGTCCTGCATCATCCTGCATCATCCTGCATCATCCTGCATCATCCTGCATCATCCTGCATCATTCTGCATCATCCTGCATCATCCTGCATCATTCTGCATCATCCTGCATCATCCTGCATCATCCTGCAACATCTTGCATCATCCTGCAACAACTTGCATCATCCTGCATCATTCTGCATCATCCTGCATCATCCTGCATCATCCTGCATCATCCTGCATCATCCTGCATCATCCTGCATCAGTCTGCGTTATCCTCCATCATCCTGCTTCATACTGGCCCATTCTGATTCATGCTGTCCACTCTTGGCATATTATGAACAAAATAAATAAATAAATAGAAATAAATAAAACGAAATTGAAATACATAAAGAAATGTATAAAAAAATAACAAATAAATAAATACCACGCATCCTTCTCTTTCATCATACATCATCGTGCATCATCCTGCATCACCGTGCATCATCCTGCATCATCCTGCATCATCCTGCATCATCCTGCATCATCCTGCATCATCCTGCATCATGCTGCATCATGCTGCATCATCTTGCATCATCCTGCATCATCCTGCATCACCCTGAATCATCCTGCATTATTCTGCATCATCCTGCATCATCCTGCATCATCCTGCATCACCGTGCATCATCCTGCATCGCCGTGCATCATCCTGCATCATTCTGCATCATCCTGCATCATCCTGCATCATCCTGCATCATCCTGCATCATCCTGCATCATCCTGCATCATCCTGCATCAGTCTGCATCATCCTGCATTATCCTGCATCAGCGTGCATCAGCGTGCATCATCCTGCATCACCGTGCATCATCCTGCATCATTCTGCATCATCCTGCATCATCCTGCATCATCCTGCATCATCCTGCATCATCCTGCATCATCCTGCATCATCCTGCATCATCCTGCATCATCCTGCATCATTCTGCATCATCCTGCATCATCCTGCATCATGCTGCATCATGCTGCATCATCCTGCATCATCCTGCATCATCCTGCATCATCCTGCATCATCCTGCATCATCCTGCATCAGTCTGCGTTATCCTCCATCATCCTGCTTCATACTGGCCCATTCTGATTCATGCTGTCCACTCTTGGCATATCATGAACAAAAGAAACAAATAAATAAAAAGAAATAAAACGAAATTGAAATACATAAAGAAATGTATAAAAAAATAACAAATAAATAAATACCACGCATCCTTCTCTTTCATCATACATCATCGTGCATCATCCTGCATCACCGTGCATCATCCTGCATCATCCTGCATCATCCTGCATCACCCTGAATCATCCTGAATCATCCTGCATTATTCTGCATCATCCTGCATCATCCTGCATCACCGTGCATCATCCTGCATCACCGTGCATCATCCTGCATCACCGTGCATCATCCTGCATCATCCTGCATCACCGTGCATCATCCTGCATCACCGTGCATCATCCTGCATCATTCTGCATCATCCTGCATCATCCTGCATCATCCTGCATCATCCTGCATCATCCTGCATCATCCTGCATCATCCTGCATCATCCTGCATCATCCTGCATCAGTCTGCGTTATCCTCCATCATCCTGCTTCATACTGGCCCATTCTGATTCATGCTGTCCACTCTTGGCATATTATGAACAAAATAAATAAATAAATAGAAATAAATAAAACGAAATTGAAATACATAAAGAAATGTATAAAAAAATAACAAATAAATAAATACCACGCATCCTTCTCTTTCATCATACATCATCGTGCATCATCCTGCATCACCGTGCATCATCCTGCATCACCCTGCATCATCCTGCATCATCCTGCATCATCCTGCATCACCGTGCATCATCCTGCATGATTCTGCATCATCCTGCATCATCCTGCATCATCCTGCATCATTCTGCATCATCCTGCATCATCCTGCATCATGCCCCATCATCCTGCATCAGTCTGCGCTATCCTCCATCATCCTGCTTCATACTGGCCCATTCTGATTCATGCTGTCCACTCTTGGCATATCATGAACAAAAGAAATAAAGAAATAAAAAGAAATAAAAAGAAATTGAAATATATAAAGAAATATATAAAAAAATAACAAATAAATAAATACCACGCATCCTTCTCTTTCATCCTACATCATCCTGCATCATCCTGCATCATCCTGCATCATCCTGCATCATCCTGCATCATCCTGCATCATCCTGCATCATCCTGCATCAGTCTGCGTGATCCTGCATCATCCTGCATCATCCTGCATCATCCTGCATCATCCTGCATCATCCTGCATCATCCTGCATCATCCTGCATCATCCTGCATCATCCTGCATCATCCTGCATCATCCTGCATCAGTCTGTGCCATCCTGCATCAGTCTGCGTTATCCTCCATCATCCTGCATCTACCCGCATCATCCTGCATCAGTCTGCGTTATCCTCCATCATCCTGCTTCATACTGGCCCATTCTGATTCATGCTGTCCACTCTTGGCATATCATGAACAAAAGAAATAAATAAATAAAAATAAATAAAAATAAATTGAAATATATAAAGAAATGTATAAAAAATTAACAAATAAATAAATACCACGCATCCTTCTCTTTCATCCTACATCATCGTGCATCATCCTGCATCACCGTGCATCATCCTGCATCACCGTGCATCATCCTGCATCATCGTGCATCATCCTGCATCATCCTGCATCATCCTGCATCATCCTGCATCATCCTGCATCATCCTGCATCATCCTGCATCATCCTGCATCATCCTGCATCAGTCTGCATCATCCTGCATCATCCTGCATCATCCTGCATCATCCTGCATCATCCTGCATCAGTCTGCGTTATCCTCCATCATCCTGCTTCATACTGGCCCATTCTGATTCATGCTGTCTACTCTTGGCATATTATGAACAAAATAAATAAATAAATAGAAATAAATAAAATGAAATTGAAATACATAAAGAAATGTATAAAAAAATAACAAATAAATAAATACCACGCATCCTTCTCTTTCATCATACATCATCGTGCATCATCCTTCATCCTTCATCATCCTGCATCATCCTGCATCATCCTGCATCATCCTGCATCATCCTGCATCATCCTGCATCATCCTGCATCATCCTGCATCATCCTGCATCATCCTACATCAGTCTGTGCCATCCTGCATCAGTCTGCGTTATCCTCCATCATCCTGCATCTACCCGCATCATCCTGCATCAGTCTGCGTTATCCTCCATCATCCTGCTTCATACTGGCCCATTCTGATTCATGCTGTCCACTCTTGGCATATCATGAACAAAATAAATAAATAAATAAAAATAAATAAAAATAAATTGAAATATATAAAGAAATGTATAAAAAATTAACAAATAAATAAATACCACGCATCCTTCTCTTTCATCCTACATCATCGTGCATCATCCTGCATCACCGTGCATCATCCTGCATCACCGTGCATCATCGTGCATCATCGTGCATCATCCTGCATCATCCTGCATCATCCTGCATCATCCTGCATCATCCTGCATCATCCTGCATCAGTCTGCGTTATCCTCCATCATCCTGCTTCATACTGGCCCATTCTGATTCATGCTGTCCACTCTTGGCATATCATGAACAAAAGAAACAAATAAATAAAAAGAAATAAAAAGAAATTGAAATATATAAAGAAATGTATAAAAAAATAACAAATAAATAAATACCACGCATCCTTCTCTCTCATCCTACATCATCGTGCATCATCCTGCATCACTGTGCATCATCCTGCATCATTCTGCATCATCCTGCATCATCCTGCATCATCCTGCATCATCCTGCATCATCCTGCATCATCCTGCATCATCTTGCATCATCCTGCATCATCCTGCATCATCCTGCATCATCCTGCATCATCCTGCATCATCCTGCATCACCGTGCATCATTCTGCATCACCGTGCATCATCCTGCATCATTCTGCATCATCCTGCATCATCCTCCATCATCCTGCATCATCCTGCATCATCCTGCATCATCCTGCATCATCCTGCATCATCCTGCATCATCGTGCATCATCCTGCATCATCCTGCATCATCCTGCATCATCCTGCATCATCCTGCATCATCCTGCATCATCCTGCATCATCCTGCATCATCCTGCAACATCTTGCATCATCCTGCAACATCTTGCATCATCCTGCATCATTCTGCATCATCCTGCATCATCCTGCATCATCCTGCATCATTCTGCATCATCCTGCATCATTCTGCATCATCCTGCATCATCCTGCATCATGCCCCATCATCCTGCATCAGTCTGCGCTATCCTCCATCATCCTGCTTCATACTGGCCCATTCTGATTCATGCTGTCCACTCTTGGCATATCATGAACAAAAGAAATAAAGAAATAAAAAGAAATAAAAAGAAATTGAAATATATAAAGAAATATATAAAAAAATAACAAATAAATAAATACCACGCATCCTTCTCTTTCATCCTACATCATCGTGCATCATCCTGCATCATCCTGCATCATCCTGCATCATCCTGCATCATCCTGCATCATCCTGCATCATCCTGCATCATCCTGCATCAGTCTGCGTGATCCTGCATCATCCTGCATCATCCTGCATCATCCTGCATCATCCTGCATCATCCTGCATCATCCTGCATCATCCTGCATCATCCTGCATCATCCTGCATCATCCTGCATCATCCTGCATCATCCTGCATCATCCTGCATCATCCTGCATCATCCTGCATCAGTCTGTGCCATCCTGCATCAGTCTGCGTTATCCTCCATCATCCTGCATCTACCCGCATCGTCCTGCATCAGTCTGCGTTATCCTCCATCATCCTGCTTCATACTGGCCCATTCTGATTCATGCTGTCCACTCTTGGCATATCATGAACAAAAGAAATAAATAAATAAAAATAAATAAAAATAAATTGAAATATATAAAGAAATGTATAAAAAATTGACAAATAAATAAATACCACGCATCCTTCTCTTTCATCCTACATCATCGTGCATCATCCTGCATCACCGTGCATCATCCTGCATCACCGTGCATCATCGTGCATCATCGTGCATCATCCTGCATCATCCTGCATCATCCTGCATCATCCTGCATCAGTCTGCGTTATCCTCCATCATCCTGCTTCATACTGGCCCATTCTGATTCATGCTGTCCACTCTTGGCATATCATGAACAAAAGAAACAAATAAATAAAAAGAAATAAAAAGAAATTGAAATATATAAAGAAATGTATAAAAAAATAACAAATAAATAAATACCACGCATCCTTCTCTCTCATCCTACATCATCGTGCATCATCCTGCATCACCGTGCATCATCCTGCATCACTGTGCATCATCCTGCATCATTCTGCATCATCCTGCATCATCCTGCATCATCCTGCATCATCCTGCATCATCCTGCATCATCCTGCATCATCCTGCATCATCCTGCATCACCCTGCATCATCCTGCATCATCCTGCATCACCGTGCATCATTCTGCATCACCGTGCATCATCCTGCATCATTCTGCATCATCCTGCATCATCCTCCATCATCCTGCATCATCCTGCATCATCCTGCATCATCCTGCATCATCCTGCATCATCCTGCATCATCGTGCATCATCCTGCATCATCCTGCATCATCCTGCATCATCCTGCATCATCCTGCATCATCCTGCATCATCCTGCATCATCCTGCATCATCCTGCAACATCTTGCATCATCCTGCAACATCCTGCATCATTCTGCATCATCCTGCATCATCCTGCATCATCCTGCATCATTCTGCATCATCCTGCATCATTCTGCATCATCCTGCATCATCCTGCATCATCCTGCATCATGCCCCATCATCCTGCATCAGTCTGCGCTATCCTCCATCATCCTGCTTCATACTGGCCCATTCTGATTCATGCTGTCCACTCTTGGCATATCATGAACAAAAGAAATAAAGAAATAAAAAGAAATAAAAAGAAATTGAAATATATAAAGAAATATTTAAAAAAATAACAAATAAATAAATACCACGCATCCTTCTCTTTCATCCTACATCATCGTGCATCATCCTGCATCATCCTGCATCATCCTGCATCATCCTGCATCATCCTGCATCATCCTGCATCATCCTGCATCATCCTGCATCATCCTGCATCATTCTGCATCATCCTGCATCATTCTGCATCATCCTGCATCATCCTGCATCATCCTGCATCATGCCCCATCATCCTGCATCAGTCTGCGCTATCCTCCATCATCCTGCTTCATACTGGCCCATTCTGATTCATGCTGTCCACTCTTGGCATATCATGAACAAAAGAAATAAAGAAATAAAAAGAAATAAAAAGAAATTGAAATATATAAAGAAATATTTAAAAAAATAACAAATAAATAAATACCACGCATCCTTCTCTTTCATCCTACATCATCCTACATCATCATAAATATAAATAAATAAAAAGAAATTGAAATACCTAAAGAAATGTATAAAAAAATAACTAAATACCACGCATCCTTCTCTTTCATCATACATCATCGTGCATCATCCTTCATCCTTCATCATCCTGCATCATCCTGCATCATCCTGCATCATCCTGCATCATCCTTCATCATCCTGCATCATCCTGCATCATCCTGCATCATCCTGCATTATCCTGCATCATCCTGCATCATCCTGCATCATCCTGCATCATCCTGCATCAGTCTGTGCCATCCTGCATCAGTCTGCGTTATCCTCCATCATCCTGCTTCGTACTGGCCCATTCTGATTCATGCTGTCCAATCTTGGCTTATCATGAACAAAATAAATAAATAAATAAATAAATATAAATAAATAAAAAGAAATTGAAATACCTAAAGAAATGTATAAAAAAATAACTAAATACCACGCATCCTTCTCTTTCATCATACATCATCGTGCATCATCCTTCATCCTTCATCATCCTGCATCATCCTGCATCATCCTGCATCATCCTGCATCATCCTTCATCATCCTGCATCATCCTGCATCATCCTGCATCATCCTGCATTATCCTGCATCAGTCTGCATCATCCTGCATCATCCTGCATCAGCGTGCATCATCCTGCATCACCGTGCATCATCCTGCATCATCCTGCATCATCCTGCATCATCCTGCATCATCCTGCATCATCCTGCATCATCCTGCATCATCCTGCATCATTCTGCATCATCCTGCATCATCCTGCATCATCCTGCATCATCCTGCATCATCCTGCATCATCCTGCATCATCCTGCATCATCCTGCATCATCCTGCATCATCCTTCATCATCCTGCATCATCCTGCATCATCCTGCTTCATACTGGCCCATTCTGATTCATGCTGTCCACTCTTGGCATATCATGAACAAAAGAAACAAATAAATAAAAAGAAATAAAACGAAATTGAAATACATAAAGAAATGTATAAAAAAATAACAAATAAATAAATACCACGCATCCTTCTCTTTCATCATACATCATCGTGCATCATCCTGCATCACCGTGCATCATCCTGCATCATCGTGCATCATCCTGCATCATCCTGCATCATCCTGCATCATCCTGCATCATCCTGCATCATCCTGCATCATCCTGCATCATCCTGCATCATCCTGCATCATCCTGCATCATCCTGCATCAGTCTGCATGATCCTGCATCATCCTGCATCATCCTGCATCATCCTGCATCAGTCTGCGTTATCCTCCATCATCCTGCTTCATACTGGCCCATTCTGATTCATGCTGTCCACTCTTGGCATATTATGAACAAAATAAATAAATAAATAGAAATAAATAAAATGAAATTGAAATACATAAAGAAATGTATAAAAAAATAACAAATAAATAAATACCACGCATCCTTCTCTTTCATCATACATCATCGTGCATCATCCTTCATCCTTCATCATCCTGCATCATCCTGCATCATCCTGCATCATCCTGCATCATCCTGTATCATCCTGCATCATCCTGCATCATCCTGCATCATCCTGCATCATCCTGCATCAGTCTGCATCATCCTGCATCATCCTGCATCAGCGTGCATCATCCTGCATCACCGTGCATCATCCTGCATCATTCTGCATCATCCTGCATCATCCTGCATCATCCTGCATCATCCTGCATCATCCTGCATCATCCTGCATCATCCTGCATCATCCTGCATCATCCTGCATCATCCTGCATCATTCTGCATCATCCTGCATCATCCTGCATCATGCTGCATCATCCTGCATCATCCTGCATCATCCTGCATCATCCTGCATCAGTCTGCGTTATCCTCCATCATCCTGCTTCATACTGGCCCATTCTGATTCATGCTGTCCACTCTTGGCATATCATGAACAAAAGAAACAAATAAATAAAAAGAAATAAAACGAAATTGAAATACATAAAGAAATGTATAAAAAAATAACAAATAAATAAATACCACGCATCCTTCTCTTTCATCATACATCATCGTGCATCATCCTGCATCACCGTGCATCAACCTGCATCATCCTGCATCATCCTGCATCATCCTGCATCATGCTGCATCATCCTGCATCATCCTGCATCATCCTGCATCATCCTGCATCATCCTGCATCATCCTGCATCAGTCTGCGTTATCCTCCATCATCCTGCTTCATACTGGCCCATTCTGATTCATGCTGTCCACTCTTGGCATATCATGAACAAAAGAAACAAATAAATAAAAAGAAATAAAACGAAATTGAAATACATAAAGAAATGTATAAAAAAATAACAAATAAATAAATACCACGCATCCTTCTCTTTCATCATACATCATCGTGCATCATCCTGCATCACCGTGCATCATCCTGCATCATCCTGCATCATCCTGCATCATCCTGCATCATGCTGCATCATGCTGCATCATCCTGCATCATCCTGCATCATCCTGAATCACCCTGAATCATCCTGCATTATTCTGCATCATCCTGCATCATCCTGCATCATCCTGCATCACCGTGCATCATCCTGCATCACCGTGCATCATCCTGCATCATTCTGCATCATCCTGCATCATCCTGCATCATGCTGCATCATGCTGCATCATGCTGCATCATCCTGCATCATCCTGCATCATCCTGCATCACCCTGAATCATCCTGCATTATTCTGCATCATCCTGCATCATCCTGCATCATCCTGCATCATCCTGCAACATCTTGCATCATCCTGCAACATCTTGCATCATCCTGCATCATTCTGCATCATCCTGCATCATCCTGCATCATCCTGCATCATCCTGCATCATCCTGCATGATCCTGCATCATCCTGCATCATCCTGCATCATCCTGCATCATCCTGCATCAGTCTGTGCCATCCTGCATCAGTCTGCGTTATCCTCCATCATCCTGCTTCGTACTGGCCCATTCTGATTCATGCTGTCCAATCTTGGCTTATCATGAACAAAATAAATAAATAAATAAATAAATATAAATAAATAAAAAGAAATTGAAATACCTAAAGAAAAGTATAAAAAAATAACAAATAAATAAATACCACTCATCCTTCTCTTTCATCCTGCATCACCGTGCATCATCCTGCATCACCGTGCATCATCCTGCATCATTCTGCATCATCCTGCATCATCCTGCATCATCCTGCATCATCCTGCATCATCCTGCATCATCCTGCATCATCCTGCATCATCCTGCATCATCCTGCATCATCCTGCATCATCCTGCATCATCCTGCATCACCGTGCATCATCCTGCATCATCCTGCATCATCCTGCATCATCCTGCATCATCCTGCATCATCCTGCATCATTCTGCATCATCCTGCATCATCCTGCATCATCCAGCAACCTCTTGCATCATCCTGCAACCTCTTGCATCATCCTGCATCATCCTGCAACATCCTGCATCATCCTGCATCATCCTGCATCATCCTGCATCATCCTGCATCATCCTGCATCATCCTGCTTCATCGTGCATCAGCGTGCATCATCCTGCATCACCGTGCATCATCCTGCATCATTGTGCATCATCCTGCATCATCCTGCATCATCCTGCATCATCCTGCATCATCCTGCATCATCCTGCATCATCCTGCAACATCCTGCATCATCCTGCATCATTCTGCATCATCCTGCATCATCCTGCATCATGCTGCATCATCCTGCATCATCCTGCATCATCCTGCATCATCCTGCATCATCCTGCATCATCCTGCATCATCCTGCATCAGTCTGCGTTATCCTCCATCATCCTGCTTCATACTGGCCCATTCTGATTCATGCTGTCCACTCTTGGCATATCATGAACAAAAGAAACAAATAAATAAAAAGAAATAAAACGAAATTGAAATACATAAAGAAATGTATAAAAAAATAACAAATAAATAAATACCACGCATCCTTCTCTTTCATCATACATCATCGTGCATCATCCTGCATCACCGTGCATCATCCTGCATCATTCTGCATCATCCTGCATCATCCTGCATCATCCTGCATCATCCTGCATCATCCTGCATCATCCTGCATCATCCTGCATCATCCTGCATCATCCTGCATCATCCTGCATCATCCTGCATCATCCTGCATCATCCTGCATCACCGTGCATCATCCTGCATCATCCTGCATCATCCTGCATCATCCTGCATCATCCTGCATCATTCTGCATCATCCTGCATCATCTTGCATCATCCAGCAACCTCTTGCATCATCCTGCAACCTCTTGCATCATCCTGCATCATCCTGCAACATCCTGCATCATCCTGCATCATCCTGCATCATCCTGCATCATCCTGCATCATCCTGCATCATCCTGCATCATCCTGCATCATCGTGCATCAGCGTGCATCAGCGTGCATCATCCTGCATCACCGTGCATCATCCTGCATCATTGTGCATCATCCTGCATCATCCTGCATCATCCTGCATCATCCTGCATCATCCTGCATCATCCTGCATCATCCTGCATCATCCTGCATCATTCTGCATCATCCTGCATCATCCTGCATCATGCTGCATCATCCTGCATCATCCTGCATCATCCTGCATCATCCTGCATCATCCTGCATCATCCTGCATCAGTCTGCGTTATCCTCCATCATCCTGCTTCATACTGGCCCATTCTGATTCATGCTGTCCACTCTTGGCATATCATGAACAAAAGAAACAAATAAATAAAAAGAAATAAAACGAAATTGAAATACATAAAGAAATGTATAAAAAAATAACAAATAAATAAATACCACGCATCCTTCTCTTTCATCATACATCATCCTGCATCATCCAGCAACCTCTTGCATCATCCTGCAACCTCTTGCATCATCCTGCATCATCCTGCAACATCCTGCATCATCCTGCATCATCCTGCATCATCCTGCATCATCCTGCATCATCCTGCATCATCCTGCTTCATCGTGCATCAGCGTGCATCATCCTGCATCACCGTGCATCATCCTGCATCATTGTGCATCATCCTGCATCATCCTGCATCATCCTGCATCATCCTGCATCATCCTGCATCATCCTGCATCATCCTGCAACATCCTGCATCATCCTGCATCATTCTGCATCATCCTGCATCATCCTGCATCATGCTGCATCATCCTGCATCATCCTGCATCATCCTGCATCATCCTGCATCATCCTGCATCATCCTGCATCATCCTGCATCAGTCTGCGTTATCCTCCATCATCCTGCTTCATACTGGCCCATTCTGATTCATGCTGTCCACTCTTGGCATATCATGAACAAAAGAAACAAATAAATAAAAAGAAATAAAACGAAATTGAAATACATAAAGAAATGTATAAAAAAATAACAAATAAATAAATACCACGCATCCTTCTCTTTCATCATACATCATCGTGCATCATCCTGCATCACCGTGCATCATCCTGCATCATTCTGCATCATCCTGCATCATCCTGCATCATCCTGCATCATCCTGCATCATCCTGCATCATCCTGCATCATCCTGCATCATCCTGCATCATCCTGCATCATCCTGCATCATCCTGCATCATCCTGCATCATCCTGCATCACCGTGCATCATCCTGCATCATCCTGCATCATCCTGCATCATCCTGCATCATCCTGCATCATTCTGCATCATCCTGCATCATCTTGCATCATCCAGCAACCTCTTGCATCATCCTGCAACCTCTTGCATCATCCTGCATCATCCTGCAACATCCTGCATCATCCTGCATCATCCTGCATCATCCTGCATCATCCTGCATCATCCTGCATCATCCTGCATCATCCTGCATCATCGTGCATCAGCGTGCATCAGCGTGCATCATCCTGCATCACCGTGCATCATCCTGCATCATTGTGCATCATCCTGCATCATCCTGCATCATCCTGCATCATCCTGCATCATCCTGCATCATCCTGCATCAGTCTGCGTTATCCTCCATCATCCTGCTTCATACTGGCCCATTCTGATTCATGCTGTCCACTCTTGGCATATCATGAACAAAAGAAACAAATAAATAAAAAGAAATAAAACGAAATTGAAATACATAAAGAAATGTATAAAAAAATAACAAATAAATAAATACCACGCATCCTTCTCTTTCATCATACATCATCGTGCATCATCCTGCATCACCGTGCATCATCCTGCATCATTCTGCATCATCCTGCATCATCCTGCATCATCCTGCATCATCCTGCATCATCCTGCATCATCCTGCATCATCCTGCATCATCCTGCATCATCCTGCATCATCCTGCATCATCCTGCATCATCCTGCATCATCCTGCATCACCGTGCATCATCCTGCATCATCCTGCATCATCCTGCATCATCCTGCATCATCCTGCATCATTCTGCATCATCCTGCATCATCTTGCATCATCCAGCAACCTCTTGCATCATCCTGCAACCTCTTGCATCATCCTGCATCATCCTGCAACATCCTGCATCATCCTGCATCATCCTGCATCATCCTGCATCATCCTGCATCATCCTGCATCATCCTGCATCATCGTGCATCAGCGTGCATCAGCGTGCATCATCCTGCATCACCGTGCATCATCCTGCATCATTGTGCATCATCCTGCATCACCGTGCATCATCCTGCATCATTGTGCATCATCCTGCATCATCCTGCATCATCCTGCATCATCCTGCATCATCCTGCATCATCCTGCATCATCCTGCAACATCCTGCATCATCCTGCATCATTCTGCATCATCCTGCATCATCCTGCATCATGCTGCATCATCCTGCATCATCCTGCATCATCCTGCATCATCCTGCATCATCCTGCATCATCCTGCATCATCCTGCATCAGTCTGCGTTATCCTCCATCATCCTGCTTCATACTGGCCCATTCTGATTCATGCTGTCCACTCTTGGCATATCATGAACAAAAGAAACAAATAAATAAAAAGAAATAAAACGAAATTGAAATACATAAAGAAATGTATAAAAAAATAACAAATAAATAAATACCACGCATCCTTCTCTTTCATCATACATCATCGTGCATCATCCTGCATCACCGTGCATCATCCTGCATCATTCTGCATCATCCTGCATCATCCTGCATCATCCTGCATCATCCTGCATCATCCTGCATCATCCTGCATCATCCTGCATCATCCTGCATCATCCTGCATCATCCTGCATCATCCTGCATCATCCTGCATCATCCTGCATCACCGTGCATCATCCTGCATCATCCTGCATCATCCTGCATCATCCTGCATCATCCTGCATCATTCTGCATCATCCTGCATCATCTTGCATCATCCAGCAACCTCTTGCATCATCCTGCAACCTCTTGCATCATCCTGCATCATCCTGCAACATCCTGCATCATCCTGCATCATCCTGCATCATCCTGCATCATCCTGCATCATCCTGCATCATCCTGCATCATCCTGCATCATCGTGCATCAGCGTGCATCAGCGTGCATCATCCTGCATCACCGTGCATCATCCTGCATCATTGTGCATCATCCTGCATCATCCTGCATCATCCTGCATCATCCTGCATCATCCTGCATCATCCTGCATCATCCTGCATCATCCTGCATCATTCTGCATCATCCTGCATCATCCTGCATCATGCTGCATCATCCTGCATCATCCTGCATCATCCTGCATCATCCTGCATCATCCTGCATCATCCTGCATCAGTCTGCGTTATCCTCCATCATCCTGCTTCATACTGGCCCATTCTGATTCATGCTGTCCACTCTTGGCATATCATGAACAAAAGAAACAAATAAATAAAAAGAAATAAAACGAAATTGAAATACATAAAGAAATGTATAAAAAAATAACAAATAAATAAATACCACGCATCCTTCTCTTTCATCATACATCATCGTGCATCATCCTGCATCACCGTGCATCATCCTGCATCATCCTGCATCATCCTGCATCATCCTGCATCATCCTGCATCATCCTGCATCATCCTGCATCATGCTGCATCATGCTGCATCATCCTGCATCATCCTGCATCATCCTGCATCACCCTGAATCATCCTGCATTATTCTGCATCATCCTGCATCATCCTGCATCATCCTGCATCACCGTGCATCATCCTGCATCACCGTGCATCATCCTGCATCATTCTGCATCATCCTGCATCATCCTGCATCATGCTGCATCATGCTGCAGCATGCTGCATCATCCTGCATCATCCTGCATCATCCTGCATCACCCTGAATCATCCTGCATTATTCTGCATCATCCTGCATCATCCTGCATCACCGTGCATCATCCTGCATCACCGTGCATCATCCTGCATCACCGTGCATCATCCTGCATCATCCTGCATCACCGTGCATCATCCTGCATCACCGTGCATCATCCTGCATCATTCTGCATCATCCTGCATCATCCTGCATCATCCTGCATCATCCTGCATCATCCTGCATCATCCTGCATCATCCTGCATCATCCTGCATCATCCTGCATCAGTCTGCGTTATCCTCCATCATCCTGCTTCATACTGGCCCATTCTGATTCATGCTGTCCACTCTTGGCATATTATGAACAAAATAAATAAATAGAAATAAATAAAATGAAATTGAAATACATAAAGAAATGTATAAAAAAATAACAAATAAATAAATACCACGCATCCTTCTCTTTCATCAAACATCATCGTGCATCATCCTGCATCACCGTGCATCATCCTGCATCATCCTGCATCATCCTGCATCATCCTGCATCATCCTGCATCATCCTGCATCATGCTGCATCATGCTGCATCATGCTGCATCATCTTGCATCATCCTGCATCATCCTGCATCACCCTGAATCATCCTGCATTATTCTGCATCATCCTGCATCATCCTGCATCATCCTGCATCACCGTGCATCATCCTGCATCACCGTGCATCATCCTGCATCATTCTGCATCATCCTGTATCATCCTGCATCATCCTGCATCATCCTGCATCATCCTGCATCATCCTGCATCATCCTGCATCAGTCTGCGTTATCCTCCATCATCCTGCTTCATACTGGCCCATTCTGATTCATGCTGTCCACTCTTGGCATATCATGAACAAAAGAAATAAATAAATAAAAATAAATAAAAATAAATTGAAATATATAAAGAAATGTATAAAAAATTAACAAATAAATAAATACCACGCATCCTTCTCTTTCATCCTACATCATCGTGCATCATCCTGCATCACCGTGCATCATCCTGCATCACCGTGCATCATCCTGCATCATCGTGCATCATCCTGCATCATCCTGCATCATCCTGCATCATCCTGCATCATCCTGCATCATCCTGCATCATCCTGCATCATCCTGCATCATCCTGCATCAGTCTGCATGATCCTGCATCATCCTGCATCATCCTGCATCATCCTGCATCAGTCTGCGTTATCCTCCATCATCCTGCTTCATACTGGCCCATTCTGATTCATGCTGTCCACTCTTGGCATATCATGAACAAAAGAAATAAATAAATAAAAATAAATAAAAATAAATTGAAATATATAAAGAAATGTATAAAAAATTAACAAATAAATAAATACCACGCATCCTTCTCTTTCATCCTACATCATCGTGCATCATCCTGCATCACCGTGCATCATCCTGCATCACCGTGCATCATCCTGCATCATCGTGCATCATCCTGCATCATCCTGCATCATCCTGCATCATCCTGCATCATCCTGCATCATCCTGCATCATCCTGCATCATCCTGCATCATCCTGCATCAGTCTGCATGATCCTGCATCATCCTGCATCATCCTGCATCATCCTGCATCAGTCTGCGTTATCCTCCATCATCCTGCTTCATACTGGCCCATTCTGATTCATGCTGTCCACTCTTGGCATATTATGAACAAAATAAATAAATAAATAGAAATAAATAAAATGAAATTGAAATACATAAAGAAATGTATAAAAAAATAACAAATAAATAAATACCACGCATCCTTCTCTTTCATCATACATCATCGTGCATCATCCTTCATCCTTCATCATCCTGCATCATCCTGCATCATCCTGCATCATCCTGCATCATCCTGTATCATCCTGCATCATCCTGCATCATCCTGCATCATCCTGCATCATCCTGCATCAGTCTGCATCATCCTGCATCATCCTGCATCAGCGTGCATCATCCTGCATCACCGTGCATCATCCTGCATCATTCTGCATCATCCTGCATCATCCTGCATCATCCTGCATCATCCTGCATCATCCTGCATCATCCTGCATCATCCTGCATCATCCTGCATCATCCTGCATCATTCTGCATCATCCTGCATCATCCTGCATCATGCTGCATCATCCTGCATCATCCTGCATCATCCTGCATCATCCTGCATCAGTCTGCGTTATCCTCCATCATCCTGCTTCATACTGGCCCATTCTGATTCATGCTGTCCACTCTTGGCATATCATGAACAAAAGAAACAAATAAATAAAAAGAAATAAAACGAAATTGAAATACATAAAGAAATGTATAAAAAAATAACAAATAAATAAATACCACGCATCCTTCTCTTTCATCATACATCATCGTGCATCATCCTGCATCACCGTGCATCATCCTGCATCATCCTGCATCATCCTGCATCATCCTGCATCATCCTGCATCATCCTGCATCATCCTGCATTATCCTGCATCATCCTGCATCATCCTGCATCATCCTGCATCATCCTGCATCAGTCTGTGCCATCCTGCATCAGTCTGCGTTATCCTCCATCATCCTGCTTCGTACTGGCCCATTCTGATTCATGCTGTCCAATCTTGGCTTATCATGAACAAAATAAATAAATAAATAAATAAATATAAATAAATAAAAAGAAATTGAAATACCTAAAGAAATGTATAAAAAAATAACAAATAAATAAATACCACTCATCCTTCTCTTTCATCCTGCATCACCGTGCATCATCCTGCATCACCGTGCATCATCCTGCATCATTCTGCATCATCCTGCATCATCCTGCATCATCCTGCATCATCCTGCATCATCCTGCATCATCCTGCATCATCCTGCATCATCCTGCATCATCCTGCATCATCCTGCATCATCCTGCATCATCCTGCATCATCCTGCATCATCCTGCATCATCCTGCATCATCCTGCATCATCCTGCATCATCCTGCATCATCCTGCATCATTCTGCATCATCCTGCATCATCCTGCATCATCCTGCATCATGCTGCATCATCCTGCATCATCCTGCATCATCCTGCATCATCCTGCATCATCCTGCATCATCCTGCATCAGTCTGCGTTATCCTCCATCATCCTGCTTCATACTGGCCCATTCTGATTCATGCTGTCCACTCTTGGCATATCATGAACAAAAGAAACAAATAAATAAAAAGAAATAAAACGAAATTGAAATACATAAAGAAATGTATAAAAAAATAACAAATAAATAAATACCACGCATCCTTCTCTTTCATCATACATCATCGTGCATCATCCTGCATCACCGTGCATCATCCTGCATCATCCTGCATCATCCTGCATCATCCTGCATCATCCTGCATCATCCTGCATCATCCTGCATCATGCTGCATCATGCTGCATCATCCTGCATCATCCTGCATCATCCTGAATCACCCTGAATCATCCTGCATTATTCTGCATCATCCTGCATCATCCTGCATCATCCTGCATCACCGTGCATCATCCTGCATTACCGTGCATCATCCTGCATCATTCTGCATCATCCTGCATCATCCTGCATCATGCTGCATCATGCTGCATCATGCTGCATCATCCTGCATCATCCTGCATCATCCTGCATCACCCTGAATCATCCTGCATTATTCTGCATCATCCTGCATCATCCTGCATCATCCTGCATCATCCTGCAACATCTTGCATCATCCTGCAACATCTTGCATCATCCTGCATCATTCTGCATCATCCTGCATCATCCTGCATCATCCTGCATCATCCTGCATCATTCTGCATCATCCTGCATCATTCTGCATCATCCTGCATCATCCTGCATCATCCTGCATCATGCTCCATCATCCTGCATCAGTCTGCGCTATCCTCCATCATCCTGCTTCATACTGGCCCATTCTGATTCATGCTGTCCACTCTTGGCATATCATGAACAAAAGAAATAAAGAAATAAAAAGAAATAAAAAGAAATTGAAATATATAAAGAAATATATAAAAAATTAACAAATAAATAAATACCACGCATCCTTCTCTTTCATCCTACATCATCGTGCATCATCCTGCATCATCCTGGATCATCCTGCATCATCCTGCATCATCCTGCATCATCCTGCATCATCCTGCATCATCCTGCATCATCCTGCATCATCCTGCATCATCCTGCATCATCCTGCATCATGCTGCATCATGCTGCATCATCCTGCATCATCCTGCATCATCCTGAATCACCCTGAATCATCCTGCATTATTCTGCATCATCCTGCATCATCCTGCATCATCCTGCATCACCGTGCATCATCCTGCATCACCGTGCATCATCCTGCATCATTCTGCATCATCCTGCATCATCCTGCATCATGCTGCATCATGCTGCATCATGCTGCATCATCCTGCATCATCCTGCATCATCCTGCATCACCCTGAATCATCCTGCATTATTCTGCATCATCCTGCATCATCCTGCATCATCCTGCATCATCCTGCAACATCTTGCATCATCCTGCAACATCTTGCATCATCCTGCATCATTCTGCATCATCCTGCATCATCCTGCATCATCCTGCATCATCCTGCATCATTCTGCATCATCCTGCATCATTCTGCATCATCCTGCATCATCCTGCATCATCCTGCATCATGCTCCATCATCCTGCATCAGTCTGCGCTATCCTCCATCATCCTGCTTCATACTGGCCCATTCTGATTCATGCTGTCCACTCTTGGCATATCATGAACAAAAGAAATAAAGAAATAAAAAGAAATAAAAAGAAATTGAAATATATAAAGAAATATATAAAAAATTAACAAATAAATAAATACCACGCATCCTTCTCTTTCATCCTACATCATCGTGCATCATCCTGCATCATCCTGGATCATCCTGCATCATCCTGCATCATCCTGCATCATCCTGCATCATCCTGCATCATCCTGCATCATCCTGCATCATCCTGCATCATTCTGCATCATCCTGCATCATTCTGCATCATCCTGCATCATCCTGCATCATCCTTCATCATCCTGCATCATCCTGCATCATCCTGCATCATCCTGCATCATCCTGCATGATCCTGCATGATCCTGCATCATCCTGCATCATCCTTCATCATCCTGCATCATCCTGCATCATCCTGCATCATCCTGCATCATCCTGCATCATCCTGCATCATCCTGCATCATCCTGCATCATCCTGCATTATCCTGCATCATCCTGCATCATCCTGCATCATCCTGCATCATCCTGCATCATCCTGCATCAGTCTGTGCCATCCTGCATCAGTCTGCGTTATCCTCCATCATCCTGCTTCGTACTGGCCCATTCTGATTCATGCTGTCCAATCTTGGCTTATCATGAACAAAATAAATAAATAAATAAATATAAATAAATAAAAAGAAATTGAAATACATAAAGAAATGTATAAAAAAATAACAAATAAATAAATACCACTCATCCTACTCTTTCATCCTGCATCACCGTGCATCATCCTGCATCACCGTGCATCATCCTGCATCATTCTGCATCATCCTGCATCATCCTGCATCATCCTGCATCATCCTGCATCATCCTGCATCATCCTGCATCATCCTGCATCATCCTGCATCATCCTGCATCATCCTGCATCATCCTGCATCATCCTGCATCATCCTGCATCATCCTGCATCATCCTGCATCGTCCTGCATCATCCTGCATCATCCTGCATCATCCTGCATCATCCTGCATCATCCTGCATCGTCCTGCATCTACCTGCATCATCCTGCACCATTCTGCGTTATCCTCCATCATCCTGCTTCATACTGGCCCATTCTGATTCATGCTGTCCACTATTGGCATATTATGAAAAAAAAAATAGAAATAAATAAAAAGAAATTGAAATACATAAAGAAATGTATAAAAAAATAACAAATAAATAAATCCCACGCATCCTTCTCTTTCATCCTACATCATCGTGCATCATCCTGCATCACCGTGCATCATCCTGCATGACCGTGCATCATCCTGCATCATTCTGCATCATCCTACATCATCGTGCATCATCCTGCATCACCGTGCATCGTCCTGCATCATCCTGCATCATCCTGCATCATCATGCATCATCTTGCATCATCCTGCATCATCCTGCATCATCCTGCATCATCCTGCATCATCTTGCATCATCCTGCATCATCCTGCATCATCCTGCATCATCTTGCATCATCCTGCAGCATCCTGCATCATCCTGTGCCATCCTGCATCAGTCTGCGTTATCCTCCATCATCCTGCTTCATACTGGCCCATTCTGATTCATGCTGTCCACTCTTGGCATATTATGAACAAAAGAAATAAATAAATAGAAATAAATAAAAAGAAATTGAAATACATAAAGAAATGTTTAAAAAATTAACAAATAAATAAATACCACGCATCCTTCTCTTTCATCCTACATCATCGTGCATCATCCTGTATCAACCTGCATCATCCTGCATCATCTTGCATCATCCTGCAGCATCCTGCTTCATCCTGCTTCATCCTGCATCAACCTGCATCATCCTGCATGATCCTGATTCATGCCGCTCCATCCTGATTCATGCTGTCCCATCCTGGCACATCATGAAAAACAAAATAAGGAATAGAAATAAATAAAAAGATATAGAAAAAGTAAAAAGAAATGGAAAGAAATAGAAATACATACAAAATGAATAAATAAATACAACGGCATCCTCCTGCTTCCTCCTGCTTCATCCTACATCATCCTACATCATCCTAGATCCATCCTGCATCAACCTACATCATCCTGCATCATGATACATCATCCCGCATCATCCTGCCTCATCCTTCATCATCATGCATCATCCTGACTCATCCTGCATCATCCTGCTTCATCCAGCATCATCCTGCATCATCCTGCATCATCCTGCATCATTCTGAATCATGCTGCGTAATCCTGCGTGATCCTTCTTCATCCTGCTTCATCCTGCTTCATCCTGCTTCATCCTGACTCATCCTGATTCTTCTTGATTCATGTCGGCTCATCCTAATTGATGCTAATTGATATATAAAAAGTAGAAAGAAATAGAAATACATAAAACATGAATAAATAAATAAAATGCGTCCTCCTGCTTCAAAAACATCATTCTGCATCATCCTGCATTATCCTAGGCCCATCCTGCATCCTCCTACTTCCGCCTGCATCATCCTGCGTCATCGTACATCATCCTGTATCAACCGCATCAGCCTGTTTCATCCTGCATGATCCTGGTTCATCCTGCATCAACCTGCATCCTACTGCATCATACTGCATCATCCTGCGTCATCCTGCATCATCTTGATTCATGCCGGCCCATCCTGATTCATGCTTTCCCATCCTGGCACATCATGGAAAAAAAGAAAGAAAGAAATAGAAATAAATAAAAAGATATATAAAACGTAATAAGAAATAGAAAGAAATTGATATTGATAAAAATTGAGTAAATAAATACAACGCATCCTGCTAGTTCATCCTACATCATCCCACATCATCCTATGTCCATCCTGCATCAACCTGCTTCATCCTGCTTCATCGTGCATCATCCTGCATCATCCTGATTCATGCCGGCTCATCCTAATTGATGCTAATTGACAGATAAAAAGAAGAAAGAAATAGAAATGCATAAAAAATCAATAAATAAATACAACGTATCCTCCTGCTTCAAAAACATCATTCTGCATCATCCTGCATCATTCTAGGTCCATCCTGCATCCTCCTCCCTCACCCTGTATCATCCTGCGTCATACAACATCATCCTGTATCAACCTGCATCAGCCTACATCATCCTGCATCATCCTGCGTCATCCTGCTTCATCCTACATCACCCTGCTTCATCCTGCTTCATCCTGATTCATTCTGCCTGATCCTGCATCATCCTGCGTCATCCTGCGTTAACCTGCGTTAACCTGCATTATTCTGCATCATCCTGCATCATCCTGCATCATCCTGCATCATCCTGCATCACCGTGCATCATCCTGCATCACCGTGCATCATCCTGCATCATTCTGCATCATCCTGCATCATCCTGCATCATGCTGCATCATGCTGCAGCATGCTGCATCATCCTGCATCATCCTGCATCATCCTGCATCACCCTGAATCATCCTGCATTATTCTGCATCATCCTGCATCATCCTGCATTACCGTGCATCATCCTGCATCACCGTGCATCATCCTGCATCACCGTGCATCATCCTGCATCATCCTGCATCACCGTGCATCATCCTGCATCACCGTGCATCATCCTGCATCATCCTGCATCATCCTGCATCATCCTGCATCATCCTGCATCATCCTGCATCATCCTGCATCATCCTGCATCATCCTGCATCATCCTGCATCATCCTGCATCATCCTGCATCAGTCTGCGTTATCCTCCATCATCCTGCTTCGTACTGGCCCATTCTGATTCATGCTGTCCAATCTTGGCTTATCATGAACAAAATAAATAAATAAATAAATAAATATAAATAAATAAAAAGAAATTGAAATACCTAAAGAAATGTATAAAAAAATAACAAATAAATAAATACCACTCATCCTTCTCTTTCATCCTGCATCACCGTGCATCATCCTGCATCACCGTGCATCATCCTGCATCATCCTGCATCATCCTGCATCATCCTGCATCATCCTGCATCATCCTGCATCATCCTGCATCATCCTGCATCATCCTGCATCATCCTGCATCATCCTGCATCATTCTGCATCATCCTGCATCATCCTGCATCATGCTGCATCATCCTGCATCATCCTGCATCATCCTGCATCATCCTGCATCATCCTGCATCAGTCTGCGTTATCCTCCATCATCCTGCTTCATACTGGCCCATTCTGATTCATGCTGTCCACTCTTGGCATATCATGAACAAAAGAAACAAATAAATAAAAAGAAATAAAACGAAATTGAAATACATAAAGAAATGTATAAAAAAATAACAAATAAATAAATACCACGCATCCTTCTCTTTCATCATACATCATCGTGCATCATCCTGCATCACCGTGCATCATCCTGCATCATCCTGCATCATCCTGCATCATCCTGCATCATCCTGCATCATCCTGCATCATGCTGCATCATGCTGCATCATCCTGCATCATTCTGCATCATCCTGCATCATCCTGCATCATCCTGCATCATCCTGCATCATCCTGCATCATCCTGCATCACCGTGCATCATCCTGCATCACCGTGCATCATCCTGCATCATTCTGCATCATCCTGCATCATCCTGCATCATGCTGCATCATGCTGCAGCATGCTGCATCATCCTGCATCATCCTGCATCATCCTGCATCACCCTGAATCATCCTGCATTATTCTGCATCATCCTGCATCATCCTGCATCACCGTGCATCATCCTGCATCACCGTGCATCATCCTGCATCACCGTGCATCATCCTGCATCATCCTGCATCACCGTGCATCATCCTGCATCACCGTGCATCATCCTGCATCATTCTGCATCATCCTGCATCATCCTGCATCATCCTGCATCATCCTGCATCATCCTGCATCATCCTGCATCATCCTGCATCATCCTGCATCAGTCTGCGTTATCCTCCATCATCCTGCTTCATACTGGCCCATTCTGATTCATGCTGTCCACTCTTGGCATATTATGAACAAAATAAATAAATAGAAATAAATAAAATGAAATTGAAATACATAAAGAAATGTATAAAAAAATAACAAATAAATAAATACCTTGCATCATCCTGCATCATCCTGCATCACCCTGAATCATCCTGCATTATTCTGCATCATCCTGCATCATCCTGCATCATCCTGCATCACCGTGCATCATCCTGCATCACCGTGCATCATCCTGCATCATTCTGCATCATCCTGTATCATCCTGCATCATCCTGCATCATCCTGCATCATCCTGCATCATCCTGCATCATCCTGCATCAGTCTGCGTTATCCTCCATCATCCTGCTTCATACTGGCCCATTCTGATTCATGCTGTCCACTCTTGGCATATCATGAACAAAAGAAACAAATAAATAAAAAGAAATAAAACGAAATTGAAATACATAAAGAAATGTATAAAAAAATAACAAATAAATAAATACCACGCATCCTTCTCTTTCATCATCGTGCATCATCCTGCATCACCGTGCATCATCCTGCATCATCCTGCATCATCCTGCATCATCCTGCATCATCCTGCATCATCCTGCATCATGCTGCATCATGCTGCATCATCCTGCATCATCCTGCATCATCCTGCATCACCCTGAATCATCCTGCATTATTCTGCATCATCCTGCATCATCCTGCATCATCCTGCATCACCGTGCATCATCCTGCATCACCGTGCATCATCCTGCATCATTCTGCATCATCCTGCATCATCCTGCATCATGCTGCATCATGCTGCAGCATGCTGCATCATCCTGCATCATCCTGCATCATCCTGCATCACCCTGAATCATCCTGCATTATTCTGCATCATCCTGCATCATCCTGCATCACCGTGCATCATCCTGCATCACCGTGCATCATCCTGCATCACCGTGCATGATCCTGCATCATCCTGCATCACCGTGCATCATCCTGCATCACCGTGCATCATCCTGCATCATTCTGCATCATCCTGCATCATCCTGCATCATCCTGCATCATCCTGCATCATCCTGCATCATCCTGCATCATCCTGCATCATCCTGCATCAGTCTGCGTTATCCTCCATCATCCTGCTTCATACTGGCCCATTCTGATTCATGCTGTCCTCTCTTGGCATATTATGAACAAAATAAATAAATAGAAATAAATAAAATGAAATTGAAATACATAAAGAAATGTATAAAAAAATAACAAATAAATAAATACCACGCATCCTTCTCTTTCATCATACATCATCGTGCATCATCCTGCATCACCGTGCATCATCCTGCATCATCCTGCATCATCCTGCATCATCCTGCATCATCCTGCATCATCCTGCATGATGCTGCATCATGCTGCATCATGCTGCATCATCTTGCATCATCCTGCATCATCCTGCATCACCCTGAATCATCCTGCATTATTCTGCATCATCCTGCATCATCCTGCATCATCCTGCATCACCGTGCATCATCCTGCATCACCGTGCATCATCCTGCATCATTCTGCATCATCCTGTATCATCCTGCATCATCCTGCATCATCCTGCATCATCCTGCATCATCCTGCATCATCCTGCATCAGTCTGCGTTATCCTCCATCATCCTGCTTCATACTGGCCCATTCTGATTCATGCTGTCCACTCTTGGCATATCATGAACAAAAGAAATAAATAAATAAAAATAAATAAAAATAAATTGAAATATATAAAGAAATGTATAAAAAATTAACAAATAAATAAATACCACGCATCCTTCTCTTTCATCCTACATCATCGTGCATCATCCTGCATCACCGTGCATCATCCTGCATCACCGTGCATCATCCTGCATCATCGTGCATCATCCTGCATCATCCTGCATCATCCTGCATCATCCTGCATCATCCTGCATCATCCTGCATCATCCTGCATCATCCTGCATCATCCTGCATCATCCTGCATCAGTCTGCATCATCCTGCATCATCCTGCATCATCCTGCATCATCCTGCATCAGTCTGCGTTATCCTCCATCATCCTGCTTCATACTGGCCCATTCTGATTCATGCTGTCCACTCTTGGCATATTATGAACAAAATAAATAAATAAATAGAAATAAATAAAATGAAATTGAAATACATAAAGAAATGTATAAAAAAATAACAAATAAATAAATACCACGCATCCTTCTCTTTCATCGTACATCATCGTGCATCATCCTTCATCCTTCATCATCCTGCATCATCCTGCATCATCCTGCATCATCCTGCATCATCCTGTATCATCCTGCATCATCCTGCATCATCCTGCATCATCCTGCATCATCCTGCATCAGTCTGCATCATCCTGCATCATCCTGCATCAGCGTGCATCATCCTGCATCACCGTGCATCATCCTGCATCATTCTGCATCATCCTGCATCATCCTGCATCATCCTGCATCATCCTGCATCATCCTGCATCATCCTGCATCATCCTGCATCATCCTGCATCATCCTGCATCATCCTGCATCATCCTGCATCAGTCTGCATCATCCTGCATCATCCTGCATCATCCTGCATCATCCTGCATCAGTCTGCGTTATCCTCCATCATCCTGCTTCATACTGGCCCATTCTGATTCATGCTGTCCACTCTTGGCATATCATGAACAAAAGAAACAAATAAATAAAAAGAAATAAAACGAAATTGAAATACATAAAGAAATGTATAAAAAAATAACAAATAAATAAATACCACGCATCCTTCTCTTTCATCATACATCATCGTGCATCATCCTGCATCACCGTGCATCATCCTGCATCATCCTGCATCATCCTGCATCATCCTGCATCATCCTGCATCATCCTGCATCATGCTGCATCATGCTGCATCATCCTGCATCATCCTGCATCATCCTGCATCACCTTGAATCATCCTGCATTATTCTGCATCATCCTGCATCATCCTGCATCATCCTGCATCACCGTGCATCATCCTGCATCACCGTGCATCATCCTGCATCATTCTGCATCATCCTGCATCATCCTGCATCATGCTGCATCATGCTGCAGCATGCTGCATCATCCTGCATCATCCTGCATCATCCTGCATCACCCTGAATCATCCTGCATTATTCTGCATCATCCTGCATCATCCTGCATCACCGTGCATCATCCTGCATCACCGTGCATCATCCTGCATCATCCTGCATCATCCTGCATCATCCTGCATCACCGTGCATCATCCTGCATCACCGTGCATCATCCTGCATCATTCTGCATCATCCTGCATCATCCTGCATCATCCTGCATCATCCTGCATCATCCTGCATCATCCTGCATCATCCTGCATCATCCTGCATCATCCTGCATCAGTCTGCGTTATCCTCCATCATCCTGCTTCATACTGGCCCATTCTGATTCATGCTGTCCTCTCTTGGCATATTATGAACAAAATAAATAAATAGAAATAAATAAAATGAAATTGAAATACATAAAGAAATGTATAAAAAAATAACAAATAAATAAATACCACGCATCCTTCTCTTTCATCATACATCATCGTGCATCATCCTGCATCACCGTGCATCATCCTGCATCATCCTGCATCATCCTGCATCATCCTGCATCATCCTGCATCATCCTGCATCATCCTGCATGATGCTGCATCATGCTGCATCATGCTGCATCATCTTGCATCATCCTGCATCATCCTGCATCACCCTGAATCATCCTGCATTATTCTGCATCATCCTGCATCATCCTGCATCATCCTGCATCACCGTGCATCATCCTGCATCACCGTGCATCATCCTGCATCATTCTGCATCATCCTGTATCATCCTGCATCATCCTGCATCATCCTGCATCATCCTGCATCATCCTGCATCATCCTGCATCAGTCTGCGTTATCCTCCATCATCCTGCTTCATACTGGCCCATTCTGATTCATGCTGTCCACTCTTGGCATATCATGAACAAAAGAAATAAATAAATAAAAATAAATAAAAATAAATTGAAATATATAAAGAAATGTATAAAAAATTAACAAATAAATAAATACCACGCATCCTTCTCTTTCATCCTACATCATCGTGCATCATCCTGCATCACCGTGCATCATCCTGCATCACCGTGCATCATCCTGCATCATCGTGCATCATCCTGCATCATCCTGCATCATCCTGCATCATCCTGCATCATCCTGCATCATCCTGCATCGTCCTGCATCATCCTGCATCATCCTGCATCAGTCTGCATCATCCTGCATCATCCTGCATCATCCTGCATCATCCTGCATCAGTCTGCGTTATCCTCCATCATCCTGCTTCATACTGGCCCATTCTGATTCATGCTGTCCACTCTTGGCATATTATGAACAAAATAAATAAATAAATAGAAATAAATAAAATGAAATTGAAATACATAAAGAAATGTATAAAAAAATAACAAATAAATAAATACCACGCATCCTTCTCTTTCATCGTACATCATCGTGCATCATCCTTCATCCTTCATCATCCTGCATCATCCTGCATCATCCTGCATCATCCTGCATCATCCTGTATCATCCTGCATCATCCTGCATCATCCTGCATCATCCTGCATCAGTCTGCATCATCCTGCATCATCCTGCATCATCCTGCATCAGCGTGCATCATCCTGCATCACCGTGCATCATCCTGCATCATTCTGCATCATCCTGCATCATCCTGCATCATCCTGCATCATCCTGCATCATCCTGCATCATCCTGCATCATCCTGCATCATCCTGCATCATCCTGCATCATGCTGCATCATGCTGCATCATCCTGCATCATCCTGCATCATCCTGAATCACCCTGAATCATCCTGCATTATTCTGCATCATCCTGCATCATCCTGCATCATCCTGCATCACCGTGCATCATCCTGCATCACCGTGCATCATCCTGCATCATTCTGCATCATCCTGCATCATCCTGCATCATGCTGCATCATCCTGCATCATCCTGCATCATCCTGCATCACCCTGAATCATCCTGCATTATTCTGCATCATCCTGCATCATCCTGCATCATCCTGCATCATCCTGCAACATCTTGCATCATCCTGCAACATCTTGCATCATCCTGCATCATTCTGCATCATCCTGCATCATCCTGCATCATCCTGCATCATTCTGCATCATCCTGCATCATTCTGCATCATCCTGCATCATCCTGCATCATCCTGCATCATGCTCCATCATCCTGCATCAGTCTGCGCTATCCTCCATCATCCTGCTTCATACTGGCCCATTCTGATTCATGCTGTCCACTCTTGGCATATCATGAACAAAAGAAATAAAGAAATAAAAAGAAATAAAAAGAAATTGAAATATATAAAGAAATATATAAAAAATTAACAAATAAATAAATACCACGCATCCTTCTCTTTCATCCTACATCATCGTGCATCATCCTGCATCATCCTGGATCATCCTGCATCATCCTGCATCATCCTGCATCATCCTGCATCATCCTGCATCATCCTGCATCATCCTGCATCATCCTGCATCATCCTGCATCATTCTGCATCATCCTGCATCATTCTGCATCATCCTGCATCATCCTGCATCACTGTGCATCATCCTGCATCATTGTGCATCATCCTGCATCATCCTGCATCATCCTGCATCATCCTGCATCATCCTGCATCATCCTGCATCATCCTGCATCATCCTGCATCATCCTGCATCATCCTGCATCATCCTGCATCACCGTGCATCATTCTGCATCACCGTGCATCATCCTGCATCATTCTGCATCATCCTGCATCATCCTCCATCATCCTGCATCATCCTGCATCATCCTGCATCATCCTGCATCATCCTGCATCATCCTGCATCATCCTGCATCATCGTGCATCATCCTGCATCATCCTGCATCATCCTGCATCATCCTGCATCATCCTGCATCATCCTGCATCATCCTGCATCATCCTGCATCATCCTGCAACATCTTGCATCATCCTGCAACATCCTGCATCATTCTGCATCATCCTGCATCATCCTGCATCATCCTGCATCATTCTGCATCATGCTGCATCATTCTGCATCATCCTGCATCATCCTGCATCATCCTGCATCATGCCCCATCATCCTGCATCAGTCTGCGCTATCCTCCATCATCCTGCTTCATACTGGCCCATTCTGATTCATGCTGTCCACTCTTGGCATATCATGAACAAAAGAAATAAAGAAATAAAAAGAAATAAAAAGAAATTGAAATATATAAAGAAATATATAAAAAAATAACAAATAAATAAATACCACGCATCCTTCTCTTTCATCCTACATCATCGTGCATCATCCTGCATCATCCTGCATCATCCTGCATCATCCTGCATCATGCTGCATCATGCTGCATCATCCTGCATCATCCTGCATCATCCTGCATCATCCTGCATCATCCTGCATCATTCTGCATCATCCTGCATCATCCTGCATCATCCTGCATCATCCTGCATCATCCTGCATCATCCTGCATCATCCTGCATCATCCTTCATCATCCTGCATCATCCTGCATCATCCTGCATCATCCTGCATCATCCTGCATCATCCTGCATCATCCTGCATCATCCTGCATCATCCTGCATCATCCTGCATTATCCTGCATCATCCTGCATCATCCTGCATCATCCTGCATCATCCTGCATCAGTCTGTGCCATCCTGCATCAGTCTGCGTTATCCTCCATCATCCTGCTTCGTACTGGCCCATTCTGATTCATGCTGTCCAATCTTGGCTTATCATGAACAAAATAAATAAATAAATAAATAAATATAAATAAATAAAAAGATATTGAAATACGTAAAGAAATGTATAAAAAAATAACAAATAAATAAATACCACTCATCCTTCTCTTTCATCCTGCATCACCGTGCATCATCCTGCATCACCGTGCATCATCCTGCATCACCGTGCATCATCCTGCATCATTCTGCATCATCCTGCATCATCCTGCATCATCCTGCATCATCCTGCATCATCCTGCATCATCCTGCATCATCCTGCATCATCCTGCATCATCCTGCATCATCCTGCATCATCCTGCATCATCCTGCATCATCCTGCATCACCGTGCATCATCCTGCATCATCCTGCATCATCCTGCATCATCCTGCATCATCCTGCATCATTCTGCATCATCCTGCATCATCCTGCATCATCCAGCAACCTCTTGCATCATCCTGCATCATCCTGCAACATCCTGCATCATCCTGCATCATCCTGCATCATCCTGCATCATCCTGCATCATCCTGCATCATCGTGCATCAGCGTGCATCATCCTGCATCACCGTGCATCATCCTGCATCATTGTGCATCATCCTGCATCATCCTGCATCATCCTGCATCATCCTGCATCATCCTGCATCATCCTGCATCATCCTGCATCATCCTGCATCATCCTGCATCATCCTGCATCATCCTGCATCATCCTGCATCATTCTGCATCATCCTGCATCATCCTGCATCATGCTGCATCATCCTGCATCATCCTGCATCATCCTGCATCATCCTGCATCAGTCTGCGTTATCCTCCATCATCCTGCTTCATACTGGCCCATTCTGATTCATGCTGTCCACTCTTGGCATATTATGAACAAAATAAATAAATAGAAATAAATAAAATGAAATTGAAATACATAAAGAAATGTATAAAAAAATAACAAATAAATAAATACCACGCATCCTTCTCTTTCATCATACATCATCGTGCATCATCCTGCATCACCGTGCATCATCCTGCATCATCCTGCATCATCCTGCATCATCCTGCATCATCCTGCATCATCCTGCATCATGCTGCATCATGCTGCATCATGCTGCATCATCTTGCATCATCCTGCATCATCCTGCATCACCCTGAATCATCCTGCATTATTCTGCATCATCCTGCATCATCCTGCATCATCCTGCATCACCGTGCATCATCCTGCATCACCGTGCATCATCCTGCATCATTCTGCATCATCCTGTATCATCCTGCATCATCCTGCATCATCCTGCATCATCCTGCATCATCCTGCATCATCCTGCATCATCCTGCATCAGTCTGCGTTATCCTCCATCATCCTGCTTCATACTGGCCCATTCTGATTCATGCTGTCCACTCTTGGCATATCATGAACAAAAGAAATAAATAAATAAAAATAAATAAAAATAAATTGAAATATATAAAGAAATGTATAAAAAATTAACAAATAAATAAATACCACGCATCCTTCTCTTTCATCCTACATCATCCTGGATCATCCTGCATCATCCTGCATCATCCTGCATCATGCTGCATCATCCTGCATCATCCTGCATCATCCTGCATCATCCTGCATCATTCTGCATCATCCTGCATCATTCTGCATCATCCTGCATCATCCTGCATCACTGTGCATCATCCTGCATCATTCTGCATCATCCTGCATCATCCTGCATCATCCTGCATCATCCTGCATCATCCTGCATCATCCTGCATCATCCTGCATCATCCTGCATCATCCTGCATCATCCTGCATCATCCTGCATCACCGTGCATCATTCTGCATCACCGTGCATCATCCTGCATCATTCTGCATCATCCTGCATCATCCTCCATCATCCTGCATCATCCTGCATCATCCTGCATCATCCTGCATCATCCTGCATCATCCTGCATCATCGTGCATCATCCTGCATCATCCTGCATCATCCTGCATCATCCTGCATCATCCTGCATCATCCTGCATCATCCTGCATCATCCTGCATCATCCTGCAACATCTTGCATCATCCTGCAACATCCTGCATCATTCTGCATCATCCTGCATCATCCTGCATCATCCTGCATCATTCTGCATCATGCTGCATCATTCTGCATCATCCTGCATCATCCTGCATCATCCTGCATCATGCCCCATCATCCTGCATCAGTCTGCGCTATCCTCCATCATCCTGCTTCATACTGGCCCATTCTGATTCATGCTGTCCACTCTTGGCATATCATGAACAAAAGAAATAAAGAAATAAAAAGAAATAAAAAGAAATTGAAATATATAAAGAAATATATAAAAAAATAACAAATAAATAAATACCACGCATCCTTCTCTTTCATCCTACATCATCGTGCATCATCCTGCATCATCCTGCATCATCCTGCATCATCCTGCATCATCCTGCATCATGCTGCATCATCCTGCATCATCCTGCATCATCCTGCATCATCCTGCATCATCCTGCATCATTCTGCATCATCCTGCATCATCCTGCATCATCCTGCATCATCCTGCATCATCCTGCATCATCCTGCATCATCCTGCATCATCCTGCATCATCCTGCATCATCCTGCATCATCCTGCATCATCCTGCATCATCCTGCATCATCGTGCATCATCCTGCATCATCCTGCATCATCCTGCATCATCCTGCATCATCCTGCATCATCCTGCATCATCCTGCATCATCCTGCATCATCCTGCATCATCCTGCATCATCCTGCAACATCTTGCATCATCCTGCAACATCCTGCATCATTCTGCATCATCCTGCATCATCCTGCATCATCCTGCATCATTCTGCATCATGCTGCATCATTCTGCATCATCCTGCATCATCCTGCATCATCCTGCATCATGCCCCATCATCCTGCATCAGTCTGCGCTATCCTCCATCATCCTGCTTCATACTGGCCCATTCTGATTCATGCTGTCCACTCTTGGCATATCATGAACAAAAGAAATAAAGAAATAAAAAGAAATAAAAAGAAATTGAAATATATAAAGAAATATATAAAAAAATAACAAATAAATAAATACCACGCATCCTTCTCTTTCATCCTACATCATCGTGCATCATCCTGCATCATCCTGCATCATCCTGCATCATCCTGCATCATCCTGCATCATGCTGCATCATGCTGCATCATCCTGCATCATCCTGCATCATCCTGCATCATCCTGCATCATTCTGCATCATCCTGCATCATCCTGCATCATCCTGCATCATCCTGCATCATCCTGCATCATCCTGCATCATCCTGCATCATCCTGCATCATCCTTCATCATCCTGCATCATCCTGCATCATCCTGCATCATCCTGCATCATCCTGCATCATCCTGCATCATCCTGCATCATCCTGCATCATCCTGCATCATCCTGCATTATCCTGCATCATCCTGCATCATCCTGCATCATCCTGCATCATCCTGCATCAGTCTGTGCCATCCTGCATCAGTCTGCGTTATCCTCCATCATCCTGCTTCGTACTGGCCCATTCTGATTCATGCTGTCCAATCTTGGCTTATCATGAACAAAATAAATAAATAAATAAATAAATATAAATAAATAAAAAGAAATTGAAATACCTAAAGAAATGTATAAAAAAATAACAAATAAATAAATACCACTCATCCTTCTCTTTCATCCTGCATCACCGTGCATCATCCTGCATCACCGTGCATCATCCTGCATCATCCTGCATCATTCTGCATCATCCTGCATCATCCTGCATCATCCTGCATCATCCTGCATCATCCTGCATCATCCTGCATCATCCTGCATCATCCTGCATCATCCTGCATCATCCTGCATCATCCTGCATCACCGTGCATCATCCTGCATCATCCTGCATCATCCTGCATCATCCTGCATCATCCTGCATCATTCTGCATCATCCTGCATCATCCTGCATCATCCAGCAACCTCTTGCATCATCCTGCAACCTCTTGCATCATCCTGCATCATCCTGCAACATCCTGCATCATCCTGCATCATCCTGCATCATCCTGCATCATCCTGCATCATCCTGCAACTTCCTGCATCATCGTGCATCAGCGTGCATCATCCTGCATCACCGTGCATCATCCTGCATCATTGTGCATCATCCTGCATCATCCTGCATCATCCTGCATCATCCTGCATCATCCTGCATCATCCTGCATCATCCTGCATCATCCTGCATCATCCTGCATCATCCTGCATCATTCTGCCTCATCCTGCATCATCCTGCATCATGCTGCATCATCCTGCATCATCCTGCATCATCCTGCATCATCCTGCATCATCCTGCATCATCCTGCATCAGTCTGCGTTATCCTCCATCATCCTGCTTCATACTGGCCCATTCTGATTCATGCTGTCCACTCTTGGCATATTATGAACAAAATAAATAAATAGAAATCAATAAAATGAAATTGAAATACATAAAGAAATGTATAAAAAAAAAACAAATAAATAAATACCACGCATCCTTCTCTTTCATCATACATCATCGTGCATCATCCTGCATCACCGTGCATCATCCTGCATCATCCTGCATCATCCTGCATCATCCTGCATCATCCTGCATCATCCTGCATCATCCTGCATCATCCTGCATCATCCTGCATCATCCTGCATCATGCTGCATCATGCTGCATCATGCTGCATCATCTTGCATCATCCTGCATCATCCTGCATCACCCTGAATCATCCTGCATTATTCTGCATCATCCTGCATCATCCTGCATCATCCTGCATCATCCTGCATCATCCTGCATCATCCTGCATCATCCTGCATCAGTCTGCGTTATCCTCCATCATCCTGCTTCATACTGGCCCATTCTGATTCATGCTGTCCACTCTTGGCATATCATGAACAAAAGAAATAAATAAATAAAAATAAATAAAAATAAATTGAAATATATAAAGAAATGTATAAAAAATTAACAAATAAATAAATACCACGCATCCTTCTCTTTCATCCTACATCATCCTGGATCATCCTGCATCATCCTGCATCATCCTGCATCATCCTGCATCATCCTGCATCATCCTGCATCATCCTGCATCATTCTGCATCATCCTGCATCATTCTGCATCATCCTGCATCATCCTGCATCACTGTGCATCATCCTGCATCATTCTGCATCATCCTGCATCATCCTGCATCATCCTGCATCATCCTGCATCATCCTGCATCATCCTGCATCATCCTGCATCATCCTGCATCATCCTGCATCATCCTGCATCATCCTGCATCACCGTGCATCATTCTGCATCACCATGCATCATCCTGCATCATTCTGCATCATCCTGCATCATCCTCCATCATCCTGCATCATCCTGCATCATCCTGCATCATCCTGCATCATCCTGCATCATCGTGCATCATCGTGCATCATCCTGCATCATCCTGCATCATCCTGCATCATCCTGCATCATCCTGCATCATCCTGCATCATCCTGCATCATCCTGCATCATCCTGCAACATCTTGCATCATCCTGCAACATCCTGCATCATTCTGCATCATCCTGCATCATCCTGCATCATCCTGCATCATTCTGCATCATGCTGCATCATTCTGCATCATCCTGCATCATCCTGCATCATCCTGCATCATGCCCCATCATCCTGCATCAGTCTGCGCTATCCTCCATCATCCTGCTTCATACTGGCCCATTCTGATTCATGCTGTCCACTCTTGGCATATCATGAACAAAAGAAATAAAGAAATAAAAAGAAATAAAAAGAAATTGAAATATATAAAGAAATATATAAAAAAATAACAAATAAATAAATACCACGCATCCTTCTCTTTCATCCTACATCATCGTGCATCATCCTGCATCATCCTGCATCATCCTGCATCATCCTGCATCATCCTGCATCATGCTGCATCATCCTGCATCATCCTGCATCATCCTGCACCATCCTGCATCATCCTGCATCATTCTGCATCATCCTGCATCATCCTGCATCATCCTGCATCATCCTGCATCATCCTGCATCATCCTTCATCATCCTGCATCATCCTGCATCATCCTGCATCATCCTGCATCATCCTGCATCATCCTGCATCATCCTGCATCATCCTGCATCATCGTGCATCATCCTGCATCATCCTGCATCATCCTGCATCATCCTGCATCATCCTGCATCATCCTGCATCATCCTGCATCATCCTGCATCATCCTGCAACATCTTGCATCATCCTGCAACATCCTGCATCATTCTGCATCATCCTGCATCATCCTGCATCATCCTGCATCATTCTGCATCATGCTGCATCATTCTGCATCATCCTGCATCATCCTGCATCATCCTGCATCATGCCCCATCATCCTGCATCAGTCTGCGCTATCCTCCATCATCCTGCTTCATACTGGCCCATTCTGATTCATGCTGTCCACTCTTGGCATATCATGAACAAAAGAAATAAAGAAATAAAAAGAAATAAAAAGAAATTGAAATATATAAAGAAATATATAAAAAAATAACAAATAAATAAATACCACGCATCCTTCTCTTTCATCCTACATCATCGTGCATCATCCTGCATCATCCTGCATCATCCTGCATCATCCTGCATCATCCTGCATCATGCTGCATCATGCTGCATCATCCTGCATCATCCTGCATCATCCTGCATCATCCTGCATCATTCTGCATCATCCTGCATCATCCTGCATCATCCTGCATCATCCTGCATCATCCTGCATCATCCTGCATCATCCTGCATCATCCTTCATCATCCTGCATCATCCTGCATCATCCTGCATCATCCTGCATCATCCTGCATCATCCTGCATCATCCTGCATCATCCTGCATCATCCTGCATCATCCTGCATTATCCTGCATCATCCTGCATCATCCTGCATCATCCTGCATCATCCTGCATCAGTCTGTGCCATCCTGCATCAGTCTGCGTTATCCTCCATCATCCTGCTTCGTACTGGCCCATTCTGATTCATGCTGTCCAATCTTGGCTTATCATGAACAAAATAAATAAATAAATAAATAAATATAAATAAATAAAAAGAAATTGAAATACCTAAAGAAATGTATAAAAAAATAACAAATAAATAAATACCACTCATCCTTCTCTTTCATCCTGCATCACCGTGCATCATCCTGCATCACCGTGCATCATCCTGCATCATCCTGCATCATTCTGCATCATCCTGCATCATCCTGCATCATCCTGCATCATCCTGCATCATCCTGCATCATCCTGCATCATCCTGCATCATCCTGCATCATCCTGCATCATCCTGCATCATCCTGCATCACCGTGCATCATCCTGCATCATCCTGCATCATCCTGCATCATCCTGCATCATCCTGCATCATTCTGCATCATCCTGCATCATCCTGCATCATCCAGCAACCTCTTGCATCATCCTGCAACCTCTTGCATCATCCTGCATCATCCTGCAACATCCTGCATCATCCTGCATCATCCTGCATCATCCTGCATCATCCTGCATCATCCTGCAACTTCCTGCATCATCGTGCATCAGCGTGCATCATCCTGCATCACCGTGCATCATCCTGCATCATTGTGCATCATCCTGCATCATCCTGCATCATCCTGCATCATCCTGCATCATCCTGCATCATCCTGCATCATCCTGCATCATCCTGCATCATCCTGCATCATCCTGCATCATTCTGCCTCATCCTGCATCATCCTGCATCATGCTGCATCATCCTGCATCATCCTGCATCATCCTGCATCATCCTGCATCATCCTGCATCATCCTGCATCATCCTGCATCAGTCTGCGTTATCCTCCATCATCCTGCTTCATACTGGCCCATTCTGATTCATGCTGTCCACTCTTGGCATATCATGAACAAAAGAAACAAATAAATAAAAAGAAATAAAACGAAATTGAAATACATAAAGAAATGTATAAAAAAATAACAAATAAATAAATACCACGCATCCTTCTCTTTCATCATACATCATCGTGCATCATCCTGCATCACCGTGCATCATCCTGCATCATCCTGCATCATCCTGCATCATCCTGCATCATCCTGCATCATCCTGCATCATCCTGCATCATGCTGCATCATGCTGCATCATGCTGCATCATCCTGCATCATCCTGCATCACCCTGAATCATCCTGCATTATTCTGCATCATCCTGCATCATCCTGCATCATCCTGCATCACCGTGCATCATCCTGCATCACCGTGCATCATCCTGCATCATTCTGCATCATCCTGCATCATCCTGCATCATGCTGCATCATGCTGCAGCATGCTGCATCATCCTGCATCATCCTGCATCATCCTGCATCACCCTGAATCATCCTGCATTATTCTGCATCATCCTGCATCATCCTGCATCACCGTGCATCATCCTGCATCATCCTGCATCATCCTGCATCATCCTGCATCACCGTGCATCATCCTGCATCACCGTGCATCATCCTGCATCATTCTGCATCATCCTGCATCATCCTGCATCATCCTGCATCATCCTGCATCATCCTGCATCATCCTGCATCAGTCTGCGTTATCCTCCATCATCCTGCTTCATACTGGCCCATTCTGATTCATGCTGTCCACTCTTGGCATATTATGAACAAAATAAATAAATAGAAATAAATAAAATGAAATTGAAATACATAAAGAAATGTATAAAAAAAAAACAAATAAATAAATACCACGCATCCTTCTCTTTCATCATACATCATCGTGCATCATCCTGCATCACCGTGCATCATCCTGCATCATCCTGCATCATCCTGCATCATCCTGCATCATCCTGCATCATCCTGCATCATGCTGCATCATGCTGCATCATGCTGCATCATCTTGCATCATCCTGCATCATCCTGCATCACCCTGAATCATCCTGCATTATTCTGCATCATCCTGCATCATCCTGCATCATCCTGCATCACCGTGCATCATCCTGCATCACCGTGCATCATCCTGCATCATTCTGCATCATCCTGTATCATCCTGCATCATCCTGCATCATCCTGCATCATCCTGCATCATCCTGCATCATCCTGCATCAGTCTGCGTTATCCTCCATCATCCTGCTTCATACTGGCCCATTCTGATTCATGCTGTCCACTCTTGGCATATCATGAACAAAAGAAATAAATAAATAAAAATAAATAAAAATAAATTGAAATATATAAAGAAATGTATAAAAAATTAACAAATAAATAAATACCACGCATCCTTCTCTTTCATCCTACATCATCGTGCATCATCCTGCATCACCGTGCATCATCCTGCATCACCGTGCATCATCCTGCATCATCGTGCATCATCCTGCATCATCCTGCATCATCCTGCATCATCCTGCATCATCCTGCATCATCCTGCATCATCCTGCATCATCCTGCATCAGTCTGCATGATCCTGCATCATCCTGCATCATCCTGCATCATCCTGCATCAGTCTGCGTTATCCTCCATCATCCTGCTTCATACTGGCCCATTCTGATTCATGCTGTCCACTCTTGGCATATTATGAACAAAATAAATAAATAAATAGAAATAAATAAAATGAAATTGAAATACATAAAGAAATGTATAAAAAAATAACAAATAAATAAATACCACGCATCCTTCTCTTTCATCATACATCATCGTGCATCATCCTTCATCCTTCATCATCCTGCATCATCCTGCATCATCCTGCATCATCCTGCATCATCCTGTATCATCCTGCATCATCCTGCATCATCCTGCATCATCCTGCATCATCCTGCATCAGTCTGCATCATCCTGCATCATCCTGCATCAGCGTGCATCATCCTGCATCACCGTGCATCATCCTGCATCATTCTGCATCATCCGGCATCATCCTGCATCATCCTGCATCATCCTGCATCATCCTGCATCATCCTGCATCATCCTGCATCATCCTGCATCATCCTGCATCATCCTGCATCATTCTGCATCATCCTGCATCATCCTGCATCATGCTGCATCATCCTGCATCATCCTGCATCATCCTGCATCATCCTGCATCATCCTGCATCATCCTGCATCAGACTGCGTTATCCTCCATCATCCTGCTTCATACTGGCCCATTCTGATTCATGCTGTCCACTCTTGGCATATCATGAACAAAAGAAACAAATAAATAAAAAGAAATAAAACGAAATTGAAATACATAAAGAAATGTATAAAAAAATAACAAATAAATAAATACCACGCATCCTTCTCTTTCATCATACATCATCGTGCATCATCCTGCATCACCGTGCATCATCCTGCATCATCCTGCATCATCCTGCATCATCCTGCATCATCCTGCATCATCCTGCATCATCCTGCATTATCCTGCATCATCCTGCATCATCCTGCATCATCCTGCATCATCCTTCATCAGTCTGTGCCATCCTGCATCAGTCTGCGTTATCCTCCATCATCCTGCTTCGTACTGGCCCATTCTGATTCATGCTGTCCAATCTTGGCTTATCATGAACAAAATAAATAAATAAATAAATAAATATAAATAAATAAAAAGAAATTGAAATACCTAAAGAAATGTATAAAAAAATAACAAATAAATAAATACCACTCATCCTTCTCTTTCATCCTGCATCACCGTGCATCATCCTGCATCACCGTGCATCATCCTGCATCATTCTGCATCATCCTGCATCATCCTGCATCATCCTGCATCATCCTGCATCATCCTGCATCATCCTGCATCATCCTGCATCATCCTGCATCATCCTGCATCATCCTGCATCATCCTGCATCATCCTGCATCATCCTGCATCATCCTGCATCATCCTGCATCATCCTGCATCCTTCTCTTTCATCATACATCATCGTGCATCATCCTGCATCACCGTGCATCATCCTGCATCATCCTGCATCATCCTGCATCATCCTGCATCATCCTGCATCATCCTGCATCATCCTGCATCATCCTGCATTATCCTGCATCATCCTGCATCATCCTGCATCATCCTGCATCATCCTGCATCATCCTGCATCATCCTGCATCAGTCTGTGCCATCCTGCATCAGTCTGCGTTATCCTCCATCATCCTGCTTCGTACTGGCCCATTCTGATTCATGCTGTCCAATCTTGGCTTATCATGAACAAAATAAATAAATAAATAAATAAATATAAATAAATAAAAAGAAATTGAAATATATAAAGAAATATATAAAAAATTAACAAATAAATAAATACCACGCATCCTTCTCTTTCATCCTACATCATCGTGCATCATCCTGCATCATCCTGCATCATCCTGGATCATCCTGCATCATCCTGCATCATCCTGCATCATCCTGCATCATCCTGCATCATCCTGCATCATCCTGCATCATCCTGCATCATTCTGCATCATCCTGCATCATTCTGCATCATCCTGCATCATCCTGCATCATCCTTCATCATCCTGCATCATCCTGCATCATCCTGCATCATCCTGCATCATCCTGCATGATCCTGCATCATCCTGCATCATCCTTCATCATCCTGCATCATCCTGCATCATCCTGCATCATCCTGCATCATCCTGCATCATCCTGCATCATCCTGCATCATCCTGCATCATCCTGCATCATCCTGCATTATCCTGCATCATCCTGCATCATCCTGCATCATCCTGCATCATCCTGCATCATCCTGCATCAGTCTGTGCCATCCTGCATCAGTCTGCGTTATCCTCCATCATCCTGCTTCGTACTGGCCCATTCTGATTCATGCTGTCCAATCTTGGCTTATCATGAACAAAATAAATAAATAAATAAATATAAATAAATAAAAAGAAATTGAAATACATAAAGAAATGTATAAAAAAATAACAAATAAATAAATACCACTCATCCTTCTCTTTCATCCTGCATCACCGTGCATCATCCTGCATCACCGTGCATCATCCTGCATCATTCTGCATCATCCTGCATCATCCTGCATCATCCTGCATCATCCTGCATCATCCTGCATCATCCTGCATCATCCTGCATCATCCTGCATCATTCTGCATCATCCTGCATCATCCTGCATCATCCTGCATCATCCTGCATCATCCTGCATCATCCTGCATCATCCTGCATCATCCTGCATCATCCTGCATCATCCTGCATCATCCTGCATCATCCTGCATCGTCCTGCATCTACCTGCATCATCCTGCACCATTCTGCGTTATCCTCCATCATCCTGCTTCATACTGGCCCATTCTGATTCATGCTGTCCACTATTGGCATATTATGAAAAAAAAAATAGAAATAAATAAAAAGAAATTGAAATACATAAAGAAATGTATAAAAAAATAACAAATAAATAAATCCCACGCATCCTTCTCTTTCATCCTACATCATCGTGCATCATCCTGCATCACCGTGCATCATCCTGCATCACCGTGCATCATCCTGCATCATTCTGCATCATCCTACATCATCGTGCATCATCCTGCATCACCGTGCATCGTCCTGCATCATCCTGCATCATCCTGCATCATCATGCATCATCTTGCATCATCCTGCATCATCCTGCATCATCCTGCATCATCCTGCATCATCTTGCATCATCCTGCATCATCCTGCATCATCCTGCATCATCTTGCATCATCCTGCAGCATCCTGCATCATCCTGTGCCATCCTGCATCAGTCTGCGTTATCCTCCATCATCCTGCTTCATACTGGCCCATTCTGATTCATGCTGTCCACTCTTGGCATATTATGAACAAAAGAAATAAATAAATAGAAATAAATAAAAAGAAATTGAAATACATAAAGAAATGTTTAAAAAATTAACAAATAAATAAATACCACGCATCCTTCTCTTTCATCCTACATCATCGTGCATCATCCTGTATCAACCTGCATCATCCTGCATCATCTTGCATCATCCTGCAGCATCCTGCTTCATCCTGCTTCATCCTGCATCAACCTGCATCATCCTGCATGATCCTGATTCATGCCGCTCCATCCTGATTCATGCTGTCCCATCCTGGCACATCATGAAAAACAAAATAAGGAATAGAAATAAATAAAAAGATATAGAAAAAGTAAAAAGAAATGGAAAGAAATAGAAATACATACAAAATGAATAAATAAATACAACGGCATCCTCCTGCTTCCTCCTGCTTCATCCTACATCATCCTACATCATCCTAGATCCATCCTGCATCAACCTACATCATCCTGCATCATGATACATCATCCCGCATCATCCTGCGTCATCCTTCATCATCATGCATCATCCTGACTCATCCTGCATCATCCTGCTTCATCCAGCATCATCCTGCATCATCCTGCATCATCCTGCATCATTCTGAATCATGCTGCGTAATCCTGCGTGATCCTTCTTCATCCTGCTTCATCCTGCTTCATCCTGCTTCATCCTGACTCATCCTGATTCTTCTTGATTCATGCCGGCTCATCCTAATTGATGCTAATTGATATATAAAAAGTAGAAAGAAATAGAAATACATAAAACATGAATAAATAAATAAAATGCGTCCTCCTGCTTCAAAAACATCATTCTGCATCATCCTGCATTATCCTAGGCCCATCCTGCATCCTCCTACTTCCGCCTGCATCATCCTGCGTCATCGTACATCATCCTGTATCAACCGCATCAGCCTGTTTCATCCTGCATGATCCTGGTTCATCCTGCATCAACCTGCATCCTACTGCATCATACTGCATCATCCTGCGTCATCCTGCATCATCTTGATTCATGCCGGCCCATCCTGATTCATGCTTTCCCATCCTGGCACATCATGGAAAAAAAGAAAGAAAGAAATAGAAATAAATAAAAAGATATATAAAACGTAATAAGAAATAGAAAGAAATTGATATTGATAAAAATTGAGTAAATAAATACAACGCATCCTGCTAGTTCATCCTACATCATCCCACATCATCCTATGTCCATCCTGCATCAACCTGCTTCATCCTGCTTCATCGTGCATCATCCTGCATCATCCTGATTCATGCCGGCTCATCCTAATTGATGCTAATTGACAGATAAAAAGAAGAAAGAAATAGAAATGCATAAAAAATCAATAAATAAATACAACGTATCCTCCTGCTTCAAAAACATCATTCTGCATCATCCTGCATCATTCTAGGTCCATCCTGCATCCTCCTCCCTCACCCTGTATCATCCTGCGTCATACAACATCATCCTGTATCAACCTGCATCAGCCTACATCATCCTGCATCATCCTGCGTCATCCTGCTTCATCCTACATCACCCTGCTTCATCCTGCTTCATCCTGATTCATTCTGCCTGATCCTGCATCATCCTGCATCACCGTGCATCATCCTGCATCACCGTGCATCATCCTGCATCATTCTGCATCATCCTGCATCATCCTGCATCATCCTGCATCATCCTGCATCATCCTGCATCATCCTGCATCATCCTGCATCATCCTGCATCATCCTGCATCAGTCTGCGTTATCCTCCATCATCCTGCTTCATACTGGCCCATTCTGATTCATGCTGTCCACTCTTGGCATATTATGAACAAAATAAATAAATAGAAATAAATAAAATGAAATTGAAATACATAAAGAAATGTATAAAAAAATAACAAATAAATAAATACCACGCATCCTTCTCTTTCATCATACATCATCGTGCATCATCCTGCATCACCGTGCATCATCCTGCATCATCCTGCATCATCCTGCATCATCCTGCATCATCCTGCATCATCCTGCATCATGCTGCATCATGCTGCATCATGCTGCATCATCTTGCATCATCCTGCATCATCCTGCATCACCCTGAATCATCCTGCATTATTCTGCATCATCCTGCATCATCCTGCATCATCCTGCATCACCGTGCATCATCCTGCATCACCGTGCATCATCCTGCATCATTCTGCATCATCCTGTATCATCCTGCATCATCCTGCATCATCCTGCATCATCCTGCATCATCCTGCATCAGTCTGCGTTATCCTCCATCATCCTGCTTCATACTGGCCCATTCTGATTCATGCTGTCCACTCTTGGCATATCATGAACAAAAGAAATAAATAAATAAAAATAAATAAAAATAAATTGAAATATATAAAGAAATGTATAAAAAATTAACAAATAAATAAATACCACGCATCCTTCTCTTTCATCCTACATCATCGTGCATCATCCTGCATCACCGTGCATCATCCTGCATCACCGTGCATCATCCTGCATCATCGTGCATCATCCTGCATCATCCTGCATCATCCTGCATTATTCTGCATCATCCTGCATCATCCTGCATCATCCTGCATCACCGTGCATCATCCTGCATCACCGTGCATCATCCTGCATCATTCTGCATCATCCTGCATCATCCTGCATCATGCTGCATCATGCTGCAGCATGCTGCATCATCCTGCATCATCCTGCATCATCCTGCATCACCCTGAATCATCCTGCATTATTCTGCATCATCCTGCATCATCCTGCATCACCGTGCATCATCCTGCATCACCGTGCATCATCCTGCATCACCGTGCATCATCCTGCATCATCCTGCATCACCGTGCATCATCCTGCATCACCGTGCATCATCCTGCATCATTCTGCATCATCCTGCATCATCCTGCATCATCCTGCATCATCCTGCATCATCCTGCATCATCCTGCATCATCCTGCATCATCCTGCATCATCCTGCATCATCCTGCATCATCCTGCATCAGTCTGCGTTATCCTCCATCATCCTGCTTCATACTGGCCCATTCTGATTCATGCTGTCCACTCTTGGCATATTATGAACAAAATAAATAAATAGAAATAAATAAAATGAAATTGAAATACATAAAGAAATGTATAAAAAAATAACAAATAAATAAATACCACGCATCCTTCTCTTTCATCATACATCATCGTGCATCATCCTGCATCACCGTGCATCATCCTGCATCATCCTGCATCATCCTGCATCATCCTGCATCATCCTGCATCATCCTGCATCATGCTGCATCATGCTGCATCATGCTGCATCATCTTGCATCATCCTGCATCATCCTGCATCACCCTGAATCATCCTGCATTATTCTGCATCATCCTGCATCATCCTGCATCATCCTGCATCACCGTGCATCATCCTGCATCACCGTGCATCATCCTGCATCATTCTGCATCATCCTGTATCATCCTGCATCATCCTGCATCATCCTGCATCATCCTGCATCATCCTGCATCAGTCTGCGTTATCCTCCATCATCCTGCTTCATACTGGCCCATTCTGATTCATGCTGTCCACTCTTGGCATATCATGAACAAAAGAAATAAATAAATAAAAATAAATAAAAATAAATTGAAATATATAAAGAAATGTATAAAAAATTAACAAATAAATAAATACCACGCATCCTTCTCTTTCATCCTACATCATCGTGCATCATCCTGCATCACCGTGCATCATCCTGCATCACCGTGCATCATCCTGCATCATCGTGCATCATCCTGCATCATCCTGCATCATCCTGCATCATCCTGCATCATCCTGCATCATCCTGCATCATCCTGCATCAGTCTGCATCATCCTGCATCATCCTGCATCATCCTGCATCATCCTGCATCAGTCTGCGTTATCCTCCATCATCCTGCTTCATACTGGCCCATTCTGATTCATGCTGTCCACTCTTGGCATATTATGAACAAAATAAATAAATAAATAGAAATAAATAAAATGAAATTGAAATACATAAAGAAATGTATAAAAAAATAACAAATAAATAAATACCACGCATCCTTCTCTTTCATCATACATCATCGTGCATCATCCTTCATCCTTCATCATCCTGCATCATCCTGCATCATCCTGCATCATCCTGCATCATCCTGCATCATCCTGTATCATCCTGCATCATCCTGCATCATCCTGCATCATCCTGCATCATCCTGCATCAGTCTGCATCATCCTGCATCATCCTGCATCAGCGTGCATCATCCTGCATCACCGTGCATCATCCTGCATCATTCTGCATCATCCTGCATCATCCTGCATCATCCTGCATCATCCTGCATCATCCTGCATCATCCTGCATCATCCTGCATCATCCTGCATCATCCTGCATCATTCTGCATCATCCTGCATCATCCTGCATCATGCTGCATCATCCTGCATCATCCTGCATCATCCTGCATCATCCTGCATCATCCTGCATCATCCTGCATCAGTCTGCGTTATCCTCCATCATCCTGCTTCATACTGGCCCATTCTGATTCATGCTGTCCACTCTTGGCATATCATGAACAAAAGAAACAAATAAATAAAAAGAAATAAAACGAAATTGAAATACATAAAGAAATGTATAAAAAAATAACAAATAAATAAATACCACGCATCCTTCTCTTTCATCATACATCATCGTGCATCATCTGCATCACCGTGCATCATCCTGCATCATCCTGCATCATCCTGCATCATCCTGCATCATCCTGCATCATCCTGCATCATCCTGCATCATCCTGCATTATCCTGCATCATCCTGCATCATCCTGCATCATCCTGCATCAGTCTGTGCCATCCTGCATCAGTCTGCGTTATCCTCCATCATCCTGCTTCGTACTGGCCCATTCTGATTCATGCTGTCCACTCTTGGCATATTATGAACAAAATAAATAAATAAATAGAAATAAATAAAATGAAATTGAAATACATAAAGAAATGTATAAAAAAATAACAAATAAATAAATACCACGCATCCTTCTCTTTCATCATACATCATCGTGCATCATCCTTCATCCTTCATCATCCTGCATCATCCTGCATCATCCTGCATCATCCTGCATCATCCTGCATCATCCTGTATCATCCTGCATCATCCTGCATCATCCTGCATCATCCTGCATCATCCTGCATCAGTCTGCATCATCCTGCATCATCCTGCATCAGCGTGCATCATCCTGCATCACCGTGCATCATCCTGCATCATTCTGCATCATCCTGCATCATCCTGCATCATCCTGCATCATCCTGCATCATCCTGCATCATCCTGCATCATCCTGCATCATCCTGCATCATCCTGCATCATCCTGCATCATCCTGCATCATCCTGCATCATCCTGCATCATCCTGCATCATGCTGCATCATCCTGCATCATCCTGCATCATCCTGCATCATCCTGCATCATCCTGCATCATCCTGCATCAGTCTGCGTTATCCTCCATCATCCTGCTTCATACTGGCCCATTCTGATTCATGCTGTCCACTCTTGGCATATCATGAACAAAAGAAACAAATAAATAAAAAGAAATAAAACGAAATTGAAATACATAAAGAAATGTATAAAAAAATAACAAATAAATAAATACCACGCATCCTTCTCTTTCATCATACATCATCGTGCATCATCTGCATCACCGTGCATCATCCTGCATCATCCTGCATCATCCTGCATCATCCTGCATCATCCTGCATCATCCTGCATCATCCTGCATCATCCTGCATTATCCTGCATCATCCTGCATCATCCTGCATCATCCTGCATCATCCTGCATCAGTCTGTGCCATCCTGCATCAGTCTGCGTTATCCTCCATCATCCTGCTTCGTACTGGCCCATTCTGATTCATGCTGTCCAATCTTGGCTTATCATGAACAAAATAAATAAATTAATAAATAAATATAAATAAATAAAAAGAAATTGAAATACCTAAAGAAATGTATAAAAAAATAACAAATAAATAAATACCACTCATCCTTCTCTTTCATCCTGCATCACCGTGCATCATCCTGCATCACCGTGCATCATCCTGCATCATTCTGCATCATCCTGCATCATCCTGCATCATCCTGCATCATCCTGCATCATCCTGCATCATCCTGCATCATCCTGCATCATCCTGCATCATCCTGCATCATCCTGCATCATCCTGCATCATCCTGCATCATCCTGCATCATCCTGCATCATCCTGCATCATCCTGCATCATCCTGCATCATTCTGCATCATCCTGCATCATCCTGCATCATGCTGCATCATCCTGCATCATCCTGCATCATCCTGCATCATCCTGCATCATCCTGCATCATCCTGCATCAGTCTGCGTTATCCTCCATCATCCTGCTTCATACTGGCCCATTCTGATTCATGCTGTCCACTCTTGGCATATCATGAACAAAAGAAACAAATAAATAAAAAGAAATAAAACGAAATTGAAATACATAAAGAAATGTATAAAAAAATAACAAATAAATAAATACCACGCATCCTTCTCTTTCATCATACATCATCGTGCATCATCGTGCATCATCCTGCATCATCCTGCATCATCCTGCATCATCCTGCATCATCCTGCATCATCCTGCATCATCCTGCATCATCCTGCATCATCCTGCATCATCCTGCATCATCCTGCATCATCCTGCATCATCCTGCATCATCCTGCATCATCCTGCATCATCCTGCATCATCCTGCATCATCCTGCATCATGCTGCATCATCCTGCATCATCCTGCATCATCCTGCATCATCCTGCATCATCCTGCATCAGTCTGCGTTATCCTCCATCATCCTGCTTCATACTGGCCCATTCTGATTCATGCTGTCCACTCTTGGCATATCATGAACAAAAGAAACAAATAAATAAAAAGAAATAAAACGAAATTGAAATACATAAAGAAATGTATAAAAAAATAACAAATAAATAAATACCACGCATCCTTCTCTTTCATCATACATCATCGTGCATCATCCTGCATCACCGTGCATCATCCTGCATCATCCTGCATCATCCTGCATCATCCTGCATCATCCTGCATCATCCTGCATCATCCTGCATCATGCTGCATCATGCTGCATCATCCTGCATCATCCTGCATCATCCTGAATCACCCTGAATCATCCTGCATTATTCTGCATCATCCTGCATCATCCTGCATCATCCTGCATCACCGTGCATCATCCTGCATCACCGTGCATCATCCTGCATCATTCTGCATCATCCTGCATCATCCTGCATCATGCTGCATCATGCTGCATCATGCTGCATCATCCTGCATCATCCTGCATCATCCTGCATCACCCTGAATCATCCTGCATTATTCTGCATCATCCTGCATCATCCTGCATCATCCTGCATCATCCTGCAACATCTTGCATCATCCTGCAACATCTTGCATCATCCTGCATCATTCTGCATCATCCTGCATCATCCTGCATCATCCTGCATCATCCTGCATCATTCTGCATCATCCTGCATCATTCTGCATCATCCTGCATCATCCTGCATCATGCTCCATCATCCTGCATCAGTCTGCGCTATCCTCCATCATCCTGCTTCATACTGGCCCATTCTGATTCATGCTGTCCACTCTTGGCATATCATGAACAAAAGAAATAAAGAAATAAAAAGAAATAAAAAGAAATAAAAAGAAATTGAAATATATAAAGAAATATATAAAAAATTAACAAATAAATAAATACCACGCATCCTTCTCTTTCATCCTACATCATCGTGCATCATCCTGCATCATCCTGGATCATCCTGCATCATCCTGCATCATCCTGCATCATCCTGCATCATCCTGCATCATCCTGCATCATCCTGCATCATCCTGCATCATTCTGCATCATCCTGCATCATTCTGCATCATCCTGCATCATCCTGCATCATCCTTCATCATCCTGCATCATCCTGCATCATCCTGCATCATCCTGCATCATCCTGCATCATCCTGCATCATCCTGCATCATCCTGCATCATCCTTCATCATCCTGCATCATCCTGCATTATCCTGCATCATCCTGCATCATCCTGCATCATCCTGCATCATCCTGCATCATCCTGCATCATCCTGCATTATCCTGCATCATCCTGCATCATCCTGCATCATCCTGCATCATCCTGCATCATCCTGCATCAGTCTGTGCCATCCTGCATCAGTCTGCGTTATCCTCCATCATCCTGCTTCGTACTGGCCCATTCTGATTCATGCTGTCCAATCTTGGCTTATCATGAACAAAATAAATAAATAAATAAATATAAATAAATAAAAAGAAATTGAAATACATAAAGAAATGTATAAAAAAATAACAAATAAATAAATACCACTCATCCTTCTCTTTCATCCTGCATCACCGTGCATCATCCTGCATCACCGTGCATCATCCTGCATCATTCTGCATCATCCTGCATCATCCTGCATCATCCTGCATCATCCTGCATCATCCTGCATCATCCTGCATCATCCTGCATCATTCTGCATCATCCTGCATCATCCTGCATCATCCTGCATCATCCTGCATCATCCTGCATCATCCTGCATCATCCTGCATCATCCTGCATCATCCTGCATCATCCTGCATCATCCTGCATCATCCTGCATCATCCTGCATCGTCCTGCATCTACCTGCATCATCCTGCACCATTCTGCGTTATCCTCCATAATCCTGCTTCATACTGGCCCATTCTGATTCATGCTGTCCACTATTGGCATATTATGAAAAAAAAAATAGAAATAAATAAAAAGAAATTGAAATACATAAAGAAATGTATAAAAAAATAACAAATAAATAAATCCCACGCATCCTTCTCTTTCATCCTACATCATCGTGCATCATCCTGCATCACCGTGCATCATCCTGCATCACCGTGCATCATCCTGCATCATTCTGCATCATCCTACATCATCGTGCATCATCCTGCATCACCGTGCATCGTCCTGCATCATCCTGCATCATCCTGCATCATCATGCATTATCTTGCATCATCCTGCATCATCCTGCATCATCCTGCATCATCCTGCATCATCTTGCATCATCCTGCATCATCCTGCATCATCCTGCATCATCTTGCATCATCCTGCAGCATCCTGCATCATCCTGTGCCATCCTGCATCAGTCTGCGTTATCCTCCATCATCCTGCTTCATACTGGCCCATTCTGATTCATGCTGTCCACTCTTGGCATATTATGAACAAAAGAAATAAATAAATAGAAATAAATAAAAAGAAATTGAAATACATAAAGAAATGTTTAAAAAATTAACAAATAAATAAATACCACGCATCCTTCTCTTTCATCCTACATCATCGTGCATCATCCTGTATCAACCTGCATCATCCTGCATCATCTTGCATCATCCTGCAGCATCCTGCTTCATCCTGCTTCATCCTGCATCAACCTGCATCATCCTGCATGATCCTGATTCATGCCGCTCCATCCTGATTCATGCTGTCCCATCCTGGCACATCATGAAAAACAAAATAAGGAATAGAAATAAATAAAAAGATATAGAAAAAGTAAAAAGAAATGGAAAGAAATAGAAATACATACAAAATGAATAAATAAATACAACGGCATCCTCCTGCTTCCTCCTGCTTCATCCTACATCATCCTACATCATCCTAGATCCATCCTGCATCAACCTACATCATCCTGCATCATGATACATCATCCCGCATCATCCTGCGTCATCCTTCATCATCATGCATCATCCTGACTCATCCTGCATCATCCTGCTTCATCCAGCATCATCCTGCATCATCCTGCATCATCCTGCATCATTCTGAATCATGCTGCGTAATCCTGCGTGATCCTTCTTCATCCTGCTTCATCCTGCTTCATCCTGCTTCATCCTGACTCATCCTGATTCTTCTTGATTCATGCCGGCTCATCCTAATTGATGCTAATTGATATATAAAAAGTAGAAAGAAATAGAAATACATAAAACATGAATAAATAAATAAAATGCGTCCTCCTGCTTCAAAAACATCATTCTGCATCATCCTGCATTATCCTAGGCCCATCCTGCATCCTCCTACTTCCGCCTGCATCATCCTGCGTCATCGTACATCATCCTGTATCAACCGCATCAGCCTGTTTCATCCTGCATGATCCTGGTTCATCCTGCATCAACCTGCATCCTACTGCATCATATTGCATCATCCTGCGTCATCCTGCATCATCTTGATTCATGCCGGCCCATCCTGATTCATGCTTTCCCATCCTGGCACATCATGGAAAAAAAGAAAGAAAGAAATAGAAATAAATAAAAAGATATATAAAACGTAATAAGAAATAGAAAGAAATTGATATTGATAAAAATTGAGTAAATAAATACAACGCATCCTGCTAGTTCATCCTACATCATCCCACATCATCCTATGTCCATCCTGCATCAACCTGCTTCATCCTGCTTCATCGTGCATCATCCTGCATCATCCTGATTCATGCCGGCTCATCCTAATTGATGCTAATTGACAGATAAAAAGAAGAAAGAAATAGAAATGCATAAAAAATCAATAAATAAATACAACGTATCCTCCTGCTTCAAAAACATCATTCTGCATCATCCTGCATCATTCTAGGTCCATCCTGCATCCTCCTCCCTCACCCTGTATCATCCTGCGTCATACAACATCATCCTGTATCAACCTGCATCAGCCTACATCATCCTGCATCATCCTGCGTCATCCTGCTTCATCCTACATCACCCTGCTTCATCCTGCTTCATCCTGATTCATTCTGCATCATCCTGCATCATCCTGCGTCATCCTGTGTCATCCTGCGTTAACCTGCGTTAACCTGCATTATTCTGCATCATCCTGCTTCATCCTACATCATCCTACATCATCCTAGATCCATCCTGCATCAACCTACATCATCCTGCATCATGATACATCATCCCGCATCATCCTGCGTCATCCTTCATCATCATGCATCATCCTGACTCATCCTGCATCATCCTGCTTCATCCAGCATCATCCTGCATCATCCTGCATCATCCTGCATCATTCTGAATCATGCTGCGTAATCCTGCGTGATCCTTCTTCATCCTGCTTCATCCTGCTTCATCCTGCTTCATCCTGACTCATCCTGATTCTTCTTGATTCATGCCGGCTCATCCTAATTGATGCTAATTGATATATAAAAAGTAGAAAGAAATAGAAATACATAAAACATGAATAAATAAATAAAATGCGTCCTCCTGCTTCAAAAACATCATTCTGCATCATCCTGCATTATCCTAGGCCCATCCTGCATCCTCCTACTTCCGCCTGCATCATCCTGCGTCATCGTACATCATCCTGTATCAACCGCATCAGCCTGTTTCATCCTGCATGATCCTGGTTCATCCTGCATCAACCTGCATCCTACTGCATCATACTGCATCATCCTGCGTCATCCTGCATCATCTTGATTCATGCCGGCCCATCCTGATTCATGCTTTCCCATCCTGGCACATCATGGAAAAAAAGAAAGAAAGAAATAGAAATAAATAAAAAGATATATAAAACGTAATAAGAAATAGAAAGAAATTGATATTGATAAAAATTGAGTAAATAAATACAACGCATCCTGCTAGTTCATCCTACATCATCCCACATCATCCTATGTCCATCCTGCATCAACCTGCTTCATCCTGCTTCATCGTGCATCATCCTGCATCATCCTGATTCATGCCGGCTCATCCTAATTGATGCTAATTGACAGATAAAAAGAAGAAAGAAATAGAAATGCATAAAAAATCAATAAATAAATACAACGTATCCTCCTGCTTCAAAAACATCATTCTGCATCATCCTGCATCATTCTAGGTCCATCCTGCATCCTCCTCCCTCACCCTGTATCATCCTGCGTCATACAACATCATCCTGTATCAACCTGCATCAGCCTACATCATCCTGCATCATCCTGCGTCATCCTGCTTCATCCTACATCACCCTGCTTCATCCTGCTTCATCCTGATTCATTCTGCCTGATCCTGCATCATCCTGCGTCATCCTGTGTCATCCTGCGTTAACCTGCGTTAACCTGCATTATTCTGCATCATCCTGCATCATCCTGCATCATCCTGCATCACCGTGCATCATCCTGCATCACCGTGCATCATCCTGCATCATTCTGCATCATCCTGCATCATCCTGCATCATGCTGCATCATGCTGCAGCATGCTGCATCATCCTGCATCATCCTGCATCATCCTGCATCACCCTGAATCATCCTGCATTATTCTGCATCATCCTGCATCATCCTGCATCACCGTGCATCATCCTGCATCACCGTGCATCATCCTGCATCACCGTGCATCATCCTGCATCATCCTGCATCACCGTGCATCATCCTGCATCACCGTGCATCATCCTGCATCATTCTGCATCATCCTGCATCATCCTGCATCATCCTGCATCATCCTGCATCATCCTGCATCATCCTGCATCATCCTGCATCATCCTGCATCATCCTGCATCAGTCTGCGTTATCCTCCATCATCCTGCTTCATACTGGCCCATTCTGATTCATGCTGTCCACTCTTGGCATATTATGAACAAAATAAATAAATAGAAATAAATAAAATGAAATTGAAATACATAAAGAAATGTATAAAAAAATAACAAATAAATAAATACCACGCATCCTTCTCTTTCATCATACATCATCGTGCATCATCCTGCATCACCGTGCATCATCCTGCATCATCCTGCATCATCCTGCATCATCCTGCATCATCCTGCATCATCCTGCATCATGCTGCATCATGCTGCATCATGCTGCATCATCTTGCATCATCCTGCATCATCCTGCATCACCCTGAATCATCCTGCATTATTCTGCATCATCCTGCATCATCCTGCATCATCCTGCATCACCGTGCATCATCCTGCATCACCGTGCATCATCCTGCATCATTCTGCATCATCCTGTATCATCCTGCATCATCCTGCATCATCCTGCATCATCCTGCATCATCCTGCATCATCCTGCATCAGTCTGCGTTATCCTCCATCATCCTGCTTCATACTGGCCCATTCTGATTCATGCTGTCCACTCTTGGCATATCATGAACAAAATAAATAAATAAATAAAAATAAATAAAAATAAATTGAAATATATAAAGAAATGTATAAAAAATTAACAAATAAATAAATACCACGCATCCTTCTCTTTCATCATACATCATCGTGCATCATCCTTCATCCTTCATCATCCTGCATCATCCTGCATCATCCTGCATCATCCTGCATCATCCTGTATCATCCTGCATCATCCTGCATCATCCTGCATCATCCTGCATCAGTCTGCATCATCCTGCATCATCCTGCATCAGCGTGCATCATCCTGCATCACCGTGCATCATCCTGCATCATTCTGCATCATCCTGCATCATCCTGCATCATCCTGCATCATCCTGCATCATCCTGCATCATCCTGCATCATCCTGCATCATCCTGCATCATCCTGCATCATCCTGCATCATCCTGCATCATTCTGCATCATCCTGCATCATCCTGCATCATGCTGCATCATCCTGCATCATCCTGCATCATCCTGCATCATCCTGCATCATCCTGCATCATCCTGCATCAGTCTGCGTTATCCTCCATCATCCTGCTTCATACTGGCCCATTCTGATTCATGCTGTCCACTCTTGGCATATCATGAACAAAAGAAACAAATAAATAAAAAGAAATAAAACGAAATTGAAATACATAAAGAAATGTATAAAAAAATAACAAATAAATAAATACCACGCATCCTTCTCTTTCATCATACATCATCGTGCATCATCCTGCATCACCGTGCATCATCCTGCATCATCCTGCATCATCCTGCATCATCCTGCATCATCCTGCATCATCCTGCATCATCCTGCATTATCCTGCATCATCCTGCATCATCCTGCATCATCCTGCATCATCCTGCATCAGTCTGTGCCATCCTGCATCAGTCTGCGTTATCCTCCATCATCCTGCTTCGTACTGGCCCATTCTGATTCATGCTGTCCAATCTTGGCTTATCATGAACAAAATAAATAAATAAATAAATAAATATAAATAAATAAAAAGAAATTGAAATACCTAAAGAAATGTATAAAAAAATAACAAATAAATAAATACCACTCATCCTTCTCTTTCATCCTGCATCACCGTGCATCATCCTGCATCACCGTGCATCATCCTGCATCATCCTGCATCATCCTGCATCATCCTGCATCATCCTGCATCATCCTGCATCATGCTGCATCATGCTGCATCATGCTGCATCATCTTGCATCATCCTGCATCATCCTGCATCACCCTGAATCATCCTGCATTATTCTGCATCATCCTGCATCATCCTGCATCATCCTGCATCACCGTGCATCATCCTGCATCACCGTGCATCATCCTGCATCATTCTGCATCATCCTGTATCATCCTGCATCATCCTGCATCATCCTGCATCATCCTGCATCATCCTGCATCAGTCTGCGTTATCCTCCATCATCCTGCTTCATACTGGCCCATTCTGATTCATGCTGTCCACTCTTGGCATATCATGAACAAAATAAATAAATAAATAAAAATAAATAAAAATAAATTGAAATATATAAAGAAATGTATAAAAAATTAACAAATAAATAAATACCACGCATCCTTCTCTTTCATCCTACATCATCGTGCATCATCCTGCATCACCGTGCATCATCCTGCATCACCGTGCATCATCCTGCATCATCGTGCATCATCCTGCATCATCCTGCATCATCCTGCATCATCCTGCATCATCCTGCATCATCCTGCATCATCCTGCATCATCCTGCATCATCCTGCATCAGTCTGCATCATCCTGCATCATCCTGCATCATCCTGCATCATCCTGCATCAGTCTGCGTTATCCTCCATCATCCTGCTTCATACTGGCCCATTCTGATTCATGCTGTCCACTCTTGGCATATTATGAACAAAATAAATAAATAAATAGAAATAAATAAAATGAAATTGAAATACATAAAGAAATGTATAAAAAAATAACAAATAAATAAATACCACGCATCCTTCTCTTTCATCATACATCATCGTGCATCATCCTTCATCCTTCATCATCCTGCATCATCCTGCATCATCCTGCATCATCCTGCATCATCCTGTATCATCCTGCATCATCCTGCATCATCCTGCATCATCCTGCATCATCCTGCATCAGTCTGCATCATCCTGCATCATCCTGCATCAGCGTGCATCATCCTGCATCACCGTGCATCATCCTGCATCATTCTGCATCATCCTGCATCATCCTGCATCATCCTGCATCATCCTGCATCATCCTGCATCATCCTGCATCATCCTGCATCATCCTGCATCATCCTGCATCATCCTGCATCATTCTGCATCATCCTGCATCATCCTGCATCATGCTGCATCATCCTGCATCATCCTGCATCATCCTGCATCATCCTGCATCATCCTGCATCATCCTGCATCAGTCTGCGTTATCCTCCATCATCCTGCTTCATACTGGCCCATTCTGATTCATGCTGTCCACTCTTGGCATATCATGAACAAAAGAAACAAATAAATAAAAAGAAATAAAACGAAATTGAAATACATAAAGAAATGTATAAAAAAATAACAAATAAATAAATACCACGCATCCTTCTCTTTCATCATACATCATCGTGCATCATCCTGCATCACCGTGCATCATCCTGCATCATCCTGCATCATCCTGCATCATCCTGCATCATCCTGCATCATCCTGCATTATCCTGCATCATCCTGCATCATCCTGCATCATCCTGCATCATCCTGCATCAGTCTGTGCCATCCTGCATCAGTCTGCGTTATCCTCCATCATCCTGCTTCGTACTGGCCCATTCTGATTCATGCTGTCCAATCTTGGCTTATCATGAACAAAATAAATAAATAAATAAATAAATATAAATAAATAAAAAGAAATTGAAATACCTAAAGAAATGTATAAAAAAATAACAAATAAATAAATACCACTCATCCTTCTCTTTCATCCTGCATCACCGTGCATCATCCTGCATCACCGTGCATCATCCTGCATCATTCTGCATCATCCTGCATCATCCTGCATCATCCTGCATCATCCTGCATCATCCTGCATCATCCTGCATCATCCTGCATCATCCTGCATCATCCTGCATCATCCTGCATCATCCTGCATCATCCTGCATCATCCTGCATCATCCTGCATCATCCTGCATCATCCTGCATCATTCTGCATCATCCTGCATCATCCTGCATCATGCTGCATCATCCTGCATCATCCTGCATCATCCTGCATCATCCTGCATCATCCTGCATCATCCTGCATCAGTCTGCGTTATCCTCCATCATCCTGCTTCATACTGGCCCATTCTGATTCATGCTGTCCACTCTTGGCATATCATGAACAAAAGAAACAAATAAATAAAAAGAAATAAAACGAAATTGAAATACATAAAGAAATGTATAAAAAAATAACAAATAAATAAATACCACGCATCCTTCTCTTTCATCATACATCATCGTGCATCATCCTGCATCACCGTGCATCATCCTGCATCATCCTGCATCATCCTGCATCATCCTGCATCATCCTGCATCATCCTGCATGATGCTGCATCATGCTGCATCATCCTGCATCATCCTGCATCATCCTGAATCACCCTGAATCATCCTGCATTATTCTGCATCATCCTGCATCATCCTGCATCATCCTGCATCACCGTGCATCATCCTGCATCACCGTGCATCATCCTGCATCATTCTGCATCATCCTGCATCATCCTGCATCATCCTGCATCATCCTGCATCATCCTGCATCATCCTGCATCATCCTGCATCATCCTGCATCATCCTGCATCATCCTGCATCATCCTGCATCATGCTGCATCATCCTGCATCATCCTGCATCATCCTGCATCATCCTGCATCATCCTGCATCATCCTGCATCAGTCTGCGTTATCCTCCATCATCCTGCTTCATACTGGCCCATTCTGATTCATGCTGTCCACTCTTGGCATATCATGAACAAAAGAAACAAATAAATAAAAAGAAATAAAACGAAATTGAAATACATAAAGAAATGTATAAAAAAATAACAAATAAATAAATACCACGCATCCTTCTCTTTCATCATACATCATCGTGCATCATCCTGCATCACCGTGCATCATCCTGCATCATCCTGCATCATCCTGCATCATCCTGCATCATCCTGCATCATCCTGCATCATCCTGCATTATCCTGCATCATCCTGCATCATCCTGCATCATCCTGCATCATCCTGCATCAGTCTGTGCCATCCTGCATCAGTCTGCGTTATCCTCCATCATCCTGCTTCGTACTGGCCCATTCTGATTCATGCTGTCCAATCTTGGCTTATCATGAACAAAATAAATAAATAAATAAATAAATATAAATAAATAAAAAGAAATTGAAATACCTAAAGAAATGTATAAAAAAATAACAAATAAATAAATACCACTCATCCTTCTCTTTCATCCTGCATCACCGTGCATCATCCTGCATCACCGTGCATCATCCTGCATCATCCTGCATCATCCTGCATCATCCTGCATCATCCTGCATCATCCTGCATCATGCTGCATCATGCTGCATCATGCTGCATCATCTTGCATCATCCTGCATCATCCTGCATCACCCTGAATCATCCTGCATTATTCTGCATCATCCTGCATCATCCTGCATCATCCTGCATCACCGTGCATCATCCTGCATCACCGTGCATCATCCTGCATCATTCTGCATCATCCTGTATCATCCTGCATCATCCTGCATCATCCTGCATCATCCTGCATCATCCTGCATCAGTCTGCGTTATCCTCCATCATCCTGCTTCATACTGGCCCATTCTGATTCATGCTGTCCACTCTTGGCATATCATGAACAAAATAAATAAATAAATAAAAATAAATAAAAATAAATTGAAATATATAAAGAAATGTATAAAAAATTAACAAATAAATAAATACCACGCATCCTTCTCTTTCATCCTACATCATCGTGCATCATCCTGCATCACCGTGCATCATCCTGCATCACCGTGCATCATCCTGCATCATCGTGCATCATCCTGCATCATCCTGCATCATCCTGCATCATCCTGCATCATCCTGCATCATCCTGCATCATCCTGCATCATCCTGCATCATCCTGCATCAGTCTGCATCATCCTGCATCATCCTGCATCATCCTGCATCATCCTGCATCAGTCTGCGTTATCCTCCATCATCCTGCTTCATACTGGCCCATTCTGATTCATGCTGTCCACTCTTGGCATATTATGAACAAAATAAATAAATAAATAGAAATAAATAAAATGAAATTGAAATACATAAAGAAATGTATAAAAAAATAACAAATAAATAAATACCACGCATCCTTCTCTTTCATCATACATCATCGTGCATCATCCTTCATCCTTCATCATCCTGCATCATCCTGCATCATCCTGCATCATCCTGCATCATCCTGTATCATCCTGCATCATCCTGCATCATCCTGCATCATCCTGCATCATCCTGCATCAGTCTGCATCATCCTGCATCATCCTGCATCAGCGTGCATCATCCTGCATCACCGTGCATCATCCTGCATCATTCTGCATCATCCTGCATCATCCTGCATCATCCTGCATCATCCTGCATCATCCTGCATCATCCTGCATCATCCTGCATCATCCTGCATCATCCTGCATCATCCTGCATCATTCTGCATCATCCTGCATCATCCTGCATCATGCTGCATCATCCTGCATCATCCTGCATCATCCTGCATCATCCTGCATCATCCTGCATCATCCTGCATCAGTCTGCGTTATCCTCCATCATCCTGCTTCATACTGGCCCATTCTGATTCATGCTGTCCACTCTTGGCATATCATGAACAAAAGAAACAAATAAATAAAAAGAAATAAAACGAAATTGAAATACATAAAGAAATGTATAAAAAAATAACAAATAAATAAATACCACGCATCCTTCTCTTTCATCATACATCATCGTGCATCATCCTGCATCACCGTGCATCATCCTGCATCATCCTGCATCATCCTGCATCATCCTGCATCATCCTGCATTATCCTGCATCATCCTGCATCATCCTGCATCATCCTGCATCATCCTGCATCAGTCTGTGCCATCCTGCATCAGTCTGCGTTATCCTCCATCATCCTGCTTCGTACTGGCCCATTCTGATTCATGCTGTCCAATCTTGGCTTATCATGAACAAAATAAATAAATAAATAAATAAATATAAATAAATAAAAAGAAATTGAAATACCTAAAGAAATGTATAAAAAAATAACAAATAAATAAATACCACTCATCCTTCTCTTTCATCCTGCATCACCGTGCATCATCCTGCATCACCGTGCATCATCCTGCATCATTCTGCATCATCCTGCATCATCCTGCATCATCCTGCATCATCCTGCATCATCCTGCATCATCCTGCATCATCCTGCATCATCCTGCATCATCCTGCATCATCCTGCATCATCCTGCATCATCCTGCATCATCCTGCATCATCCTGCATCATCCTGCATCATCCTGCATCATTCTGCATCATCCTGCATCATCCTGCATCATGCTGCATCATCCTGCATCATCCTGCATCATCCTGCATCATCCTGCATCATCCTGCATCATCCTGCATCAGTCTGCGTTATCCTCCATCATCCTGCTTCATACTGGCCCATTCTGATTCATGCTGTCCACTCTTGGCATATCATGAACAAAAGAAACAAATAAATAAAAAGAAATAAAACGAAATTGAAATACATAAAGAAATGTATAAAAAAATAACAAATAAATAAATACCACGCATCCTTCTCTTTCATCATACATCATCGTGCATCATCCTGCATCACCGTGCATCATCCTGCATCATCCTGCATCATCCTGCATCATCCTGCATCATCCTGCATCATCCTGCATGATGCTGCATCATGCTGCATCATCCTGCATCATCCTGCATCATCCTGAATCACCCTGAATCATCCTGCATTATTCTGCATCATCCTGCATCATCCTGCATCATCCTGCATCACCGTGCATCATCCTGCATCACCGTGCATCATCCTGCATCATTCTGCATCATCCTGCATCATCCTGCATCATGCTGCATCATGCTGCATCATGCTGCATCATCCTGCATCATCCTGCATCATCCTGCATCACCCTGAATCATCCTGCATTATTCTGCATCATCCTGCATCATCCTGCATCATCCTGCATCATCCTGCAACATCTTGCATCATCCTGCAACATCTTGCATCATCCTGCATCATTCTGCATCATCCTGCATCATCCTGCATCATCCTGCATCATCCTGCATCATTCTGCATCATCCTGCATCATTCTGCATCATCCTGCATCATCCTGCATCATCCTGCATCATGCTCCACCATCCTGCATCAGTCTGCGCTATCCTCCATCATCCTGCTTCATACTGGCCCATTCTGATTCATGCTGTCCACTCTTGGCATATCATGAACAAAAGAAATAAAGAAATAAAAAGAAATAAAAAGAAATTGAAATATATAAAGAAATATATAAAAAATTAACAAATAAATAAATACCACGCATCCTTCTCTTTCATCCTACATCATCGTGCATCATCCTGCATCATCCTGGATCATCCTGCATCATCCTGCATCATCCTGCATCATCCTGCATCATCCTGCATCATCCTGCATCATCCTGCATCATCCTGCATCATTCTGCATCATCCTGCATCATCCTGCATCATCCTGTATCATCCTGCATCATCCTGCATCATCCTGCATCATCCTGCATCATCCTGCATCATCCTGCATCATCCTGCATCATCCTGCATCATCCTGCATCATCCTGCATCATCCTGCATCGTCCTGCATCTACCTGCATCATCCTGCACCATTCTGCGTTATCCTCCATCATCCTGCTTCATACTGGCCCATTCTGATTCATGCTGTCCACTATTGGCATATTATGAAAAAAAAAATAGAAATAAATAAAAAGAAATTGAAATACATAAAGAAATGTATAAAAAAATAACAAATAAATAAATCCCACGCATCCTTCTCTTTCATCCTACATCATCGTGCATCATCCTGCATCACCGTGCATCATCCTGCATCACCGTGCATCATCCTGCATCATTCTGCATCATCCTACATCATCGTGCATCATCCTGCATCACCGTGCATCGTCCTGCATCATCCTGCATCATCCTGCATCATCATGCATCATCTTGCATCATCCTGCATCATCCTGCATCATCCTGCATCATCCTGCATCATCTTGCATCATCCTGCATCATCCTGCATCATCCTGCATCATCTTGCATCATCCTGCAGCATCCTGCATCATCCTGTGCCATCCTGCATCAGTCTGCGTTATCCTCCATCATCCTGCTTCATACTGGCCCATTCTGATTCATGCTGTCCACTCTTGGCATATTATGAACAAAAGAAATAAATAAATAGAAATAAATAAAAAGAAATTGAAATACATAAAGAAATGTTTAAAAAATTAACAAATAAATAAATACCACGCATCCTTCTCTTTCATCCTACATCATCGTGCATCATCCTGTATCAACCTGCATCATCCTGCATCATCTTGCATCATCCTGCAGCATCCTGCTTCATCCTGCTTCATCCTGCATCAACCTGCATCATCCTGCATGATCCTGATTCATGCCGCTCCATCCTGATTCATGCTGTCCCATCCTGGCACATCATGAAAAACAAAATAAGGAATAGAAATAAATAAAAAGATATAGAAAAAGTAAAAAGAAATGGAAAGAAATAGAAATACATACAAAATGAATAAATAAATACAACGGCATCCTCCTGCTTCCTCCTGCTTCATCCTACATCATCCTACATCATCCTAGATCCATCCTGCATCAACCTACATCATCCTGCATCATGATACATCATCCCGCATCATCCTGCGTCATCCTTCATCATCATGCATCATCCTGACTCATCCTGCATCATCCTGCTTCATCCAGCATCATCCTGCATCATCCTGCATCATCCTGCATCATTCTGAATCATGCTGCGTAATCCTGCGTGATCCTTCTTCATCCTGCTTCATCCTGCTTCATCCTGCTTCATCCTGACTCATCCTGATTCTTCTTGATTCATGCCGGCTCATCCTAATTGATGCTAATTGATATATAAAAAGTAGAAAGAAATAGAAATACATAAAACATGAATAAATAAATAAAATGCGTCCTCCTGCTTCAAAAACATCATTCTGCATCATCCTGCATTATCCTAGGCCCATCCTGCATCCTCCTACTTCCGCCTGCATCATCCTGCGCCATCGTACATCATCCTGTATCAACCGCATCAGCCTGTTTCATCCTGCATGATCCTGGTTCATCCTGCATCAACCTGCATCCTACTGCATCATACTGCATCATCCTGCGTCATCCTGCATCATCTTGATTCATGCCGGCCCATCCTGATTCATGCTTTCCCATCCTGGCACATCATGGAAAAAAAGAAAGAAAGAAATAGAAATAAATAAAAAGATATATAAAACGTAATAAGAAATAGAAAGAAATTGATATTGATAAAAATTGAGTAAATAAATACAACGCATCCTGCTAGTTCATCCTACATCATCCCACATCATCCTATGTCCATCCTGCATCAACCTGCTTCATCCTGCGTCATCCTGCATCATCCTGAATGATCCTGATTCATGCCGGATCATCCTAATTGATGCTAATTGATAGATAAAAAGAAGAAAGAAATAGAAATGCATAAAAAATCAATAAATAAATACAACGTATCCTCCTGCTTCAAAAACATCATTCTGCATCATCCTGCATCATTCTAGGTCCATCCTGCATCCTCCTCCCTCACCCTGTATCATCCTGCGTCATACAACATCATCCTGTATCAACCTGCATCAGCCTACATCATCCTGCATCATCCTGCGTCATCCTGCTTCATCCTACATCACCCTGCTTCATCCTGCTTCATCCTGATTCATTCTGCCTGATCCTGCATCATCCTGCGTCATCCTGTGTCATCCTGCGTTAACCTGCGTTAACCTGCGTCATCATGCATCATCCTGTATCAACCTGTATCAGCCTACATCATCCTGCATCTTCCTGCGTCATCCTGCTTCATCCCACATCACCCTGCTTCATCCTGCTTCATCCTGTCTGATCCTGCATCATCCTGCGTCATCCTGCATCATCCTGCGTTAACCTGCGTCATCATGGATCATCCTGAATCATCCTGAATCAACCTGCTTCATCCCACATCACCCTGCTTCATCCTGCTTCATCCTGTCTGATCCTGCTTCATTCTGCATCATCCTGCATCATCCTGCATCATCACGACTCATGCCGGCTCATCCTGGCACATCATGGAAAAAAAGAAATAAATAAATAGAAATAAATAAAAAGATATAGAAAAAGTAAAAAGAAATAGAAAGAAATAGAAATACATAAAAAATGAATAAATAAATACAACGCATCCTCCTGCGTCATACTACATCATCGTAGGTCCATTCTGCATCAAACTGCATCATCCTGCATCATCCTGCATCATCCTGCGTCATCCTGCATCATCCTGCATCATCCTGCATCATCCTGATTCATGCCAGCTCATCCTAATTGATGCTAATTGATATATAAAAAGTGGAAAGAAATAGAAATACATACAAAATGATTAAATAAATACAACGCATCCCCCTGTTTCATCCTACATCATCCTACATCATCCTAGATCCATCCTGCATCAACCTCCATCAACCTGCGTCATCCTGCATCATCCTGCGTCATCCTGCATCATCCTGCATCATCCTGAATCATCCTACATCATCCTGCGTCATCCTGCTTCATCTGGCTTCATTCTGCTTCATCCTGCTTCATCCTCCATCATCCTGCATCGTTCTGCTTCATGCTGCGTCATCCTAATTCATGCTGTCCCCTCCTGGCACATCATGAAAAAAAAAGAAGAAAGAAATTGAAAGAAATTAAAAGAAATAGAAAGAAATAGAAATACATTAAAAATGAATAGATAAATACAACGCATCCTCCTGCTTTATAACATCATTCTGCATCATCCTGCATCATCCTACGGCCATCTTGCATCATGCTCCCTCAGCCTGCATCATCCTGCGTCATCGTACATCAGCCTGTATCAACCTGCATCAGCCTGCATCATCCTGCATCATCCTGCATCATCCTGCATCATCCTGCATCATCCTGCATCATCCTGCATCATCCTGCATCATCCTGCATCATCCTGCATCATCCTGCATCATCCTGCATCATCCTGATTCATGCCGGCTCATCCTAATTCATGCTAATTGATATATAAAAAGTAGAAAGAAATAGAAATAAATAAAACATGAATAAATAAATACAATGCGTCCTCCTGCTTCAAAAACATCATTCTGCATCATCCTGCATTATCCTAGGCCCATCCTGCATCCTCCTACTTCAGCCTGCATCATCCTCCGTCATCGTACATCATCCTGTATCAACCGCATCAGCCTGTTTTATCCTGCATGATCCTGGTTCATCCTGCATCAACCTGCATCATACTGCATCATCCTGCGTCATCCTGCATCATCTTGATTCATGCCGGCCCATCCTGATTCATGCTTTCCCATCCTGGCACATCATGGAAAAAAAAGAAAGAAAGAAATAGAAATAAATAAAAAGATATATAAAAAGTAATAAGAAATAGAAATAAATTGATATTGATAAAAATTGAGTAAATAAATACAACGCATCCTGCTAGTTCATCCTACATCATCCCACATCATCCTATGTCCATCCTGCATCAACCTGCTTCATCCTGCATCATCGTGCATCATCCTGCATCATCCTGATTCATGCCGGCTCATCCTAATTGATGCTAATCTCACTGGTTAGCTCAGTTGGTAGAGCACGGTCTGGAGTGCGGGAGGTCAGGAGTTCGAATCCCGGCCGCGTCCTTGGGCAGGGACATAATATAAGCCGTTGGCCTTGTCTCCTTCCTCATCTAATCTATACGAGGGGGACGTGAAAGAACCTGTTGTGTTATTTCGAAAAAGAGTAGGGGATTGTCTCCCGACACAACAGCCTGGTATTCTGAGGTACTAACAATCACTCATGATTGTAAACTGCACGGCAGCACATTGCGCCACAATAGCAGTCCGTATCACAAAAATAACCTTGTGAAGCGCATTTGGATATATTCACATAGAATTTGCGCTATATAAATGAATACCTTTACCTTTTTTTTTTTTTAATTGATAGATAAAAAGAAGAAAGAAATAGAAATGCATAAAAAATCAATAAATAAATACAACGTATCCTCCTGCTTCAAAAACATCATTCTGCATCATCCTGCATCATTCTAGGTCCATCCTGCATCCTCCTCCCTCACCCTGTATCATCCTGCGTCATACAACATCATCCTGTGTCAACCTGCATCAGCCTACATCATCCTGCATCATCCTGCGTCATCCTGCTTCATCCTACATCACCCTGCTTCATCCTGCTTCATCCTGATTCATTCTGCCTGATCCTGCATCATCCTGCGTCATCCTGCGTCATCCTGCGTTAACCTGCGTTAACCTGCGTCATCATGCATCATCCTGTATCAACCTGTATCAGCCTACATCATCCTGCATCTTCCTGCGTCATCCTGCTTCATCCCACATCACCCTGCTTCATCCTGCTTCATCCTGTCTGATCCTGCATCATCCTGCGTCATCCTGCATCATCCTGCGTTAACCTGCGTCATCATGGATCATCCTGAATCATCCTGAATCAACCTGCTTCATCCCACATCACCCTGCTTCATCCTGCTTCATCCTGTCTGATCCTGCTTCATTCTGCATCATCCTGCATCATCCTGCATCATCACGACTCATGCCGGCTCATCCTGGCACATCATGGAAAAAAAGAAATAAATAAATAGAAATAAATAAAAAGATATAGAAAAAGTAAAAAGAAATAGAAAGAAATAGAAATACATAAAAAATGAATAAATAAATACAACGCATCCTCCTGCGTCATACTACATCATCGTAGGTCCATTCTGCATCAAACTGCATCATCCTGCATCATCCTGCATCATCCTGCGTCATCCTGCATCATCCTGCATCATCCTGCATCATCCTGATTCATGCCAGCTCATCCTGATTGATGCTAATTGATATATAAAAAGTGGAAAGAAATAGAAATACATACAAAATGATTAAATAAATACAACGCATCCCCCTGTTTCATCCTACATCATCCTACATCATCCTAGATCCATCCTGCATCAACCTCCATCAACCTGCGTCATCCTGCATCATCCTGCGTCATCCTGCATCATCCTGCATCATCCTGAATCATCCTACATCATCCTGCGTCATCCTGCTTCATCTGGCTTCATTCTGCTTCATCCTGCTTCATCCTCCATCATCCTGCATCGTTCTGCTTCATGCTGCGTCATCCTAATTCATGCTGTCCCCTCCTGGCACATCATGAAAAAAAAAGAAGAAAGAAATTGAAAGAAATTAAAAGAAATAGAAAGAAATAGAAATACATTAAAAATGAATAGATAAATACAACGCATCCTCCTGCTTTATAACATCATTCTGCATCATCCTGCATCATCCTACGGCCATCTTGCATCATGCTCCCTCAGCCTGCATCATCCTGCGTCATCGTACATCAGCCTGTATCAACCTGCATCAGCCTGCATCATCCTGCATCATCCTGCATCATCCTGCATCATCCTGCATCATCCTGCATCATCCTGCATCATCCTGCATCATCCTGCATCATCCTGCATCATCCTGCATCATCCTGCATCATCCTGCATCATCCTGCATCATCCTGATTCATGCCGGCTCATCCTAATTCATGCTAATTGATATATAAAAAGTAGAAAGAAATAGAAATAAATAAAACATGAATAAATAAATACAATGCGTACTCCTGCTTCAAAAACATCATTCTGCATCATCCTGCATTATCCTAGGCCCATCCTGCATCCTCCTACTTCAGCCTGCATCATCCTCCGTCATCGTACATCATCCTGTATCAACCGCATCAGCCTGTTTTATCCTGCATGATCCTGGTTCATCCTGCATCAACCTGCATCATACTGCATCATCCTGCGTCATCCTGCATCATCTTGATTCATGCCGGCCCATCCTGATTCATGCTTTCCCATCCTGGCACATCATGGAAAAAAAGAAAGAAAGAAATAGAAATAAATAAAAAGATATATAAAAAGTAATAAGAAATAGAAATAAATTGATATTGATAAAAATTGAGTAAATAAATACAACGCATCCTGCTAGTTCATCCTACATCATCCCACATCATCCTATGTCCATCCTGCATCAACCTGCTTCATCCTGCATCATCGTGCATCATCCTGCATCATCCTGATTCATGCCGGCTCATCCTAATTGATGCTAATCTCACTGGTTAGCTCAGTTGGTAGAGCACGGTCTGGAGTGCGGGAGGTCAGGAGTTCGAATCCCGGCCGCGTCCTTGGGCAGGGACATAATATAAGCCGTTGGCCTTGTCTCCTTCCTCATCTAATCTATACGAGGGGGACGTGAAAGAACCTGTTGTGTTATTTCGAAAAAGAGTAGGGGATTGTCTCCCGACACAACAGCCTGGTATTCTGAGGTACTAACAATCACTCATGATTGTAAACTGCACGGCAGCACATTGCGCCACAATAGCAGTCCGTATCACAAAAATAACCTTGTGAAGCGCATTTGGATATATTCACATAGAATTTGCGCTATATAAATGAATACCTTTACCTTTTTTTTTTTTTAATTGATACATAAAAAGAAGAAAGAAATAGAAATGCATAAAAAATCAATAAATAAATACAACGTATCCTCCTGCTTCAAAAACATCATTCTGCATCATCCTGCATCATTCTAGGTCCATCCTGCATCCTCCTCCCTCACCCTGTATCATCCTGCGTCATACAACATCATCCTGTGTCAACCTGCATCAGCCTACATCATCCTGCATCATCCTGCGTCATCCTGCTTCATCCTACATCACCCTGCTTCATCCTGCTTCATCCTGATTCATTCTGCCTGATCCTGCATCATCCTGCGTCATCCTGCGTCATCCTGCGTTAACCTGCGTTAACCTGCGTCATCATGCATCATCCTGTATCAACCTGTATCAGCCTACATCATCCTGCATCTTCCTGCGTCATCCTGCTTCATCCCACATCACCCTGCTTCATCCTGCTTCATCCTGTCTGATCCTGCATCATCCTGCGTCATCCTGCATCATCCTGCGTTAACCTGCGTCATCATGGATCATCCTGAATCATCCTGAATCAACCTGCTTCATCCCACATCACCCTGCTTCATCCTGCTTCATCCTGTCTGATCCTGCTTCATTCTGCATCATCCTGCATCATCCTGCATCATCACGACTCATGCCGGCTCATCCTGGCACATCATGGAAAAAAAGAAATAAATAAATAGAAATAAATAAAAAGATATAGAAAGAGTAAAAAGAAATAGAAAGAAATAGAAATACATAAAAAATGAATAAATAAATACAACGCATCCTCCTGCGTCATACTACATCATCGTAGGTCCATTCTGCATCAAACTGCATCATCCTGCATCATCCTGCATCATCCTGCGTCATCCTGCATCATCCTGCATCATCCTGCATCATCCTGATTCATACCAGCTCATCCTAATTGATGCTAATTGATATATAAAAAGTGGAAAGAAATAGAAATACATACAAAATGATTAAATAAATACAACGCATCCCCCTGTTTCATCCTACATCATCCTACATCATCCTAGATCCATCCTGCATCAACCTCCATCAACCTGCGTCATCCTGCATCATCCTGCGTCATCCTGCATCATCCTGCATCATCCTGAATCATCCTACATCATCCTGCGTCATCCTGCTTCATCTGGCTTCATTCTGCTTCATCCTGCTTCATCCTCCATCATCCTGCATCGTTCTGCTTCATGCTGCGTCATCCTAATTCATGCTGTCCCCTCCTGGCACATCATGAAAAAAAAAAGAAGAAAGAAATTGAAAGAAATTAAAAGAAATAGAAAGAAATAGAAATACATTAAAAATGAATAGATAAATACAACGCATCCTCCTGCTTTATAACATCATTCTGCATCATCCTGCATCATCCTACGGCCATCTTGCATCATGCTCCCTCAGCCTGCATCATCCTGCGTCATCGTACATCAGCCTGTATCAACCTGCATCAGCCTGCATCATCCTGCGTCATCCTGCTTCATGCTGCATCAACCTCCGTCATCCTGCATCATCCTGCATCATCCTGATTCATGCCGGCCCATCCTCATTCATGCTGCCCCATCCTGGCACATCATGAAAAAAAAGAAAGAAAGACATAGAAAGATATAAAAAGATATAGAAAAAGTAAAAAGAAATAGAAAGAAATAGAAATACATAAAAAATGAATAAATAAATACAACGCATCCTCCTGCTTCATCCTACATCATCCTGCATCATCCTAGGTCCATCCTGCATCAACCTGCATCAACCTACATGATCCTGCTGATTCCTTCGTCATGCTGAATGATCCTGCTTCATCCTGCTTCATCCTACATCATCCTGTATCGTCCTGCATCATCATGCATCATCCTGATTCATACCTGCTAATCCTAATTGATGCTAATTGATATATATAAAGTAGAAAGAAATAGAAATACATAAAAACTCATTAATAAATAAACACAACGCATCCTCCTGCTTCATTCTACATCATTCTGCATCATCCTGCATCATTCTATGTCCATCCTGAATCATCCTCCCTCAGCCTGCATCATCCTGCGTCATCATACATCATCCTGTGTCAACCTGCATCAACCTGCATCATCCTGCGTCATCCTGCTTCATCCTGCATCAACCTCCATCATCCTGCATCATCCTGATTCATGCCGGCTCATCCTAATTGTATCTGTCCCATTCTGGCACATCATGAAAAGAAAGAAAGAAATAGAAATGAATGAAAAGATATAGAAAAAGTAAAACGAAATAGAAAGAAATTGAAATACATAAAAATTGAATAAATAATTAGAACACATCCTCCTGCTTCATCCTACATTATCCTATAACATCCTATATAATCATACTAATTCCAAAATTTCTGCTGGAGGTCTTGCCAAAGAAGTAGACTTCATTAGAAGGTGCTACTTAGAATTAACTGCTGATGGTGTTGAGTGATGCTGGATCGAAATTGTGCGGAAAAGACAAAAGAATATTGTAATTGGCTGCATATATCGGCACCCATTCAATGCTCGCGACCATTTTCTCGAAATCCTAAAAAAATCAATTGGCTAAGCTAAACAATAAAGGACAAGAGGTTTTCATATTAGGTGACATAAATATAAACTTCTTTAAATACAATACTGATAACCAAACGTCCGAGTATCTTGATATGTTGCTCGATCAAGGCTTCATGCCCATAATCAGCAAGGCTACTCGAATCGCTAACCACACCTCTACCTTAACTCTTTGTCGTCCGATCGTGTGTGAGCTCAATTGGTGAAATACTGAGTGCTAACTAAACCCTCCCCCCTCAGTTCCAGTTTGGCTAGGCCGGGGTAATTAAATACTGCTGACTTGTTAAGCCAAGGGCTCAAACTTTCCCCACAATGCCATTCGGGAGAATTCTACGTACTGGTCGACGGTAGGTATGGCTGCTTCGGTAGGGTTTCCAATGAAATGTGCTCTAATTTTGGAGAAAAATGCCACTGTCAGAGAGCTTGAAGACATCATTAAGTCTGAGGATGGCTGAAAAGGACTTGGTTTGCTTTTAGTAGGCCTTGTGAGGGGATTTCACAGGGTTTTTCCGTTGTGTTTGTGATTTCAGACAGGAAAAAAATCTTCAATGAAAGCCTTGAAATCCTGCAGTTGGCAGTCTTTTACCCCTGCTCAACCTATTAGGATGTGTTTTTGTCACTTTAAAGCAACGGCTTGAGTCCAAATCACCGCTCTTGGTTGTAGGGGTAAAATACTTATAAAAAAAAACCTACCGGAGTCCCAGAAGGGGGACCCCTTGTGGAATATTTGTCCATTACCCAGCATGCAATCGGAGGTGGGTGCAGGAAAATGTGGTCGAGTGAAATGCAGTACAAACATCGGCGTGGTTCACCGTCGCTTGGTGTGTTTTGTGAAAACAAACCTGCTGGTTGGAAAGATCAAACAAGGTACTGTAACGACTGAGTGGTTATTTTGTGTTTGCTCTTGATTTCAAGTGCGAATGGGAAGGTTTTTTTGAGCCGATTTTCAGCTCCTCGAAATTCGTGAAAATCGAAGAAACGAAACAATCGCCAAAACAAATGGACTTTTCTCCATGAGGGGATGGTTGAAAATTGAAGGTTGAAACAAATAGAATCAGTGGTTGGCTTATATACTGGGATACTACCCTGTTTATTTTAATTAATTCTGATGAACAACCGGAAGCGGGGTGAAGTTTGACGTGCGGAGACATTAAAGTCTCCTTTTTACACGGCCGGACGACAAAGAGTTAATAGATCACATTTACACAAACACGCCACAAAAAATACTACAAGCGGGAAACACGCCACAAAAAATACTACAAGCGGGAATATGCTTAGCAGATATTTCAGACCATCTTCCCGTATTTTGTACAGTGACCAATAAACTCCCTGTAGTAAATGAAACTAAATTTTTCAGAGATTTCTCAAATTTCGACAGAGATTTATTTCTAAATGACATTGGGGATGTGGATTTTAACAGCCTTATTAATAATGACGTAAATGTAAGCATGAATAAGGTTGTTAACACACTTCAGAAAATAACTGATAAACATGTTCCTATACGCAAATTATCGAATAAAAGGAAAAACAACTAAACAAACCGTGGATATCAAATGCCATTCTTAACTCGATTAAAAGGAAGCAAAAACTCTTTAAAACCCACTTTTTAAGCAAAGATCCTGGAAAAGTAAAACAATATAAAATATATAATAATAAATTAAATAAGATCAAAGAAGCAGCTAAAAAGAACTATTTTATAGCGCAATTTAACTTAAATAGTGAAAACCTAAAAACAATATGGAAGTTGATTGGTATGATAATTAACAGAAAAAAGGTGAGCTCACAAACTACAATAACTAAACTATTGTATAAAAACAAATTTTACACTGACAAGGCAAATATTGCCCACCAGTTAAATACACATTACATAAATGTTGGTCATACTTTAGCTGAGAAGCTTCCACAAAGCGACATAAACCCAAGTAAATATATTAAAACAAAATACCAAAATAGTTTCATGTTTCGTGGTATTTACATACACGAAGTTCACGACGCAATTATGGGACTAAAACTTAATAAATCATCTATTGGAGTTCCTCAAATATGTATAAAACTGGCATGTGACCACATATGCGAAGTGCTAACGACAATTTTTAATCAATCTCTACTTCAAGGCATTGTCCCTGATGTTCTTAAAATATCTAAAGTAACTCCTGTTGATAAAGGTGGGGAAACTACGGACCCCACAAATTTTCGTCCCATCTCAACATTATCAGCTCTAACCCAAATATTTGAAAAGTTAATATATAAGCAACTTATCAATTACATCGAAAAACAAGATATTCTTTTTCACTTCCAATTTGGTTTTCGGAAAAGCCGTTCGACTACCCAAGCAATAACTGAAATTACTGATAAACTTAGAAAATCCATAGACAATAACATGTACACTTGTGGCGTGTTCTTGGATTTCTCTAAAGCCTTCGACACTGCAAACCATGAAATACTTCTCAGAAAACTGGAATCATATGGAATTAGGGGACTTCCCTTAAATTTATTTAATAGTTACCTCACCAATCGAAAACAGTATGTTGCGTTGGGAAATATTGAATCTCCCAGGCAATCAATGATTTCTGGAATTCCTCAGAGTAGCACGCTTGGACCTTTACTATTTTTAATTTACATAAATGATTTGCCCAATTGCACTGAAAATCTAACATTTAAGATATTTGCAGATGATACAAATGTATTTGCTTCTGCAAGTGACTTAAAAACCCTCGAAACCCTAATGAACTTATGTGAACTCTGAACTAGAAAAAGTCAAGGAATGGTGTGACGCAAACAACTTATCGATAAATATGTCCAAAACAAACTTTATGATAATTAAATCAGCTAGAAAGAGAGATATGAATATTAGAATACAGTTTAAAAGTAAAGACGGATGGTGCCATCCTTTGGACCGTAAAGATCACATTAAATACCTAGGGGTCATGATTGACGACAAAATATCGTGGAAATATCACATCTCGTATATTTGCAGTATTTGCTCAAAAATTTCTAAATATATTGGGATTTTATCCAACTAAAACAGCTTTATTATAACCTTATATACCCTTTTATATCCTATGCAATACTGGCCTGGGGCAGCGCTTACAAAACTCATATTCAAAAAGTACAAATAAAACAAAACAAAGTTGTAAGATTAATATTTTTTGCAATATCTTATGGAAAAAATACTGAAAGTGCCCTCCCCTTGCTAAATCTATTATACATTTTAACAGTAAATAATGTTTATTGCCTACATGCCCTGAAATTCGCCTACCAGTGGCATAAAGGACTGTTGCCAAATATATTTAATAATTTCTTTCAATATGCAAGTAATGTACATAATTACAATACCAGATATGCAGCTAAGCGAAACCTATATAAGTCACGTGTGAAAACAAATACTGGTAAACAAATGATTTATTTCTTAGCAATTGACCTTTGGAAAGAATAGGGACTTAAAAAAAAAAAAAATCTTCAAAAAGTTAAAACATTATTTACTATCACAACAATACTTAAAACAACTAGTTTGCTTATATCAGTTTCTTGTTATAAACTGTCCTTCATTTTCTAAAATTAATCAGTTAATTTCTTAAAATATTCCCTTTTGGTTTCCTTACCTCTATTTACATAACATAAAAATAAACTGGAGGCTATATAACGTGTAAACCTTGCGGTTAATTTAGCCTCCAGGCTCAAACGTTACTATAACTATTTAATATTATACTACCTGTAAATATTACGTTTTTGTATATTATTGGTAAAAAAGATATATGTAGTTATGAGATTAAAACACTATCTTCGTCCATCCTGAATCATCCTCCCTCAGCCTGCATCATCCTGCGTCACCGTACATCATCCTGTATCAACCTGTATCAACCTGCATCATCCTGCATCATCCTGCATCATCCTGCATCATCCTGCATCATGCTGCGTCATCCTGCGTCATCCTGCGTCATCCTGCGTCATCCTGCGTCATCCTGCTTCATCCTGCTTCATTCCGGCTCATCCTCATTGATGCTAATTGATATATAAAAAGTAGAAATAAATAGAAATACATAAGAAATGAATAAATAAATACAACGCATCCTCCTGCTTCATTCTACATCATTCTGCATCATCCTGCATCATCCTAGGTACATCCTGAATCATCCTACCTCAGCCTGCATCATCCTGCGTCATCCTGCATCATCCTGAATGATCCTGATTCATGCCGGATCATCCTAATTGATGCTGTCCCATTCTGGCACATCATGAAAAAAAGAAAGAAAGAAATAGAAATAAATAAAAAGATATAGAAAAAGTAGAAATAAATAGAAATATATAAAATATGAATAAATGAATAAATACCACGCATCCTCCTGCTTCATCCTACATCATCCTGTATCATCCTGCATCATACTAGGTCCATCCTGCAGCATCCTGCATCATCCTCCCTCAGCCTGTATCATCGTGCGTCAAAGTGCATCATCCTGTATTATCCTGCATCAACCTGCATCATTCTGCATCATCCTGCATCATCCTGCGTCATCCTGCGTCATCCTACTTCATCCTTCTTCATCCTGCAGATCCTGCCTCGTCCTGATTCATGCCGGTTCATCCTAATTGATGCTGTCCCATTCTGGCACATCATGAAAAAAATAAGAAAGAAAGAAATAGAAATAAATAAAAAGATATAGAAAAAATAGAAAGAAATAGAAAGAAATAGAAATACATAAAATATGAATAAATGAATAAATACAACGCATCCTCCTGCTTCATCCTACATCATCCTGCATCATCCTGCATCATCGTAGGTCCATCCTGTATCAACCTCCATCATCCTGCATCATTCTGCATCTTCCTGCGTCATCGTGCATTATCCTGTTTCATACCGACCCATCCTGATTCATGATGTCCCATCCTGGCAAATCATGAAAAAAAAAGAAAAAAAAAAGATATAGAAACAGTAGGGTGTCCCTTCAAAAATTAGGGATGCCTGCGGAGGAGGCTACGAGGTTGCGTGCTTCCACGGCATTCTCGTTTTCTGTTAGTTGAGGAGGCACTGGGAACGAGAATGGCATCCACGGGTAACAATGTGCGTATACGTACTACGCTAAGTATGTCGTCATAGATTTGTGAATTAAGTAATGTCCGTGTAAAAAGAACGATAAAATCCATTGTTCTGCGGCATTGAGCCTCCCTCACATGGGATTTGTGTGTTGTAGACTACGAAAATACTGGGTGATAATTATGAATATTCTGAAATAAAAGTAGCTAGTATAAAAAGTCATTCCATTTTTATGAACAAATTCTCTTCCAACCAATAGGAACAGCCAAAAAGAATAGCTACGAAACAGGCACGATTGATAAGGTTCCGACAACATTTGGAACCGCAGTGCAAATCATAGTTTTAATATTTTGAAAAATTGGAGGAAATATCGAGGTAAATGATGGTCAACGGGTGATGAAATAATTATTTTTTAAATCAAGGAAAGAAAAAGAGGGGTGGTGAATGGTGTAAAAAAAACGGAGGGTCTTGCAAAAAGTCGCTATAATAAACTCTCGAAATCTTGCAATGTCTCGGAGTCTCGATTTTTCTTTACTTTGCCCATGGCCTCTCGGAGTAGTTTTGGAAAGGGTCTCGGATTGTTTTAGAGAGGGTCTCGGATTTTTACTCTTTTTATTAGCTTTTATTGTAGTTACGGTTATTTTTGCGGTCTCTGTGTGTAGTTTATCAGGTACGCTGGCTGAATTCCTCACCTGGCGTGATGAAAGGTACTGGGTGTTTCGTCATAATAACTACAAGAACAAGTCTCGGATTTTGAATTCTCTTTAAAGTCTCGTGCTCGGATTTTGAAAACGTCTCGGCGTCTCGAAAAGCTTCGGATTTACCATTCGCTACCCCTAAAAAGTTCTGCCAGTCTCTAATATCAATATATTGCTTACGTGTATTTTTTATCATAAGAAATTGCGGGCCAGCCTATGGGAGAGGGGAGGGCTGGCTCCTAATATATCGCCTGGTCACACAGCTACCTCAACATAACAAACATGGCGTTTGTTGGTAATCAACTTCACGCTTTATCTGAACTGCTAAAACCTTCAGAAGACGATCTAAACATTGTCTAAACTCTAGCGATGATATAAGTAGACTATTATAGAATAAATTTAGAACTAAAAGGGTTCCAAATTGAATTTTATTGTTATTACTGTACACAGGAGCTAGACAAACCAAATAAACCGAAGTTCACCCCTGGCAATATTGGCCCTGCCAAGAAATTCGACACAACCGGTTGGTAAAAATCCGAATAACGATTTTGGGCCTACCTTTATAGTTCAGTTATGTCATAATTTTTTTTTACACTGGTCCAAATCAATTAAGATACCGAAATGTGTAAGCTCTACCGGCGTAAGTAAAATACAAGTTGAAGATCATTTGCCATATAAGGTTGCGCAACCTATTATCGGACAGAACGAATTCTCAGTCACGCATGTCAAAGTGAACTGTCCGATAATAGGTTGTGTTACCTTATGTGTAAGGTTTTTTATTACAGAATCCAAAACTCAAGATAGAGAAGCAGTTTCGCAAAGTATTTGGAAAAGAGAGGAAGTTCCAGCCAGTGCTCATGGTGAAGATGAATATGACCCAAGACCTGGGCCAGAGTAAGCAGCTTTGTTTCCAGTTCAATCTGACATATGAGAAATCAGGATCTGTAATTGCAATCTGTACAGCTTAACCCAGGGTTAGGGAGTGTTCATTATTTATGGCTTGGGGGGGGGGGAGAGTTTTAAGAGCTTTTGCTGGGGGGTCATCAAAGATTTTACCTATTCCTTAGGGGGGTTATCAAAGTTTTGACGTACCCGTCATGTAAAATGTAATGAAATTGTTGTTGTAATGCTAAGCCAATGTTTAGTCCAGAACACAGGAAACCAGTGTTTAGAGAGCAGTAAATCTGGAAAATTTAGGCAGTCTGCTTTATTTCCTTCATATGCAGGATGGTATTCTCTAAGCTCATGATCAAAGGCACATCCCCATAGGACAGATAATGCATCGGTGTCCAGGAGATTAGTTATGCCAATACTGAGCTATTTTTCATTTATTTGGGACTACGGAACAATGCAATATGATGCAATATATTGCACGAATTAACAGTACATGTACTTATTTCAAGTACCTATGCCGGAAGGAGGGTGAGGTAGAGATTTTCAGAAGAATACCTGTACATATGTTTTCTACTAAACAAAAGTAATGTATCATGGAAAATTAGAAACATTAATAGTACATTTAATAGATTAAATACATGTATGATTGTACAGTATATGCAGTTATTTGCATTCTTTCTTGCACATCCATCCTTTTTTGTTGGGGGGAGAGGGTCAATAACGTTTTGAGCAATCACCTCCCCCCCCCCACCACCAAGCCATAAATAATGTACACTCCCTTAGCGATTTAACTCTGGGTTAGCGCTTAACCTTGCTTCGAACAACCAGGTCCAGTTTTCGAATTTTATTACTCCATTTGACAATGAAGTTGTAAACGTAGTAGATTCTCACTGGAGGCCCTCGCTCCCATTCACCCCAGGCTGCATTAAATTATTTATATCCGCGCCCTTTAGGGGTTACGTAACTCACGTGCACAAGGTGATTAAAGTAACAGGCATGCTAGCGGATGCTGATTAGGGCGATTGTACGCGATAGCCCCAGTGGGAATATTAATAGATTCTCACTGGAGGCCGTCGCTCCCATTCACCCCAGGCTGCATTAAGTTATGGGAATAAACTAGCCCTACATACGGCGACCACTTCCCCGTAGCTCAGCAGACTAGAGAGCCGTCACGTTACGGGGAAATGGAGAGCCAACCCGCTCTCTTCCCATAACTCAGAAAATCCAAGATTAACAAGCTTTCGAACTACTGAATCACTAAGTTGGGTAAAGTTTACCTTCATTGAAAGGCGGGTCTAAAGCCCTCAAGGTTGTTTAAAGTTCTGTATGAGGAGACTGCCTCCTGAGCGGAGTTAGCTGATGAGGTTCCAGGCGTGTGGCTGGCTGCCAAGACGGATGCCGGGTTCCCTGCCTTGATCGTCCTTCCCAGGTCGTTGTAGTGCTCCACCATCTGTTCGGACCGCCAGCCAATGTGCTGCGCTATTGCAGCCTTTGGGACTCCTAGCAATTCCAGGATGATAGAGCACCCAGAACGGACGCTATGGGGAGTTTCCCCTTCATCCATATTTAGTTCCTTAAGGTATCTTTTGATACGGTTGTAGACCGCGGAGCCCACAAAAGGATTTTCGGAAATGTGATCTGTCTTTGTGACGTTATGGAATAAGTAGTCTCGCGAAATATCCACCTTGATGAAGCGGCAAATGTCGAGATACAGCTTAAAGTTCACCACGGGACAGATGGGGGACTCACTACATTGGCGTACGGCAAAGGAGTGGGTCGAGTCACCACGCAGCGTTTTTCCGAATGTGTGGTTCACCAGTAGACCGGAATCATCGGGAAAGAAAAGAACTTCCTTAGACTATGCCCTTCCCAAATCGGACGACCGGTCTCCTGCGAAGAAGTCGATTGAAATGAAACTCAGATCTCTACTGAGTACGTAAAGAGTTGCGGGGCTGGTGTCGGGTTTCCTTGGATAAAATGTGTCGCGCTATCGCTGTAAGTTTATCCGCGAACATCGGTATGGCTTTCCGCGGTTGCACTCTGGCCTGAGCTTGCTCCTAGCGTACACACTTTAAGTAAGCTTTGATGGAGGGGTGCGAGGCTGGATTGCCGATACCCAACCGGTCGGCCCACTCGCCACCCAGGCCAGCTTGAGTGAAGATAGCTCTCAGCTTTCCGATGAGGCTATCAACCGTGCCTGCGGCCAGGCGAGTCGGACAAGCACAAAAGTGGCTTCAGCGTTGTCCCAAGCTAGGGCAGGATAACCGGTGGACCGGTGTCTTTCCCGAGTTGTCTTTCCAAACAAGGAACCTCCTGATGTCGAACGGGGAGGCGAACGCCAAGCACTTGGGCACATGTAGGGATGAGAAGAAAGTTTCAAGTTGGTTCTGCAAAGCCGACTTTTGGCGCTCGTAACCCCTTGTTGGATTTTGCAGCTGCCAATTGTGCCAACCTACTGTCGATGGCGCCGAGGTCAATTTCCACATGATCTTTGAGGTCATCCGGCATAGTAAGGGCTGTGCGGAAACCGCACCTCTGACAAAAATTAAAGTCACATTCGTTGAGGTAGGAGCAGTCAGGGCAAGGAGCAGCCGGTTTCCAGATTCTGGGCCGCTGGCTCTGTGGGCAAAAGGGGCAAATGACTGTTGGTTACCAGGAAAGCAAACACATCCCATGCACTGCAAGGGGCGCGTAATGAAGCCATTATGAGGGTAGGGGAACAGCAATATCCCAGCGTCCCCTTTCGTGCCTAATTGTATGTAATCGCTTGCCCGGGAGTGGAGCAGGGGCCACCAGTACGGGATAGGAGAGAGCTTGGGAACTACAATCGTAAAGGTACACAAAGCACTGCGCAGGTGACGAACAATCGGGCCTATCAGGAGGAAAGGCGGGAACACGTAGACGTTCTCATATGGCGGGATTGCCTGCGCAAATGCATTAATTCCGGACGAGGTGGGTGTGGCAAACAGCGTGAAATGAGGAAGAGGCAAGCCGGAGCGTCCAACCTGAGCATTACAATCAAGTGCCATCAAATCGACGGTATGCGGTCCAAAGAGACGTTCGATCTCTTCCCAAAACTTGGTGGAGGCCAACATGTAGTCCTTGTCAGATAAGACGCGAGAGAGCCTATCCGCAAGGTTCTCGGCTGATGGTACGTAATACAGGTTGATGGAGATATTCTGGGATAGGGACACATGGTATAACCGTTTTAGGGCATCGTTCAGGCTTATGCTTTTCCCGCCCCCGTTTCTCCAGGCTTGGATGAAAGTGAGAGAGTCAATATGAGCGTCCACTCGGCAATTGGAGATGGTTGTACTTCCGGATTGAAGTGTATGAACGAGCGTCAACGCCTCTTTTACCACGATTGGTTGGTCTCTTGTGTCGTCCATCCAAAGATCGTGACACTCCAGGCGGGATCCACGAGGGTCGACTATGACACCACCCCAAGTGTACAGAGACGCATCGCTAGAGACTTTAACAACCACGTGATGTTCCTCAAACCACGGAAGATGGCCGTCCCACGTGTTGAGGAAGCGCCAATTTCTTGATTTCGGCTAGGAGATCTCCCTTTGCTTTAATAGGCCGGCAAGATCGGCCTGGCTCTGACGTGGCACGAAAGATCTCCCTGGTATAGAGCTGGGCGGCCGCGACAGCGATACAGAAAGAGGAGATTTTACCAGCAAGTCGTTGAAGGGTTTTCACCGAGGTCGTACGGTTGCTAAGGATTGACTCGCGCAGTCTCGCAAATTTGGCTTTTTTGTCTTCCGGCAGAATGAAGGCTTGGAGATCGGAGTCACACAGGAACCCCAAAAACTTTACTCTTTTCTGTGGTATCACAACTGATTTCCTCAAGCCGATGAAATAACCCAGTGAAACTAAGGTAGAGCAAACTATAAAGGCGGCTGCTTCTGTCAGCTCAAAATCGGATCGATGGAGTGGCAGTTCCCGATGTCGACGTGGGCCAGCTGGCCGACGTGCCGGTCATCAATATACTGGCTGCATGGGACGCCCCATGAGCGGACGGCGCTGGTGGCTGCCATGCCAACTGTATGGGAAAGGTATTTCCAGCCAAACGGTATCGTGTTGTACGTAAAGTACCAACCTTTCCATTCTAGGCAAAAAAAGACGAGCTTTCGGGGGATAGCCGGAGGTGATCATATCCACTTTTGTCGTCAAATACGGTTTGGAAGTGCGATTTGGACACATAACGTGGTAGGTTAGAAATGTAATCCAAGGACAATGGAAGGTCTATAATCCATAAATTCAAAAAACGCTCCTCATGGCACATTCGAGGCTTGGACGGCTCGATTGTAATGGGCATGACAAGGTGAGGTGGCTCGATAGCACCTACTTTACCCCGAATGGAGAGAGAGCCGTTACCAACACGCTCCAGGATAGTCTTGCCGATGAACTCGTCGAACTCCAAACAGGTTTTACTGTTTGGGAAAACTGCTCGAAGTGGGCGCGGATAATTGTAATACTTCCCTTGGAAATCCCCCTTGTATGGGGTCCAAAAGTCGGCCACTCTCACGCCATTCTTAATATAATCCTGAATTTCATCCTTTTTGGGATTGTCCCGTAGAACTCGCTCCCATTGGGGTAAGTGTTGATGCAGCTCTCCTGCCAAAAAGTGATCAGGGTTACGAAATAGTATGTCCCTCGGGGAAGCACGGACCCTCTATCGAGGGCTTCGGGCCTGCCACGCGGGGTTCCTCCCCTTCCCAAGTGGATTGTCCCGTAGAACTCGCTCCCATTGGGGTAAGTGTTGATGCAGCTCTTCTGCCAAAAAGTGAATCCCAAGGGGATTGTCCCGTAGAACTCGCTCCTATTGGGGTAAGTGTTGATGCAGCTCTCCTGCCAAAAAGTGATCAGGGTTACGAAATAATAGAGGCCTGCAACTGATCTACGGTTCTCTTCAGCCCATCGATGCCCTAAAACCAACAGAACCATAATTAAATAAGTTTCCATACTCTTATGCAACGCATATTAGGCTATTACTCGCAACCACACAAGCGATTATATTTGATGGTCACCCAGACGAAAACTAATAGGGATATCACCCAGACGCAAACTATTTAGCCTGCAGAACAGGCGCTTTTCCGAAACGAGCGGAGCGAGTTCTGATATCGATCCGAACGAAGCGAGGTCGGCGAGCTGCGAAGCCGCTAGAAAAAATTAGCGCCTGCCGCCACCTGATTATTAAACATGTCAATCAAACTTTGTGTGCTCGTAACTTTGTTGGTATCTAAGATATGTACTCAAAACATTGCACAGTTCATTGTTATTATCTTTATTTCTCCTGTCCAAGTCTCTACAGTGTGGGATTTATTCACGACCACGGCCTCTATGTTCAGTTTTTCCTTCATCAGTTCATTTAATTTTATTACTCGACCCTGACTGACTCTTTCACGCTCTTTCACTCGAACAGCCTTTGACAGCAGAAGCGAAAATGACTTTAGGAAACTCCGTAATTTCCTTCAGTTCTACGTCTAGATCGTAGAGGGAGATGTATTTTAAGTCCCAGTGTATTTATAGTTTCGATTAACAATGCTTTGCAAATAGGACAATGCCGAAGCGCTAAGTCCTGTCTGACTCGACTTCTACGGCAAACAGTTGGAAAATAAGGCTTTTACCTGTTGGTAAAACGGCCAAAATATCTCGCCTAGAAAGTACAAATGTCGACTATTCACTGCCTGCTTTGTTCTCCTAAATACTTTCCTGGATTAACGCTCAACCCCCACCGCTCGAGAACTTCTCTCTTGTCGCCGCCATTTCAGTCAGTTCGCAGGAGGAATGTGCGACATTTCGTGACACATGACAGCGATGACAGCTAATTGACCAATCAGTATTTCCCGTTCAGAATCTGAACGGGTAATGAAAATGTATAAGGGATGGCTGCAGGCCCTCCTTCTTCTCTCTCGTGCCGGTCTCCTTTTTCCATTTTCACGCGGCTAAATCATTTTATCACTTCCTGTGCATTGAAATAACACCGAGGGCCTGTTTCGCAGGCTACAAACTCATTGGAATGTCACACAGATGCAGACTACTTGGAATGTCACACAGACGCAAGCTAATGGAAATGTCACACAGACGCTATCTTAGTAATAATGTCACACAGACGCAAACTAATCAGAATGTCACACAGACGCAAACTAATCAGAATATCACACAGACGCAAACTAATCAGAATGTCACACAGACGCAAACTAATCAGAATGTCACACAGACGCAAACTAATCAGAATGTCACACAGACGCAAACTAATCAGAATGTCACACAGACGCAAACTAAGAGAAAATGTCACGCAGACGCAAACTAATGGAATGTCACACAGACGAACTAATGGGAATGTCACACAGACGCTAACTAATAGGGATGTCACACAGACGCTAACCAATAGGGAATGCCACACAGACGCAAGCTAATGGAATGTCACACAGACGCTATCTTAGTAATAATGTCACACAGACGCGAGCTAATGGGAATGTCACACAGACGCTAACTAACGGAAATGTCACACGGATGAAAATTAACAAACATCCTGTTATATAGGCGACATTGCCACCGTCCGCATGACACCCAAATTTCTTGTGCTTTTCTAATCTTTTTTCTCGTCCGCAGAATCGTCAGAATCGTCCACAGCCAACCAACCTGCTTTGCTTTTGCCTGCGATTATGATGTGTTTTTGGCGTTTGTCGAATAATTTCGAAGCGTGTTTCACTATTTTCAACGCTGCTTCGACATCTTCTCACTTCAAATCCTCCAGTGGATTGAGTTTGGTTGTCCTGAATTCAGAATTGAACATAAACTGCTTGTAGTTTTCCTTCTTGTGAGCTTCTGGGCTTCTGCTTCCCTCTGTAATTTTCAGGTGTGGCTAACGACCTGCTGCGGAACAAGGTTTGTTGTACTGGAGGCGGTGAACACTTCTAAGCGGGAATCCAAATATCCGTTGAATTTCTCGAACACTTCGCCTATAGGATCACTGGCCCTCTCTTCTGTAGCACTGTTATAATGATACGTGTATGGATAATTGTGGTATGTGAAGGTCTTATATACGAAATAGAAAACAATAGGAGACATGGTATGATTACGTAACACGCTAACGAAGAGCGTGAAAACGTATAAACAGAGAGAACGAATACAAATAGCTCCAGTAATTAGCGTCCCGAAGAAAATACATTTTGGATGTCATAGAGACGAAAATTCACCAGCAATGCCGTCTAACCGGCAAAGTTTTATAGGAAAATACTAAATTCGCAGATCATGTCTAAGGAAGACTATAGCCGACAGAGCGCTTAAAATGGCAATCCGCGGGTCCTAGATAATAAGAAGGGACATAAACTAACCTCCGGTGCGACCGGTGGATTCTGGATCTGAGCGGTAGGTGGAATCGGTGGGATCGGTACTTGAGCTAGAGCTTGATTATCAACTACCGGTTGAGCTTGGTTGACGACCGCTTGTGGGTTTTGAACGCCAACCACCTGTGGGTTATCACCTGCAACGTTAAGTGCTTGGGCGACGTGGCCCGTGGCTGGATTCTGGGGAACTTGAGCCATCCTTGCAAAGAAAAGGCGCAGCGATGCTCGAGAAGTCTACTGAAGCGCCAACCGTTACTCTCTCTCCCGTTTTCATGAAATGATCCAAATACCTGATTTTCGAGGAGTTTATTTATATCCCCGCCCTTTAGGGGTTACATAACTCACGTGCACAAGGGGATTAAAGTAACAGGCATGCTAGCGGATGCTGATTAGGGCGATTGTATGCGATAGCCCCAGTGAGAATATTACACTGTAGTTTATGGCTCAATAATTTACTTCTTTTTCAAAACAGCTAGGCAAGGCTTCTATAAACTTGCTGAAGGAAACATACATATTAATTTGCATCATGCCCACCCTATGGGCATACACCCATGTCCAGTCCAGTCCCTCTCGTCCATGGCAATTAAACCATAAAGGGGTGAACCATTCAGTGAACTTTGTAGACATACCCCGAGCACATGAAGTATGCACCCAAACACGAGAAATGATATCTTAGTACCATTTATACCACTAAGGCCCAGTTCACATGAACCCAACCATTTGGATGCCAATCAATGTCAAGTCGCTACTGATTTTGTTTGTATACATGAACCTACATTATGTCTGGTATCTAGTGCATTATCATTAAAAATGGCAGGAAAAAATGGTTCTCTCTCAGCCATTTTGACCTGACATTTTACTGACAAATTATGCTGATGCAGCAGAAATAATTCACCTGGCCCACAGTCAGATAACTTGGGATTTGAAATGATGTCACTGGGTACATCCTTGTCATATCGAACAGTGGTGTGTTTGTGCATGCTCTACATTGTATATTATCAATGCCAAAATCTCAGCTCAGGTTTGCTTAATTCTTCAACACTTCACATGAACCTGGGAGAGTGTGTTTACATGTCTATTTAGTACCACATGTTGAAGTGACCCTAACACCATTTTAGTTATGTATTTTCAAAGTCTAGATGAAAATTGAGGACGAAATAAAAAAATTAAGTTGGAATAATTCTTGATTTTTAAATAGTCATTAAAATTGCATGCATTTTATTTCACAACCGCGCAGCGATGTACAATGTAAGATGAAGCATAATCCATTGTTCACTGGCATGTGTCATAGGTTCTATTGTTATGGATTCTTGATCTTACGTCACACACAATGCAAAATTATGTACTAGGCCAATGCTTCTAGTATCATACTGTACGTGGCTCGTTGGCTTTTCGCAAACTTCAACAGGTTGTAGACAATCAAGGATTCAAGCAAACAAAACGTTTTTTACGCAATTACTCTTAATATTATTAATAATAATTTATATGAAATAAAAAAGGGGTATGGCAGGCACTTGAACACGTATGGTATTTGTCACTGCAGGGGTTTCATCATTTAATGAGGAAAGGGATTTAAATATAAGATACGGGGTGGAGATATCGAAATGTTTATTTAGCCGTCATACGTAATTACATAGCTGAACCCCACCACCTTCTAATGACACCCCTGCACTGATGTTATTAATATTTTAGGTATGATATAGTTTTTAAGCAGGCCATAATACTTCAGAAGACATGTTTCTACAAATGGGAAACCGCAACCCATCAAGTTCATCATGTGAGGAAATAGTGGTATGTTCATAATATCATAATTCTTGCATCTACTTATGGGGCCGGGTGACAGCTCAAACAAAGCCTGTTTTGGGAGTTTAGCATAATTTTGGCAGAAATCTAAAAATCATGAATTGTGTGACTTAGGGAATTTACAGGGAAACTTGGACATGTTTTCGGAAAGTGCACAATATATTTGCAACTGTATGATATAAAGAAAATTGGGACAAACTGGAAATAAATTTGGGCAACTTTTGAGAAAACATGTCACAGCAAAAAGTCTTCACAAGCAGGCTTTGACAGACAGCAGAGTATGAGTGATCATGTTTCAAAAAATGTCTGGTAGATTTTCGATATATGGCAGGATGCTGGTGTGATTGTGTTGTTTCCTTCCATTAAACAACTCATTAATAATCAATGAGGAAAAACAGAAGAAATGAATGTTTAATGATGTTTTAAAACTGATATAGATACCGTCCTCATAAATTTACATAAACTATTGCTTTGATTTTCTCTGCTGAAATAGCTAGGTCGTATTGCCAAAATAACCGAATTACACAACTCTATACTTCAACATTTTTGAAGCTGTTCCAAAAACTCGCATCACGTTTTATCAGATCTCTAGACACTCAGGCTACACCCTAGACTTGCTACAAGTCGACCTCTTTTCAGTTGTCTTTTCCTCTGAGAACGAGCGCGAAGCGCGAGCGGAAGCGAGCGACGAAGTCGCGAGAGGACGACTTGTTTCACTTGTGAGGATTTGAATCTAATTAAATATTCTGGCGCGAAAGTTGATTGACATATGTGATATGCACGTGCGCGTCCGTTGCCCGGGAAGCTATATTTACAGCCATTACAAACAGTCATGTCTCAATGGCTGGAAGCAGCTGGATATATCAACTCCCACAAAATCGTTTTGTAGAGTTGCACTGACACCAAAATCAAAGGGATCTATTTGTTTGCAATGTGGTTACTACCATTTGCAAGCTACCGTTAAGCGTGAACCTTTTTCCGCGTTCGTTTATGTTTGAAACTAGACGTCTGGCGTCCCAAACCTTTGCAATTCGTCGGCAAACTAATTAGTTTCAACCTTGATGTTGAAAACCTTTGATATGTCTTCTACCGACGTGCAACTCAGATTATGCCAAGAGACAGTTGTTGTCTTGCATCTCTCATAATTCTGAGTGTCCAAAACTTGAACTTGAACCGACATTTATATGATTTAGCGCGTAGCGCGAAGGAAAATCTAGCTGAAAAGTTTCCAAACCTGAATCCCACTCGAAACGTGAAGGCGGGACATGTCAAAGGTTGTCACAATCGCGGTTAAATTGCAATGGTTTGTGCCGCCAGACGTCTAGGTTTCAAAGATAAACGAACACGGAAAAAGGTTCACGCTTAACGGTAGCATGTAGACAAGAGGAGAAAGTTATTTGACGGCTCTAATTTGCAAGAACCTCGACAGAATTCTTGAAATTTCCTGTGAACTCTGCCCAACGGGATCTGGGTTTTCATACTTATCGAACGTTATTTGCCGTTCTTGTTCGGAAAAGAATGTGACCTTATTGAAGAAAGTCGATAAAATAACTGAAAGTTTCAAGGCAGCTCAAGAAATAATTAGAAAACTGAGAGGAAAAACAGTCGTCAAGCGGTCATGACGTCATGGCTAAATGCCCTATTTCTATTGGACAGCTTTGCTTACGCCACCGGTGGAAAAATCCACCGGTGAATTTGGCGCGAAACAGGTAGCAAAAGTCCCTTAAACCAGAGAAGTGAAAAAAAAGTGAAAATCAACCAGAGAAGTGAAAATACTCATTTTTTAAACAGTACTTCAAGGCTAAATGCCCTGAATTATTGTCCAATTGATCCAGCTAGGAAAATTATTGACAGATAGTATAAAAATATACCAACAAATTCCCTGACTTCCCCAAAAAGACAAATTATGGAAATTTCACTTGTTAAAATAAAATTTCACTTCTGCTGTACTGTAGAGATGTCATCCCTATTCTACTTGATTCAAAGTATCAACATTGCTATTGCATGCATGCAAATTATGCAAGAAAAGACATATTTAAGAGATCAACATGTAATGGATCAATAATATTATGTTTTTGTAAGACCTTTAGAATTTCTAGTTTAATAGAATAATTAATATTTCTATTGTGATTTATAATATAAATTACGGAAGCATCCCAAGAATGCACAATTTCATTGGCTGCTCAGCATGCCTGATTAATTTCTTATAATGCAGGCTTGAGCATTTTTTTCCATGCAGATCAAATTTTATATTATAAAACTAATAGAAGTTGGTTGTCCTATATATGTCCTATAACAAAGTAATACATTCACAGGACCTCAAGCGTGAACAATGGTATATAATAAATTATGAAATCACTGATCGATACACAATAACAGAGGCATGCTTGGAATCATGGTTGAGTGTGCCTCTTTAGAGTAACCGAGTAGAATGCGCTACCATTGTGAATGAAAATCTCATTCCAAAACTGCAGATGGCCTTCATATCTTCTGGGATAAGGATGTTAAATTGTAGGTCCCACATCTACCTCAAATTTATCAGTCTCACCACATTAAATAAAGTTGCTGTACCTTTAAAACGGAGACTTCATTTCAGTAATAGCATCATCATCATGGTATTTGCATATCATGGCGGTGGACGGTTAAATCTTTGCTCCGTGAATGTCGTACTATATATCCGCTTACTTAAGCTTGGTATGGCACTTATTTAATATCTTAATATGACGGAGAAGGGAGCACTGACAGCAAGCGACATGAAAAGAGTTGTGGAAGAGGGAATTTCTGCCAAGTATTCGGCGTGAATTGAAAACGGAAATTGATGGTGTAAAGGCCGATATCAAGAGGCTCGAAGCCCGATTTTTGAAGATCGAGGAATCCCAGGCATTTCTGTCAGATAAGTATGACGGAGTCATCGTAGCACTACAGTCATCTAAAAAGCAGATCGCAGCCACTGAGGCTAAAGCAGTTGATCAAGATAAAGCAATATACAACCTGCAGAGCGGTCAGTACGAAACCGACGTGGCCATTGACGAGCTCCAACAATTCTCGAGGCGGGAATGTTTGGAAATTACAGGCATCCCTATCCCTCCAAACGATAACCCTAAGAAATTGGTACAGGAGCTTGCCGCCATAGTAGGAGTTACTATCCGAGATGACCAAATTTCGACGGCCCACAGGCTTCCTAGTACAAAGAAAGTTCAACACAGAATTATCGTAAAGTTTACACAGCGTGTCAAGCGAAACGAGCTGTATCAGAGACGAAGTCACCTAAACGACAAAACCGCAAAAGTCTCCCTACAATCCACAAGGAAATTGGTCCTAGTCTATCCGAATCCAGTATTCCAAAGAGGATCTTCATAAACGAAAGTCTTACAGTCTATCGGAAGAAGCTCCTTACTCGCATTCGCTCTTTCAAGTTCAAATTCAAGTTCAAGTTCAAATTCGGGTGGACACACAATGGTAAGATCTTTCTTCGTGAATCGGAAGTATCTAGATCATTTAACTTTTCCACTCACGAGGCTTTTGAAGAATTTTTGGACAATTATACAGCAGCTACATAAACATTATACCCTGTATTTATATTTAATACTTATCAAACTTGTAATACGAAATGTGTACTAGACTTTATGGCTTGAATCTCCTCCCATTCTTTAATCTCAATGACGTTGAATTCAATGCTTTAAATGGTAGCTGGGGCAATGAACTAGATTTGGATATTGATCTCTATAATTTACTTCCTAACCCAGATAAATTCGATGAAAACGATTGTGATGCTATGCTCTCAACACCTTTTTCCCTATACTATTCTATCGACAAATTGAATAGGGCTCTTGAAAGAGCTAGTAAGAAGTCTTTGGTATTCTTCCACTGCAATATAAGAAGCCTGCCTAAAAAAATTACTCTCTTGTATGATTTGTTATATTCTCTTATGGTCAAACCTGAGATCTTAGCAATAACTGAAACTAAATTAAATGAGAGATCGGTATCCAATATCAACCTTCCCTCCTATACTTTTTTCCATTCTGACTCAGTTACTGCAGCTGGAGGTGTAGGTTTATACATATCAAACAATCTTGAAGTAACTAGTAGGCCAGATATTTGTTTTAATATGACTCTGGTTGAATCCTGCTGGGTAGAAATTGATCCAGGTCATAATAAGGCTCATATTATTGTTGGATGTGTCTACAGACACCCCACTGCTGATTTATTGCAATTTGCCTCACAATTGGAAGATATACTTTAAATGCTTAACCTAAACAAATATCAAGCCTACATTCTTGGGGATATGAACATTAATTTTTTGAAATTTACCAGCCATATCCCTACTGAGGAATATTTAGATATGTTATATTCAAACAATTTTCTTCCAATCATTACCAAACCAACTAGAGTAACTAACCACACTTCAAAAACTCATGAATAATTAATGAGCATTTTGTCCAATCAGATGAAGCAAATCAGTCACGTGCATGCTCCTTTATACCTGATAAAATCTCATCATTCTAAAAGTCCCGCGGAGGGATTTGAATTCTGTCCCAGAGGGAAACGGGGTTAATGATTGAGACAATGGAATTTCTATTGATGTTTCAGCTTTCTCACTGAATTGCTAATTAGGATGAACGTTTTATATAAAGAACATGAAATTATATATAAAGTTTCATCCTAATTAAGAATTCACTGATAAAGACCCAAAGATAGCAAAAAGTACACGGAACATAAGGTACCTAGATAATAAATTTTGCACTAAATTTACTAATATCAGCAGACGACCGAGATACACAGATAATATTTTTAAAATGAAGTTATCCAACTACCATTACTTGTTTACCGAGCCACTGTTTAGTTCCAATTATTAAACCAAACTCAAAGCCGTAAAATTATAAAAACGTGCATTAAACTTACATATTTTGTGCCGGAGTCAAACATTTAGAGTCTGCCGTCATGTCAGTCACATCGCTTTCCAAGTCTTGAACTTTATCGAGGTAAACCACGACACCAAATCCTTCAATTGCAGATTCTACTTGCATTGCGAAACGCCGCTTCAAACAACATAGTATGGTAATTTCTTCATTTCATTCCCTTGAGATGTTCGTAATTGCAGGCGGTGATTACTCGAATATTTTGCATGGCGTTGTGAATACGAAGGTTCAATGGTTCATTAAGTAGCCATTCCCTTGAGATGTGCGTCTTTCTTTCATTGCATTCTTAAAGCGTTTTTGAAGCCGTTTAAAACACTCACAGCACGTGTTTTACCAAGTCTAAAAATTATCGGGCTTTGTTCTCGAACTTTTAAACTTGATAAAACACTGCTGTTCGTGTTTTAAACAGTACTTCTACACTTATTGATCATATCTACACTAATACTCCAACTGAGTAGATTATTCCTGGTATAGCGACTGTGGACATATCTGACCATTTGCCAATATTTTGCATTGTTGATATCAATATTAAAAGAAAAAATGAAAAGAAATATTTCAGAGATTATGCTAATTTAGACAATGGCCTTTTTCTTCAGGACATAGACCCATTCGAAAAATGGCGTCCAATTGAATTAACTATTGTTTAGTACTGACTAGCCTCGCTTACACGGTCAAAAGTTTTTGTGTGTACTGACTAGCCTCGTGTTCACGTTACCAGGACAATAGCTTTTTAAATTGGACGCCATTTTTCGAATGGGTCTATAAATTCTATAAACTGGAATGAAATACTTAGTCAAAATAAGAGCCTACATGATAAAACAAGTGAAGCAATTAATGCTGTTAATCATGTAGTAAATAAGCATGCACCTATAAAGCTACTTCCTCGGAGTAAAATGAAACAATTTACTAAACCTTGGATAACAAATGGAATTTTAAAATCAATTAAAAGCAAACAAAAAATGTATCGTACACACTTTCTCAGTAACAATCCACTAAAAGTTGAAGAATATAAACTATATGCCAATCGACTCAATTATATAAAGAAAATAAGCAAAAATAATTATTATACTAAAACTTTTGCATCCTACAAAAACAACCTTAAGTCAACTTGGAAACTTATTGGCACCTTAATAAACCGTAAAGCCAAGGGACAAGTATTTCCAACAAGGCTTATTCGAAACAATAAAACTTACACTAATCAGCTAGATGTAGCTAATCAATTTAATGATTTTTTTTGTAAATGTTGGCCCATCTCTAGCTAGTTATATTCCTAATGTTCCGAACAATAACCCAACTCAATTTATTGATCAGTCTCCATCATCTAGTCTTTTTATGTCTCCAGTTAATGAATCTGAAGTGTATTTGATGTTCTCTTCACTAAATGAAAACAAAGCCTCAATTGACATACCCAATAAACTGATAAAATTGCAAGTAAACCTCTTTCAATACCATTTACACTAATATATAATGAATCAATTTAAAAGGTACTGTGCCTAATATCTTTAAAATTGCAAGAATAACACCAATTTACAAAAGTGGTATTCCAACAGACCCAGGTAACTATAGGCCCATAGCCTTGCTATCCCCCTTTTGTAAAACTTTAGAAAGAATTATTCACAATCAACTTATATCTTTCTTAGACAAACATAATGTTTTATTCCAATATCAATTTGGCTTTAGAAAAGGTTTTTCTACTGAACAAGCACTTTTGGAAATCACCGATGGTCTAAAACTTGGGATTGACAATACACTTATTACGTGTGGCATTTTTCTTGACTTCTCCAAAGCTTTCGATACTGTGAATCATGAAATTCTGCTAGCTAAACTTTACAAATATGGAATAAGAGGCACTGCACATGACTGGTTTTCCAACTATCTTCAGAATCGGAAACAATTTGTTAAAATTGGTAATTCACATTCTTCCATGTTAGATATTACCTGTGGTGTACCACAGCCTCTACTTTAGGACCTCTACTATTCCTACTTTATATAAATGATATGCCGAATTCTGCAAAAAAAACTCTCATTTCGAATATTTGCTGATGACACCAACATATTCTATACTTGCAATAACCAAAAGGAACTGGAATCTGTCATAAATAGTGAATTGAAATTATTGTGTTATTAATAAATTATCACTTAATCTTAAAAAGACTAACTATATGCTCATTACCTCACCTAGGACTACTGCAAAAATTAGCATGACCACACTTAAAATGGAACAGAAAAGCTACATTAAGTATCTTGGTGTATACATTGATGACCATTTAAATTGGAATACTCAAATTAAACATATTAATAATAAAATTTCTAAAAATCTTGGAATTATAAACAAATTACGACATTATGTAGACCTAAAAACAATTAAACAAATTTACTATACTATGATTTATCCCTATCTAAACTATGGATTAATGAGTTGGGGCAATACTTATAAGACTAAACTATCTAAAACAACCACTAAACAAAACAAATGTATACGTAATATCTTCTTCGCTAACCAAAGAGAAAGTGCTATTCCATTTTATCTAATACTCGGAATTCTAAAATTGGACAATATCTTTAAGTTTAAAATGGCCAGCCAAAATTCCTGCTGTTTTTCATGATATTATCAAACCAGTTTCTGATGTCCATTCGTATAATACCAGGTATTCTGCAAATCAAAATCTTTACAGACCATTTTTACGAACGAATTATGGCCAACACACTTTTAAGTTTATGATTTCTAAAATATGGAAGAACATACCAATTACGATCAAAAGTTTAAATTTTAATAGTTTCAAAATGTGTTACAAACAATATTTATTAAGTAATCAACAGTAATTTTCATTCTCGTTCTGTCTATTAATTTCTCTTTTACTGTCTAGTATCTACTCAAATCTACCTTGCTGATGTTTGTATTACTAAACTTAGGCTGTCACCGCATTTGTATTCTTCTCAAAGGTAGTGGTCAACACGAAAGCTTTGCTACTTTGACCACTACACACCATACTCTATAGAACACTTAAGCCGCTTTCCGTATTTATTTATCCTTTTTATACATAAACATTATTTATTGTTACAACTAATAATCAGTGTGCAAATAAAATAAATGAATGAATGAATGAACTTACAGATAAAAATAGAACTTCCAAACACAAAATATTCTGATGTCAACCTAGCCTGATTTTCAGACGGTACGAGGTCGTCCGCTCACTTCCTCCCCCTCCCCGTCTGATGGACTTCATAGACTTTCATGTTCCTGACGTCATCAACCTTTGTTTTTACAATGAGCCAATACGAACACGCATAAGAATTGAAGCGTGAAGTGTAGAACAGTCGTGCAGTAGCGGCTTTTACTAGTTGGATCTATCAGCTTTCATGCACTCGGGAAAAAACATTCTACAGCTTCAAACTTCTGTCGATTTCTCAGAATGTTTTCCTGTTTCAGCTGCTGTGGTTCTTTGGAGAGCAGGAACTTTTTAAACGGAAGTTTGCGTGCAGTATTTGCACGACAGTGTTTGAGAATGCATACAAGAAATATCAGACTCGATTCCACGCCGTAAAGTTAATTACTGCGATCTTAGAACTTTTACGCTTTTACTTTTATTTTTAAAACGTTTTGAGGCTTGATATGTATGCCGATTAGTCACACAAGACACTGAAGTTGTCCTATTGTAGTTTTTGGTAACAGAGATAGTTTTAAGCGGACTTTTTGTGCAAAGTTTAGTTGCCATTGCCGTACATGAACTTACGGAAGTGTGTTCATAATTCTGAAAACAATATATGCGGGCACATTCCTTAAATTCCAGACTTTGCCAAAAGTGTAAAGTTCGCTCTGATTGGTTGACATTATGACGTCAGGAACATGAAAGTCTATGAAGTCCATCAGACGGGGAGGGGGAGGAAGTAAGCGGACGACCTCGTAGCGTCTGAAAATCAGGCTAATGTCAACCTTGATGTCACAGATACATTCCTGGACTGTCGCACACCAAAATAGAAACTGAAACTGAAACTTAACAAAACGTTAACAATAGGATACTGCCTTTTTCAGCTGTGTCAATATGATGTAAGTTATCAAGATTTGTTTTGATTGATACAGAAAAATAGGGTGTTTGAGGAAAAAAGCCCAAGAAATAGGTGATGAATTTGATGTGCATGAAAAGTTGCCTTTGAAGTGAAAAAAATCGACCCAGTGTTTTTTATTTATATCAAATTTGACTCGTGCGCCGGTCATTTTGTGCAATTAAAAATAAACTTGGAGTGGGAACATTTTTTTTTTGGCGGTCGAAGTCATCATAATTGTCAAAATCATGCAACAATTTTTATGACATCAAGTGGTTTGGACGTCTATATTCGTCTTCGTAAATAATTCAAAATACAATGTTTTTTTTTGTCTAATTCTCATTCTAAATATGTCTTAATTTAGGGGTATTGCCATCTGTCATATTTTTTCTCAAAGATTAATTGACTGCTCAAGGGCCATGTCCGGCCAAACCTGTGCAAAAGGTTGCTTTGAACGGCTGACACTGTGATTTCCAGCGATGAATTCTTGATAAACTTCGGGATGATTTGCCTCGAGCATGTTCATATCGGAAAGTTAAACAGGAAGCCACCTAGCATAGTTTACCCTGTCCATGGAAAAGAAATGCGGAACCATTGCCGCAGTCGCGGAGAGATGGAGCTTCCAGTTTCCTGTACGTTCAGTTTTGATGAACTGGAGGAGCACCAGCACCATAGTAATGTTGTCTTCCCAAAAGTTGAAAACCTTTGACCTTTCTTTGCCTTCCGATTTGAATGTAGCTAGCAATGTGGTCAGAGGCTCAACACAACCTTGCAATGCCGGCCAGCTCTCGGAAATGAAACTCTCTTCTTTGATTGTGTTGTGGCACTCCTTATTTCTCGAAACTATAACTCGCTTAACACGATCCTCCAAACCAACAGCTTGCTTTGATAGCCATTCAAAGAAAGCTTGCCATAATAGCCTGAAAATCGCTTCCATGCTGAGCTTGTGGGCGCGAATTCCCGTTGTAGGACTTGCCAAGCATCAACACAGAGGTGGTGCCAGCTGCATAGACACCAGATTCAATCAGGAGGTCTTCTAATCCAGATTGCGCGTACTTCTTACCGAGGAGAGACAGGTAGTTCAAAGCGATGTGAAATCCTCCCATTCTTATCACAGTGTTCTCAAACTCGTCTGGATACTTCATTTGGATTTGCTTGGCTTATACATACAGGGCCAGGTCAAACGTTAGAACTGAGTCTCGCTGTCGCATGGCGTTACAAATCTTCTGTGCAAGTTTCACTACAGTGTACAGCGTGTTGAAATTACTTGCTTCTGCGTTGATCATAGGATGATATCCAATGATGGTTTCCACTGGAATACTAGGGTAAGTGATGGCGTTGAAGCCACTCCATCCTGGTATCCTCTGCTCTTTTGCTGATTGCTGATTGCTTACCATGAATGGTTCTGATAGGCGAAGTAGCATCCAGCAGAGGTCATCCATGCAGGTAGATATGAACTGGCGGTTACACTGGAACCAGCTCATGTCAGCGTGTCCAACAAAGTTAGGTAGTCCGGGACGCCTGCCTCCTAGATTTGCCTCTTCTATGGCGACTAGATTTCTAGTAGAATCCAGCGCTCGCTTCTTATTAGAGTGGTCAGCATGCACCCACCCGTGCTGGCATAGGGCCGTACTGCCTGCGTTGGTATATAGCCAGCGTTGTGTTCTTCCCGTCGATTGTCTCTTCATTGATATCGTTGTTATCAGCCGCGATCTGTATGAATGCGCCAGGGTTTATGAAAGTTGGCATTATGACGCCACTGACATCTGCTCTCGCTAAACTTTCATTGGCTAAGCCGGTCTCTACTTGTTCGATCTCTTCATATGAGGAAGAATGACCCATTCTGTTTAGCAGTGTTATCAGCTGTTTGGAACCAGTTACGTGTTCGATGGACATGGCAAGGCCTACGTGTTTAGGACGTTTTACTCTTGCATGCGATGCGCAGTGAATGAGATCTTGCCCAGCCATTACAATCTTTCGCTCATCTGTCTTATTACTGGCGCAGGAAGGTGAAGTGTCACTGTACTGCTCTCCAGTTACAATCCATCTTATAAGCCAGTAGAGGCTCTGGGAAAGAAGCGCTTTCGCAGTATCGAGTTGTAAATCCACGATATTAAGTGGGCTGATGCCGATGCCTTTACATTCCATGACATCTCGCCTGATTCTTGCAGCTACTAACAGAATATATGTTAAGGAAGTCGGAAGTGGTTGCTTCTGTTTCAGCCATGAACATAGAGTTTGTGTCAGGGGGAGGACAGTTGCTGGCCGCGTTTATGACATCATTCAGCAATATCGAGCTGCTATATAAAAATTCTGGTTTTGATTGATCAAATAGTTGATGAAAAACAAGATGTTCCTTATAATGAGCCATTAATCGCGCTTTCAGCCTCTGCTTCGTATTAATAGTTATCTGCATCATTCCCCATCTTTTTCAGTTCCTCTTTAAACATATTAAGAAGAACATTCATTTCGTAGGCTTTTCCGCTCTCAATATCAGGGATCATGGTCTGAGTAGCCGATTGAAGACTTCATCAAAATTGTTTTCTTCTTTTGTGGACGCATTGCGGTGTTTTCGTTTAATATTAACCTTACTTACGTAGGAAGCATGGCAGGTCTTGTGGTATTTCCCCTCTGCTGCTATAAGGTCATAGTTGACTGACTGAAATACCTTCAACAGTTCGTGGTCTTCTCTTGCTTCTGCAGATTCTCTGATGCTATTGCATGCTTCATAGGTGGCAATGTTTATAAGTTGCTTGTCCTTTTTCCGTGTTGCATTTTTGCAGAAAATGCACTTTGACCAATCGAATGATGTGCGTCGTTCTCTAGTTTCGCTAAGACTGCTTGGAGATTGCGCTGCACAATACCGTAGGTTTTGCTTGCTTGTATATGTTTCATAGCATGAAGAGTGCCACAAAACATATTTGCCCTCTATACGCAGATCATCAGGTGAGATGCAGAGATAAGTCATCCTGCCGAACCTCCAGTGCAGATACAACGTTCACTATCGAGGAGAGTTTTGTCTTACGCAGAAGATCGACAGTGTTCGTATGGCAGAAAATACACTTATCAAAATAGGTTTTCTTTATTCTCTTTGGTGGCTTAGGAAGGAGCTGCCAGCCATCGTAATCATTCATATGCATCTTCTACGGCAGTTGCAGATAACAACCTATGCAGATTATGGAGTGCCAAACGTTATGGTTAATTACTGATCCCATCTTATTCATATTAACCGGAGTTTGTTCCTCATGCATATACAAGTAACGTAAAGTTATAATTTGCTACAACTCTTGTGATCCACGATCACCAAAACTGAATATAGAGCATACGTACCTCATTCATACAGCGGCACATCACCTCTCTAATCTACTACTCTCTACTTTAGCTCTACAAAGCATCTTTAAGAAAAAAGAAAGGCGCATCTTGAGAGAAAAGGATTGGAAAACATAAAAAAACATCGAAAAACAATCTTTATAGCTTTTAAAGTGCCACTACGATCAAATATTTACCCATCGATTTCTTTTATATCAATCGAAATCCATGGGGCTTATTAAGACCCGGGTTATGAGGTTGGCCAAGGTTTCAAAACACTTTGGACAAGTAATTAGTTGTTTATCATTTTACTGAAAAGTAATAACAGTAGAGATACGTTAGGCTATTTGCTGATGATGCTTTACTGTATCACAAAATCAACTGTGAAGATGATACTCTTGCATTACAAAGAGACTTAGATAAATTAGGTTCATGGGCTAAGGACTGGCAAATGGTGTTTAATCCCACCAAGTGCTACAAGATGTCAGCCTACAGAAACAAGTCGCCAATATTAAGACTATTCCTTATACAATCAGAAACTCTCATCAGTAAAGAAACATCCTTACCTCGGCGTCATGCTGTCAGATGATCTTCGGTGGAACTCTCACATAAACAACATCGAAAACAAAGCGAACTCAACACTTGGATTTGTTAAACGTAATTTATACTCGTGTAGTGAACAAACTAAGCGTGCAGCTTATGTTACAATCGTACGCCCACATCTCGAATATGCATCAGCTGTGTGGGACCCATACAGACAAGACCAGATCAAATCTATTGAAGCTGTCCAAAGACGCGCTGTGAGATTCATCAAAAATGACCATAGTTGGACCTCCAGTGTCACCAACATGCAGAAAACACTCCAACTAGAAACACTTAAAGATAGAAGGCTTGCTCACCGTTTAAACATATTTTACTTAGCTTTACATAATTTAATTGCATTACCTATTCCTAACTATTTTTGTTACTCAACACGTACAACCAGAAATCATTCAAGCACTACATTCATTCAATCAACTGCACACCATGATTACTACCTATTTAGCTTCTTCCCTAGGACCATAACAGATTGGAACTCTATCCCCATTAATATAAGATCTCTTAATTATGTAAAATTTACTAGCTCAACTAAATCTCACATCTGTAATAACTTTCCACGTAATAATTAAGTACTGTACTTATATATATATTTTATTAGCATTGGTTTTTACTTATTATTTTCTTGCATTTTATTACATTTATTTAATTAATTATCTTTATTCATTCCATTTATTTGGATTCATATCGTAATTCTATATTTTGACTATCATTGTAATATTTACTATTAACAGGATTTTGTTGACCAAAGATTGTAAATAAGTAACATTTTATTTTGATTTGGTCCTGGACTCGATGCGAAAGCGTTGTTCAGTAATAAACGTAAACGTAAACGTATTCCGAAATATTGTTATGTACGTTTCACAACCGGGGACTCGCATATGAAAGGGACGAGGATGCTCGTGGTACCTTTAGGGGTCAAAATCAGGGGTTTTGGTACTGCTTAGGGTATTCAAGATCAAACGCTAACATTTGTAGATGATACTTTACCTTTTAGGGACAACTTTTCAGTTGAGCGAGAATCACCGTCCTTTTCTTATGGGAGTGCCCCCCCCCCCCGAATAATCGATTATTCGTTCACACTCAGTGGTAAAACTGTCGCTACTCTCTTCAATGAACATGTTCTTTCCCGTAAAAGTCTTCGAACTTCTTTGTAAATCCTCCAAATATCCTTCGATGCTTTTCTGCTGCATTATTTACAAAGGTAATCTCTCCCTGTCTCGAACCGAACGGCAGATCGAGACTTTACTAGTAAACGGAACTGAGACGAAGGCCTCAAATGTTACTGAACGATTTGTTGCTTCAAAAAGGTTTTCACAGCATACATTTAAGAGGCACTTGAGAAGCAAATGGGATGTAGATAGGTAGGGTCTTAATTTTGACATAATCTCAAATAATTTCTCAAGGCGAGAGCTTTGTTTTTGTGCCCCAACGAACTCTTTACAGCCGCTGTGGCAGTTTTATTTGCATACATTAAAGACGTCTCTCTCGGGAGGAAACGAACCGGAGACGGCTGAAATTCAGGCTAGCATGGTATTGACTCTTCTTAATATTTATGCAAATATATAATTCACTACTCGAAAACGAGGCTATCCCCGCATCGGGAATGCCGCAACGTCCACCTGAGTTCAAAATGACAATTCAGGAATTTTCTTTTTGCCTCCAATGCATAGAAGAACACAGCAATGTTCCGTCCGCGACACCATTTTGCTTTTCAGCTAAGAAACGATGCGGGGTTAGCCTCGTTTTCGAGTAGCTAATTGTATGCGCATAAATATTAAGAAGAGTCAATAGGGTCCCCACGATTCACTCAGGGGCCCTACGTTCTCACTAGTAACCTTCAGAATTTTAGATTTAAAAGCTGAACTTTCACGTATTTTTCTGTATCTCGTTTGAGTTAGACTGCCGTTGTTAAGCGAGTAAGGCAAGTAATTTGATCAGACATTTTATAAACTGAAGCCTTTATTAACCAATGCAAACGAATACGTAATGATATGCAATGTTCATGTACAATTTGGACTGAATTTGTTCAAGAAAAAAATGTTACGCGCTTTTTTCTTCTGTACAATTAAATAAAACAAACTGAATTCAAAAGACATTTACATACCACACATTCAAAAGAACTTGAATCTAGGATTTCTTCGAACGAAATACTTGTGTGCGTGGTTTCTTTGTTACATTTCAGTTTTTATCACGTTTCGAAACGCTTTGTTCCTGTTCTGATCACTAAATCTGCATCACTAAAGAAAGCGACATTGATGGGAATCCTCATGGGTTATTCCCCTTGATATAAAATGTCCAGGTGACATTGCCAGCGCCCCCTGCGCTCCTCGGACACGAGACCATCAGCCTGCCCATTCGTGGTGCCTTGGAGCCTCCTTGATTGCCCTCAAAGCCAACTATCACGTTGTGTGTCTTCTTAGCTCGAATAGTCTCGCTAGCCTTCACATTGAAGTAAGGGCTGTCAACACAGAACATAAACTGGGTTGTATTCGGGAAGACGTTCTTGAATGGTATCGCAGTGGTTGCGCCAGCCTTAATGGTGTACGGACCTTGGGGTTTGGGCGGTGAACAGTGACCGAACAAAGGGAATACATATTCTCCCCCTACAGGGGAAGACACTGTCAAAGTTGCTCGAGTGTCCCCAAGACGGGCAGGTTCGTACATCACGTCCACTCCAACCTCTGTGCCTCCACTTGATGCCGAGGCTGCTGTGATGGTTTTCTCCACGTGGAAGTCGCTGTTGTCAACCTGTGTTGATGACAAGATGTATTTTTTAGCGAAGAACAGAAAATCAATACGGCAATTAAAGTGTATATCAGGTAAAAAATAGGTACCCAATGGGTACGTGTGTCTACTGTATAATTTTAATAAAAAGTACACTCTTTGCTATATGATGAGTGAAATATATATTAAAACTGGGCTTGAATTGGGAATGATCAATAATATTATTACATTGATACGCAATGAATATGCCACAAGTTTTATTGCAATATCATTTTAATGATAGTAAATAATGTTACAGTATTTGTGAGCACTTGTGCGACATCATTAATTTTGTGGGACATTTGAATTGATCATAAAGACAATGACAATATTAACTGTAACGAACTTGTAGCTGTTAGGTGGCCATGATACTGTGCAGAGCACTGTAATTGCTGTACTTAACTAACAGTAGGGTTTCAAAATATGCTAGTTTTGTGAGTAAAGCTAACTATGCTTTTCAGATATCTCTGTGAGAGAATATATTGTTGGTACAGTAGAGGTGGAAAGGTCTTTGTGTTGAAAGGGCAGTGATGCAGTGGCTGTAATTGAAGTGGTGTTAGTTGTAACTCCCGTATATCCTTTGACCATCCTTGGTGCTTTTTCTGTATTTTGATATTTTGACATGTGATTTCTGTTGTTCCTGATGATAGACACTGTCTCTCTTGTTTGGAATGAAGCAGACAGCTTTAACTACATTTTCTTCAGAAGTTTGTAGATGTGCAGTGAAGTATGTAACTTGTATATTGCCGACTTTTTTACTTGTGAAACATTATGCACGTAGCATAAGATGTCTTTGTCTTTATTTGCCATAGCTGTGGTAGAGAGAGGGAAAATAATTTTATAATACCATAAAATCCTGGTTATAAGCCCTGGGCTTCTACAAGTTCGTAAAGGGTTTTAGGGGGCTTATAACCGGGCCTTTACGGTATTGTAATTAACTAGAATAACATATATATGGAAGTGGTAATCAAATTTTTTTGAGAATGAATATTTCGTATGTTATTTTTTAATGATTTGTTATTAGAGAGGATGCTATCCTAATGATTATTTGAACTGATGTTAAAACACAACTAGAGTCTATTGTTGTTCTGCTCTCCCATCTCCCCCTCCCAGCTGCTGTTGTGCCTTGCATTGACATATTAGTGAAATATGTCATCCACTAATTCTCAGTATTACTTTCAATGTGTTCAGGGTTATCCTTCAATATTGAATACCTGCACCTGTCTAGGTGATGGTTAGGATCACCACACATCTGGTGTGAAACAGCTCAGTCTGAAAAAAAACCAGTTACCTCCAACATCTAGGTCTCAATCCAAGTTGATGTAATCTAAATTGTAATATTACACTGGACCTTGTTACTACAGCTGTATTTTGATTACTACTATTTTGAATACTACTATTTTGAATACATGTAGGACCTGGATTTAATTCAATATCACCAGAGGTCAAGAGCTCGACCGTTGATATGATATGCAAAATCTTTCACTTGTGAATGTACACTGAGCTGAATTTGTTAATTTGTAGTCGAATAAACAGTACTTAATATTTTCTGGTTTGCTTGAACGCCTGTCTGCTTTAAAAAAAATTAAACTCACATTAAAAAAATATATAAAAAGCAAGCGTTTCTGTGTACATAAAGTTACATACTACCATAACTTTTATACAATCGGTAGCTTAGCTTTAAAGTCATTTAGAAGTCGATTTCCTGATAATATATTTCAGTTTCTGTCTAGCTCGTTTTCTTCATCTTCGTGGATCTCTGTCTTTTTACTTTCGAGTGTCTAGCGATTTCTCTCATGGTGAATCTATATAACTTTCCGGCCGAAGCTCTTACATTACTGCACGTATAGATTATATTGGCTTTGCAGATACATGTATAAACTAACCACATCTTCGCCTTCGGTGACAGACCTTCTGTTTTAATCCCTCAAGGGGATGTTTCATTCCCTGAAAGGGCTCAATAATTCCCTTAACGGGCTTTGTTATTCTCCAAAGCTGCAAAGAGGCTCATTTGTTCCCTTAATGGGGGACAGAAACATTGTTATTTACACTTGCTCTCCAACTCCAAGTACACGAGGCCGTCACTCTCACTTTGATATTCAATTTCAACATCGACCTAGAACTTGAAAGTACCTTTGAAAACCTTTCATTTGACCGGTTACACACACTATGCGAAAGCTGTAGCTAATCAAGTTTGTAAATCTTAGGAAATTCATGATAAAAGAAGAATATTACTCACCACTCTTGCTCCCCCAAACTCCATAGCGACCAACTCGTGACCTCGTGAAAACGTAACCATAGGCATATAGTCGTCCTCTTCATTGCCATTTTTTGATTGGATATTGCCGCTAAATGAAGATTCCGAGTAATGCACGAACGCCAGCGACACATTTAATCGTCCCGAATAATTCACGACCACTTATCGACAATGTTAACACACATGTTACGCGCGTCATCGGACACGATAACAGTCTCTACAGCTTCTTAAGAAGCAGTAGACACAAAAATGAAGCAAAGTAGGTCACTAGACATAACACGAAGGGGGGGGTTTCAGAAGACACTCGAAAATGTGCAGAATTTTCGAAAGACAAATGTGTCCCCTTTCAGATCCATACGCTGACTGAACCGCTTGTTTGAAATCGTGCAAATGTGACTTTTCCTGACCCATGACCGCGTAAGTCAGTAAAAGCCTGTGTCATATTTTCTATGCATCGATATTGCTGTGATAGAAAGGAGCCATGGAGAATAATGCTTTAATGAATGATGTCTAAACAGGTTTCGACCCAGGCGGTCATGGGTTAGGAAAAGTCACATTTACACGATTTCAAACAAGCGGTTCAGTCAGTGTATGGATCTGAAAGGGGACACATTTGTCTTTCGAAAATTCTGCACGTTTTCGATGTCTTCCTTTCACCTCTCCGTGTTATGTCTGTAAACCAAAACTTTCTTCGCAGAAGGTTCATAAGTTATAACAATTGCAAAAAGGTTAGGAGGGGAGCGTTTTATAATATAAAATGCGATTTACGCAGAAAGAAATGGTCGAGCGTACATTATCAAGCACGTTGAACAGCCAATGAAATATGCTCCCTAGCCTGTGTCGCATCCGAACTAGTAGGTTCGAATGCGACGCAGGCTAGATGCTCCCGTAATTTATATTATAAACAATTATACTCATTCATCTTATGTTGTATTGATTGTGTAACTGTTATTGAAAAGGAATACGGAAAAACGAAGACAATTAGTAGCAAAACATTAGAAAAGGTAAAAAACAAAACAGGCCGAACCAGAATTCGAACCAACGACCTTCCCGTGTGGGGGCTACTCAGTCATCACACACATACTTGATCTCGGGCGAGTAGACGCGGGATTGGGCGAAAGGGCGAGCGAGACCGCGCGTGGTCTAACATTGTGTTGACTTGCATGAATATCCTTAAAGACATTTTTATCACTACTATCGGATTTGCAAAACTTTTTCCAAAAGTACACACTAGTTATAGAACTGAAACGAAGTGGACAGTTTGCCTAGACATTCTAGTTACTAAATCATACGAAATCTCTGCGGGGTGAATTATACTTTCTCTGTGGCTTAGCAAAACTGAACCAGTAAAACACAAAATTTCGACAATATTAAAGCAAAAAAGGTGCTTAAAAGTGCTTAAAAGTTAAAGATTGTTATCTAATATGCTCTCTTCAAATGAAAGTTTTGATTCGCGAATTTCATCCACTATTTGGTAAAATTACTGATATAACCTTGAAATATGACAGATGTTTACAAAAGAGGTCATTTATCTCTACCAGTATGTTTTTGTATAATAAATGAAGCCCGGTTTTACGTCACCGGCTTGAATATATTATAAATATCGACCTCTATAACTCATGGATGCAATACTCAAATCGAGAAATGTTCTACAATTCAACTATTCACTTGATGAATAATCCGATAGTAGTGATACAAATGTTCGACCTGATATACACTTCAAGGATATTCATGCAAGTCAACAAAAAATTACACCACGCGCGCGTTCCCGCTCGCCCTTTCGCACAATCCCGCGTCTGCTCGCCCGAGATAAAGTATGTGTGTGATGACTGAGTAGCCCCCACACGGGAAGGTCGTTGGTTCGAATTCTGGTTCGGCCTGTTTTTTTTTTTTTACCTTTTCTAATGTTTTGCTACTACTTGTCTTCGTTTTTCCTTTTTCCGTATTCCTTTTCAATAACAGTTACACAATCATTTCAACATAAGACGAATGAGTATAATTGTTTATAATATAAATTACGGGAGCATCTAGCCTGCGTCGCATTCGAACCTACTAACCCCGGGTTCAGTTCGGATGGGACACAGGCTAGGGAGCATTCTAAGAACGCGCGATTTCATTGGTTGCTCAACGTGCTTGATAATGTACGTTCGACCTATTCTTTCTGCGTAAATCGCATTGTATAGTATAAAACAAATGGAAATAGGTTGTCCTATATCAAAATAATGGACTTCGAGGTCTTGAAAAGCTGCTAAATCAGTACACTCGCGCTCCGCTCGTGTATCTCGTACACGCTATTAATGTGAATATTACAAAGTCCTCGAAAGTAAAAAAAGCGTGGTTCAGTCAGTGTCAGGATATTTGAAAGGGGACAACATTTTACTCTTGAAAATTCTGTACATTTTCGAGTGTCTTCTCCCTCTTTCACCTCTCCGTGTTAGTTTCCTGATTGTAAATTGAATAAAGCATCAAGTTAAACACTACTTTTTAAACTGTAAATATTATCATGTAAATTGTGAGTACGAATGAAATATCAAGTATCGCCAGAAACTGCGTCCCTAACTAAGACAAAAAAATCCTCACCTTGCACGCGTACTCGACTTTCGATTTGGAAAAATTCACAAATCGACATGTCTGGCTTTGACTAGTTCCCAGGCTCGCTCGGAAGTGTACGGGAGGCTCGGGTCCCGCGGATGAGGCAGTAAGGCCGAGGTCATACTGGTACACGCCGAGCTCAGAGCTGGCAAACGACAACTTGCCACTTACTTCTCCTGCCTTTAGAGGCAGGTATTCAAACATACAGGACCCCTGTTGGAGAAAAAATATAATGTTCACTGTGGTTGCTCGACAGCCATGTGGTATTTAACAAGTTTACTATAGTTTACCGTGGTATTGCCTCTTATTGATCACGTTTTGCGTCATCGTATGGTCAGTATTGTTGTGGATTTCACGAGGCGTAGTGAAGCGGAATTGCCTTCCAAACGATGGGAATTGTGAGAGAAACTTGATTCTTGCGCGCGCTATCAGGTGCTTCATAAGAGTATACACGCACGGCAATGCTAATATCTAGCCTCTTGCGTGAGGCGTTCAACATCAGGCGCGACAGTTGTCTAAGGAAATCATTGCGTGAGGAAAAAACTTCGAAATCGAACGGAAAACTTGTCAAAGATGCTACAGCAGGTAAAAAGAATACAGCTACTTTTGGTTTGTATGTGACGTCATCAAACATCTAAAATCTAAACTATAAGTCTTCCAGTATATGCTAGACAATGCATGTAGATGTTCTAGACAATAAAAAGACTAACATTTCATGTCTATAGGGCGTATTGTTCGGGAGTAAACCAAGGCATAAAAATCCAAGTACTTGTGCGAGTTTTGAAATGAAAGCCAATGATTTTTGGTGGGAAAGTAAGCGCCATGTTAGTGTTCCAAAGAGGGGCACCAAGATGGCGGCCACATACAAAGTTATATGAAATTGTCATACATTTATTGGCCCACAGCTCCGTTAGGAGATATTCTAATGTATAAATAAGTATATTTTTGGCAGTTCTACAAGGACCAAAATGTTTGATTTATTTCAGCAATGCAAACCAATTTTGCGATCGAGGGTCACGACGACGAAAACCACCAATACTAGCACAGGAATGCATGCTGGGACATTCAGGAATCCTTACCTCGGACGATGGAGGCACCGTAAAACTAGGAGGCATCTGCACATCAGCAACAGAACACTGAGAGCTAAACGTGACAGGAGTGTTGAGAGGATTGTGTAGCGTGACAACATGCGACGTACTCTTCCTGACTGGTGTCGACAGCTCGATGGTTGCCATGACACCGGGCGCTGTGGCCTTAAAGGTCACGTAATAGAACAGGTACTCGTTACTCTGTTCGTTACGGAATATCACCTGCGAGAACAACGGGAAAGGAAAATCAGCTAACACACGTCCTAAACATTCTTCTAACCGCAATAAAAATAGCATCATTGAAGAAGCACCTAAAGTAGATTCAAAGGGTCATGACTTACCACAGGGGAAAGTTCAAAGCTCAAATGTTACAACGATTTCTGCAGTATCGGGGCTTGTTATAACGGTTAACCAATGGTTCACCACACGGTTCACCCCCTTTATTAACCAGTTTAAAAGATTATGAAGTATATTTTTAATAGTGGTTAAAAGGGGGTAAACCGTTGTTATTTTTCATATGGTACGTTATGACATTCTGAATCTATTTTGGCTGCTCTTTCCAGTGATGCTATTGGTTTGATATTCAGAGCAAATTCTAACGTCACAAATAGGGCGAATCGTGGTGAACTGTGTGGTGAACAGTTGAGTAACCGTTATAACAAGCCCAATACTGCAGAAATCGCCTTTTTACGTCATTTTCGCAAAATGTTTAAGTACTTTACTGTCATTTTCATTCAATGTTGTATAGATTATTTTTGCGACTTTTATCAAAACATTTAAGTACATTACTGTCATTTTCATTCAAAGCTGCAAATGTTATTATCGTCATTACGTTATTGTGACGTAGTTAAGCAGCGACGGACTTCAAGAAATCTAGATTCCAACAATAAAAGAGCCTGCCAAGTTTGGCTAGCATTCTCCTATTTTTCGATATCCTACAGTCGATTTCATTAAAGAAGCTTTTCAGACAATCGTGGTCAGAAGTGTTGTGTTGTATTATTTTGGAGAATTTGCGACTTTTCCGATTATCGATCCCCTTCCCCAATTCAATGTAATGACCCAATATCCCAACATTGTCTGGGGGAGGGGGGGCACATTGTGACATCGTACTACCCGAATACTGTAGGCAATTGGTCATCACTACGTTAGAAGTAGTGCTTACCAAAGACATTTGACCAGGATTGTAGTGTATTTTTAGACATTCAGGTTTTCGATTTGAATTTCGCGCGATACCAAATGTCAGATCATCCAAGCAGAGCATCACATGTTGCAGAGCTTTGAACAGGGATATTCACTTGACAAAGGCTGATTGACATTCAAGGTGTCTTCAACCTTTTATAGTGCAACCTCAACTTTTAAAATCCTTATTTAGCGTTTGCTTAGTAATACTTCGTTTGTATGTTATGTCATCGATGCCATGTTGGTGGACGCTAAAAAATTATTCCCTCGTTAACCTCTTTTGTTAGTGGCACCAACATGCCCGCCATTTGAATCGCTGGGATTGGTTGCAAACCAGCAATTGACAATTTCCACGATGACGTCATATACAACTACCAGTATCCTTTGCTCTGCTTCTTTTGTTCCTCTGACCATTGCCTAGTATTTTCAAAGGAGTTGAAAAATCTGAATGAGAAAAAGAATTTGAAAAGGATTCTGGTAGTTGTAGTCAAATGGTGCAAAACGAGTATTACGAAACTTGAAGCTTTCTTTGGTGATTAATTGATATTTCCCAATGACTGCCGTCCCGTCGCGAATGGTTGTCACCGTGCGACAGGCATCAATAGGGTTGTTAGTCTAGCGTTTGCGTGACGACCGTAAGAACGGAGACTACATTACGGTATGTGGACTGAATATCTGTAGAGCTCACCCTAGCACTGAAAGTGCCTTCCTTGTGCGCAAAGAAATTCAGTTTGTACTCCTTCTTGGAAAGTCCTGGGACATCGATGTAATCCAGGCCTTTGAGGGTGGTAGCGTTATCAGGTTTCTCTGGCTTCAGCATCTCAATCATGACGCGGAACCTTCAATGAAAAACAGGTTGAGGAAAATCAAGGAGTGATAAACACTAGGAATCTAGTTATCTACGTTGCTTGGTATTTGTGACTGATTACAGAAAAAGGTGATCCAGCGCTCGATTGCGACGGCACAACAACAAATCCACTCATTGGGAGATATAACCGAGTATGCATGCTTTGCTTTCCAGGTTTTCGAACAAAAAATTGCAATTTTGATTAAGGATGGAATGCAGGTTGGCACAGTGGAAGAACACTCGCCTCTCACTGCTGCGGTCCTTGGTTTGATTCCCAGCTCAGGTACCGGTGGCACAGGGAATCCCCCCCCCCCTCCCAGGGAATTTGTCCCCCCTCCCCCGGGGGGTAAGATTCCTAGGAATCCTACCCCCGGGAGAGGGGGGGGGGTACATTTCCTAGGAATCCTACCCCCTCCAGGGAATTCCACCACTCCCACCCCCCCCCCCACCCAAAAATGCTATTCATACACGGATTTAGTTTATGGCTGTTCAGTATAAAGAAACTTTCCTAAAAAATCGTAAATATCACAAAACTGAAACAACTGCCAAAATTTAAAGCTTCTTAAATATTTCTGTGAATTAATCCAAATCCTTACCCTGCATTTAAAAAAAAACCTTACCGATCAGTGAACATAATCTCACAGGTAAACAACGGGTTTTTAGAGCTAATTGGTGACTAGAGTTCACAAGAAGCATGTGAGTTTGTCTGTATTTATCAAAATACAATAGCTTACCCCTATCTTTCTTGAAATTTAAGTTTATTTCTTTATTCCTTAGATTGTGGGGGGGGGGGGGGGGGAGATAAAATCCCTGAAGGGGTATGTTTCCTAGGGAATTTACCCCCAGGGGGCAGTATTCCTAGGAAATTTACCCCCCTGGGACACCAGGTTTGGTTTGTTGTTGATTCTTTATCTGCATTCGAGTGTTTTTCTTCGGGTTCTCCAGTTTTCCTCCATCCATAAAAATCAACTTCTGAGTCAAATGTTGAGTGTCCAAAACAGTTAATGTAGTGAGGAGTAAAAGCAGGCCCACATCAGCTGTAAGCTGCAATAATCAGCCTGCATGCTATACCACATAAAGAAATTTAAAAAAGGATGGCAAAGATTCGAGTCGATGAAAAATACTGCTTTGAAGAGAAATTTAGACTAACTTGAAATCAGATCAGTGTAACCGAAATAAAGTTTCTAAAATAATGATAATCTTTGCCATCCTCTATCGAAAAGGTTTGAAAATCATATCAGGACATTCATATGGTGTTTCTCTTCTCTCTCAGGGTGTTATTTTTGTAGTTTTGTTTCAAATAAACTTGAAGGTTAATTCGATTGACAGTAACTTTTAAGTAATAGGACATTTTCGTTATGGCGTCATTTTACTACAACTACCAGAATCCTTTTCAAATTCAGAATTTTAAAGTCCTTTGGGAATTCCAAGACAATGGTCCAAATCAGAGAAACAAAACGATTCGCGCAAAGAGTTCTGGTAGTATGTGAGGTCATCATGCAAATGTCCTATTGCGAACTCGACATCTAACCCAGTTCCACTATTATCATGTACCTTTGCGGTCGTCTCAGCCAGTTGGATACGGCGAGCAGCTCGGTGTAGGGTGTCTTACATGGTACATCTCTCTGGATGTTGTTAACGGGTTTTGGTCCCTCGGCTGTACCCGTGACGTTGTACAGAAGCCCACTGCCATCTGGTAATGGGAAGAACACTGAACCCTGTGAAGTTCACAGAACATCCTTAGCCACTTCAAAGTTGTGTTATTGTTAATTGCTCTCAAATGTTCATGGATACCTAAATCTATTGCTGTGTTTGTTCTCAAATGTTTATGGATACCTAAATCTATTGCTGTGTTTGTTCTCAAATGTTAATGGTTATCTAAATCTATTGCTGTGTTTGCTCTCAAATGTTAATGGATATCTAAATCTATTGCTGTGTTTGTTCTCAAATGTTCCTTATGGATACCTAAATCTATTGCTGTGTTTGTTCTCAAATGTTTATGGATACCTAAATCTATTGCTGTGTTTGTTCTCAAATGTTTATGGATATCTTAATCTATTGCCGTGTTTGTCCTCAAATGTTTATGGATATCTAAATCTATTGCTGTGTTTGTTCTCAAATGTTCCTCATGGATACATAAATCTATTGCTGTGTTTGTTCTCAAATGTTCCTTATGGATACCTAAATCTATTGCTGTGTTTGTTCTCAAATGTTTATGAATATCTAAATCTATTGCTGTGTTTGTTCTCAAATGTTTATGGATATCTTAATCTATTGCCGTGTTTGTCCTCAAATGTTTATGGATATCTAAATCTATTGCTGTGTTTGTTCTCAAATGTTTATGGATACCTAAATCTATTGCTGTGTTTGTTCTCAAATGTTTATGGATATCTTAATCTATTGCCGCGTTTGTCCTCAAATGTTTATGGATATCTAAATCTATTGCTGTGTTTGTTCTCAAATGTTCCTCATGGATACATAAATCTATTGCTGTGTTTGTTCTCAAATGTTCCTTATGGATACCTAAATCTATTGCTGTGTTTGTTCTCAAATGTTTATGAATATCTAAATCTATTGCTGTGTTTGCTCTCAAATGTTAATGGATATCTAAATCTATTGCTGTGTTTGTTCTCAAATGTTCCTTATGGATACCTAAATCTATTGCTGTGTTTGTTCTCAAATGTTTATGGATACCGAAATCTATTGCTGTGTTTGTTCTCAAATGTTCCTTATGGATACATAAATCTATTGCTGTGTTTGTTCTCAAATGTTCCTTATGGATATCTAAATCTATTGCTGTGTTTGTTCTCAAATGTTTATGAATATCTAAATCTATTGCTGTGTTTGCTCTCAAATGTTAATGGATATCTAAATCTATTGCTGTGTTTGTTCTGAAATGTTCCTTATGGATACCTAAATCTATTGCTGTGTTTGTTCTCAAATGTTTATGGATACCGAAATATATTGCTGTGTTTGTTCTCAAATGTTTATGTATATCTAAATCTATTGCTGTGTTTGTTCTCAAATGTTTATGGATATCTTAATCTATTGCCGTGTTTGTCCTCAAATGTTTATGGATATCTAAATCTATTGCTGTGTTTGTTCTCAAATGTTCCTCATGGATACATAAATCTATTGCTGTGTTTGTTCTCAAATGTTCCTTATGGATACCTAAATATATTGCTGTGTTTGTTCTCAAATGTTTATGAATATCTAAATTTATTGCTGTGTTTGCTCTCAAATGTTAATGGATATCTAAATCTATTGCTGTGTTTGTTCTCAAATGTTCCTTATGGATACCTAAATCTATTGATGTGTTTGTTCTCAAATGTTCCTTATGGATACCTAAATCTATTGCTGTGTTTGTTCTCAAATGTTTATGGATACCTAAATCTAATGCTGTTTGTTCTCAAATGTTTATGGATACCTAAATATATTGCTGTGTTTGTTCTCAAATGTTTATGGATATCTTAATCTATTGCCGTGTTTGTCCTCAAATGTTTATGGATATCTAAATCTATTGCTGTGTTTGTTCTCAAATGTTCCTCATGGATACATAAATCTATTGCTGTGTTTGTTCTCAAATGTTCCTTATGGAAACCTAAATCTATTGCTGTGTTTGTTCTCAAATGTTTATGGATATCTAAATCTATTGCTGTGTTTGTTCTCAAATGTTTATGGATATCTAAATCTATTGCTGTGTTTGTTCTCAAATGTTCCTTATGGATACCTAAATCTATTGCTGTGTTTGTTCTCAAATGTTTATGAATATCTAAATCTATTGCTGTGTTTGCTCTCAAATGTTAATGGATATCTAAATCTATTGCTGTGTTTGTTCTCAAATGTTCCTTATGGATACCTAAATCTATTGCTGTGTTTGTTCTCAAATGTTTATGAATATCTAAATCTATTGCTGTGTTTGCTCTCAAATGTTAATGGATATCTAAATCTATTGCTGTGTTTGTTCTCAAATGTTCCTAATGGATACCTAAATCTATTGATGTGTTTGTTCTCAAATGTTCCTTATGGATACCTAAATCTATTGCTGTGTTTGTTCTCAAATGTTTATGGATACCTAAATCTAATGCTGTTTGTTCTCAAATGTTTATGGATACCTAAATATATTGCTGTGTTTGTTCTCAAATGTTTATGGATATCTTAATCTATTGCCGTGTTTGTCCTCAAATGTTTATGGATATCTAAATCTATTGCTGTGTTTGTTCTCAAATGTTCCTCATGGATACATAAATCTATTGCTGTGTTTGTTCTCAAATGTTCCTTATGGAAACCTAAATCTATTGCTGTGTTTGTTCTCAAATGTTTATGGATATCTAAATCTATTGCTGTGTTTGTTCTCAAATGTTTATGGATATCTAAATCTATTGCTGTGTTTGTTCTCAAATGTTCCTTATGGATACCTAAATCTATTGCTGTGTTTGTTCTCAAATGTTTATGAATATCTAAATCTATTGCTGTGTTTGCTCTCAAATGTTAATGGATATCTAAATCTATTGCTGTGTTTGTTCTCAAATGTTCCTTATGGATACCTAAATCTATTGATGTGTTTGTTCTCAAATGTTCCTTATGGATACCTAAATCTATTGCTGTGTTTGTTCTCAAATGTTTATGGATACCTAAATCTAATGCTGTTTGTTCTCAAATGTTTATGGATACCTAAATATATTGCTGTGTTTGTTCTCAAATGTTTATGTATATCTAAATCTATTGCTGTGTTTGTTCTCAAATGTTTATGGATATCTTAATCTATTGCCGTGTTTGTCCTCAAATGTTAATGGATATCTAAATCTATTGCTGTGTTTGTTCTCAAATGTTCCTCATGGATACCTAAATCTATTGCTGTGTTTGTTCTCAAATGTTTATGGATACCTAAATCTATTGCTGTGTTTGTTCTCAAATGTTTATGGATACCTAAATCTATTGCTGTGTTTGTTCTCAAATGTTTATGGATATCTAAATCTATTGGTGTTTGTTCTCAAATGTTTATGGATATCTAAATCTATTGGTGTTTGTTCTCAAATGTTCCTTATGGATACCTAAATCTATTACTGTGTTTCTTCTCAAATGTTCCTTATGGATACCTAAATCTATTGCTGTGTTTCTTCTCAAATGTTCCTTATGGATACCTAAATCTATTGCTGTGTTTGTTCTCAAATGTTTATGGATATCTAAATTTATTGCTGTGTCTGTTCTCAAATGTTTATGGATATCTAAATATATTGCCGTGTTTGTCCTCAAATGTTTATGGATATCTAAATGTATTGCTGTGTTTGTTCTCAAATGTTCCTCATGGATACATAAATCTATTGCTGTGTTTGTTCTCTAATGTCCCTTATGGATGCCTAAATCTATTGCTGTGTTTGTTCTCAAATGTTTATGGATATCTAAATCTATTGCTGTGTTTGTTCTCAAATGTTTATGGATACCTAAATCTATTGCTGTGTTTGTTCTCAAATGTTTATGGATACCTAAATCTATTGCTGTGTCTGTTCTCAAATGTTTATGGATACGTAAATCTATTGCTGTGTTTGTTTCCTTTAAATTGTACACTAGATGTCACTTATGGACCAATTTTCTTGTCCATGAAACCTCAGTTGAATTTTCCTGGCACTGGAATAGACTTGAGACTGTTTTACATATTGACAACAATGGTTCTGATCCTTGCACTAGAGCTATCTTCATTTAAGAAATGAAACATCTTCTCTGTTTGCACAGGATCGTGCAAACCGAGGTAAGTTTGGGAGAATTCGAGAGCAGGACAAACACGAGACCACAGGTTAATTGTTTGTGCCTGCTCGAGAATTCTCCCAAACTTACTGTGGTTTGCATGAACCTGTGCAAACACGGAAAATTTGTTTAATTTCTTTGATAAAATAATTATTTTGATAAAAGAAGCACTAACGGTGTGACGTTATTTCCATGTTTTCACAGGCTAATGAAACATGGCTATCAGCCAATTAAAACGCGTGTACTATCTAAATTAAATTACATATTGTAATCCCTGGAGACTGTTTCACATATCAACAACAATACTGCTGGTCCTAGCACTGGGGTCGACCTCCCATCATGCTAACAGGCCCTTATATTAGTTGCTGCAATGCGTTGACCACTCACCATGTGCTTCTTGCCGTCCTGTGCCATGGTGATGGGCCTGTAGATCAGTTCGTAGTTCTTACTCTGCTGTGGTTCTACCGTGATGGAGTCATTACCGGACCAGTACTCCCCCTCAATCACGGGACGTAACGCCCACAGCTGATTGGTTCGGTTGTGGATGACAAGGTTACGCTGGTCACGTGTTCGCACGTGGGTACTAAAGTGAAGAACCTGAAAAAAGAGACGAAACATCCAATTTTATATCCGACAATTGACCAATTCAGCTTGCTTCTTTTTTTGCACCATTTGAGATCACATTGAGTAATTTGTTTGTGCTTTTCTGTATCCAAAGAGGACATGCATAAATTTATAAAATTCGAAAAAGCACTGAATCCTCTGGAGAACTGTCACGTGGTCTGAAATGGGGAACAAAGAGGCGAGCTGAAAGGGTCTATAGAGAGTTTGCACCATCACGTGACAGAAACCTTGTTGGATGGCAGGAACAATATAATTTCATTCCTTTGAGATTTAATATTACACATGATTAAATAAATTTAATTGTTCCTGCCATCCAACATGGCTTCCGTCACGTGATGAAGCAAACCCTCATTGACCCTTCTCACATGACGACACACATGTTGAGTCCCACGAGGATAAACCCTTTGTTTTTGCTAGTCTAACCTCGTTCTGAAACTGCTCAGTTCGAGGCTGACATTGCAAATGCCTAGGGGCATTTAGGAAAACAATCAGCATAAATGTTGTTGGTGCTTTTTCCATTGAAGCGTAATCTTAATATAATAAAAATAACGGTGTACCTCCTTGAGGGGCATCTGTGGTATGCAACTACCCGTCAGAACGAGTTTTAGTGGTTTGCTGCCCTCGATCGCACAACGCAGTCCCTACGGAGAAACAAAAATAATCAGAGGATTCAGAAAACCATAGAACACTGGGTCTAGGAGTCCAATCACGAAAGAGATCGGTCGGTCTAGCTGTTTTAATCTTCTCCAAAAATTAAAATATCGGAGCTGTTGGGATACGTCCACCTTATCATTTGTTTTAAAGGGAACCTCGGCTGAAAAATGTTTGTTCTCAAGTGTTTGTCTCCATGCAGTAAATTGTACACTAGATGTCATTTATGCATCGATATTCCTGTCGATAAAAATCATTTGTATTTCCTGCGTGCCGCCATCTTGGATCTCATGACGTCACAGTGCTGCCCGTATTGTGAAGCCCCGGCTAAACGTTCAAACATTTGAATCAAACTTCGTGTTGGATCGTCAACTTGAACATTTTACTGAACTGGGGGTAAACGGTCACACAATGTTTGATCGTTTAGCCGCCAGCACATCAAACATTCAGGAAACAACTTACGAAAAAAGTTTATCACTTATAATGGCATTAAAACATGGGAAATTTAAACTAGAGAAAAGACACATATTCAAGAGAAAACTTTCTGCTTTATTTATTAATAAGTATTAATATCATTGTCTTACTCTGATGTGTTCCTGAATTATGATTACATCTATTACTGGCATTATAAAATTATTATATTGTTTCCTCATATTTCCTTATTACCATTTTACATTATACATTTAAACCAGACCGTGACCGTGAACGGACGTGTTTGAATGAGCTCTCACAAAATGTCCAAAGAGCCGCCCAAAGATTATCTAACTGTGGATTCCCTAACAACTCTTTGGGAGGAAAGGCTTCTCCCAAGTATTAGAGGTGAATTCAAAACTGAAATTGCCAACTTAAGATCTGAAATAATGAGTGTGGCTGGTAAATGCGAAGACATCGAAAAATTTCTGGCAAACGAATATGACAACTTCTCAAAGACGCTGCAAAACACCAAAAAGCAAGTAATGGACGTATCTAAACGTCTGAAGGACTTAGAAGATAGAATGGACACAGTAGAAGACGTAGGCTGTGAGCAAGACGCCGCCCTGGACAACCTACAACAATATATGAGACGTGACTGTATCGAAATCACTGGAATACCCATTCTGCCGGTGGACAACCCGAAACAAATTGCAGTTGAACTTGGCGACCTGCTAGGCATCGAGGTAACCGAGTACCATGTATCCACTGCCCACAGATTACAACCAACAAAAAAGATCAAAGACAGAATGATCATCAAATTTGTTCACCGGGACATGAAGGACAAATTTTACAGTCAGCGCAGTAAACTCGTTGGTAAAACAACAAATGACCTGCCGATGATTGCCGCGCAATATGGAAAAAGCATCATCACCGAGAGCAAGATATTCATCAACGAGTCCCTGACCCCATACAGAAAGAGACTATTCGGCAAGATCAACGAGTTCCGAAGGAGCCAAAATTGGAGATATATATGGACGGCAAATGGGAAAATTCTCCTACGTGAGTCCGACAGCTCAAAAGTGTTTGAGTTCACGACGGTTGCAGAATTTGATGAATTCCTGGGATCTGATTAAACAAACAATAAGTACGGTAATGTAGACAGTCATATATTTATTAGATGTATAATTCACTTGAATATCTACCTTTTTACTCGGGCTGCCTGTGGCAGCACCGAGTCTTAAATGCAAGTCGTTTTTTTTTTTGGGTGTCGCAACATTTCTGCGCATGCGTTAAAGGTCAAATTCACACCAATCAGATTGCACTGTGCTGGTCACGCAACAATCGCCAGGTTAATTTATTTACATAATTTAATACAGTAAAGCAAGATGGCAGAAGAGCCGCGAGGAACTTTCTCTCTAATTTGGAGTCTCATCTCTCAAATGTAAGCCAGTTTAATGTTTTATTTAACTTCACTCGTGCGAAAGCCTTCCAACAGGCTCAGGATATTTCAACTGGCGCTCTTGTCGGAGCCGAAGGACCGCGTTTTTTTACCAAGATGGCCAGTGATTTTATATACGACACGTACGACGACCTGAAGCCAGTGAACTGGGGCCAGGATCCGGAAAGCTAAAATTCGAAGAAATAGATATTGGAATCTATAAGCCGCATTTAAAACATCCTAGGAGAACATCTTATTTTGGGTGAAGGCACTTCAAGACCAATATTACGAGTCTCTTAAAAACTGTCAGAGATTTAAATTTACCGTAAGTTGGATCAGAGAGTATTGAGATCAAGTTATTTCGTTCCAGCGAGGATATTGACCTAGCGGAAACGGTACAAGCTGTCGAAGGATTTTACTTATAATCATCCACGTCTACTTAACAACAGGAATAGTTATGTGCCAAGGCATGGGCAAAGATTGAGTTTCCCAGATTACAGATGAAAGTAGAGAACTTAATGAATGAAGAAACAGAGGTCACGCGCGACATGCTTGAGAACATGAACATGTTCAACACTTTATGTTATACTAAGAAAACAAAACAAATTACAGAGCCTGCAAGTTCACAAGTCAATGAAAAACCCCAAGAGCCTGTAGTTTTGGATCAACATATCCTTGAAACTCCAAAAGCAACATACACACGAGTCAAATTCAAACCGGAAGAGACGGAATTCTTTAGATTCTTCACGAGGATAAATTTGTTAGCCCGCAATAAGAACTCACTCGGTGCTTTAATGACCTTGATTTGTAACATGGAGGCTGACCTAACTGATATGCGTAATGAATTCTTACTCTCGTCACATCAAAACGAAACTCAGTCATTTGGAAGACAAATTAGTGCAGCAAGATAATATATACAAGACCGAAATCAAGATGCTGTCATCGCGTATTATTGACCTAGAAGTTGAAAATGGCGAGTTGAAAGATATATAACAAAGCTGAGATCCGACTTTCAAACTTTAAAAACAAAATCAAGAATACAAAAAAGAAGACAATGAAAGACCAAGGTCTCCAGTGTACCGAGACTACCCAACCTACTGAACCTTATCAGTTTGTTCAAGAGCCATCTTTCTTACATGACAACCGGCCGATCCCTATTCATCAGAATACATTTTCTGTGCTAAATGACGAGAGTTTACAATCACCTGACCGACAACCCACTACTAAAGAAAGGGACCATGAAGTACGGTAGTACGGTTAATTCTCGGGTTCAAAACAATGAATATATGCCTGCTCAAATGCAGAGTGTTAAACGAATAAGTAGTGTTTAAATTAAAAGGTCAACATACGAGAAAAACAAAACTATTAAATTACATATATACTAGAGGAGCAGAGAATGAAAGTCACCGCGCTACCGGCCACTAAAGACTGCTAAATTCAGCTAATAATTATTCCCTTTGGTTATTACTAAGAGGATTTCAAATGAAAGTGTATTACATCTTCAATCTCATGTGGCCCGAGTGAAAGCCCAGATGGGCTCTTGTTTTACTTTAAATGACAAAGAACTAAGTTCTACTTTAGGTATATTGTCAAGAGATATTGATTTGGAGGCTGATTTGTATAATCTATTACCGAACCCTGACAAATTTGATGAGAATGACCCTGACCTTATGCTGAACAATGCAGTTTCTAATTATTATTCCGCGCAAAAAATAAACACAGTATTAGACAATGCGGGAACGAAATCACTTTCCCTCTTTCACTGTAATATAAGAAGTTTACCCAAAAATTTAACTTTGATAAATGATTTAATGTACATGCTAGACTCCAAACCACATATTTTGGCTGTTACCGAGACTCGACTAAATGAAAATACCGTAAATAACGTTGACATTTGTGGATATCAGTTTTATCATACTGATTCACCAACTGCAGCAGGTGGAGCCGCTATTTACGCTTTTCAAGATTTAGAAACAATTCCTAGACCTGATATTAAGTTTAATACCGAGCTTGTTGAATCGTGTTGGATTGAAATTGATCCTCGCAGTAAAGCAAAAAATCCCATCATTGTTGGTTGTACATGTATATATAGACACCCCAAATCAAATATCGAAATATTCACTGAACAGTTGGAAGAGTTGCTGAGGGATTTAAATCAACGTAAATATGACATTTATATCTTGGGCGATATTAATATTGACTTTTTCAAATATACAAGCCATCCACCATCGGAGAAATATTTAGATATGCTTTATGCAAATATCATCACTCCCGTTATTACTAAGCCGACTAGAATAACTGACCATACTAAGACTCTAATTGACCACATTTATAGAAACACTTCGATCTCTCACATAACTTCCGGTATCACATTAATCGACATATCTGATCATCTCCCAGTATTTTGTATTGCAAATACTACTGTCAAACGAAGTAATGAAAAAAAGTTCTACAGATATTATAAACAATATAACAAAGATGCATACTTAAAAGATATCCGAGAAATCGACTGGAACGTTCTATTAAATGAAAACGCTGACCTAAATCTACGTACCGTAAAGGTGATAAATACAATAAATGAGGTGGCAAATAAGCACGCGCCCGTCAGAGAAGTACCACGAAGTAGGCTAAAACAATTCACCAAACCATGGATTACAAACGGAATATTGAAATCGATCAAGAAAAAGCAAAAAATGTATCAGACCCATTTCCATAGTAATAACTTGCAAAAAATAAACCAATATAAGAAATATTCTAATAGATTAAACAAAATAAAATCCGAGAGCAAAAAACGATATTACAATACGCAATTTGAGAGATGCAAAAACAATTTGAAAGCCACCTGGAACTCATTGGAACGCTCATTAAGCGAAAAACAAAAGGTCAGTTATACCCTACTCGAATAATTAGAAATAATAAGACATATTCCAACAATCTTGACATAGCGAATCAATTTAACCAACGAATCTAAACCCTACTGATTATATCCATAACTCACCAGTCTCAAGTTTCATAATGTCCCCTATCACTGAGACACAAGTCCTTGAGCTCTTTTTAGGCTTAGACGGCAACAAAGCATCTATTAATATCCCTAACAATTTGATCAAATCAGCAGCCCCGATAATCTCGCCAATATTCACTTACATCTACAATGAATCTATTAGAACAGGCATTGTTCCGGATATTCTAAAAGTCTCGAGAATCACACCTATTTATAAAAGCGGCACTGTCACCGACCCTTTTAATTATCGACCAATATCCGTATTGTCACCCTTTGCAAAAGTTATCGAAAAGCTAGTTTATAATCAATTGGAGTCGTTTCTTGAAAAAAATTGCATAATCTTTAACTACCAATTTGGCTTTAGAAAAGGGCATTCAACAGAACAGGCAATCCTTGAAATTACTGACAATTTGAAAACTGCAATTGACAACAAGGAGACCACATGTGGTCTATTTTTAGATTTTTCCAAAGCTTTTGACACGGTTAACCATAAAATTCTCCTCGCAAAATCACATAAATATGGAATACGTGGCACGCCCTTATCTTGGTTTACTGATTATTTGAACAATCGTCAACAATATGTCAGAATAGGAAACACCGACTCGCATACACTTAGGATTCCTTGTGGGGTGCCACAAGGATCAACGCTTGGACCACTCTTATTCTTACTTTACATAAACGACATGCCAAAATGCTCTAAGAAACTCTCTTTTCGAATTTTTGCAGACGATACTAATGTTTTCTACTCAAGTAAAAATATGAACGAGATTGAAAATGTAATGAATGAAGGGCTGGGAGATATATTTCGATACTGTGCTACAAATAGACTCTCTATCAACATGAAAAAGACCACTGAACTATATGCTTATTAGCTCTCAAAGGAAAAAACTTCAAATATCCAAATTGAGAACATCGAACAAAAAGACCATATCAAATATTTAGGAATATATATTGACAGACATATCAGTTGGGAACAACAGATTAAACATGCTAATTGCAAAATCGCAAAGAATACAGGTATTTTGAACAAATTGAGATATCACGTTGATTTAAATATGCTGAAGCAACTCTACTATACTCTAATCTACCCTTACATCAACTATGGTATCATGAGTTGGGGTAACACATACACTACCCATCTTACAAAACTTCGTACCTGCCAAAACAAATGTATCAGAAATATATTTTTTGCTTATAAAAGAGAAGACGCCACTCCCTATTTTAATCTTTTACGAATCCTCAAGCTCGACAACGTTTTTAAGTTGAAAATAGCGACTTTGACCTTTAAAATTATAAATAAAAAAGATACAGTTCCTTCTATATTCTCAAACACCATAAAAACAGCCGCAACATGTCACACTTATAACACCAGATTCGCTGCTAAGCAAAATTTTAGCAGACCAAAAGCTCGAACCAACTATGGAATCCATACATTTAGATTTATTTCGTCTTCAATTTGGGAGTCAATCGATTACAATATAAAACAGTCAAAATCGTCCTACGCATTTTCAAAACAATACAAACAATCACTTCTCCTTTCTCAAGCATAAACTACTACAGACATGGGCTTTATTTTAATTATTTTCAATATTACTATTATATTAAGTTCCGGTTCACGTATCATCGAGTAATCTTTACGTCCAAATATTAACATCGCAGGCAGTGGTCAACTCGAAAGCCCTAATGCTACTTTGACCACTGCGCACGATTGATTCATCATATTTTCTCTCACTTATATTTACTTCTTATATTACCTTTCTAATACTCATAAACTGTAATATTTTTCTTCTTGAACATGTGCAAAATAAATCTGAACTGAACTGAATTTTTCAGCTAATATATTACCATCCATTTACTAAAAAAGTCGGAAACTTGTATTTGAACTGCGGAACCTTCGTTCTTTCGGCCAGCGGAGCGTAACATTTTGCGCGGTGTGATTCTATACAGGTATCACCATCAGGGTTCCACATCGATTCTCTAGCAGCATAACATTGCGGTTAGCTACTAAATTACCGCGAAAAAGTTATGAACTAACAAGCAACGGAATAACGTTATGGTAACTGCATTTAATGACATAACAAGAGCTTCCAATACTCGGATACATTCCTGAAGTGGCAGGTTATTCTGCAGTTACTCCCAACTTACTTTACGACCTCAGTGCGCAAAAACGTATTCATGAAACGAAATGAACTTGCAATATGCTGTCCTTCCACATACTCGCGAACGAGGCCACATTTTTCGTTTAGATTTCGTAAGATTTACATCAATTCAAAATTGGCGCTTTTCTCCAAATATTCATGCACTTCTTCATCTAGTGATATACTCCGTCCCGCTTTCTCGATTTTCTTGTAGTTAACACAGTAATTTCCCATGGTGTTTTTAAAACTATAGCGATCGCACATAATCTTTGGACCCATCCGGGCCTTTTAGTTTTCCAGCGCGGCAAATTTGAAAGGTAATTGCTCTAGCGTTTCTGACTCAGCTGCTCCTTAACAAAGGATTTCTGTCGAGCTGTGCTAGTTGAGTGCAATGCCTTGCACTATTCAAGCAAATTTGTAATCAAAATAGTACAGGCTGCATTTTGAAGATGAAATGACAAAGCTCACCATGAACCTGCATGTGTTTTAGGGGTTACTTTGAAAATGAATTCTGCCCTTGAAATTCACCAACTTTCGCACATTTCGTGAGTCATACCCAAAATGAATCCTATTTTTTACTCAAAACAAATCTAGCTAAAACAAGGTACTGGGCACAAGTACTAGGGCTATTCCCTCCCCTTTTGAAGTTCTTAGCATTAGTTTTTCCTGTATAATTTGGAGGTTGAATTTGGAAGGGTCGTTTTCGCTATATATACCCAGGTTACATTTCCCGCTAAATTCAAATGCGCAGAACGTCCTATAGGGATCTGCCTCTGCGTTCGGAACAGTCCGTCGTGTAAATTAGGTTTAAATAACTAATAGGAAGCCTATTGTTTCTGCTAAATCCCCATGAAGTGTTACATCTAACAGCTACAATCTGTCAATAGGCCCCGGCTTCGCAGCTAACAAATCACGTGATTGTGCTGGATGGCAGAGAATATCGGACTTCATTTATTTAAATCGGTATTGCTATTAGCAAAACCAGTTTGTAAATGCTATTTTCCACCTCCAATCGATTGTCGATCTTTCTAAAACAGTGTTTTGAAGATAGTTTGCTCTCCAGCATGCATGGCAACGTGTTGCCCATGGGGATCACGAGCTCAATTAATTCATCAATGAAGTATTATATCACCCGAGACTTTTAAAGTGCTTTTTGCTAACACTGTGCAGGTGGGAGTCATGACGGATTGTCTCTTTAGGCGCGCGGAAGTAATAACGTCTATAAAGAATCTTAAATGAAGTGAACTTTAATTGACTTGTCTCATGCAAAGTACAGCCAGCCGCTCTGTTTTCGGACGTGTTTCTGATGCGACTTCAAGAGAATCTTCAGAAAACGCTTTGATTTGAAATTCGAAGTCTGTCCGTATTCGGCTTCCTGCCATACAACACAGTCTTGGCAGTGAGCTGAGACTGCGAAAACCACTCACTTAAAATTCTTTTGAAGATATTCTAACTTCGAAGGCACTGAAATGTTTAAATAACATGTCATTTTAATGCTACTAGTTTATACAATCTGTTTCCGCACTTATTTTTGACGCGACATCAAGAGAATCTTTAGAAAACGCTTTGATTTGAGGTTATGTGGCTCCCTGGCATTAACACAGTTTTGGCAGTGAACTGAGGCGGCGAACACCACTAGCTGTTCCCGGTTATGCTAAACGTTGATCAATAACCAAGACTAGGCTCTCGATAAACACTGGAGTGGTGAACATGAAGAGGAAACTGCAATACCCGTGCTTTCTATGCGTACATAGAGGCAGATTACTGAAAATCAAGTACGAGCTTAAGGTATCAGGAGCCCTTCAAGAGCGCTTCCCGAAAACTTTCAATTGCGTGCGTTAAATTCAAGAAACACCCTTTTTTTGTCAACATATTGATCTAGCCATATGCCAATTTTCAATCCGATCTATTAAAATCTAGAGGGACAGCAGCTTCGAATACATGCTACAAAACTTGCATTTATAACGCCGTAAGAAATGGTTTGAAAGTTTCCTGGCATCCCACTGAGGTTTGTTGACACAATTAACTTATCTGTCATTAAGATTGTCATTTTTCCAGTATTTGATGTTGAGCAGTAGGTATAGGGGAACACGATACCATGTTGTTCATGAAAGGACGATACCATGTTGTCATGAAAGGCCGCATGCGATTTTGCGCGCTTCTGTGAAGGACTACGCAGACCACGATAAGTTAGCTCTTCGGTGCGATATCTTCGGTTTGAATATCGCAGTAGACAAGTTCAATTTTAGAGTTACCATTGTCATGGTATTTCACAGAAATCATGAGTGCACAGAGAAGGCAAAGAAGAAGAAAGCGTAGAGAAACAGCCAAACCAGTACAATAACTGTTACGGAAGATCGTGTTAGGTTTCTGTTGTTCTTCGTCTTCGGCTATCCACAGGCAGCCCAAGCTCAAGTTACGAAAATATAAGGATTTGTATGGGAGCGTAGCGAGCTCAAGTTACGAAAATATAAGGGTTTTCATGGGAGCGTAGCGAACTCCGTTTACTAGCCAGAAATACTGTCGTGTTTCTCTCCTTGTTGGGTAGTTTTAAGCTGATTTCAGCCGGGTTTTTTTAAACTACCCAACAAGGAGAGAAACACGACAGAAGACATCACAGTGGCAAGGTAAGTCATTTTATTCAAATATTCTACAGTATTTCTGGCTAGTAAACGGAGTTCGCTACGCTCCCGATTAGCCTCCTCCGCAGGCATCTCTAATTTTTGAGGAAATCAGATTATGGGCTCCCTGTGGCAGGTGAAGAAAAGAGAGGGAGATTGGAGCCGAGAGAGAAGAGAGAGAGAAAGGAAGAGAGATGCCTGCCAAAAATCGACATGTTATCGCCACTTCGCGCAGGTTTTTGTGCGCATAATAATATGTATTTGGGGAGGGGTGGGTCATAATTTTTGTGAATGAAAGCAATCAAATCGCTCATCGTCGTAGCCTGAAATACAGCCTCCTCCTCACCTTGGAGCTAGCCGATTTTAGTCTATCATCGCCGGATCAAGCTCGCAAGCCCTGAGGAATATTACAATTTGAAGCTCAAGTTTTACAGTAGCTGCCGTAAAACTGGTGTGTCATTTGCTGGCTTTGACTCTTCTGGGCCGATTGCAATGTATAGTCTACTGAGCACGAAGTAATAAAATAAACAACTTTTAGTTGTAATAATGGACACAATCGAGGACACGATTTCTTCGGTCAAATTGCAATTTACATGGCTTTTGGTTGGTAAGGTTCTCGGAAAGGTTTTCGACCAAATCAACTGCAAAGGTTTTCGACTAAATCAACTGCAAAGGTTTTCGTCGCACTCGATATCTATGTACACGGTATGAAACACAACACATTTGCATATTATGGCTCCGTTCATGTGTATCACGCACGACCGCTAAAACTGTGAAAGTTCCAGATTCAATCAAACCCGTTAATCAAAACATAAACGAGTGATTTTCGATCTACTTCAGATACATATAAACTAACATGCGACTGTTGAAATAACCCGTGGAAATAAAAATCAACGAGCGCCCAATTAATGAGCAGAAGAAGCGTGTTTGTGGTAATTTCAACTGAGATTTTAACAGCTTCGTTCCGACGTGTTATTTTCACAGCTTCGCCATGGAGTACAAACGCAAACGCTCCGTATATAATAAAAACTAGCTACCGCTTGCGGGTTCCAGGGCAGTTGTCTTGGCATTTCTTCTTGCTCTGCTGGTTTTCGAATAATCGAAATATCTTATCAATTTTCGACTAGATCAACGGAAATGTCGGCGGTGCCGTTTGGAAGCAACTCTGCCTCTATTTTACACTCGATGGAAATTTGATTCACTTTGACTGACTTTAGGATCGCCATATATATATATAGCCTCCTCCGCAGGCATCTCTATTTATACCGGAGAAGAAGAAAAAATGGAATTGGGTTTCCTGTGATCTCGAACGATCTTCTTATACGCGGTACTACATACTGGGATTTTGCTTTTTACATAACGCGGTATTTTCGACGTTTTTTTTTTGTTGCGTTATCATCCTTGTCAACCTCAATGGACGCCATGTTTGTGTGACTTGCGAGAGAAACAGTTTACCAGCATACCCCTAGTTGTTATATTTTGTCAGACAATCCCCAGGGTACCCTGGGTCCAGCGACACGTCCATGAAGGTACAGCGACACGTCCAAACCATTCGATATTTGGCAGGCATCCCCTCTCTTTTCTCGCGCTCCGCGCTCGCCTCAGCCCCTCGCGCTTCGCGCTCGGCGCTTCACACAGGAAACCCGGGCCCGGTCGGTCGGTTCCTATTAGAGATGCCTGCGGAAGAGGCTAGCTCCCGATACAAACCCTTATATTTTCGTAACTTGAGCTCGCTACGCTCCCATACAAACCCTTATATTTTCGTAACTTGAGCTTGGGCTGCCTGTGGGCTATCGAAGGCAAAGTTACAGTCGAAACTTCGGGGCGAAGTTTATGAGCACTTGCACTCTTTCAACTTGGAATTGACTTTGCAGAATCTCCAACTTCTGCCCACTGATTATCTTGGTTATAATATGAGCCAAGATCGCTTTCCGTCAGCGTCGACTTTCGTTTCTTCACGGGAAGAAAACGAACATTAGCCCTCCCTAGGCAGCTAGCTTCAAATTACGAATTGAGCAATATATATATATATATATATATATATATATATATATATATAATGTGAATAAAATGAAGGTAGTTAATCCAACGATGTGCTTCTAGTAGAAGGATCAAATACTTGATTCTACACTCTGCTTCGGTATTTAGAGTTGAATAATGGTTTTGAGGTGAAGACAGAGAACTTCTTACTAATCCTTTAATTAAAAAACGTTTCGGCCGTTCGGCCTTCTTCAGTTAATATTTGTTTTAAAAAGTTAAAAAGTTAAAATTTTAACTTTTTAACTTTTTAAAACAAATTTTAACTGAAGAAGGCCGAACGGCCGAAACGTTTTTTAATTAAAGGATTAGTAAGAAGTTCTCTGTCTTCACCTCAAAACCATTATTCAACTCTATATATATATATATATATATATATATATATTATAAAACTATATTTTAGATATGATTTCTGTGTGAAACGTAAATGAATATTTGCAACTCAACGCCTTCAAGACGAGCTAGACGAGTGAGCGTGTTTCGTGTTTATTTATAAAAGTTCACGTGTCTTTTCGCGGTTTCCATGAGAACGCTTCACAAGTGCTAATAAGCCGTTGACAGCCTGCTTTCCCGTCCATATTTCTTTTCGCCGTAATTTCTCGTTGAAAATAAAGTGTTTTGGAATTTTATTTTCACTAAACTGTAGAATTCACTTTGAACATTCTAAAAAAAAAAAAATTCACAAAAATGATCGCAAAAAGAGCTCCTGTTACCTTAAAGTGCCTCTAACAGTTCTTGAAAATTTTCTACCTATGAACCTATGAAATTTTCTACTTCCTGACCCATGACCGCGTAAGTAAAAGCCTGGATCGATTCCCGGGGTGACGTCATCTCATTAATGCATTATCCTGCATGGCGCCTTTCTATCACAACAACATAGAGTATTATCTGTAAAACAAACATTTCTTCGCAGAAGTACTCAAAACCTTCCACAGGTTCATAGGTAGAAAAATGTCAAGAAAGGTTAGAGGCACTTTAAGAGTCACCTAAAACATGTTCATCACATTTGCATCAAATCAGGAACAATCACAACCACCATACATCCGCATCATTTAATTTTAATTTTATTTTACTCCGTCAGTTAAGAAGTTTTAAATCCGGAAACAGAAAAATTAATGATATGATCAACAAAATCCGAAGATTCTACGCGAACGGTTGTTAAATGTTCCGTTCTGAATGAGCTTTAAGCCGGTACATTTAAAATCACGGAGCTCACAAATTAAAAAGTCGAAAACTCAGACAACCTAGCAGCCTCTGTCGTTTAGAGCCATGCCTAAAGTGACTAAATTGAGTTTCCAGAGTTTTTGCTGCAGAAGTTTCCATTTCATCAATTTTATCGAAACTCGTTACGAACAAAGCTCGTGAAGATTTTCACATTTTAGTAAAAAACAAGAAAACATGGTTAAAGAAATCTCAAAGATCGGCCTAAAACCACTCGCTTACAAGTGCGAATCTTGAATGTCACAATACCCATGAGCCACCATCGTGTAGTTTAAACTTAAATAAATTTTAAAGTAAAGGTTTACAGATTAACATTAAGTCACAAATTATTCATCATGATTAAATTAAACTGTTTTGTGCGATTTCACCGAAAAATAATAAGTGTATATATGGTCCAAAATTGTTATCACTAATATCGATTCTACATGCATCATAGTGCAGTGAATAGTCGAATGGTAGAACATATCTCGATTTGAGTGTTGCGTCTACGAGTTAGAGGTTTCTATTTCCAATATGCTTGCCTACTCATGTGACGTAAATTTAACGCAAATTCGGGAATTTACTGTCATTTCTTTTTCATTGTGAGTGAAACCACTTTCTGATTTAGACAAAATATTCGGTAAAAGCACTGACATAAGCTTCAAATACGACACAGACGTTTACAAAAAGTCATTTATCTCTACCAGTATGTTTTGTGTAATACATGAAGACTGGCTTTACTTCACCGGCTGAATATATTACAAATATAAACCTCATGGTTACTACAATACTCAAATCTAGAAATATTCAACTATTCACTATGATAAAAACGTCTGGATATCTATAAGCTTTACTATGTTTATTTGAATCCTTCAGTTTTAGTTTTTGATTAAAACCTTATTTAAAACGCTAGTAGCCTTATATTTCAGCCCAAGTGGGCGCTACTGTAAACACGAGTATTTCATTGGTTGTTGAAATTGGTTGGTTGCAAAACTGCCGGTATATTATATTCTACGGTAACTGAGCAAATATAACATCTTTATCTTCGCGAAAGTTATTCTCCTCGCCCAACGTTCTGAAAGAAAATGTTGATATTTTATTGAACGCTCTGCATTGTGATATTGCAGACTTCAGCCAGCATGTCTCAAAATTGTACGTATGCTATTGCGAAACAGTAAAGTTTCAACAACGGTTCTTCGCGGGTTATTCCCGAAAATCCATTGAAACAGGATGTCTCGTGTTATTTGGTAATAAGGCAAAAACTACATCTTGTTTGGTAAGATATAAAGAAAGTGGAAAATAGGACAAAAGCTTCCAAGGAAATCGACAGCTGATGCTAAGAAAACACCACATTGTAGTAGGTTCATCGCGTGGAGCGCCGCATTCCGTAATTGGATTTCTAAATGTTTCGATGTTTTTGTTTTGGCCTTAAATTGATAGGTGTCCCAGGTTAAAATAATAAAAGGATTTCAACTTTCTAAGGTTTTAGAGTTTCTAATACAAGCATAGAAGACACGCAGATGTTGAGAGCTTAACATTGGATCAAATTACGATTTACATATTGAATGGAGATTGCGAAATCACCAGTCAGAACTGACCAATCAGATGCCAAATGCATCACGGTCGCGTGATGATGAAAATAACGGTATAAAAGAAAGAAGCCACTGGGACCGAACGAGTGCCTGATCACTCATGTAAGATTCTTCAACTTCTCCGTTCTTTTCGCAGTTCCAACTGAATCAGCAATGGACCAATCAGAACAAATCGGCTTGGTCACCACCTTCTCCGTCATCATTCTCATAGGTTTAATAGGAAACGGCCTCGTCTGTACCATCCTTGGGCGCAACAAGTTCCTCTGCCGAAAAAAACCAGCCAACTACGTGCTCTTAAATCTCGCTATAGCCGACATAATAGTGCTCGTGTTCCTTGCACCGAGGCATGCCATCTTCAATCTATTCAAGCATCCGTTGGGCTCTGCTGGCGACTACTTGTGCAAGTTTGTTACAGGTGGGAACATAGCATGGATCGGTGCCGTAACGTCTGCATTATCGCTCGTCTTCATCGCCTTTGAGAGATACTACGCGGTCGTCAAACCCCACCAGTACTCAATCAAGTTTCAGAGGAAATTTACCAAGAAAGTTTTGTTTCTGTGCTGGTTCTTTGCATTCTGTTTCTGCTTGCCGCTCTTCTTTGTTGAACGCTACGACGAAAAAAGTAACTTTTGTGTCGAGGACTGGAATTCCACGCTGGCACCACAATGCTATGCAGTACTGTGGTTCGTTACTGCAGGAGTAATACCCGTTTGCGTCATGATATTCTTGTATTCTAATGTTATTTTTGTCCTATGGTTCAAGAAAAACATTGACAGGACGGCGCATTTAACTGTCAGACGGGCAAGACGCAAAACACGAAAACGCGTCAGCAAAGCGCTCCTCGCCATCAGCTTCATCTACTGCGCGAGTTGGTTTCCTCCGCTGACCAATTACATGCTCGTCTATTTTCAATCAAATTACAGTTTCAGCAACATTGCCTATCTCGCCTCCGTCGTTATGGTAACGTTCAATTCCTCTGTCAACCCTGTCATTTACGCATTTTACAGCGGCCTCTTTAGGAAACACCTGAAGGAATTTGTTCACGTGCGAAAGCGTGTAAAAAGGCGAAACCGAGGAGATCAAGCAACGATGATAACCCTGAACATTGCTCGGTATCCAATGGAACAACGTGATATGATGTCAGAGGCGGCCAACAAAAGGTCATTTCTTGTGATTCCTTGTGATTGAAACTATTTCCGAGTTATACAAAATATTTGGTAAAATCACTGATATAAGGCCCACATATAACGTAGATGTGTAAAAAAAATGTTATCTCTGCCGGTACGTTTTTGTATAATAAATGAGATCACTTGTGACATCATTACAATATTGGAAATATAAACCTCTATGATAAATAAACTCATAGAGGCAACACTCAAATCAAGAAATATTTTACTTTTCACCTAGTATTTACTAGATGTAGAACCGATTTTAATTGTAAAAAATGTGGGCTTATAGGCATTTGTAACAGGATAAATAACAGGTCAATGGCCAAAAGAAGTGTGACAGAGGCGATGGTGGAAATGCATGTAGTAATTCCTCGTACAAATATGGTTGTAATGAGTACTGGTTTGTTTCGAGATAACGTTCTCGGCATCCATGTAAGGTTTACCATGCTTGTGAAATAGCATCTAAACGACGCTACTACAATAGTAATAACATATCTATCTCTAAATCCAATATATATGTCGAGATTCGTATACAAATTGAAATGTACAATATAGATGTCATATTTTATGTATATTTTTAGCCGGGCACATGAAAAGAGCGGCGTTGGCATCAACGTGTCGCATAATGCGACAGCATCGGCCGACCCTAATTCATCTACCACATCTATCCCGGGCTCCTGATCTATCTCGATGCATCTATTAAGTTCGGCGCATGAAACGTGAGCCTTTCTATAAATATATATATGTTAATATTGTCACAGATAATAATTATGAAACTCTTAATGTAGTTTGCGAAATATATCGTCGCTGCTTTACCATTTACGACTTGTTTTCGTGGTTCATGCTGGATCCAGCAGCTGATTCATAAGATCAAGATCTGAGAGGAGATAAATCCGACTGAACCCTTAATATTTCAATAGATGGTTTGCACTCAATCCCCATAGTTTCAAATGACACCAACATGGCCGCTATGACGTAAAGTGCAAAGGGTCTATAGACCGATTTAGTTTGTACATTTGTTGTGCCAATTCAGATCATGTGACAGCTCTCCAGGGGATTCAGTGCTTTGTTTTCTAATTTGAGAAATTCGTACATTTCCTCTTGGGATACAGAAAAACAAAGAAATATTACTCAAGGGAATAGTCAGGTGACTTGAATTGGGACAACAATTGTACATTCAAGCTAAATCGGTCAATAAAGAGGAAGTGAACCCTAAATTAACCCAACGACTACACACAGACAGGACCATTACCCGGAGCGTCCATCTGTCATATATTTGTGATGCAGCGTTTACACAGACCGGGTCATTTTAAGATTTCACTTCTCATTGTGCGCTTTCATAGCGGCATGTTGTTAACAAAATATGCCTCGTTAGCTTCTCTTGTTTGGTCACTGAACCAAGATGGCTGAAACATCTTTAATCATAAGTGACTAAATACAGGAATGATCCGACCTCTGTTTGGCCAAAAATACAAGACAATCTCTCAAATTATTTATCCTCACCATTTTCTTGAGAACATTTTTTTGAGAACCCTAGCTCTAGGTGGGTGAGATCTGTTTACTGACCGGTTATGTTTTTTTATGGCTCAGGATAGGGTTTTAGTTAGTTCTTTTAGTCGGAACATTCCTGTATTTAGCCGCATGTTCTTTAATCATTTGATATAAAATTACGCAAACGCTTGTGATTGGCTAGCGGAACCAAACTCGCGGGAAACACATTCTAAAAATAACCCGGTCTGTAAAAACGCTGCATCATATGGCAGACGGACGCCCCGGGAATGGGCTCCTGACAAAAATGTATTCGAAAGAAATACGCTCTGTTATCTTATTTCTCTGTGTTGCGCGTCTATGAAGAGAAAACGTTTTCAAGTTCGAAAAATAACCGATTCTCCGCTGACACATCTAGCTTGTGTAGCGGCTCAATTGAGTGCAAATTTCCCCACATACCAAGAAAAAGCAATTACACCTGCAGCACAAAGAAAATACAATGATCGGCAATTAGAAGCTGTTTCAATATCAGGGACAGCGTGGAAAATTAGCAAATTTCCTCTGGTTTTCCGTGGTGTGGACTCTTATTTACCACGAATTACGTCATCACATCGTCAAAATTTGTTGTGGACTCACAAGGCGCACGGAAAACCAGAGGAAATTTGTTTTTTACAACAATATTAGAAAACGTACAAGGAAGTTTCGTTACAAAGCGTGACAGCTTTGAAAGAGCCAGCGTTGTCTATAACTTTCTCGCGTCAGCACCGTTGTCTGGACTCTCATTTACCACCGTACTTCAACCAATCAGATCGCGAGATTACCGGCAGTTGTGGTAAAAACTAATTTATTCTCTATCACAAATTACAAGACTTTAGAAGTCTGTACAAAGCGGTTGTTGGGAAAACGTTTTCAGTTTTCTTTTCTCCGACGCGCAACATCAATAAAATAGCGGAACTTATTTCTTTCGAATACATCTTTGTACAGTCGTTGGGTTGATTTAGGGTTCAGTTTCCTTTAAAGGCCAGTATATGCTGCTCTCCGGAACAATTATCGCGATAGTAAAGATAAAGGAATAGGCGGGCCACATGCTTTTGTTTTCAATGCATACGCAACATCGAGCCGGGTAACCTATCCCACGTTTCGACATTAATATTAAATAGTATGATTGTATTGTATTAGTCATCGCACCGAAATTTATGCTATTGTTTTAGCGTACATCTACATTTCTGACTAATTAATGACTGATTATGGAAATGTTCAATTAAAACACTTCTGATTGGTAGGTTGTTCCCGTGGTTATTTACCTGTGCTTCTTTCATCACTGCACCTCTGCTTTGGGTAGGAGAGATGATAATGCAAGGCGTTAACGAGGGAGGTTAATCCAATGTCAACTCTTTTGCACGATGTAATTGTTTTCGAACTGATCTCGTGTTTCTTATGGACTGGGTCAAATTCTGTTTCATTTAGTTGCTCGCTAATTCTCGACGTTACCGAGAAACAAAGTCAAACTTGGCTCTTCTCTAGTGGCGCTTCTATTCCCCCTCAGTTTAGTCACTTTGGTTTAGGCATGGCTCTAAACGACTTAGCAGAACTCAAAACACAGAGGCCGCTAGGTTGTCTGAGTTTTCGACTTTTTAATTTGTGAACTTTTAAATTTACCGATTTAAAGCTCATTCAGTTAACATTTAACAACACTCAACATTTAACAACCGTTCGCACGGAATCTGATGTCTCGTAAGCTCATACTTGATTTTCAGTAATCTGCCTCTATGTACGCATAGAAAACACGGGTATTGCAGTTTCCTCTTCATGTTCACCACTCCAGTGTTTATCGCGAGCCTAATCGTGGTTATTGATCAACGTTTAGCAGAACCGGAAACAATTCACTGCCAAGACTATGTGAACGCCAGGGAGCCACATAACCTGAAATCAAAGCGTTTTCTAAAGATCCTCTTGAAGTCGCATCAAAAACACGTCCGAAAACAGAGCGGTATAGGCTGTACTTCGAATGACGGACAAGGTAATTAAAGTTCACTTCATTTAAGATTCTTTAAAGACTTTATTACTTCCGCGCGCGTAAAGAGACAATCCGTCATGACTCTCATCTGCACAGTGTTAGCGAAAAGCACTTTAAAAGTCTCGGGTGATATAATACTTCATTAACCAATTAATTGAGCTCGTGATCCCCACGGGCAACACGTTGCCATGCATGCTGGAGAGTAAGCTATCTTCAAAACACAGTTTTAGAAAGATCGACAATCGATCGGAGGTGGAAAATAGCATTTACAAACTGGTTTTGCTAATAGCAATACCGATTTAAATAAATGAAGTCAGATATTCTTTGCCATCCAGCACAATCGCGTAATGCGTTAGCTGCAAAGGGCCTAATATTGACAGATTATAGCTGTTAGATTTAACATTCTGTAAAGATACTTAGGATCACAGTGATGGGGGATGGATCAGGGTCGTTCTCATTCCCTCTAGTCTTTTTGGCGCGTAGCATGCGTAGCCACTTAGGATCAGAGGGGTCAAGTGGATGGCGAGTTAGGATCACAGGGGTAGGGGGTGGGCCAGGGTCACAGGGGTAGGGGGTGGGCCAGGATCACAGGGGTAGGGGGTGGGCCAGGGTCACAGGGGTAGGGGGTGGGCCAGGATCACAGGGGTAGGGGGTGGGCCAGGATCACAGGGGTAGGGGGTGGGCCAGGGTCACAGGGGTAGGGGGTGGGCCAGGATCACAGGGGTAGGGGGTGGGCCAGGGTCACAGGGGTAGGGGGTGGGCCAGGATCACAGGGGTAGGGGGTGGGCCAGGATCACAGGGGAAGGGGGTGGGCCAGGGTCACAGGGGTAGGGGGTGGGCCAGGATCACAGGGGTAGGGGGTGGGCCAGGGTCACAGGGGTAGGGGGTGGGCCAGGATCACAGGGGTAGGGGGTGGGCCAGGGTCACAGGGGTGGGGAGTGGGTCAGGGTCGCACTCATTCCCTCTCGTGTTTTTGACGCGTAGCACGCGTAGACGCTTAGCCACTACTATAGTTATCGAATAACAATAGAAATTTGTCAAAAATGAAATAATATTGATATAAAGACTTCTTGTCTTCTAAGAAGCTAACGAGACATATTTTGTTAACAACAAACATGCCGGGATGAAAGCGAATAACGAAACTGAGTGAAATCTAAAAACAATCCTGTCTGGGAAAACGCTGCATCACGAATATAATGATAGATGGACGTTTCTTCATTAGATTTCAACGAGACTTCGAATACTATAAGTGCTTTCTGGATCTAAAGGACAACTTCTAAATCAACTGGTTAATTTTAAACCAATTTTGTGAACGAGAATGGCGTTATTGTGTGGTCTACCAGGCGATAGGATACAAACAACGGCATGATCGAGCTGTGAAGACGCTCCGGCCATTTGTGGCATAAAACACGAATACTGTACATTATGTGTGAATTCCTGCTGACATTAGCATCACGTAACATTCATTAGCAGCTACTCTACGGCTTTCAAGCCAATGGAAGCTCGCATTCACTGTGGGTCGTTTATGATTAACCTTGTCAAGGAATCGCTACTTCGCTTACACCTCATGACTCTGTTCCAGCAGTATACCGCTGAGTACATATATAGAAAATAATGGGGGAAAATATGGAGAAAAGTTCATAGTTTGAGCAATACGACTGAACAGAGCGAAATTCCATGCGGCATTCCTATAACATGGAAATCCCTACTGATTGATCATTAAGAAATGAAGTCAACGTGGTGATATGGTAAATCCAGTGGTATGGAAGCACGAGCAATTCTGCATAAACACATAGTGCGTGTTTATTTGGAATATGAATACGTAAATTCTCATTACACTGCAATTAATGGCTTAGCCAATCCGCAACCAGGATTTTCAACCAATCTGGGCGTTCGTTCTATCGGAGCTATTGCTATGGCAGAATCCTTACCTCATAACGGATATCGTGGTTCACCACTGTTGGGTGGAACGAGATCTGGAACGGAACCTCCATACCAGGTGAGATGTAACCCTTGGTAGGTTCAACGCTAAAATCAGGACCAAATTTCTCAGCGTTCCAGGCAAACGCCGCTCCAACGTCCCCCGTGTTGTGCAAGATGAGCTTACGAGAGCTTCGGCTTCCCATCATGACGGCACCGAATGGCACCGAGTCATTATCGAGCGTCACTTCTATGCCTTGACACGAGCCTGCCACCACGAATATGGGCTGCGACATACCAGCACACTCTAACATGACCTGGACACGTGATCAGATGTCTAGTGTGAGTGAATAGAGTAATTCAAGTTATCATATTACCCATATGACCCCAGGCGCGCTTTCCTTTCTATCTATACTATTTACAAATGTCATGTGATGACGTGTTTGATGTGAGGGGGATGTAAAAAAGCCGTCCGGTCCCGCTTGATTTTATGCTTGTTGTTTTGTCGTTATTAAAAAAACTAATTGGTCATATACGTATCACACAAGTGAACAGTGCTTTTCGCGCACTCGGATTGGCTACTCTGGAGGTGAATATCATTTGCTATTCACCTCCGAGCGAGGGTCGGGTGGAACTTCTTGAACCGAGAGACAGTATTGGCCTACCCAACAATAGAAAACGCCCTAACCTTTAGAAAGTGCAGTACAAAAACAATAGAAGTATAGTATTTTGTCTATTTGACAGAAAATAGAATAACTATTCACCTCCAGTTCGGTGAATAATTGTTCACTATTCACCTCCACTTCGGTGAATAATTGTTCACTATTCACCTCCACTTCGGTGAATAATTGTTCACTATTCACCTCCACTTCGGTGAATAATTGTTCACTATTCACCTCCACTTCGGTGAATAATTGTTCACTATTCACCTCCACTTCGGTGAATAATTGTTCACTATTCACCTCCACTTCGGTGAATAATTGTTCACTATTCACCTCCACTTCGGTGAATAATTGTTCACTATTCACCTCCACTTCGGTGAATAATTGTTCACTATTCACCTCCACTTCGGGGAATAATTGTTCACTATTCACCTCCACTTCGGGGAATAATTGTTCACTATTCACCTCCACTTCGGGGAATAATTGTTCACTATTATACAACTGTGACATAAATTTACCATGATGATGATCATCATTATTTAAGCGCTGAGTAAACAAGTGGGATCTTTCCACTAAAAGTACCATCTACTTTTCAGGGATATGTGGACATGTCTGCAAAACGATTGCGCATGCGTGAATTTCACCCGGGAAATCACGCACATCATTTTGGTTGAATTTTCACTCGAAATTTAGACTTCAAAGCATTGTTACAGAAAAGTACGAGCTTCGATTCTTAAGTCCTTTCATGGACCAGTCCCAAATTTAATTGGCTTGATGACTAACCTAATAAAACTATTAACTCTTGCGATTTTCTCCTTATTTTCTGCGATATGTCGAGTGTCTGAAGAAACCATTTAGAACTGCTCCCGCGATTTCTACCGTCGACTGGACATGCGCACATTTTACAAACCTGTCGGATAAGTGCAGGAATCGACGCATTCTAATTTCGGGTACATTTCGGAATAAGTCCTCCAAAATGCGCCATTACTAAGTTTAACCGTACCTCTTCTGTGAACTGCGGTATGCGAGTCTTGGGTTTAAAAGTGATCTCCACAATAGAAGTGCCTCCGTTAGCCCGTAAGATGATCTCACTAGTTGGAGTAATGGAGAGCACATTGGGCTGCTGTAGTTGTACCATGGATGGTGTAATGGCCAGTGAGAAGGAGATGGCTGCTGGACTATGATTGATTAGCTTCACTGTTCTTTGGCTAACTTGGTTCACCCGGATGGCGCCAAAACTGACCTTCTTGTCAGCTGGGTTAGCAACCTCAACCTGAAACAAACATTACTGTGTTAACAACAACTGCACATTTTCTCGCCCTCTGATTGGCTAATTTTTGTCATCAATAAGAAGACAGACAACAATCTGACGCGAGGCGCGCGCGCGATAGCATCCAGTTTGTTGTAAACTGAGCCGAAGTTGCCTACATTTTCCATTGTCTGTTGTTGTAAAAAACAAACGAATCGAAGATAGTTTTGATGTCTGTTTTAATAATGACGATGATTTTCGTCATAACATTCTCAAAATAGTTGTGAAGATGCCTCGTGGATTCACAGCTATTTTGACCATGTAATGACGACAATCATCGTCAATACTGGGACAGACAATATTGACGAAGGACACGCTGAGTTTAACAAATAGATTCCATTCTGCCGTGCGTCTGTCCTTTTATAGAGCAGATTTGGTATGAGTGGGATAATCTACAGCACTGACTACAGCACCGCATGCCGTGACATTGAAATGGTTTCCTATTGTTTCACCTTTCACCTCCCTGATCACCCAATAGAACATCGTAGTTTTATGATTAGAGCAGTTTTCCACCGACTGTCGTAAAACCAAAAACATGTAATTACAGAGCCAATAAGGAGCAAGTAAAAATGCAATAAGCCAATCAGGAGCAAGTAAAAACGCAATGAGCCAATCAGGAGCAAGTAAAAACGTAATGAGCCAATCAGGAACAAGTGCAATGTACCAATCACGCAACTGAAGTAACTTGTGATTGGTTTTACTTCAACCAATCACGAGGAGAAGTAAACGCAATCGTGGATAACTCTTGCCGCTAAAACGAAAATCGATTGCGTGACAGACCAAAACAATTTTAGTTTATAACTTGATTGGCTGATAGAGCGGTTTTCGATTGAGTGTCGTAAAACCAAAACCAGTGAGCCAATCACGAGCAAGTAAAAACACAATGAGCCAATCACGCACTGAAGTAATTCATTATTGGTTTTACTTGAACCAATCCCAAGGCAAAGTAAACGCAAACGTGGTTAACTAACCAATCAAACTCGACAGCAATCACCTAATTATATTTCTATACTTAATCGAAAACTGATCTAATTACAAAACATGTTTCACAGCCAATAAATAGAAAAGCTAAGCAAAACTTTCGACACTCAATCGAAAACCGTTCTGAGGCTTGTTGCAGCAGAACATACCTTCATGTCTGTGCCTTCGCCAACAATCTCAACGTTCATAGTAGACAATCCATTGATCTCAAACGGAATGACCTCGTGGTAAATCTTAGCATCTCGCGGGTAGAATAGGAAGTCGATCTCCATCGTCCTGTCAGGAGCGAGTACACCAGGGTTGGACTGCACCTCCAGATGGGCAGTGTTCTCGTAACGACATTCGACACTGAAAATTAATGTAGTTCAACCATAATTGTAACTAGGTGGATAGACGCGGATGTCACCCATCTGATAGACCAGTTGGTAGGAATTAAAGTGCTTATGAACCCTAGCCAGAAATCGTTGATTCGGGTGCAGTAAACTGTCGATTTTCAGGCTTCAGACATTTGATCCTTGCAATCTTATTCAAATATATTTTAATAAGTGGAGCTGACATAAAAATAGAGCAAAATGAACTAGAATTGGCTTGTGACATAATGTCATTGAAATTTGATTCCTTAACAAGAGGCTGTATCAGCCTTTACTCGGGCCATATGGAATTTCAACAAGGAATAGTTGGTACAACTTTGTAGGTTCGATTTAAAAAGTATTTTACACTTTATTTTAGCCTTTGAGAGAATAAAAAAATATTTTAGATTCTTTTTACAAGAGTTACATATATAAATTCTTTTGAAAAAGAACTGTGATTCTTTAATTGTCTCCAGAGAAGCCATATAATAATAATATTATATTACTCGTGTAAAATGAATCCTGTGCTGCCATGGAAAGCGGAAAGCAAATTGCAGCCATGTTTGTAACATTAACAGTGGCTACATGTGTTTGAGACAATATACATGTGGCAACACAAGACCAGTGATAATTAGTGAACAAAAATGATTAATTCCATCATGCTCTGCTGTTATGAAACTTACAACTCTTTACCAAACAACTTTCATTTCACATGGTTCAAGGCATGGTTTTCAGGGAAGAATACAAGAGGCCAAGTAAAACGTCAACAACAAGTCTTTAAAATAACACATGCAATTGTTCCTTTGAACTTCCTCCCAGTGATTTAGCATTCAGTTTTGCACTGTATCAGTAGCTTTGCATATTTGCTGGCAGCAGTGTTATGCATGTATCAGTGGCTTCCCTCAGGGGTCAACCACCAGGTACCCTGGGGATTTGTCCAAATGCCCAATCAAACCAGTCATATCAAATCCCCTGGTATGGGGCACAGCAATTAGTAAAAATTCATACAAAGGTCAGTCCCCTTGGTTCCTGATCCATGAACCAAAGTGAGCTTTCCCCCCTTCACCGACGGGCAACAATTAATTCTGACAAGGTTTCCCATGGATCCACCCCTGATGGAAGCTGCTGATATATGCATTATTTACCCATCCGTTTACAACAACAACAACAAAGATTATTTTAAGGCAGCAGTCATGATTATGTTTTATGTAGTGTAATCTACTAGATTTAGCCTGTATATTAATATATAAAATGTATATAGTGGCACCAAGGGAACTAGTACTACTATTACTAACAGAGGAGAGAGTCAATGTATTTAGCATGGTATTGCTATAATTGGGGACAAATTCATTTACTCTATATCTATATGACTATATAATTCCACTACACACGAGGGTGTTCACTACGAGATTTGGTTGCATTTTCAGTGTCAGCCTACGATTTAACATTCTGATCCAAGACACGAAGGTCTAACCATTTGCAAATGTCAGAGAAAAGGCAGTACCAGTTCTCACAGTTATTTTAAAGTCCTACCTGGATTTGAACCCACTACCTCCTGCAAAACAGACTGACACTTAACCACTGAGTTTACTGGAATGCAGTTCAAGCAAACTGGAGGATACCATCTTTCTGTTATGGGCCATATTTTGTTCAGATAAAATTAATCCAATTGTATTAAAATGAAATTATAAAAACATCTGAGACATTGAATAAATGTAGTCCATGGAGTTCTAGCATATGTTTTGTCATACATGGTTTGTGCTAGGCCGTAGCCAGAGAATAATACTGGTTCACTACTGATGCTCTTGCGATAAGTAATAATGGATATATAATGAACTACAACTGTCACATGCCCCGCGTTTGCCAGGGGGGGGGGGGGATGTATGGTTTTTTGGTTATATAATTCTATCCTGGTTTCCAGCACTATTCACCGGTCATTCGAGATATGGGCTGATCCGCAATGCAATACACAGTAGAAACAATAATGCACTTCATCTACATGACTAATATGGATTATTCTAGTTGTTCCAAGAGGAATAACTGGCTGGATGATAGTTGTTTCTGTAAAATATTCAACAGATTCTGTTATATTAATTGTACAATTTAGAGCATAATATTTAGCTACAGCCTGAACAGTAATACCATCACACCAAGTACCTTATCTTGACATGTTATTAATATATTGTAACCAGGACTGATCAGTATTACTTTCATTCTGGATGTATTTCTAAGCAAATATTAGCTTTTACGCATTTTTAAAAAGTAAAAATCTATTATCCTAGAGAAAATAAGACTGGGTTTGTACTCTTTCACGTCATATTAATTTATTTATTAACACTGTATTAATTGTATTACAATATTTATAACATGACCAAAGAAATTTCTGCAATCTGATTGGCTAAGAGGAGTGGTATTTCAACGTAATAGTGAAATTACAAACTCCAAGGAGTGGTATTTCAAACTCCGGGGGGCCACTCACGTACATGACGTACATGTAAGTGAGATGTGCGGCGGTACCGTGTCCAGGTTTGAGCCCAATTTCGCAAACCAAGTCTTGTTTTGGAAAATAATCATCTATCAATTCGGGTTGATTTTCATAAATTTCATGGAAATTCTGGTTAATAAGAATACGTTTTATTTTTTGGCAAACCGGGTCGGGCTCTGAATCAACACCTAGTCACATACCTACCCTTTATTATGCAAGCGGTGCCCCCCCCCCCCCCCCCCCCCCCCGGTTTGAAGCTCAGTTACAGGTCGCCGAGCGGGTGCAGAAAACTACAAAGCTACGGAAGTTTACGGTGGCAAATGCCTGGCTTTTGATGGCTAAAATTGAAGAGTTTGGAATAGAAATGAAAAGAAATGTATAGACTGATCATCTGTGCCTCTGCTAATGGAAGCTTGGGGTGATTTGAGAAAGTCCAAAGTGATCTTCGAGTGACCAGTTGACAGACGAGGAAAGTTTGATTACGTGAATGAAAACGGAACCGAAAATTGACGTTAATCTCGCTCAAACAACTGCCCAGCAACAGCTGATCATGACATTATACAAGGACAAAATACCAACAAAGTAAGCCAAGTTTACTTTTAGATTTTCTTTTATTTGTTTTGTTTTAATCCATTGACAAGAAATCCTTGGAAACTCAGTCGCAGTCGATTCAAAATCAAATCTTGTTCAAGTTAACTACCTAAACGAAAACCTTGCTTGAATTAAGTTTAGGAACTAGAATTTCATTTCCAGCTGCGATAGTTTCGTTCAGTTTTCTGGTTTTCGATTGTAAAGTTTATTTTTGAAGATGTATTATTAGTTACTGTCTTTTTAAATAAAACAGCAAGGTGACAACTGTTTTATTGTTTGACTTCAGAGTTCAGTTGTGCTCGATGAACTGCCTGAAATCAAACTTCGCTTTTTGCTAGTATCAGTGTACCAGAAATTGACTTTTTTCACAGGTTATAGACATTTTCTCTCAGCTCCAGTCGATTATTAAGCCTTTCCTTGAGATTTGGCTGTTCAATTTAATAAGCTAAATTATCTGCCAAACGCACACGTGTACTTACAGGATTTTCACTTGAGCTAGCTCCTGCTCAAAGTAGTAAACAAACTCGGTGCACCTGCACGAGTCTGATCGTCTTTCTCAGTAAATTTCTTAGGTCATATTATAAACAAGCCGAAGCGGCTCGTGATATTACGAACAATTTTGAAATATCACTCGCGGTATTTACGCCAAATATCACTACACATCATGCTATTACCTATACATATATATATGCCACTGTATATATTGTAAATAACTTGACAAAATGGAATAGTTTGTATATGTGTATGTGTTTGTTCATGTCCTCCGACCTAGTAATTTAATTTCAATTCTATGTAAACTGGCTCCTGGCATTTTTAACTTCTCAGTAATTATTTCAGGAAGCCAGTACCCTTTTCACTTTTCTGCTTTTTCCTAAAATTCGTTTAAGATGACTCACAGGAATTCGACTTGGTTCGCGTGAACGCTTGCGACTCGTTTTATGATAATGAGTGTTTGCAGCACGTCGCTGTGTGATTATTATTGAATGCGTACATGTCTGGTTCTTCGACTTCATAAAATTTGCAGTTATTGTCTACTGGCATGTCTGCATTCTTCCAGAGATTGACAAATACAATCATGATCTGAAGGATAACACTGGATATAAATAGTCTTGGTAAAAAAGTACACTGACTATCGCAAAAAATCGACAAACAAATGCAGATATAAACACGCAATGATTTCAACCTCACCGTACCTTCATGACCTGACAAGACACTGTTCAGTTTCACTTTCCCTTTCAGCTTTGCTCTTGAGTTGAAGTTGAGTTTGGCTTTGTTAAAGACTTCTTATTCAGTTGTATGGTATATTGTGCAGTATATTTTAGTATAATTCTGGTATTGCTGGCTTGCAGTTGCAACCTATCCAGAGATTCAAATAACAAAGCCGTCGCGGAAGAGAAGCTAACGAGGAATATTTTGTCCTCCTAGAAAAACACAACATCTTCCATTTCTATCGAAGAAGCCTTTGGTTTCAGCATCAAATCAACACGCTAAATGTGGATTTGCCGATCCTGGCTTTGATCAGCCCCTATCATTGGTTGTTTCAATCTCTGGCCATCTGGGTAAAAAACGTGGTCCTTCGGCTCCGACAAGTGCGCCAGTTGAAATATCCTGAGCCTGTTGGAAGGCTTTCCCAGGAGTGAAGTTAAATAAAACATTAAACTGCTTACATTTCAGAAATTTTATTGCGGATCCACCATCTCGATTTTACTGTATTAAGAGCGAATGCCTGTAAATATCGAGCAAAATCGAAATTTCGTGGCTAAACTCGAAAAAACAATTTCGCTCATATTAGGTCTACAGATAGGTATTACCAAGTAAATAAACGTGCTGGAGTTTGTTTTTCAAAATACCGCCCGAATTTTGAGAAAATCGAGAAGATCGATTTTGGCTGTCGACAGCCTCAACGTATTCTAACTGTGATACAACAAATTGAACATCAGCAACACGTACAAAATCATTTTGGGCTTTGGAAGGTTATTCAAAACATTTTGCCTCTAACAGAAACAGTAATGTTAAAGATAAACTGAACAGTAGCAGTCGACATGCATCGGTATGATGGTCGGCTCAGTGTTGCGTGACTGGGACAATATTCGTATCGAGACTCGCCGGTGCCTCTACGTGCCCGAGCTATTTTTGTAAACATATGCTGTTTCTTTAATGCGCTCTCCTCTTGTTTTTCTTGTATTTTAAGGTCATGAAAAACTGTTTCTAAATGCCGTTTTGTCTAAAGTGACGTTTCCTTGATTATTTTGCCCTTCCAATTATTCTTGGCATAAGCGGTAAATATTAAATTAGTCTACGTGGTATTTGTCAGTTTAGCGGAGTCCCCCCCCCCCCCCCCCCTCATCTCCGCCCCCTTTCACCATTTATTAATAGCATCACGATAACCGCAGGTCGCGTCCAATTTAATAGCGATGTAGCGTGAATGTTGTATTATTAAAATTTACTGCGTTTTTCGATTCGTATCGTTGTGTTGTAATAAACCTTTTTTTTCCCTAGAATAAATGCTTTTCTTTGTTCGAAATAATAACACGATAACGGCGGAGATATGATAGCCTGTACCGTTCGTTCATGCGTTCAGTGTTCGCACTCTAGCAAAAGGTACATTGTCTATAAAACAATGAAACCTGGTTCTATAAATAGCCCAATGTGTAAAATAAACTACATGTACGCCAACTCAAAGATATAGTATGGGAGATGGGCTCTCCGGGTAATGGGCTCCTGACTGTCCGTATAGCACATACCTTTTTTAACGCCTTTGATTGGATGTTTTTATTATTACAATAACGATACGAATCGAAAACGCAGTAAATTATAATAATATTACTCATTAATAGATCGGGAGAAACGTTCAAATGGTACAATAAATCCCGGTAGGTCGTTGGACTCTGTTTTCCCGAAAATTAAATGATCATCCCATTTGATATTTAAACAGCAATCCTCGGTAATGCAGCAGTTAATTAAAACCACGTCCCTCCCCCTTCCCCGACCCCCCCCCCCCCCCCCCCCCCCCCGACCTCCGCGACATAGCGGGGCATTTAACATTTTCCCTTGTTAAATGGCAGTTATTTCCCAGGCCAAAAACGCTAGTTTCCTGTTAAAAACATTCAAATACCCCTGCTCCCGTGCATGGACCCTTGGATAACCATAATTATTAACGACAACATATTGGACCAACTCTTGAGGACAAGCACGGGGTTTCTGCGGGATTTTCTGATAGCATTTGTAAACATCACCTCTTCGAACGGTCCTGTTTGAATGCTAGTTTCAATAACACAACACTCGCCCCAACTGGTTTGTTCTTACAAATGGTAAACAACTATGGGCCTCCTGTGCTTTCAAATGACGAAGAAATGTTCTTTATAAGAAATTAAAAGTACTTGATGTCCATGTGGGATTCCATATAACCCCCTCCCGGTTAGCTCAGTGTTTATGAGCCAATCAGTGCGAGCCGACAGATAGAGATCCGATAGAACAAGTACACATACAATTTTGCAAATGGCTGCTATAGGGGTAAAAATAATCTGACGCGTTTTCTATTTGCTTGTACTCTCTGTCTTGTCTTGTTTCGTCTCTTCGTTTGTTTGCTTGTATATTCTTTTGTCTCTTTATTTAAGTAAGTCTGCAACAAACAATGCATGTTGCGCGGAACTTGGCAGATTCCCTCTTAAATCCGAAGAAATTTTGCGCAGCATAAAGTACACGCTAAACCTACAAGACGCGGTGAACGCTGATAAAACAAAGCTATCATATAGTGCTTTTATCGAGTCTAGGCATATATCTAAGATCATGGTGGGGTGTGGGGTGTAGCTTCGTACACTAGGTATATTGGCCAGATAGAAATATTGCATGAGAGTGCACAAAAAGTTTGTTATGTTAGCAACGTTATTTCTATTAACGAAATAATGAATGATACAGATTATTTAGCTGTGAAGAAGAGTCATAAGGCACTGTTCATTTTTTATTAGGAGCGGATTTTGTACTTTGCTTGGACAAAAATACATGTACGCCCCTCCCTCTATATGGTAACATGCTTTGCATGTCCCCATCTCCATGTAGATTAACATATACTACAATTTCTGCCCAATATTTCAAAGTCTGTTTTAATTTTCAAAATCGGGGCCGTATAGCAAGACTTGCAAACGCCATCACTACACACACACCGCGGCATAACGTCACGCGCGTGCGCTTTTGAAGGGCGGCGCGCGGGCATCTTCCCAGTACCGTACGCGTACCTAAAAACTAAGCCTGTTAACAAACTCTCAATTGATTTCTGGTACCCCCTAAACCCCCCCCCCCCCCACCCCATCCCTAAGCTTGATAATCTTCTATCTGTTGAGTTAACGCCTTTGATTGGGAGTTTATATTATTGCAATAACGATACGAATCGAAAAACACAGTACATTTTAGTAATATATTCACTGACATTATATAGATTGTCGCTGAGTCGTCAGCTAGCTATAGCGCTATTAAATTGGGCAGTTACTAAGTTGCTCACTTGAAAGTACACGAAGCCCATGTAGCTGCATCGTTTAGTGATTCACTGCACATCAGTTATCTGAAATGTATAATTAGCATGTAAAACCGGAACGTTCATTTGATTTCTTTGAGAGCACTAAGGGTTTGATGGCCTCTAATGGTTTGGAAATGAAATACGTTCCACTTTAGCATGCACTAAGGAATAATAATAGTTTCCGTTCAAAAAGTTTACATTCAATATAAAAATGATGATAAAACTAACACGAAATAATTTAACTAGCATCTGAACTACTTGTTAATTAAATGTATAATCATCGATTAACGGAAGCACCTTTTAAATCGCTCAGTTTTAGCTCCTGGTAGAATAAAAAGGTGACGTTTGACCGGGGCTTAAAAACACGGTAAATATGTTGCTATAGCGTTTAACTATATATTGGAAGCATAGACAAAACATCATTTAGAAAGTGCTTTTCATGACCTTAAAAAAAGGAAAAATAAGAAAGGGTATATTTACAAAAATAGCTCGGTCACCCGGGGGCACCCCTACCGCCGAGTTTTGGCTCAGTCACACAACACTGAACCGACCATCGTGCCTATGCATGTTGACTGCTACTGTTCAGATTATCTTTAAAATCACTGTTTCTGTTAGAGGCAAAAGGTTTTGAATAACCTTCAAAAGGCCAACAGGATTTCAAATAGTCAAAATCTGTCAAAGAATATGCACTGTCAGTTAGAATACGTGAAGTTTCGGGATGAACTGTTAATTGACCTTCCGTGTTGTCAATCACTTGCGGAGTAACTTTATTATACCCGTCTTTAAAATCAAGAAAAAATGAAGTAGAAGTTTGCAAATGCCATACCCTTGAGGTAAGTTGTTTTCCAATTCTCAGGTTTCAATTTAAGCTCGATATTCACGTCCTAAGTTAGCTTTGTAACGGAATCTGCAAACAGTCGGACAATAACAAAGAGTTAATTATGCAATTGTGAGGTGAGGCACATGGATAAAATTTCCATCGCGATTTTGATGTGGAATCAATATTTCTGCCGGTTGAAAAAATACGAGTTCTAAATTGTGATTGCTCGCCTCTCGAATTATTGCCAAGATTAAAATTTCAGCCCGAATGAGATGTTAAACATTTCCTAAATCAATATATCGGGACAGATTTTTGGAAGGTTGCTTCACTTTTGCATACGAGAGAAGTTTTGAGACCTGCTAATTTCACCTTGGAATTTGGCTGTTTTGAGGCTGCCGACAGCCAAAATCGATTTTCTCGATTTTCTCAAAATTCGGGCGGTTTTTTGAAAAACAAACTCCAGCACGTTTATTTACTTGGTAATACCTATCTGTAGACCTAATATGAGCGAATTTCTTTTTTCGAGTTTGGCCACCAGTTGCTCGATATTTACAGGCATTCGCTCTTAAGTTATGTAAAAAAATAACCTGGCAGTTGTTCACGTGTCCAGCACAGTGCAATCTGATTGGTCGTGAACTTGAAAGAAGGTGCAATCTGATTGGTTGCTGGTGGCAAACAGCGACAAAAAATAAAATATAAAATATAATAAACACTTGCAATTTCTGACTCGTGCCTCGGCCGAAGGGCTGGCCTGAGTAATAAACGAAAATGGCAGACGTTAATATGTTTAACCTATGTCGGTAATTTTTTTCCATTGTAACCTTCAAATCAATGACAACTGGCTAGAACTCATATGCACTTTGACCTTTAAATCGATGATAACTGGCTAGGGCTCATATGCACTTTGACCTTTAAATCAATGATAACTGGCTAGGGCTCATATGCACTTTGACCTTTAAATCAATGATAACTGGCTAGGGCTCACATGGACTTTGACCTTTAAATCAATGACAACTGGCTAGGGCTCACATGCACTTTGACCTTTAAATCAATGATATCTGGCTAGGGCTCATATGCACTTTGACCTTTAAATCAATGATAACTGGCTAGGGCTCATTTGCACTTTGACCTTTAAATCAATGACAACTGGCTACGGCTCACATGCACTTTGACCTTTAAATCAATTATATCTGGCTAGGGCTCATATGCACTTTGACCTTTACATTAATGATAACTGGCTAGGGCTCATATGCACTTTGACCTTTAAATCAATGACAACTGGCTAGGGCTCACATGCACTTTGACCTTTAAATCAATGATATCTGGTGAGGGCTCACATGCACTTTGACCTTTACATTAATGATAACTGGCTAGGGCTCATGTGCACTTTGACCTTTACATTAATGATAACTGGCTAGGGCTCATATGCACTTTGACCTTTACGTGAATGATAACTGGCAATAGGGCTTATATGCACTTTAACGCATTGCTACGATTCAATGCAAACTTGCTTTCGCAACCCAACCTAGAAACCTGACAAGCAGCTAATCAACTAACCTTATATCCTTGGAGTCTTCGTTTTTAATGGTCAGCGTTGTTCGTTGTAGTGGCATGCCTGCCCTATACAGGAAGCACGGACCAAAGTCATGCCTCAAGAATGAGAAGCTCAGTCCCGGCTGGGCACCAGTCCCTGTGATGTTGACTGTGAACGTTGGCCCGTTCGTAATCTAGTTGAAAAAGTTTGAGAAATCAGCTATGGGGTAAAATTTTAATCATTCTGCAGTGAAATGAATATAAATTATTTTCTAACTAAACTACTCAGTCAGTAACGACACAGTTAATTAGGGAGGGCATCTCGTTTATTGTCAGATAGAATGAGTATGTATATAGTTGTTTAGTATATACCAACTTGATAACCTTGGTAGATCGAGCAATCTGATTGGATCACATTCATGGGATAATGAACCATATTTTCACATGGCTCAGTTTTCTATTGTTCTTTCAGGGGAATATATCACATAATCCCTAACTAATTAAATATGCTGGGGGAATATATATTTTCACCTAGGCGAAAATATATATTCCCTGCATATTTAATTAGCTACACATGGGGTTATATGGCATTGGATCAGAACAAATACTAAGTGGTATTTTCTGGACTAACCCTGCCCCTAGGCTCAGTTTCCAGCCGTGGGAGTTTCGGTGAGCCCGCGATCCTCTCCCCACTCACGGCTGGGCGCGCGAGCTGAGACATTGTCGGGTTTTATCCAATCAAAAACTTGCCACTAAATTCCTGTCGCTAAATTGATTTGCATAATTTACATTGTAAATTTTGAAAGCCGGACCAAAGGCTTTCGATTGCTGTTCCAAAATGCGTTTAAATTTGCTCTGGAAAAGTTTGGTTTCGACGAATTCAAGGATTCACACAAAGAAGCAGTAAGAGATTTAGTTTTTGGGTGAAGACACTTTGTCAGTAAACGCACTGGCTCTGGAAGTTACTTGGGAAACCGTCAGCTCAAAGGTCGCGAAGCTCGTACTGTTCAGTCATTTCTCATTTAACTTTACCGATGCAAGACCAAGGTCCGGCTATTCTTACTTCAAAGAAAATTAGTGTTGCCTTTATCGAAGAAGAAAAGACTGACGAGTCCATATAAAAAGAGTTTATAGAAGAGAGGAAATCACGTCTGACGCAGGCCATGTTTACGCGTTTAACTCTGCAATCACAATTCACTTGAAAATCGCTGCATCAAATGAGTTTTACAATTCTTCAAGTCCTATGTACTAAGTTTGTACAATTTATGTCTCCAACTCTACACAAGTACTAAGCGGGAATCCGAGATAACATCTGAACTTAATTTTTATCCCCGTATAAATTTCGGCTTTTATTTCTGTCAGCGAGTGTCTTGATCGGCACTTAAATATTAAAGAGTAACAAATAAAGTAGCCTGGTTTCTCAACAGCCGGGCTTTCCTTGAAAACTTGGACTGTGAACATGAGGTATTAAATAAAACCTTTACCTACGTCGAATTAAATTCCAATGTGTTTTGAAAGTTTACGCGAAAACACGCAAATAAATGAATAATATTGAAGTTAATTAGATGACGTCACGGACATGGTGTGTTGGCCGCGCGCCCAGCCGTTAGTGGGGGGAGGGCTTTGGAGAAACGACACCCCAACGGCTGAAACCGAGCCTACCCTGCCCCCTGCATTTGTATCGCTCTGAAACGCCATTTTACTTACGGTATTCGCCGTAGTCCATGTGGGTCTAATAGAAAGATCTACGCATGCTCAAGGACGCCAGCAGTTATCTTTCCCTTTGTATTGTTAAAGAGAAAACTTCTTAATGAGAACTTGTTAATGAGAAAACTTCACTGTGCCCTCGTGCGGACCCGCGGGGACTATATCACATATCCCTCGTTTCAGGCCAATAACTCTTACATATTCACCTCCGAAACATGGGATAATGTTGGCCATTTTGTTTCACTGCAAACTTATGGCTTGCTAGAGCTTCTGACGGGAAAGTTTTAAAAATCCAGGACAAGATGCAGAAAACTTAGTCTCAACGGTTTTCGAAAGTAAAGGAACGACTTGAAAACAATTTGAACAATATTGTGCATTTTAATTCAGGAGAATTATCAATTTGTTTTTACAAATATTAACCGTATACCACACTATACATACTAGATTTCGGCTTCTCTGTCAGTGTTAACTTATTCTGAGAATAGAATTAAACCTTCTAAATCAATATTTGACTCATAAAAACGGAAAAACGGAATAATTGTCTTTGAAAGTTATATAAATTTATTGGAGCACTGCAATAAATTCTAGTTAATTGACAACTCTTGCTGTGCTTTGGAGCCTTAAGTTTGGAACTTGGTTCTCAGAAAGCCCACTCAAATATCTTCAAACGGGCTTCCTGTGCTTGGGTATGCTTTCCCGCCTTTTGTCACGTGAGCTTTTCGTACCTCACGTGATCCCCTTATCCAATGAGATTCCAGCTTGGCCGATGGCATGGGCTGATCTTGGCAGGCTGTTCATTCATGTATTCCCCAGGCTCGCAGTTCAAAGCCTTGAAAATTTTCCACCAAGCTTCCCCCAAACTGCTCAGGCTCCACCTCACTTTAGATTTACCATCACATATGATTACAATATATATATACAGCAAAGTGTAAAAACTTTGACCCCCCACACCTCCACTATATAACTATATCGGGTGCATTATGGGTAGGAGTAAGTTAATTAAAATGCAACTACAGCCGATATCCGAACTTAAAGTAACCTGAGTATTTAAATGCACTCTATATATCTTACTGTTAGGTCGAATATTTGCAGAACAGAACATATCCCTGGTCGGCGGAAAGAGAACGGGAAATGATTATGCCGGTTCGAAGCGTGAATTCAGAGCTATTTGAGAAGCTGTTAGGAGATCTTCTGATGACCTAAAATATCGAGATATTAACCATGCATGTAGAGGAGACATGATTACACCTGATCTGTGGGTTCAGGTCCAATATCAATTCGTTTGAAACTTTGACATTGTACATTTTTTGTCAATGTGTTTTTGTCAGTGATTCTAAACCACAACCAGAGCAATAAAAAAATTCAGCTCGATGTCAGCGCAGTTATTCCGTTCTCTGTCTTCTACTTCTGTGAAGACTGAACTGATCAGTGTTATTAGACTGATATAACGTTTCAAAGAGCAGAATGAAAGGATTCATATGTACAGAGCGGACTGCACAAGAGCCAGTGGCTTATAGTTAAAAACGTTTCGACAAAGCAAAATAAACACTTTATAGTGTAACCAGGAGCCCATTAACTGCTGTGTGTAATGTTTATTTTTAGTTGACCCGATGAGACGAAATTCACAAACTGAGAAAAATTGCTGTTGTTTGGAGCTGCAATATAATTACAAAATAAAACTTAAGGACGGTGCCTACTATTGTCAGCGCGCACGCCGTTCTGCGCATTCTGCGTTCTGCGCGAGACAGGCCATTTGCAGAACTATTTTGAAAAAGCTGTATTAATTGTGTAATTTGACAGACTGAAAGATGAAGGATTTTAAAAATACGGTCGAAAGATATGCTTGAGAAATGAACGATTTGGGAAATCTTTAAATTCCACTACACGGCCAGGCCACGAAAGACAACTTTCAGCTGAAATGGTATTAAAACAGCCGACCATTTCAATGATTTATCGTGGGGAGATGGTCGAAGAATCGTAGATTTTGGAGATTTACCCGACCAATTGAATGAAGGTTGTTTGGACTGCCATGACTCACTGCTGTCTTTTCGCCCAGCGCCTTGTGCTTTAGGCCTGTCGATGCTTTCGAGTTTCGTCAGTTTCTCCAAACATGGACTCGGCCGAGTATAAACAATGTGTGAATACGGTCAAATAAGCTTTGTGAAAACGGGTAAACCTCTTGGAAATCCAAAGAAGAATGAAGAAGGAAGGACTGTATGGGGTTTAAGCACAAAGGAAGCAGTAACAGCTTTGATTTTCAACTAAGAAAGTCGAAAGACGGGACTGACTCTCTTCCCCACTGCCATCTTGAAAATCTCCCAGAATGCAATAAAAGTAACGAATTTTCAGACTTACTAGGGAGGTCTTGGTAAAATATGTCAATTTTTGAAAATAAAATTAGCGATAAAGAGGCCTACCGTCCACATAACTTTTTAAAACGCGTGGATACCCCCATTTTTTCTTTTTGTAATCTATAATATAGAAGCTAAACAACGTTTACATATATTTTTTGTCTTTATAAAATTGAAACTTGATGTCCATTTCGGCAAAAAATATGTGTCTGTTCATGGTCACTAATGAGGCTTACAAAGCAAAATGTGTACAAAAAATGATAATCATTGTAAGATAAATGGTTTGATTGGCATCCTTTGTGAAGAACGCTATGTCTAACGTTTTTTGTCCTAATATTTTGCCAGATAACCCAAAATATTAATCGAATTAAAAAATCGTTTCTCGGACAAAGAAAAATGCTGAGTCAGCACTTTTTTCGATTTTCATCCTTAATTATCTCTCTTAAACGTATGGTTACCCCATAATTTTTTTTCTGATTTCAGAAGCTCCTTAGGGGGTTCAAACGATCCATATAGATTTTTAGAAAACAAATTGGTTTGCAATTAGTAGGCACCGTCCTTAAATTACAAATTCAAAAGTTTGTCGCGGCTGTTATCTACGAAATTAGGAAACTAGGATTCATATTAAAGTGTTGTTGTTATATGGGTCCATAGCTGCTAACGTTTTTGGTTTTTACGCCGGAAGCTATTATATTCAGTTTCGTCAGAATTATGAGATTTAAATAGCATAGAAAATAAATTTTAAGGATGAGAAATGTAAACTGTGCAACAATAATAAAAACATTCAGCGATGCGAAACCAAGAATTATCGAACGTACCTTTCATAAAAGCATTCACTAAAAAAATAATACCATGAAAACAGGATCCCGCCGAACCTTGAATAAAACTGGATAAGAGAATTTCAAGAGGAATAACTAAGAGTTTATTAGAAATTTTAGAATTGTTTAGTACCATAAAATACGGCAACGATATGGGGTACGTTGATTTTTATCCGTTTCTCATTCAAAATAATTAAATGTTTTATGAATTAGTTGTCAATAAATTTATGAAATTGTGTAAGACTTTAAAGTGCCTATCACCCTTTTGCAATTTTGATAGCTTATGAACCTCCGAAAGGTTTTGAGTACTTCTGTGAAGAAAGTTTTGGTTTAAAGTGAATACTTTATGTTCTACGCTTGTTTGAAATCGTGTAAATGTGACCTTTCCTGACCCATGACCGCGTAAGTAAAAGCCTGGGTCGAAACCTGGGTAGACGTCATCTCATTAATGCATTATTCTCCATGGCGCCTTTTTATCACAACAACATCGATGCATAGAAAATATACACAGTTTTCGAGTTGTTAGTAAAGAAAAAAGTCATTTTAGTCAACATATTAAGTATTTCTTCGAATGATTGCAAAGTCGAATTAATTATATGACGTCAAGATGACGTCTACCCAGGTTTCGACCCAGGCTTTTACTTACGCGGTCATGGGTCAGGAAAGGTCACATTTACACGATTTCAAACAAGCGTAGAACATAAAGTATTCACTTTAAACCAAAACTTTCTTCACAGAAGTATTCAAAACCTTTCGGAGGTTCATAAGCTATCAAAATTGCAAAAGGGTGATAGGCACTTTAAGCTATTTTTTAATCTCTTCAATTTTCCGCGAAACAGTTTCAAAAATAGCGTGGAATTCTTGCTTCGCAGATGAAATTCGGCATGATATATAGTTCCGTCCGGGTAACGTTCTGCTAACGTAACATTAATTCATAAAATCAGGAAAAATATTTGACCAAACAGTAAATAGAGTGCATTTACTTTACTTTAAGCTTTCCTGCCTGTTCCAAGTAAAAGTGTTGTATTCTAGATACATTCTTGAACTTCAAATCAATTACACAAGTCTTGAAGTTCGCTATGATGATTTGGAAACGCGCGCGGATATCGGCTGTAGTTGCATTTTAATGAACTTACTCCTAACCATAATGCACCCGATATAGTTATATAGTTGAGGTGCGGGGGGTCAAAGTTTTTGCACTTTGCTGTGTATATATATATATTCCTAATGCTTGCCGGCAGCATTGCTTAGGAGCCGCTATAGAAAATGCCTTATCCCCATATGTTGTAGTGTATGGACTAGCTAGGTACGACTAGAAGACCTTGAGAGGCAGAGCGTAAGGAACGCCTTGGAACGTAAGGTTCCACTAGTAGACTAATTAAGTACGATGGAGCGCAGCTATTAATAATCTTAAAAGTAGTGAGTAAAACTTTAAATATTATCCTATATTTAACGGGGAGCCAGTGTAATTTGTGCAAGACAGGAGTTATATGATCTCTGAGTTTAGTTCTCGTCACTAATCTAGCGGCTGAGTTCTGCATGCGCTGCAATTTATCTATTTACTTTGCTGGTAGCCCATATAATAAGCTATTACAATAATCTAACTTTGATGTTATGAAGGCATGGACTAGACGTTCTGTGCTAGACTGCTCAAGATATTTCCTGACCCTCCCGATGTTTCTGAGAGCCAGCGAAGCAGAGCGGCAGACACTAGTGAGATTTTTTAAGAGGTTTTGCCGTCATTTGCCTAGAAAATTGTTACTGTCATTGTATTTTATATTAGCAGAATGTCCAATAAAGTAAGGGAATGGGGATGAAGTGCTCCTTTAGTCACACTTTGGCTCCCATAGACTCGATTTTGAGAGGGCCAACTCCCTCCAGTCCGTACTGCCTGGACCTAGGTTAGAGGAGGCCCAACTCCCTCCTCTCTACCCAGGAGTGCTTTCACTTGGATTGTTGCTGAGGCCCAACTCCGTCCATCCATTGTCAGCACCCCCCTGGGCCATATAGGCTTCATTTGCTACATGCTATTCTCCTGCAGTACTGGGGCATACAAAACTTCAATGAGCATTTCATTACCCACTTCCCCATTGGCAGCCACAAATGAGTTGTTGTTTTATTATTTAATACTAACTTTATATATTTACGAGTTTATTATTGATTGAAGAAGAGGAAGTCAATTAAGTCCTTATTAGAAAGAAAACAATCGCCCACCTCCGTTTCCGCCTTCGAGTACTCAGCCAGGGAGCGGTCTTCGCCTTCGACATTCACAGTCACAGTATAAATTTCGTAAACCCTGGCTTTCCATTGAAGAAAACTGGAATTTCGACACAATCCTTCCAGCACATGGCCTGCATTAATTTCGGGTGGCTTGTTTACAAGTTAAGTTCGGCAGTAACCATTTGATTTTACAGTAACCAGTTACACATTTGATTGATTGGTCTTTGGCCTTAAATACTTGTAAAACAACTTTGACAAGTTTTACGGCACTTTTAGAACTGTAAGCACTTAAACCTCGTGTGCTTTGCCTCGCCTTTTCCTTGAACAGAAGTGGCCTGAGTCGAGTTTGTCGTGCATGAACTTTGTCACGTTTCGGAATAAAGCGGGAATCTTGTAATAGCATTCTTTGATGGCTATTTTGAGGTTACCTCTTGGTATATACTAAAACAATTATTCTCTTCAATCTCGGTGAATAGTGGCTTTTGGAATATTTACCTGCTTCGCAGCTCGGCGGTAAATATTTTGCCGCCATTCACCTCGATTTCAGAGAATAATTGTTAAAGTGCCACTACGATCAAATTTTGACATGACAATGTTTTAGCATATTCATAAAGTAGAGTTGATACATTATTACCAGTTCAAATTGTTTTTCGATACAACGACAGGAAGTCTTATTTTTTGAGCTCCGAATATTGAATCTACACGTCCGCTATTACTGGAGGCCGTTCCCTTTGTTCAGCTTTAAACAAAGGTTTATTCAGCGGAAGTGATGGCATACACTTAACGCTCGCCTGCAGAACACAACGCCTGGAGGCATATTTCTACTAAAACATCTTCACGTACATAAAGAAGAAAGTTTTTAATCTTTGCGAGGTTGGCTACTTTTTTATGCACACTATTTCGCGCCACGAGGTTGTCGTGTTAAGTGTATGACATCACCTCCGCTGAATACTGAGAACGGCTTCCAGTAATGACGGACAAGATTTTACCGGTAAACTCTCCTAAAATTTTGTGGTTTAACATGCCCATTTGGGAATATTTTTTTACTATTTCGAATATTTCTAATACTGATTGACCTATTGACACTGAAAAAGTGACAAATCGAAATGGTAAATTTTCGTCGTAGTGGCACTTTAAGTATTAAAGATAACTAAAGACTGAATAAAGAAGAACAAATTAATGGCGTGTAATATAGGCAAGTGTTATTAGACAATATACTATACGTCATCGGTTGATTACGTAACCAAACGTACATACCAGCAAAGAGAATATTTCGTATGAGTGGGACCAACGACGGCAATGACTTACGGCACGGTTACTGTACGATATGCCGTGACATTGAAATGGTTTCCCATTGTTTTTGTCGTTCTGATCCAATCAAATTACAGAGTTACGGTACAATAAGTTACAGTACGGTTACGGTAAGTCTACGGACACGACATAGTGTGTAATCTGCTCTAACAGGTAACATGAACGTAACTTGACAGCATCGCAACATAACTGAAAAAAACACGTTGTTGCCTTTCACAGATTATTTGAATTTAGAAAAGGAAACCATTTGGGTTTCTTTATTTCTACTCTACTAAAGAGCTATGTATTTACACGCGAAATACTGAAACTATTAGGCCTTTTTGCAGTTAGGCAATCACGCAGTTGTACTGGATGGCAAAAAATCTTACTTTCTTTATTTAAAGGTATTTGTACGAAATCGGTACGGTAGCGTTATTAGATATCCAAACCTGTTTGTAAATGCTATTTTCCACCTGCAATCGATTGTCTAAAACAACGTTTTGAAGTTTGTTTGCCATCCAGTAAAGCCATGGGATGACAAGCGCAATTAATTGGTTATTGAAGTAATATACCAAGCACGTGACTGATATCTGTAAAAGGAGCAGAATTTGTAATACGTATTCCTTAAATGGTGATTACTGGACAAGCAGATAGCGGTCTCTAACAAGTGAACAGCAGGCCCTAACAAGCGAATAGCAACCCCAAGTCTCATTTCCAGACACGAGGCTTTGAAATAATCAAACGTTTTAAATCTACAAGAAATCCTAACCCATACCACAAACCTAATCCTAAACCGGTCAGTAAACCTAAGTTCCCAGGTAAACGACGAGGTTTTAGGGCTAATTTGTGGGTAGGGTTCGCAGGTAAACAAGAAGAGAAGAGAAATGAGAGGGAAAACATACTGGATTTGAACCTATGACCTTTTGCATTTAAGGCGAACGTCATAGCCACTAGACACTGACAACCATTCACGCCCGGTTTGTGACACATTTTTATCACATAACCTGTCAGTCAAAATCAGGGCCACTCTTCGCTTGTCAGGTTCCTCTCTTCGCTTGTCAGGGACCGCTATCTGCTTGTCCAGTAATCACCATATATGGAATACGTATTAAAACCCTGCCTGTGCAAAAGGTCTTTTGGATTGTGCATCCATGTAAAAAATCCAAGAATGACTTACCCTGAGTAGAAGGTCACACCCTTGTAGAGATAGCCGTGTAGGCGGACAGAACACCAACTGGCATCGCTTGCGACTACTACACGGTACTGTACCACTCTCTGGAGAGATGGAGAGGAGCTTCTCTCCATCAGGCAAACGGATTCCCCGCACCTTGGTCCTCAGAACCAGCTCCCAGCTAAAGTCAAAGTTGAACTTGCCGGAATTTATGATAAACAGCTGTCTGATCGCCTTCTCGTTGATCTCAACCTGCGACAACATAGCAATACAGTTGGATTGGTCAACACCTCAATCCAGCGGAGCAGAAAAGTTGCTTTTACCAACAGTCCTTTGCGCGCAAAATCTTAAATCCAGTGTGAAATAATGGTAGACAGATTAAGCTGAAAAACAAGCAAGTAGTAAAGCTGTAGCCAAGCCTATTTAAGAGAAAGGATGAATTCTACATGTTATTTGAACGGGTCTTAAGCCGTGGCTACAAGAGCGACTTTTGCTTCCACAGGCGACGCGCCCTTCTGTAAAACTGTCTCGTCCCCAGCGCACGGTGATGGCTACATGGGCAACAAATGTTGGCAAGCAGGCCTCGCGACACATGGAAGACTGGGTACAACCATTACCTCGATTTCGTACTTGTTCCTTATTGGCCAGATATGCATCGCACTTTTTGTCGGGAAAAATTGAACTCGTTGGATTTCTCGCGATTTCCCCCCGTGATTTGTTCAGCTGTCGCGTCACCTGTGCAAGAGTGACTACACGTGCGATTTTCATTGCGCGCTGGGGAGGGGTCGGGGACGGAACAGGTATGGTTGCCAGAGATCAGACTTCAAAATTCCCTGACTTTTCCCCGACTGAACTTCAATTTTCCCTGCCCAAATACAAGAAGAAATCACATATAACAACGGCCTCAAACCACCACTTACATCCGTCCTTTCCACCCATTTATTACCAAGTTGATATTTGATTCTTCTCTTCAGCCTTTCCTTCTAACGATAATCTCAAAATTTCAATTTTCCCTGACTTCTAATCAAACTGCCAGTTTTCTCTGACCGAAGTCTTTCCCTGACCATGAGAAAATAAAATGTTCTGACTTTTCCCTGACCTGTGGCAACCCTTAACAGTTTTACAGCAAGTCGCATCGCCAGTACAAGTATATTATAAAACAACGCTCGTGTAAATGATTCGGCTTTTGACTGGCGTGGAATACAGTCGCTATCGTTTTCTGTAAGGTCGTATGAAACAGAGGACATTTTCTATTATGGAATAATATGACGTCACCTCTCCCAGGTTAATTCTATTGGTTCCCTTGGCTGTTAAGGACACTTTATTCCCTTGAGAATCCTCACAGTTCAACTGTGCGTTCATGGCGTAGCCCTCAGCCTTGACGTTCAGCGTCAGAGGGGTGGTTTTCTTCTTCACAGTACAGAATACGTTGAAGTTGACTTCCTTTTGGGCCGTGGCCGTGAAGGAGATCTCAATAGGAAGCCTGGAAACGAATAGTGTGTCAATACAATATATATCACTAACGCAAGTCAGTCAAGTGAGATGTTTTTTTATTTCTTGGACAAATAACCAAAGAATGCAAAGGACGAAAACTGAATTAACGAAGAACGAAGGACTGAAATATAACGAAAATAAAAACAAGTGAAAACACAGTAATGTTTCCGAGTCATCAAATTTGAAGACTTCGGAGAGAGAATTAAATAAACCGTGCATCCTTTATCCAAACGACAGCTACTTGGCTCTAGCAGCGTTATCGTTACCCTGGGTTCCAGAGTCACGAAGAAATAAGAAGCGAGAGAGAAAAGAAGAGGAGAGAGAAGTAAAAGAGCGATATCCGTTGAGAATTTCAAAACACGTCAAACCGGTTTTGAAATTTAAATTAGCCGTAAGTCGCACTGGTGACAGACTGGTCACAGTTCAATGGCCAGTCAGAAAACGTATAAGAATGAGCATTTTTAGAAGTAAATCAGAGGAGTGTACATATGATCGTGCTACTCCGCTGGGGGTCCAAAAACAAGCTTCCGTTCGTTAATTCGCAGACGGACTTAACCCCATTAGTAAGCCCCAAAAAATTACCGTTACATCCAGCACTCACGGTTGCGCCTGGTAATGAGTAGATTATCCAATCAGGAACGAGGTTCTAATTCTGAACCTAATGTTCGCATGGAAGTGAGATTCTCAACAGATAACACCAGAGGCTCCTCTTTTTCTTCTCTTCTCTCTCTCGCTGCTTCGCCTTTTATTTCGTCGAGCCTCTGACACCCCAGAGGAGAGGGAGAGGGGGAGAGGAGAGAGAGAGGAGAGAGGAGAGAGCCTCTGACACCCCAGAGGAGAGGGAGAGGGGGAGAGGAGAGAGAGAGGAGAGAGGAGAGAGCCTCTGACACCCCAGAGGAGAGGGAGAGGGGGAGAGGAGAGAGAGAGGAGAGAGGAGAGAGCCTCTGACACCCCAGAGGAGAGGGGGAGAGGAGAGAGAGAGGAGAGAGGAGAGAGGAGAGAGCCTCTGACACCCCAGAGGAGAGGGGGAGAGGAGAGAGAGAGGAGAGAGGAGAGAGGAGAGAGGAGAGAGCCTCTGACACCCCAGAGGAGAGGGGGAGAGGAGAGAGAGAGGAGAGACACACCCCAGGATAATTTATCGTCGAGTTATAGACAACAACTGGTATCGAAAATGTTATGTTAAAAGAGTATGTTGCAATTAAGCGGGCTCATTCTCTTTCTCCTATCTAAATGTGAGTGTGTATGTAAACATTATAGATTATATTGCCGTCTAACTGTACAATATTAAGTGCTAGTGTGTTTAAATACTATTTTTTATACGATACGTTTTTGTAATATTAATTGTTGTAAAGTCTAACGGAAGTGGCTTCGACCGGTCTTCGAGTTCTTTTTCACTTCTGTGTCCGAGATATTTAAAAAGAACTGACCTCGACTTGGGCTGGACGGTCCCTGACATGGGTTCCACACTAAGACTGGACGCGTAGCCATCTGTGTGACACGACGCCTCTTTGAACGAGAACGTGAAAGGCAACTCCTCGTCATTGATGAGATGTACTCTCCGTTTCACGGGATGGCCTGAAAGTGATACAATGAATTTTGATACTCAACCCGGGGTATTTTAACACTTATAGGAACAACATTGATGTATGTTGTACTTTACAAGGTCCAAATAGAAAAAAAATTGTCAATTCGTTTTCTCAATAACATCTGGTGCTTTTAAAAGCGTTGATAAATTTAAGCAACAAATAAACGGATTTCACACGAGTAGGACAAATTACGGCAATGATACGGCACGGTTACTGTACGGCATGCCGTGACATTGAAATGGTTTCCCATTGTTTTGTCTTTCTGATCCAATCAAATCAGAGTTACGGTACAGTAAGTTACAGTACGGTTACGGTAAGGCTACGGTAAGGCTACGGGCGTGCCGTATTTCCCCCCAACTCATACGAAATCCGCTCTAAGTCATAATATGATTGCCGTAACTTGCCCATTCATACGAAATCCGCTCTAGATCTGAAAAAAATGTCCCTACCTAATAGCATTTCTCTAAAGTTGATGTGCGACCTATCGAACGACAGCGCCGGTTCAAATGTGTGTCCCACCAACGCAAACGGCACAGAGATGTTATGTTCCGGTACAAAGAACCTCCAGAAGGATTCCACCAGGTCTAGTGAGTCCGACACGTAGTCAAACACCATCTCAGCCTTCTTTCCACTGTGGATGATACCTTGGGGTGTCAAACAGCGGAAGTTGCACAAGTCCGGCGGGGTGCCATCCAAGGTGTCCTCGTTTGTCCACGAGTAGCTGTAGGTCGTGTTTGTAGGGTTCACCACATAGAAGCGCCTGGAATAACAATAATGGCGGTGAACATTCAGTGAACTAGACACAACAATACGCAGGAAACCAGGGCGTCCTTCACCTCCTCGGAACCTGGAATAGTACTGGCTATGCCTAACCCTGAAACAATACAAACCCTAACCCTAAAACAATGGAATTCTTTGTCAGTGCAGTTCAAATCGGATCCAATAAAATGCAAGGTTTTGAGAGCTGAAGGCCTGCTGAGGAAACCAAGAGCATGGTTACCACACGCTAGACTTCAAGATTCCTGACTTTTCCCTGCTTCAACATAATTTTCTCTGACCAAATACTCAAAGAAATCAGATACCATATGGTGGCCATCTTGAATATTTTACGCACCCAGTATCCTATTTAAAACCACACTGAGAACAATAAATACTACAGGAAAACAACTCTCAAGATTTTGTGAATGCACTTTGGCATGATAATTCGAACCCTGAACCTTTACTGCAAACAATATCTTCAACATTTCAATGGCATTTCCCCCTGACTTCTAATCAAAATGCCAGTTTTCCCCGAGGTCAAAATTCCTTGACATTACCGAAAACAAATTGCCATTCACTTTTCCCTGACCTGTGGCAACCCTGAAGAGAGTGCGGCGTGTGATCTGTCGTTTTTTTACTGCACTTCGCCCATGTATATTTTCCTGTGAGCACGGCAATTCGCGCATGCGTTAGGGCTTGATGACATCATCGACTCGTCGACCCTCTTGCTCAGTTAACATGTGTTCAAGATAAGATGTTGGTCGGGCTGTGGGAATCATCGCGCAATGAAAAACGATGCTTTGCCGGTGACTCTTTCACATGATTTGAAATATTAAACAAGGACCCGCACTATAAAGGGAAATGATTCTCCCCCTTTTTCTATAAAGGGGAATGCTCTCCCCTTTCTCGCGTGTTTTCTTCCCGCGAACGGCAAAAATGACCAGTCGACCACGATTACTCCGCGTTTGCCGCTTGCTGTTTGCGGTTTCTACGTGAAGGTGAGATGTTGTGAACGTGGGAATTATTTTCTACTTTTCTTAGATTTATTTAGTAGTTTGAGGAAAGTTTTAACTAACAGTCTGACGTTTTCCGTAAAACGTGGTGTTAATCTCTTTAACTGCCTAAAGTAAGAAATTACTTTGCTACACAAAACTGACTCTTAAAGCCTGGTTTTCACTAGCAACGGAAGCAGAAGAGGACGTGTAAGAAAGTTATAGTGAAAATGAACACGACGGAATCATAAGCCTCGTTCAGAAGCGGAAACCTCGCTTGCATGCATGCTATGACTGTGAATGAGCGTTCTGATTGGCTGTATTCTTATGCTTACGTTTGATTAGGTTTCACAGGAACGTAAGCTACAGAAGCTCGACGGAAGCAGAAGCGGATACTTAAGAAGGAGGAAACCTTTCATTCCTTGTACTGATGCTTCCGTCGAGCTTCCGCCCCCGCTTACGTCTCCGTTTCTTAATTTTCACTAGAAGGTAACGCTGCTTATGCTTCCGCTTTTGATTTATGCTAAACGTAAGGCTGCTTATGCTTCCGCTTACGTCTGTTTCTCAGGAGGCCTTCACCTCTCAAAACCTTGCATTTTATTGGACCCCATTTGGACTGCACTGACAAAGAATTCCATTGTTTTAGGGTTAGGGTTTGTATTGTTTCAGGGTTAGGCATTGTTTGGATAGCCAGAACTATTCCAGGTTCCGAGGAGGTGAAGGCCGCCCCCCGTTTCTTGATTTTCACTAAACGTAAGGCTGCTTATGCTTCCGCTTCCGTCTCCGTTTCCTAATTTTCACTAGAACGTAAGGCTCCTTATGCTTCAGCTTATGCTTCCGTCACTAGTGAAAATCAGACTTAACCCTTAAAGCAACGAAAGCAGTTCTAAACCCCTTATTGAAACGACATTTGGGACTGGTCAGAAATTAGCAGAAGGGGGGGGGGCATAATATTTTGGACCCCCAAAAAGGGTCAGGGTCAGGAAGGAATTCCATGCTTCACTAAATAATAAATTTAATATAAATGTGGCATATCGATCTGTAAATAGCCTATTATCCACAATCGTGAACCTTGACTGTAGAATTTCTAGTCTTACAGCAAAATTCATTTTAACATTTTAGCTGAAGCTCTAACGCAGTGATGCCTGTTCTAACAGAGAACGGCTTAAATCCATGTCGAAGTACTTATTACGTACAAAACAGCCTGTCTGTTTGGGTCATAAAAAAATGGGCAACTGAAAAGGGGGGTTATAGGGGGAATGGGGTAAAGGGGGAGAGATACAAATATTTCATACTTATTGTCCGGGGAGGGCTATTCTGCTAATTTCTGACCAGACTGGCCCACGAAATACTGTGTTTGCTTACTTGATATTCTTGACTTTGACACCACAAGATTTGAACTCGATAACCCTCGTGTTCGGGTCTAGGGTAGATCCGGGGGGAGCACCACCAGGACCACGAAGTTCAGGATTACGGCGCCCCCCTGAGAGGTAGTCCGAGTCATCTAGCTCGAAGTGCGCGTACGGCAGGAGACTGCGTCCACGGACGGGAAGAGACACGCTCTCTTTACCTGGCTGCGCGTTTAACAAGCTGTCAAAGGAAGGACAGACATCAGTTCTACGTTCGTGCGAAAGGATACTCCAACCAGTGCGTGGAAAATTGCATGTTTTTAAGCCTTTATATAAGCTCCAACGCTGTTATTTTTTATATAAGAGTGTAAGTTATTGCTTAAGCCGTGTACACGACAAGCATTTTGGGCACGGCACTCCTACCTTGGACACGGCACTCCTACCTTGGGCACGGCACTCCTACCTTGGGCACGGCACTCCTACCTTGGACACGGCACTCCTACCTTGGACACGGCACTCCTACACCTTGGACACGGCACTCCTACCTTGGGCACGGCACTCCTACCTTGGACACGGCACTCCTACCTTGGGCACGGCACTCCTACCTTGGGCACGGCACTCCTACCTTGGACACGGCACTCCTACCTTGGACACGGCACTCCTACCTTGGGCACGGCACTCCAAACAGGCGGACCGAGACTACCTTTTCACAGGGTCTCAGCACCCCTTGATTTTCACGTACCTGAATTTTTTCCCAATAAGGGGTACCGTACCTATAATGTTTTGGCACGCGTACCAAAGTACTGTGTACTGTGGCCAAAATGCTCGTCGTATAAACCGGGCTTTAGTTATCCAAATGTTTTTCCCATTCAAGACAAATTTGCTGACCTGGCTGGGGAAACCAAAGGACGCCAGGGGTTTCTTTCACTGCAGGAGGCCATACTTTTCTGACAGGAGTCCTAAATGCATTCAAAATTGTTCATCTACAAACAAGTTTTTAATGCCAAATCAGTAGTCCACGAGTAACCATATTGAACTAATCCTGGATTAGCTTAATCGGGCTTTCAGGGGCTCGAAATAGCGCTAGTTGTAACGTTTCTAGACATTATCATAACAAAGACGAACGTTTGTATACAGTTCAGCACATCACATACTTGCAGACTACAGCTGCTTCGTACTCCATCACGTCCAGTGGTGCAAACTTCACCATAAACGTCGCCTTCTTGCCGGCAGGTACAGATCCGCTCTCAGGTTCAATAGTGAATGGAAATATATCGGTGCCTCCCTCACTCACTACACTCCCCGCCTCATAGGCTAGCGCCAGGGCGCTGGCAGGCCTGCCACCCATGGAGGAAGGGGGTCTGGCTGAGGGCTGTAGCCTAGGTGGAGCCTGAGAGGAGTCCCCTGTAGCGGTGGCGGTAGTGCTTTCGCGTCCTGTCTGCTGACTGGTTGATCGGCCAGCTGAAGTGGACATCCTATCGCCTGCTGTTGATTCAGGAGCTTCTGCGATGCTGATTGCCTTCGCTCTCTCGAGAGATTCAAAGGACCAGTGGTAGTCGAGTTGGACTTCGCCCTTGTTTGACACTGTAAAGCTGAAGTAATAATAATAATAATAATAACGGATTAATAATAACGGATTAATCAGTGGCATATCCACGAGGTGGCTCTTCATCCACTGATGGGCCTACAATTTAACGTCCTTATCCGAGAAGACGTGAAGGTCTAACCATTTGCAGCTCGTGAACGAAATTGTTTCACAAAGGCAGCACCTTCTACTCAGTTATTTTAAGACCCTGAGTGTTGGTCCGGCCAAGGTTTGAACCCGCGACCTCCCGCACAACAGACCGGCGCTTAACCATTTCCTCGGTCGCCCTTCATACAAAATTCGCTTCGTATCACGTATGTATAGTAATTTCTCTTCTATCTCAGCGTATTATTTTTGTAGTTTTATTTCAAAGAAACTTGGATTTTCGATTAGATTTGCAGTGCCACTTAAAACACCACCACTTGAGGTGAGACACTGCGGCTATTCTATTCGCATCTATTCTTCGTACCTGAACACTCTTGTCTGGAACATCAACGTGTCCTTAAAATGCACATTCTCCACCTTACATCTCATTTTGGCGTAGTCACACACAGCGCTCACGAGCAACTGCAGCTCACGGCCGCTGTCCTCCAAGGGCGTGAACGGCGGCTCAGGTTCTACCTCTACCACTTTCTTCTTGCACGGTCTGACGAATCTGTGCGCACTTCCGGGCACATCGTCATCCGGTTTGTTGGGAGCATCTTCAGCCGAGATGTCCACCCACTTGACAACACGCATTCGATCATCCCAGTCCATTGGCTAAATTCAAAGAAACACTTAGACAACGAGAACCAATCACATTGCAGAACGAGAACAAAGCATTTCAACTTACGGCTATTTGAGCCAATCAGTGTCGGTTACAAGACAATAGCATTTCAAGTTGCCTGGGCTTCGATCCGGTAAAAGGCGAAGTTGGTCGAGTAGGTCTGAAGTCAGTCTTTTGAATGAAGAAAATCGCGTGGATATGCTAGGATTTGTAATTTGGAATGCTTTATTTTCGTTTTGCACTGGTGCCTACTATTGTCAACGCGCACGCCATTCTGCGCATCTTGCGTCCCGCGGGTCATCCCTCGAGACAGGCTATTTGCAGAACTATTTTGAAAAAGCTGTGTTAATTGTGTAATTTTACAGACAGAAAGATGAAGGATTTTAAAATACGGTCGAAAGATATGCTTGAGAAATGAACGATTTGGGAAATCTTTAAATTCCACTACACGGCCACGAAAGACAATTTTCAGCTGAAACTGGTATTAAAACAGCCGACCATTTCAATGATTTATCGTGGGGAGATGGTCGAAGAATCGTAGATTTAGGAGATTTACCCGACCAATTGAATGAAGGTTGTTTGGACTGCCATGAATCACTGCTGTCTTTTCGCCCAGCGCCTTGTGCTTTAGGCCTGTCGATGCTTTCGAGTTTCGTCAGTTTCTCCAAACATGGACTCGGCCGAGTATAAACAATGTGTGAATACGGTCAAATAAGCTTTGTGAAAACGGGTAAACCTCTTGGAAATCCAAAGAAGAATTAAGAAGGAAGAACTGTATGGGGTTTGAGCACAAAGGAAGCAGTAAAAGCTTTGATTCAGTTTCAATGAAGAAAGTCGAAAGACGGGACTGATCTTTTTCCCCACCGCCATCTTGAAAATCTCCCAGAATGCAATAAAAGAAACGAATTTTCTGACTTACTAGGCAGGCCTTGGTAAAAAAAATTCATTTTTGAAAATAAAATTAGCGATAAAGAGGCCTACCGTCCACATAACTTTTTGTAATCTATAATATAGAAGCTAAACAACGTTTACATATATTTTTTGTCTTCATAAAATTGAAACTTGATGTCCATTTCGGTTCATGGTCACTAATGAGGCTTACAAAGCAAAATTTGTACAAAAATGATAATCATTGTAAGATAAATGGTTTGATTGGCATCCTTTGTGAAGAACGCTATGTCTAACGTTTTTTGTCCTAATATTTTGCCAGATAACCCAAAATATTAATCGAATTAAAAATAGTTTCTCGGACAAAGAAAAATGCCGAGTCAGCACTTTTTTCTATTTTCATCCTTAATTATCTCTCTTAAACGTATGGGTACCCCATAATATTTTTCTGATTTCAAAAGCTCCTTAGGGGGTTCAAACAATCCATATAGATTTTTAGAAAACTAATTGGTTTGCAATTAGTAGGCACCGTCCTTAAACATGCACAAGTGGACTTCACTATTTTAAGGTATCCTATTGGACTTCACCAATTAAGAATTCTATTGTTTTAGGGTTTGGCTATTGTTTGGGTAACCAATAACATTTCAGGATGTAAACGGCGAAGTCTGCCCCACTTGAACAGTTTACGACATTTACTGTAGACAGACATACTTTATTCATTAGCTCTTTGCATTACATTGGTACATCGCATTTCACTCTGGTCTCACATCCCCCCCCCCCCCCCCCCTCCAAAAAAAAAGTTCTTACAATGGACATACCTAGCCTAGCCATATAATACACGACTATGACAGCGATATTCAATAATATGCGGACTGACAAGTCAAATGTCGACCAACGTTTTGTGTATTTCACTGCCGTCAATAATATCAATGACGACCACCGAATATTTATGAGCGATGGCCGTGGGAAGTTTTTCAACATCGCGGAATGCTGTGGGAACGGAGAGCTTGGTCCATCGCTCGTAAATATTCGGTGGCCGGTCGTAATTATAATTAAGGTTACCGGATACCTTCAAAACGAAAAAGATGGGAAGATATTTTTCTCGCACAGAAATGTAGTTTTAGTAGTAGTGTCTCATATACCAAAAACTCCGTTCAATAAAAAATAATATTAACGGAGAAATGCCAAAAGGAAGTTTTTAACCGGAAGTAAAAGGTTCTTTTTGATTGGCAGCAGATCAATAAACACACGACAAGTGCTCACTCGCCCGTAACGACGGTGTGGGGAATAGCTATAGCACATATTAAATCATTTCATATACCAATGTTTACGTTTATTGAAAGTTTTTCTACACACGATTCCACAATTCCATCGGTTGTTGGCCTTATATCTTACAAAAAGCAAGCAGGATGCCCTTAGCTTGAAAAACAAAGAAAAAAGAAAAGCAAAACGAGGCCAAACAATGCATACAACTACAATTACAAAGCCAAATACGAGTCCTCGCAAAACCCGACAACCGTTCGTATTTTCACTTACAGACAGAGTGCCGAGTGGTCCATATCTGAACATAAAGAAGAATTGATAAGAGCCAGCCGAGAGAATATTTGTTTCCAAGAAAGCTTAGATGGAAACGTAGTCTGACGGTGACCCTGAATCGGTTGAACCACGATCTCGCCGTGGAGTTTCAGACGCCTGCAAATCGCTGTCTCCTCTACTAACTATGCTGGCATCGAAGGCGTCTCTATAGGTGTTCACCTTGGCTTTGCCCCTCGAGGTCTTTTTGTTTTTCCCATTTTTCTAGCTTGGGAAACAAAAGAGAACAAACATTTTCTCGATGCGGCGTGTAGCTTTGATCGGAAATCAACATTGGCGGGAAATCTTGACAGATAGTTGAACTGTGATGAGAAATGATTGGCTAAGAGCTTGCTAATTGTTGGAAAGGCGGGGCTTCAGATTCACGCACGACAGACGGGTAATTTTTTTGAAGTGCTATTTTCTCGCTTTCGATTTTCAATCAAAATAGAGTTTTTAAAAAGCTCCCACTCAAGAGGAATTTATTCGATTTGTGCGAAATTTTCACAAAATGTCAATTAATATCTCCGCTGCAAAAGGGTGTCGGGGAATTGGGAAATTCTAAAAAGAGAGCTCTTGACGACGTTTCCCGCATATCTACTCGGATTATTTTTCGCCTTTTAACGGGAAGCATGATAACTTTTGAACTAAATCGAATTTTGAAATTCCCCGACACCCTTTTGTAATACGATTCCTCTGAAATACGACAAAGCAAACAGATTTTTAAACTTTAAAATATTTTCGGAGTCGGAGCTTCTGAAAGCCATCTCACTAGATCGGTGAAACGGGATGGCGGAAAATTCGAGATTTTCAAAGAACTCAAAACATTTTATGTATTCTTGTAGCCAATTTTATAAGCTTTAAAATGATACATGAATGATTTATCTACGATGTTTCCTCGAGGCGCTACATAATTTTGACTGGAAACGCACCCTGAAGGTATCCGGTAACCTTAACGGTATCGAAAATCACAAAACGTTGGTCGACCTTTGAGTTCTCAGTAGGCGTATTATTGAAAATCGCTGTAAACCACGATTATTTTCAGACGTATTTGGGCAGAACCGAGGCAACACCACCTACCTTATCTTGAGCTTCTGCCAGCTTGATCTTAGTTACTTTACACGGGATGTTTAGTGCTTTCAAAGTCTTAGGCTTCGCTGACGAGAAGGTAATAGTTATATCCTTAGCGCATCCGGGTTGTAAATGCCCGGTGCAGGGGGAGAATGTGGTCTCCGGAGGTGGGGTCCAGATGAAGCGGACTGGATCCGAGGTGTTGTGATTGGTTAGTGTGAATGACAGCTGCTTGGCCACGCCTAACTGACAGTCACCAAACCTGAGATGGTTCTCACGCGAGGCTAACGTTAGAAAGGGACAAAAATAAGTAAAAGATGACTTTACAATGGCAGTAAAAGAGAGAGTTTTCAATTATGAAGTACTTGAACGTTCTATGGTATGACTGCTCATACTTAGACGTAGACCTGGGACCAGTTGTTCGTAGCCTGATTTGCGCTAAACCTGGATTACATCTTAACCGTTGATTTTGGTTCTCTTAGTAGAACAAAGAGTCATTCTTAATCACAAATAAGTAGTTCACGAGTAAGCAAATCAATTAAAAAGGATTACCCTTTATCCTGCAGGGGTGTCGCCAGAGGATTAAATAGGCCACCCTTCCCCAAGGAACTGCCTCCCTCCCCCACTCCCTTCACGAACTATTTCAAACACGAATTGGATTGTTTTATCACGGGTTCCAAACGACGAGAAAACAAATGAAACCCGAGAAGGCGTAGCCTCGAGGGTTTTGTTTTGGAAATATTTGGAATCCCCTGATGAAACACGAACAATGAGTGTTTGATATGACCATTGTTCACCAATTTCTGATTTTTCCTGACCTAGCCTACTAGCAAGTCCCTTCTATTCCGCTAATTTCTATACAAGCGCAAAGACATGGCTAAACATGGCTCAAAATGGTTCGGTTTACCGCTCTCTGAACACACCATGTTGAACCAAGTTAAGCCATCTGAGACATGTTGAGCCATTCTCGCGACAATCCTGTCCTGGATTAACGAAATCGGGTTATGAACACGTGACCCTGACATGGTCACAGGCAGAGATAAACAACAACTCCACACAACATACCTGGCGCGTCTTCCGTAATGTCATCATCGACCTCGTCCTCGACTGGTGCATAGGCCCTGATATTATCAATAGTCACTTCATCCTCATACCCCTCTCCTATTAGCTGTATGGACCCCTCCTCGTACGGGTTATCAACCACAGAGAGTTTCAGTCCGCCCACCAGCCTGCCAGTTGACGAGGGGGTAAATTCAACCCTGAACTCTGCTGTCTTACCCATGGGGACCAGTACAGTGGCTGTATGGACCCGCGGCGCGGGGTCACTGTCCTCGTCGTGATCAGGAGGAATCAGAGCCTTGGTAATGAAATTTAAACATAGGTTAACCACTCAGTATAACTGGTAAAAGTCGGTTCAAGGCAGCACTATAAGTGGACGACGGTTCATAGTTAAAGTAGGGAGGCGATTAGATATGACATTTTCGTTTTAGTTATTACAGTTTTCTTAGTTTGTGCTTTGGAGGATTCTATGAAATACATATACACAAAGTATAAGATACCATAGACACCACAAAGACTGATACAAAATCAATGAAAGGACATACACTACGATTCGCAAAGCCCATAAATTGAGTTTGAAAAAAATGCCTACTTTGGATATTCACGTTTTAGCATTCACAGACTATTTGTAGGCCACTGTCTGGAACTACAACTCTCACAACCCTTTGAGCGGTTTCTTGAAAATAGAGAAAAATACCGTTAAAAACTGTTGCTAGTTGTTACCATTTTTTACTAACATGGTCTGATCCACTAGCAACAACAAATAGTTCAGTAATATTCTACTAGCAATAGTTGCGAGTCGTCATGAGATTTTACTCGCATTTCCAGCCATGCTACAGTAACTCGGGTACTGCTGCTCTCATATGACGTCACCATGCATATTGCCTGTCTAGTTAACACATGTTTAACGATTGTTACGTCACACACCGCCAGTAATACCTTTGTCTCGTCGGTGCTCACGATGCTGTAGACGCCAGCCGGATCCTTGAGGTCGATATTGACATGGGACATAAGCGTGCCGTCATTCCGTAGGATGAGAGACATGACCTGAGTTCTACCCAGCAGTAGGCGACGGAACAGCATCACAGACGCGCCCTTCTTGTTGCGTGCCGTGGGGCGCACGATAGAGATACGCGGCAGATTGCCTTCACCTGAAGAAAAGGAGAAAACAATGTGTTCTCATCTTATCAAGAAACTACGACTCAAGTAAGTACACAACTGCTGAAAGACACGACTTGTATTAATCCTACGAGATAAATGAAACAAGGAAACCGTATTTTTCCTCTGGCTGTAGCGTACCATAGAGTACCAGGAAGAGATTTCTATCCACCAGGAAGAATTTTTTTTATAGAAAATCCGGGAAAAGCTATAAACAGACTGCTCCATCTCTAGCACTATGTTGTAATTTTTGTTGTCAACACATCAAACAATTACGAGGAATGTGATCAGATCTCTTTGATGACTAGTACTGCTCGCCTGCTAGCTGTGCTATCGCTCGAATTCGAGAAGCTTTGGCAGTAATTAGGGCAGTTTTAAAAAAAAGATCCAATTACCTCTTTCTATAGGAGTAAATCCTACTTTATGGTTCTACACCTGTCATTTATTAACAAATCAGAACCAGAACGTAGTTAACTTGTCAAAAGAAAAGAAAACACAAGGTTTGAATTATTTGTATTTTCTTTGCAGATTTACGAAATTCAGCGACAGATAGGAATGCTATGAAGACTATCGCCGAACTCAACCATTTGTTTTAAATTATCTTGGGTTAAAGTCTACGGCTTGTGGAACGTAGCAACTAAGGGGGAGGAGTGAAGCTACTTTCGCGGCTATCGTAACTTTAGGCCATTGTCCCAGGGGGGAACTCCCATATAAAAGTGACGGCGATGCTCATCGGAAATTTTAAAAGGAACCTCTAAAAGGTACCATAATCTCGTCATGTGGGCGTGGCTCAAATTTGTTTTTACCGCTAAGAGGTACCAATCCCAGAACGAAAAATTTACTGACATTTGATCCATGTGAAATTGACTGTGACAACACCAGGACGCGAAGTCAGGCTAAGAAATCATTAAACGAAACATTTATTTTCTGACAAGTAGTAATACCCTAAGGTACCATGATAACCATAACTATGGACGTTTCAAATTGAACACCCTAAGTGGTGCCAAACTCTCTCTCTCTCTCTAAGAGAGACTCAATACATAAGGCCAGAGAAGCTTTTTCAATCGTACATGCGAGAACACTCGAACCCTATGGCCTCAACATCCGGGAAGAGTCATACTAGATATCTGTTTTCATCTTTTTAATATTGTTTCACTGTAAATCATTTTGTAATCTGTATTATTCTTTTTTCTTTTTTCGCAACAGCTATCACGTTCAAAAATATACGCCAATATAAATGTTCTTCATTGTACCTGAAGAAGGCTCGTGTGGCCAGCCGAAATATTGTACCTCTAATTTCAAAATTCTACGTTGTATCGTTCTTTGCTTCTTTATAGTTATTGCCAAACTATGCATTTTAACCTCTATAAGGCACGGCGAGTATCCCCGTCAGTGCCATGCCCCCCACCACCTCCCCCCGGGTCTAAAGTAACAACGGCTCGGCACAATTCAAGCCGTATTTTACCTTGTATATCGAATGCCAGATTGCGGTATTTAGACACAACGCTAGGCATTCCATCTACAGCAGCCTCGAGTATTGCTGAGTACGTCTGCATGGAGGGAGGGCAGAACGTGACAGTGGCATAGATACGGCCATGAGGCGGTATGGCCGCGCGCTGCGGTTCTACCTCATACACGTCGTGCCAGCGAGCTGACGGCTTGTTGGACAGCGGTTTAACAGACAGGACAAGATCACATGGCACCTGGAATAAGGAGATGAACAAATAATGAGCTTAGAATGTAATGAATTTGAGTACGGTTCTAAAACGGATAACTATATAAGTAAAGTTTTAGTGTACTAATGTGCAAATTCGTACATCGAGGTAACGTTCGTTTCGACTTCCAAACCAGTACATATTTTTACTTTAACAAATACTGTAGTTGTTATTCAGAGTTCCCACATTTGCAGATGGAAAAAATCCCTGTCTTTACCTTGACCAAGAAAAAATTTTCACTGACTTCCAGCGCACGCTCGTATTTTTTTCCCAAATATGTAATTGTTCTTTTGAGACAGAAACATTGAACAGAACAGCTGAAAACAGCCCACAGAAATAAGTATGAGACGCCTGACTTTTCAATGAAATTTGGCATTTCCCTGACCAAATCCTAAATTCCCAGGCCTTTCCTGACCTTGGGAACCCTGTTATTGTATTAGGTTTAGTTTAGTGCCTATAGTTTCTTGCTGTGTTTTAGTGTGAGTTCGTAAGATTCTGTATTTATTGCTGTGATGTGGGGAGGTACGATACTACATTTCTCATCCCCGCCGTTCGTCACGATATGCTTTTCAAACTTTTTCGATAGAGGATGGCAAAGATTAAAGTGGATTACAAAAGCTTATTCTAGAAACTTGATTTCAGTTACAGTGAACCGATTTCAAGTTGCTCTAAATTTCTCTTAAAAGCAGTATTTTCAACCACTCGAATCTTGCCATCCTTCATCAAAATTGTCTCAGATTTTCTCCAGTATACCTGGAAAGCATACTCTCCTAATCTGAGTAGTTATTGTTGTCTTTCGTCATGAGAAAGTTAATCTATGTGGGGTTGACAGTGCCCCTTTAATCGCCTAGCTCCTTCCTCACCTTGTTGCCATTGCCGATCCTAAACCTCGCCTTGGCCTTCCTCCCAACTATCGTGTTATAGAAGATAAACTTGTTTTCGTCTTCTCCATAGACGCCGGCTCCACTCGCCAAGTCATGCGTCAGGTATTGGAAGAGATTTAGCTGCTTCACGATCAGATGTTCCTCGAAGATGGAGCCAATAGTGGTCGGTGAGATGGTCGTGATTCCAGGCACGCAGGCCTCGCCTATCAGTTTGTAAGGGATTCCCTGGGGATGGTCATTAGGGGGACGGTCCGAGATGTCGATAGCAATATCCTGATGGATAAACAAGGTAAGAACAGTAAATTAAAGTAAAGTTGGTCAGCCATTTCCTGGTAAAGGGAGGGAACATCACTTGCCCAAGGTGTCCTACCTCTTCACTAAATCCCGGCGCCTCTGCGATCATGTCGACTGTAATCTGCACGGTTCCCGTAGCCGGTACAGTACCCACGGCAGGGTACAGAGTAAACATTCCGAGCTGTAAGCGAATGTTAGGTGCGCCTGTCGATACGTCCGCCCTATGGAATAATAAACAAATAAATATACAACTATAAGAACGGACAAATACAATGACTACTATAATATGGAATAACAAATTCAATATTGTTGTTTTAATGGCCTTCATTGCAGGAATGCAATCACGTGGTTGTATACTGGATGGCCACCAAATCGTACATTTACTTAAAAGGCACTTGTACGAGTAGTGTTATTAGCAAAACCTGTTTGAAAATGCTATTTTCCACCTAATCAATTGTAGATCTTTCTAAAACAGTGTTTTAAAGTTAGTCTGCCCACCAGTAAGGCCTTTTCCATGGGATCACGAACTCGATTCATTCGCTATTGAATTGATATCACCACGTGACTGTTTCTTGTAAAAGGTATATTACTGACCATGCACAAAATAACCCCCAACACCCCATCCCACAGAAAAATAAAGATCAAATAGAACGAAAGTATCACCTACCCCCTAACAGAATCAGCTCTCTTCGGCTTTGGTGGCTTATTTTCCTGCTGTGATCGACCCGAACTGGACCCGTCACGTGATTTGGTCCTCTTGCCTGGTGGCCCCAATCTCTGGCGGCCCTGTGACGCTGTGGTGATCATCTTGAGGACTGAGTACCGGAAGTCAAACTCGCCCTTGTTTTCGATGGCGAAGACGAGTGTTTTTTTCGTATTGATGAGCATGGCTCCAAAGTTAATGTCGCTCATCGGTGAGATGGCGTACTTGCTGTAGACGGAGCGCACGGAGATCTTGACTGGAATGCTGGCAATAACCTCTCCTGCGTCGCCCAGGTGTGGTTCAATGATCTGAGCATCAGAATTACAAATGTTATTGGGTACACGATGGAGCTTGAAAACAGCAACAAGATAGCTGTATATAACATGACATATAATCAAACTAAAAAGTGTCATAACCTTTTTATTTGCGTTTAACGAGAGAATGCATTATTGAAAAAGAAATCCCATCATATTCTTAATTTTCAATACTGAGGCGGACCCAGGTGGGGTTTCGGTGATTCGACTGAACCCACTTTCTCCCACTCACTCGAAAAATAGAACAAAGAAGTTGCCAAACGATTTTGGTGCTCGCGTCCAAGTATGACAAACAGAGGAGTCCAAGTATGACAAACGGAAGAGTCCAAGTATGACAAACAGAGGAGTCCATGTATGACAGACAGAGGAGTTCAAGTATGACAAACAGAGGAGTCCATGTATGACAGACAGAGGAGTCCATGTATGACAAACAGAGGAGTCCAAGTATGACAAACAGAGGAGTCCAAGTATGACAAACAGAGGAGTCCAAGTATGACAAACAGAGGAGTCCAAGTATGACAAACAGAGGAGTCCAAGTATGACAAACAGAGGAGTCCAAGTATGACAAACAGAGGAGTTCAAGTATGACAGATGATCGAAAAACTGCTCCCTGCAACGTTATCTTTCAACAGGGACTTCACACAAACACCAAATATGACCAATAGAAGCTGTTGCATTCTAACCATTCCGAACAAAAAAAACACAGCAAAGTGAACTCCAAACTGCTTCCATCCACGAACAGCGACCGTGCACTCTGAGGACAATGTTTTCCCAAATGTCATCTGCATTTTGCGAATAGAGCGCATTAGAATACGTAAAATACCCAAAACTGTCCCATGATTCTGACAGGGAGGGGACATCATGACCCGCTATTTCACAACTCTGGTGAGAGCACTGTGGTCCCACATTCCATTTCTTACGCACCTGGCATTTGAGTACCGGTTGGTCCTTGACGGCTATCTCACTCTTGGATCTGAAGATGACCTGTACCTGCGTGGGTCTGTCTGTAGGTAGGAGGGGACCACGGTTTGGCATGACTGTAAACAGCTCCTGCACGTTGGGTGGGCACGCGTCGGACGGCTCGAAGACGAAGTTGAAGTTGATTTCAAATCTGCCTTTGTTCTTCAGTGAACATGTCTGCTTTGTTTCGTCCATTACTTTTAGGACACCAAAGTCGAGGCCTCCATCTGCACCTAATGCGTAGAGAAGAGAAGAGTTTGTCCAAGAGATACTGCAATTATTTGGTAACCATATAATTATAACAACAAAACAAGCAATAATAATAACGATGATTACAATAATACAGACAACAGCCGACTCTTAACACTCCCACATTGCATCCCGGCGAACTACAGTGTTCTTTTCAAGGTATAAACTACCGAGGCTCAGGGCTCCAACTTAACTTCTAAATCCACTAGCAAATGTCTGCTAGTGGGTTGTTTTTCCACTTGCAAACATCCAGAGGGTACTAGCAAAATGAAATGATACATACTCATATTCTATACTATTTTGCGAGTTTGCAAGCGTTAATTTCGAGCCCTGTAGGCTGCTCGTTTGCTTGGCAGTGGAACCAGGTTATGAATAACTATGAAAGTCAAGCATATTTAGCGTGTGTCGGCGGCTCATTTGCCTCGTTCTTTCAGCGGCTAGTAAAGCGAAATGCCCTACAATTGTCAAAACACATCCTTGACTTTTATAGTTGTTTATACAGAATGCAGAATTTTAAGGTATGAATCATGAATGTGATGGTCGTTGTTTCAGCGGAAAACAAAACAAAGCACGCAATACGCATTATTTCCAATAAAAGCTCGGTTGTAATATCAGCCCTTTCAATCACTTTTGAAGTAGGCGGCACATCTCAAAACGTAGTCCGCGGATAAACGCCTTATTTCTATTTTTCATATCCCCTACCACAATTTATCGAAAAAAGTAGCCAACTTAAGATACGGACACATGCTGCAACATTGCGCGCAACATTGCCGTCAATATTGCCGAAGCCGGTAGGATCGAGTTCTACTTCGGCAACATTGCACGCAACAAATTGTACCGTGTGATCAACAATTGCTGGCAATATTGCGTGCAGTGTTGCACCGTGTGTCTGTATCTTTAGCTTGATGAAGTAGCCGACTTCCTTCTTCGGCCGAAAGTATTCAACTTCTAGGGATGTTGCTAAGTCAACGTTTTGGAAGCATATATATATGCACTGCAACACTGTATGCATCGGCGCATGCAAAGTCTTAGTCTCTCGAATTCTCATAGCTGGGTAGATATGAAGTACACCAAACTAGCACCTCCTATTGGCCACTACCAAATTGAACAAAGAGCTGTGCCGAGTTTGTAAAGTTAATCTAATTACGATCTAATTAAGAAATGAACTCCATCACAAGAAAGAGCACATCTTAATTAGTAAGTTTGGGGACATTTCATTGGATATTTACCATGTGGTGAATTTACAAAAGTCGCAGAAAGAAGAGACGTTTGTCCTTCCAGTCCAAACAAACGTCCCTTATTTTTGAAAGCTTACTATTCAGTTTCTATTTACAGTGGAACCTCGATTGAACGAAGTGCCAAGGGACTGGAGAAATTGGTTCGTTTTTAAAGCTTACTATTCAGTTTCTATTTACAGTGGAACCTCGATTGAACGAAGTGCCAAGGGACTGGAGAAATTGGTTCGTTTTTAAAGCTTACTATTCAGTTTCTATTTACAGTGGAACCTCGATTGAACGAAGTGCCAAGGGACTGGAGAAATTGGTTCGTTTTTAAAGCTTACTATTCAGTTTCTATTTACAGTGGAACCTCGATTGAGCGAAGTGCCAGGGGACTGGAGAAATTGGTTCGTTTTGAAAGCTTACTATTCAGTTTCTATTTACAGTGGAACCTCGATTGAACGAAGTGCCAAGGGACTGGAGAAATTGGTTCGTTTTTAAAGCTTACTATTCAGTTTCTATTTACAGTGGAACCTCGATTGAACGAAGTGCCAAGGGACTGGAGAAATTGGTTCGTTTTTAAAGCTTACTATTCAGTTTCTATTTACAGTGGAACCTCGATTGAACGAAGTGCCAAGGGACTGGAGAAATTGGTTCGTTTTTAAAGCTTACTATTCAGTTTCTATTTACAGTGGAACCTCGATTGAACGAAGTGCCAAGGGACTGGAGAAATTGGTTCGTTTTTAAAGCTTACTATTCAGTTTCTATTTACAGTGGAACCTCGATTGAACGAAGTGCCAAGGGACTGGAGAAATTGGTTCGTTATATCGAGGGTTCGTTAAATCGAAAGCCTCGTTATAACGAATTTGCGGAAAAACAACCAAAATATTCGTTATATCGAGGTATAGTTAATAATTGTTTTGTAACGAAGTAACGAAGTTAATAGAACTAATAAGAGACAAAGCGGATCTGTAGATGTCTCGATAGTGCCAGTGTCTGTACTGTATATACACATGTAACGAGCTGTTGACTGAGAGGTTGTTCTCTTTTTCAGGATTAAAGGATTTTCATCGCTGTTGGTCTGTTCCGCATTCATCTTTTGTCGCGTGTTGACATTTATTCGTTATATCGGGGTAGATTTTACATTTGGGCTGCCGGATTGTGTTCGTTATAACGAGGATTTCGTTATATCGAGGTTCTGTTGCATACAGTTTACTTGTAATTTTGCCGGGCTGAATAATATCGTTCATTATACCGAGGACTTCGTTATATAGAGGTTCGTTAAATCGAGGTTCCACTGTACCAAGTCATGCTCAAACTTGGTATTCTTACTGATTCCGATGTGGTACTTCTAAAATGACGACGTTTAATTGTTAATTGAATTAACTATACAAACTCGGCCCCAGTACATTCTTTAAATTTGGAAATGACGAATATCATTAGGGACCATACGCAACCAGGACGGTAACGTCTAGGACGACGATATAAAACAAGTCTTAATTACAAATTATACAATATCCCCTTTGCACGTGACGTCACGGCGGCCATGTTGATGTATAGTTAACAATATATTCTTCGTTAGCTTCTTTTGTTCTGTACACCAACATGGCCGCCATGCCCTTTGTCATTTGAATCTCTGGGGATTGAGTGAAAACCATCTATACCTGCACGTGAACATGTGCGCAGTCGACTACATTTTGACCGTTCTCGGCAAAAACACAACGTGAAGACCCCAAATTTCACGATTGAAAGAGAACGCGAACGTACGAAAGTTAAACACTCCAATATTCGTTCGGCGTGAACGGAACTCTATGCTTATCATAATTGTCGAAATTCTGGATATGAAAAGCGATATCAGGCGACTAAAGGAAACGATTAACGCCTAATGTCGCGAGGAAACACATTTTTGCCATGCGTAAGGTCCCTATTATCCACCATAAGACTTGATACCTTTAGGGAAGCTCATATCCAGTGCGACATCGTACGCCTCGGCGTGTACTTGAATATTCTCGGCCTGCACCAGTCCCATTATCTGCTCTACGTCAGACACCTCCAGACGTACAATCTTCTTCACGTTCGTCGGTCGCACAGCTCTGAAGTGCATCTGTAGAGGGAACTCTGATTTGGGTTCGATGATTCCATGTTCAGTACTGAGAGAGAAGTCATCGCCTAGGTTGTCCATGCCGTTAATGCGCCAGGCAACGGACAGGAGGGTGCTGTTACGCAAGAAGATTGTACGAGTGTCCTTCCTGTAAATATGGAAAGACAATGCCTTAAATAAACATGAATCAGAGTGGCGTAGGTTTCAGCACTCCACCTGAGAAAGCATCTGAATCATTTAAAAAGTATTTTCAAAGCCGTACGTATCAGCTTCAAATGTGGCCTCTCACCTCTGTTGTCCAGGTTCGATTCCCGGACGCGGTGCCATATGAGTTAAGTTTGTTGGTATCTCGCCCTTGCTCCGAGGATTTTTCTCCGGGTTCTCCGGTTTTCCTCCCTCAGCAAAAACCAACACGCTAAATTCCAATTCGATCTGTGGATTAGCCGGGACCTGGCTTTGATCAGCCCCCATGGCTGTTTCAGGTCTCGTTAGAAATTCAGAGTTCTAAGGAATCGCACTCATTTATACTTGACTGGAGTGATTCAACCTTCGTACCTCCGAAACAACATTTGATTTAGAGGGTCATTCCACTTAATTCAAAAATAAGCTACGATCTCATGCACAATACCTTGTAGCCTGCGAAAAAGAAACCGCATCGTTGTGCTCACGGGAGGGGCGCGAAAATTCAATACTGATGCCAAAATGTTTGACCTGAATCCGGGCAAGAAATGCGATTGGTCAATCACCGATCCTTTTGGCTTATGTGCATAAATTAAATTATTCGACCAACTGAGAGTGCAAAGCGAGCGTAGGGAAAGATTCTCTTTGGATGCTTTTAAACGTTGTAACGAAGAGCTGTGCCCTGTTTTTCGCGTTGAGTCCCTCACCAACAGTCATCAGTATGAATCATCAGTATGGAATTTTCGCGCTCGTCCTGCAGACGCTTCTTTGGAGGTATCCATCGGAGCGAGCACAAAGATGCGGCTACTTCCTTGAGATAATTATGCTTTTTGGTGAAACAAAATCAGTGATTATTACTCCCCCCCCCCCCCCCAATTTGAATGTTGTTTACGGCGGGTATGCAGTGCACAGCACCAACACCGACAGGAGGGAGGAGGGGGTCATATACTTTTAGATTTTGTTCTTCTTCAAGACTTGGTGCAATTTGTCAGTGTTCATTTTCAGGGCGCGATTTTGTGATATTCTCGCACTTTTACAATTCATTAATACTAACATGAACGCAACACTTTTCGCACTCACAGTATGATCCATATTCTGTAGGACAATGAATCAAGCCATTTTGAGATACAAGTCTCGCAAAATTTGAGAAGCAAGGAGAGAAATATCCCACCTTGCTTCGTTTCTAGAATGAACACTGATTTTTTAAAGTGTCTCACGCGTTTTGCATGCGATTGTAGGTACAGCCTTTCTCGGTGGATAGTATCTCATAAAATTTAAAATGTAGTTGGTGTTCATTGATTCGGTTTAACCTTATTAAAACAACTAGAGATCTACAGGCATCAGTCTAGACGTACTTCAGGATCTGCCGGCTTGAATTCCACACCAATAGACCTTTATCACGGAGCGACCATTTTGGCGACAAACAATAGCTTTTGCACTCCCAGCCTCGTCTCTGTGTCGAGTTTGGAAGTGCAAGAACAAAGGAAAACAACATGGTCGATGTGTGATAAAGGTCTAGCCTATAATTGGATCCAAAGTTAATGTCTCCTACCTGTGCAACAGGACTCGATCAAACTGCAGCTGCTTTCTGTCCAGTTCTATTTCCGGGCGCACACCAAAACAAGAGACCTTGAACACGACTGGTTCAGGATTCTCCCTGATGCAACAGACGACGGCATCTTCAAAGAACCCTGGAGTCTTCGGGTAAGCCCACACAGCGAGATCCTATTGGAGTGAATTGGTAAGAACAGAGAGAACGTTCATCTCCACAATGGTCAACTATATAACAACATGACATGGAACCTACAGTTGAACATCTCATAAGCGACTACCTTGATGTTAAACGAAGTCATTTGACCGAGGAACAAACTAAACGTTTTAAAAAAAACATGATTGCTTATGAGAGGTTTCAAATGTAGTGATTGACTGAGGAACAAACTAAACGGGTTTTTCGAAACATGGTCGGTTACGAGAGGTTTTAAATGTAGTGATTTGACTAACAAACAGGTTTATAGAAACATGATTGCTTATATATGCAAGGATTTGACTGAGGAATAAACTAAACAGGTTTTTTGAATCATGATTGCTTACGCGAGGTTTCAAATGTAGTGCCTTGACCGAGAAACAAACTAAACGATTTCTTTTGAAACATGATTACTTACGAGGGGCAGACGCTCAGAGAGATTCTACGGTCTCAATATTTTCTTTCAGCATATGCTGTCAATAGTCTTCCTGTTTTAGCCAAAACGCTGTTACTGAAACTCGAGTAAATGTTTTGTTTTAGGGACTGGGTTAGTGCGGTTTTCGATTGAGTGTCGAAAATAATAAGTGATTGCTTTGGTTTTGCGTTTGGTTAGCTTTTCTATTGGCTGTGAGAAATCTTTTCCAGTTATTAGCCAATCAAGTTATAAACTAAAACCAAACGCAATCACGTAATCAGGTTTTGTTTTAGCGACAGTATCGACGATTGCGTATACTTTGCTCCTGTGATTGGCTATGTAATTACTTTGGTTTTGGTTTGACTATACACTCAACTGAAAACCGATCTATCCAAAAGCTGTTTACGTAACATCGTGTTTGCATGAAGGCTTAAATATTCGAACAATGTTTTCGATCAAACATTTCACCCAACAAAAATGTTTTGGTCCAACATCGTCTAACACTGTTGGAACCAGCAATGTTGGGCTAGGTTGTATCACAACATTCGCCGGAACGTTTACCCCGGCTTTAAGTTTAAAATTTAGTTCCCAACAAATAAAACCATCTTCTCAATAACGTTCACATTATACCTGGCTTTCTCCTGACTTGAGGGTCATAGTAGGTGGGTCCAGAATGAACGTGACGGCGGTACTGTCATTCTGGTAACAGAAGCTAATTTCTGCGTCTAGCGGCGACGTGTTCTGTACCGTCAATTTCTCAAAATTCTCAGGGTACCTTCCCTCCTTGTACCTATCTCTCGTCTTTCCACACAGCAAAGGCCCAAACTCGAAAGTCTCGTTGCTCAGTATGTATTTCTTGTGGACTATCTCGTCGGGTTTGCGGTACTTCTTGCGATGAGGGAACACCACTCGAGGTTCTCGGCTGATGGCTGGGAAGGCACAGACTCCTCGACAGAAGAGCTGATAGCGACGCCGAGTGCCAACGAGCTCGAAGTTCAGGGTCTGGTCAAACTGGCCGAGCTCTTCGGATCTGAACCTGATGCGTAGCGTAACAGACTCGTTGGCTGGGATCATCCAGCGGTGGGTGACGAGTTGTGGAGTTAATGGAACAGCGCCATCTCTAAAGAAGCAATGTCATGGCGTTAGATAACCTGCTTACCCGTAAATAACGTAACATCAAGAAATAAGTATGGAAACATGAAACGTCACCCTTTGTCTTCTTCGGCGGCTGGCGTTGTGCTAGGAGGCGGTGAGGCAGTACCGTGCGAACCCTTACTCTTCCGTGCCGAGCTCTGCCGGTCACGCCTGGACTTTGCTCCACTTTCACGGTCTTCTTTGTCACGCGCGCGTTGACCTTTACGACTATGTTCCTGGAAGGACACCAACGAGAATCAATAGTCATTTTGAAGCTCTTCCAGGCAGAGTGGATTTCGTATGAGTGGGAGAAAAATATACAAGCTACAAACCGTTCTGTAACTTGCTGTACCGAACTCTGTGATTTGATTGGATCAGAAATAAAAAAACAATGGAAAACAATTTCAACGTTACGGCATATTGTACAGTAACGGTGGCGTAAGGAATGTAGCTATATTAACAATAACCTATTTGTGGAGTCGAAATATACCCTGATAGTTCGTTCGCCGATGTTACCTGTTCCGAGAAGAGAACAGTTCCCGAGAGCGAAACTCGAGGGAGCTTGTGAGCTTCTATGATCAGATAATGTCCAAGGACAAATATCAGGGCATATTTCGACGCCACAAGGGGTGTATTCGCTGATATTTGTCGTGTGGCGAGAGAAATATGGGGTCACGTGACGCATTCAACCAATCACGCGCGATAGAAAATATTCGAATGGTTATAATGTTACATACCTTCTGGGAATACTAAAAATAATACTAAATTATATCGCAATTGTTTTTACGCTTCCAAGCTCTGATCTGAATTTCAAATAATACGAAATTCGCTCGAGTCACGCAAAGCGTAGTCACGCAAAGCGTAGTCACGCAAAGCGTAGTCACGCAAAGGGTAACGGTCGAGCGAGTCTTTAAAGACTACTCTGTATAAGCGCAGTTTGTTAAACATTTTTCCATATTTGTTTTGGTTCTAAACACGCCACGTGTGCGAATTTTGTAAGTTCATATGAAAATCAATGAAAATATACGTGCCCGGCCAGGGCTACGAATATAAAGTCCTCTCACAGTGATACAGCCCCTTCAGTGAAAATAATGTTCCAAATAAAAATACAGAAATCCCCAACACACCTGTGACTTTTCTGCCGCTTTTTCTAGTTCCGGCTCCGGTTCTTTTGCCTTTTCTTCTTGTGGAGCGTTCGGGTCATCCGGACCGGAGGCGACGAACACGTAATGCGACGGCGGGTCAGACCCGAGTGGTGCCCGACGGCGTACCGGGTAAGGCACGACCGCAAATGTTGCTGGGGGCGGAATGGGTGGACCGTGAAGGCCTAGGCCTAGCCCGTCAAGAACCTGTAAAAGAGGAACGCCATTTGTTTTACATTCGACTACAAAATATTGAATAATCGTGACATACTTAGGTTACTTAACAAAGAATGTTGTTCTGCCGTGCTCTGTCCTCTTATAGATGCACAGATGACGTCAAAACATAACGAGAACAAAGATGTATGCCACGAGACGCAGTCGAGTACAGACGTACAGCAGTCACAGGCACAAAAGGGTCACATCATAGCTGGGATGAAGCGCCTATTGTACAAGACCATTTATATTGTCGAATTTAATGCCTCGTAAGAGAGTTGTAATATCTATTAAACAAAAATGCAGCCTTAACTCGGAAACTTGACTCGGGATGTTCGCTCACCTCTTTTGGGTAAGGCAGTATTGCCTTCGCCATAGCAATGTCAGCGGCGGATTGCTGAGGGTGGATGACATCCAGCATTAGATTGGGTACCCCCAGCCCATCCTTCTTGCTAACATCCTCCTCGTCCTCGTGCTCCCCGCTCACACCTGACATGGGTGACTCCGACACCTGAAAATATCATCACAAAGTACATTGCAGCATATGAAACGTGAGTCTGCTTCAACATATACGCTTTCTGTACCACAATTTGACTCCAGACGATATTATGGAACGACTGTCGCTTTATTTTAGCCAGTAAACAATCTTATATCATCATCGGTCTGGTCAAGTTAAAGTCTCCTACGGCTCTCAAAGTTGGACAAACGAGATCGAGAGTCCCAAGTCCCGCAAAATGTAAACATTCAACTCTTACTGATGCAAGTCTCACGGGAGGTCAAATGAGCGAATACTCTCATCGACTATCATGAAAATTTGATCAGGATCAAATTCGTCGAAAGCGTTCGAGAGTCAATGAGAGAGCATGAGAGTTGGAAGTTTGATCGGGGCTTTAAAGTGCCACTACGACGAATTTCGACCATTTCTTTTGCCACGTTTTTGTCTTCCAACAGGACACACATTGGCGCGAAAATATCCAAATCAGTGAAAAATGTTGCAAAGGACCAAGTTAGATTATGAATTTTGCGGAGAATTTACCGTCAAAATCACGTCCGCCATTACTGAAGTGTGTTCCGAACAGTTCGCGATTTTCATCCAGCGGTTCGCTGTCGTGAGTCACTTTCTCAACACGTCGCTATTTTAAAGGCATAGTTCTATTCAAAACTACGTTATTTTCCTTTGTGGAGTTTAAAAAAAATTCGCGCACGATTTCTGTATCCCCCCATGTTGTTGTGTTGAGTGAAATGGCGTCACTTCACGTCCGCTGAAAATTACCTCTCTCAGATGAACGGGTTCACGAAATAGCGGACATAGCGGACGACTTCCAGTCGTCATATCGAAAAACGGTTTGGACAGGAAAAATACAGCAACTTTACTTTGTAAATACACAAAAACAGCGCTATCTGAACATTTGATCGTAGTGGCACTTTAAAGAAAGATGGCCAAACTATCTGTGGACACGAGCCCCTAAGGAGAGGAATCGCTCACTAGATTAATTCATGAAATGACAATATAAACTAACTAAAACCCTACCCTGAACCATAAAAAAACCTAACCGGTCAGTAAACAAGATGTTACCCACCCAGAGCCACTGCTAATCTATGAATTTTAGCTCTTATTTTCCTCTCCTTAGGAACTCTGACTGTGGACTTGAGAGCCATAAGATCACAAGTTATACTACAATAATGTCACCTCTTTGACTTTTTCCTTTTCTCTCTCTTTCTCCTTTTCTTTCTCCTTGTCTTTCTTCTCCTTGAACTTCTTGTTGGAGCCCAGTTGAGGGACTAACTCGGCCTCTAGGTTATCGGACTTGGGAGTATCAGCGCGACTGACCATGCCCGTCGATCGGTCCCAATACTGCAGAATGCTATCGAGGTCACGCAGGCTACTCTCGAATAGATTAAACCTAGGAAAACAACAAAGTGAAATTTAGTAATTTAGTCGAGGAAGCAAACTATACTAAAGGGAAGAGAACAGCTCAAAACCGCCTTACGGAATAAGGGAAGAAAAATGCAAGAGAACTGTCCATATTCAGGGGGAATAACCTGATCGACCAATATCCCATATCCGAACCTTACCGGCGACCAAAAACACTGATAAGACAACCTAATAAACACTTACAATGTCGGTAACATTGAACATGTTTGGAAAGGCTGCACGACCGATGTTTCGATTGCACAGGCGACGACGAGGTAGGTTTTTCCTCTAGTGATCCCGTAGTTATACCCAGAACTTTGATCCCTGATCCCGATTTTTCTGTAATTTGTGATCCCTGATCCGGCCAAAAATAAATGATCTCGTTCATCCATGATTCGGGCTCTCAGATCCCGATCCCGTGGCTATGATCCCCGATTTCCGGGTCTGCATGTGATCCCTGATCCCGGGTCTGTGATCCTTGATCCCACATACGTAGCGTACTTAGCGTGCGCTGATGGCTACACGGACGACAAACTTTGACGACAAATGTTGGCAACAAGGTCACGCAACACATGGAAGACTAAGAACAACCAGTGCCTCGATTTCGTAGTTGCTCTTCAATGGCCAGGTACGCCGGTTTCATCAAGTCACTAGCGAAGGGAAAAAGGTTTTAGGGTGGCTACATTCTTTTCATTAAAGTCGTTCACCTGTGTAAGCAAGAAATCGCTTAAGACTGATGAACTTCAGTCGACAGTCACAATTTAGGGCTGTGCGATGTAACGTCCTTATCAAAGAAGACGTGATGTTCTAACAATTTGCCGTTCGAAGTCGAGATTGTTTCGCTAAAGAAGAGCCTTCCACTCGGTTATTTTAAGACTGCCCTGAGTGTTGGTCCGACGGAGGGTCCCGTATGTTAAAAAAACCATACATACCCCTTAGTTACCACGCTCTTACCAATGAACTAAATGCCCTGTTACATGATACAATACTTTTTGCAACTTGCAATGCAATCTTTATGATAGAAAGTCTTTACAAGTTGCTGTAGGGTGTCGGACGTTTGCAACGTTGTTTGCAACGCTGTTTGCAACTTGCAATGCATTATAATTTTAGCCCGCGTAGCGTTGCGAAAATTAGAAGATGGTTCTACTTTCTCTGCAACTTTCATTGTGAGACGAGTTGCAAAGAGGTTGTGTTACACGCGCAATTTCTTCTGCAACTTGTCTCGCAGTTGCGGTGCAAGTTTTTTGTTTACATATAATTCGCAGTGTTTGCCCCAAGAGCATAGAAGCCCATCGTGGGAGTTCGCACCGATATATAATGAAGGAAAATAATAATACAGATACTATACTATACAGAAAGGGATACTACATTAAAATACTTGTGGTACGTTATGGGTTAGACTTAGTTGGTTGAGATACTACGGAAATCACCGAACTGTGGAATGGGCCCGAAATAACGTATCACTGCCCCGCCCACTTTCCTTGACGCATTACTCAAATTCCTCTAGCATGTCTACTTCGACAGTCAAGTTGAGCGCCGTTTTGTTTATATCTCGATATATCAGTCATTGAAAGCGAAATTTCTAGAGGCAAATGGAAAGATACGAATTTAAAGTCATGGGACCACAGGAGAGGTGGATAAAGTTGTTTCTTTTTAGTGAAGAGGTGAAAACTTTAACAATTGAGTCTCTAGTTGGACGACTTGCCGAGAGATTTCCGACTCTCTGCAACAGGGAAGTCAGCTTGAAATATTTAGACGACAACGACTGGATCGAGCTTCCCAATGATGACTTAGATTCATTCATTGACATGATAGAAACAGCAAATGAGTCAACCAGAGAAAATTTGAAGAAAATCACTCTCAAAGTGAATGAACTCGCTCAAACGCCACCAGCGTTTGTTGGCGCCAAAACACAAAAGCGTCTACGTTCGTCTCCTTCGCCAAACTGCGAGACAAAGAAAAAGCAAAGAAACTTCGTGACAAGGCGACTGCATGGAAGAAGACTTTGGTACCAATACCGCTTTATATAATACGGATTATGAAACTCCTACTCAAAGATATTTCAAGAAACTTGCAAAAGAAAAAGGTGACCAAGAGATAGTTGCGGCAAGAAAACAACACGAGCTGTCGGAACTCGAAAGTAACTTCAAGCCACTCGTCGTAAGCAAGAAGCCGTTGTGCTCAAACTGTCATACGGCTGGTCATAACAAAACGATATGCTCTTTTGCACCTTGTGTGTCGGCAACGATTTGTAAGGAAATAAAGAGGCATCCAGAGGAGGAGAAATACCACAAGACTCTTCAATCTGATCTTAAGGCTGCAAGATCTAAGTTGAAGCAGGTAGAGAGTGAATTCGAGTCAAAGCAAGAAAGCTATGCCGCGAGTGTTGATTCATTCTCAGCCAAAGTCCAGGCGGACCTCATTAACAGCAACCCCTCTAAGTACTTGCGAAAAACTACAACTGGAGACAAGATCCCCAACTGGTTGATCGTGAACACTGACCTTAGAAAGTTGGAACGGATTTGCCACGGCAAAGTGCCCCACAGGAGTGAAATAGGACAGTTGTTAGTTCAGTACGATGAAGCGTTTGTAGTCACGCGGGGAAAGCAGGATCAAACTGAACATCGTGTTAATCCCGTAAAAAGATTATGGGAACAAAAGGGAATTCGATTTCCGGGAACTGGACAAGTCCCAGGAAGTGTGAAAGTATTGTTGGACGAGCCCACATCAGCGGAGGAAGAAAATTATCACCTTAAACTAGGACTGAAAGAAAGCATGAAGATTTGCTCTTCAGAGCAACATGTGAAAACGCCCCAGAACACTGAACCCGAACGCGATTATGGCCTTACATTGCTGTTTGAGGCCGCTAACCTAGTGAGCGACGACTGAAACTTTAACGACAGCTAGTAACTGTAAACCTAGCAATATTATTCACTGTTTATCTTTTGTATTTAATACATTAATTCAGTTGTCATAAATTTTCGGTTTTTCTTGAGCTTTGTATGAAAACTCGGCTTTCTAAGCTCTGCAGTTTGTTCGTTTGTTGAACGCGTTACAAAAACACTTCGCTGCAACTTTGGTTGTCGTTATAATTTTGTTAAGAAACATTAGTTATTTATTATAATAATACAGCAATAAAATGCGACTGGCATTCAATGGTTACTTATGTTTATATTATAAAGAGACCCCGATATGATTGAAAGGGGGATTTTAAAACAATTATTGCACAAAGACTGAAGGGCCAACATTTTATAGATCCATTATATTTTCAAAGAATACTCGGTAGATGAAATGTGTACATGAAATCTGTATGAACTGTTGCTTTTTGATATGTGTCAATGAAAGTTGACCAAGTTTGGGAAACATCCTGAAAGCATAGATTAAAAAAAATCAGGAACACAGCAGTTAATAAATTAGATATTAATATATCCAGTGTACTTGAAAAATCCTCGCATGTCTTCAGGGGTTATTTCCTTAAGCGCTTCGTGAAGAGCTACATGCAGACTGTCTCACAGCAGTTCTCGATACTCGAATCGTCTGAGGATTGTCTTTAGTTTATTGAACACAAGTTCCGCAGGATTAAATTCTGGGGAATACGTAGGTAAATACACCATCGCACAACCAATGTCATCTAGCCATCCCCCGAGGGCTTGCCCTGCTCGATGATGGTGGATTGGAGCGTTGTCTAAAATGATATGATGATCAAATGAGTATGCTGCCGACCCACTGGGAAGATAAACGTGAGCCGCTTCATCAAAAAAGTTCAGGAAAGTAAGTGCGTTACTTGCTCCATTAACTGTGTTTGCGTACACAATGCCATCGAGACTGCACATTAAATTTAACGTAATATTTGGAGAGTTCATGTACCGCACTATCTCAACTGCAGGGGTACCAATCAGCAAATGCCCATAGTTCGGTCTACCCACGTCGGGTAGTTTTATACCCGATTCGTCAAAGAATTTCAGTTTACAAGCGTCAACCGACCAGATGTAATTTACAAAGTTCTGACAATAATCTAAGTTTTCTGGCGTGAACTTATCGGCAACAGGTCGTGTTAGTTTTTTCCACGTCCATTTTTCGTCGTGCATATCGTGTTTCAATGCTCGTTGGATTGCTGATTTTGATGTACCACCAGCGACATCACAGCAATCATCCACATGCTTATATAGTTCACCAGTACTCATTGACGGTCTATCAGTCTTCAGAAATCGGATAAACTGAATATCATCTGGCTGCAGATGCTTAGTTCCCCCGGCGCTGCTTTCAACGCTTGTGTTTCCAGTTTCACAAAAGTTTTTCCAAATTTTTCGAATCGAGTCATATTTCAGTCTGTTTTTCTGGGCAATTTGTGAAAATCTACCGGGGAAGTATCCTGTGATAAAGTCACCTCCTCCTTCGACAATATCCTGTATAACATTCTTTCGCAAGTCCAAATTCAAGGCTTTTCCGCGTTCATATAACCTTCCGTTGTTGCTGAACGAAGCCATTTTACCGTTCTAAACAAATTTTCCCGCCTTTTACCATGGCCGTTAGGAATTTGAGTAATGTGTCTAAGAAAGTGGGTGGGGCAGTGATACGTAATTTCGGGCCCATTCCACAGTTCGGTGATTTCCGTAGTAGATGGTCCCATTTGATGGATTCGAGAAACGTTTGCTGTTATGAAGGAACATTTGAACACTGGAGTTCTGTTAATAGAACCTTTGAACCATATAGGAAAGCATTAATGTTTGTTGGTCAGAAAAATAGAGCAAGTTGCAAGATAAGGCGCTGAGAACAGAACATAGAGAACAACATAATGATTCCATCAAGTATCAAGCACTAGTTTTTCAAACAAAGTTTCTTCTCGACTTACTTCTTCGACAGCTCCTTCTCCCGCTCGTCTTCCTCGCTGGGTGGCTTGGGTTCCTCTATCTGCGGTGCAGGAGGGACTGCCGCGGATAACAGACGCTGGTGTTTGCCAGCCTTAACGATGCTCAGCCTCTTCTCGGTGACATCACTGCTGTCTGAGCGCTCGGAGACAGCAGATGGCGCGCCAGCACGTGTCTCGAGATTCTGCGCTTGAGATGGCACGGCGGTGACTCGGCCTGGCGTGGCTTTGTCACTGCTTTTTTCTGGTTTCTTGTCCTTCTGGTCATGGCCTTTCTTGGTCGTTCCCGCACCTCCTTGTTGCCCTGGACGCTTGCGTTTTGCAGTTCTAAATAACAGAGAAGCGTTAACAGGTTAAGGCACTGTTAGCGACGATGTGCCAGCAACAGTAGCAACGGTTCGTTTGCAAACCAAGAATTCCAAGTTCCACTCATAGAATTTAATAAACCCCTCCCTCGTTAGTTAGTTACCTCTATGTCCACAGGTTTCGCCAAGTTTTGCACAGTGGCGTACAGAATGCGAATGCTATCAGTGCCACTTACTTTTCCTCCTCAAGTCTCTTCTCCTCCAACAGAGCCTGCATTTCTCTCTCCTTTCTCTCTTTCTCTTGCCTTTCCATCTCCTTTTTCAACCTCTCTTTCTTTTGCTCGAGGTGTTTTCGATCTACCTGAGCTTTCTCCTCCTCTGTCAGTGCATCATACTCGTCTTCTGACATCTCTTCCAGCCGACGCTTATCTTCTTCTTCCTTCAGCTTTTGTAATTTGGCTGTGAGCGTAAATATCATCAAGTTACAACGTTTGGGTTTAACGGAACCTCGGATGAGAAACAATGTTTGCACTCAAACGTGGATGCCTAAATATATTGCTGTTTATTTCTTCTAAATTGTACACTAGACGTCACTTATGTATGGACCGATTTTCCTGGTCATAAAATTCATCAGTTTGAATTTCCAGGGCACTGCCATCACATAGGTAACGCTATTGTCAGAAAACAATGGCTCTTTTGTTTTAACAATAGGAACAACCGTGTGACGTCATAAAATCCAAGGTGCCCGGGTACATCAAGTGAGTTTTATGGACAGGAAAATCTGTTGGTTAGTGACATCTAAAGTAGAATTTAAAGGGAACAACACAACAGATTTAGGTATCTATAAGGAACATAATTCGACACAATAGTTTCGCGCAAATGTCCACAACTTCAACGCCTGTTGGCAAAGTCTGTCGCGTAATTGAATGTGAAAAAGCACCTAAATTATTCGATTCAGTACCTCGAAACTACGATAAACCAGTGAGCCTGGTTACAAAGCATGCCGAATAGTTGTGTCTATGATTGCTCTACGCACGTAACACTGAAATCGGGTGTAAGAGCAAATATCGTTTATCAGTGGAGATTCCCTTTAATAAAGCCCTCCCTTGAAAGCCAAGACTATGCTGAAGGTTGCTAAAATCGCCCAGGTCGTCCACCCACGTCACACTGCGTGCCAGGTCATGTCACACACGTCACACTGCGTGCCAGGTCATGTCACACACCATGTCACACTACGTGCCAAGTCATGTCACACACCAGGTCACACTACGTGCCAGGTCATGTCACACACCATGTCACACTACGTGCCAAATCATGTCATACACCATGTCACATTACGTGCCAAGTCATGTCACACATCATGTCACACTGCATGCCAGGTCATGTCACACACCATGTCACACTGCGTGCGTGCCAGGTCATGTCACACACCATGTCACACACCATGTCACACTGCGTGCCAGGGATTTCCGCATTGCTCAGCACTCGTACGCATTAGGAAAATAAAAACTCCTGGAAACATCTCTTATTACGAATATGACTAAACTAACCTTCTTCCTCTTTCCTCTTCTCTTCAACAGCCTTGAGCTTAGCCTGGTCGAGGACGAGCGTCACAAAGAAGATATACTTGCGGTTATTAATGGCTCGTAGAAGGGCAGTGGCGCTTGCAGTGAGACTTGGGCTGAACAGAGACTCCAGACCGTCAACAACTATACCCCGCTGACAGTCACTCAGCTAAAACAGCAAGCACAGGTGATTACTAAGATACCGTCTGTTATGGGAGCTTTCGGTGCTTAGAGTTACAGAGAAAAGATAGAACATTACATGATACAGTATCTAAATGCTGTAAAGCGTTGTTTTCTCAGAGTTACACGGTAAAGATAGAACATTACATGATACAGTATCGAAATGCTATATAGCGGTGTTTCCTCAGAGGTTATTGCCATTTACATTTCGCCAAACAGCTATACATTCTTTGTAAAAGTTATACAGTTTTGCAAAGCCGCTCTCTCAAAACATATTCAGCATATTATTCTCAAATTTTCGGGAAAATACTAAGTGTGACATATATTTCGATGGATGGAGTCCGTTACTTTGTAGCTTGAAGTTTGAATGATGCTAATGTGGCAAAAATGTAAAGAAAGATTGCCCTGCAGGGCAAATATAGTGCGACTGCATACACTAAAGTATCTGGAAGATTTCAACTGCTACTTGGGGTGGTAGTTAGCGTGGTTTTGATTGAGTGTCGTTAAACCCAAACCAGAGCCAATCAGGAGCAAGTGAAAACGCAATGAACCAATCACGAACTGTAGAACTAGACTCAAACAATTTTGCATTAAATATCAAGGCCCGCAATTTTGGAACTCATTAAAGGATGAGTTGACAAATTCTCCTAGCTTAAAAAAATTACTTATTTGTAATCTCGTATGAAAGAGGAAGCCTGAACTTCCATAACTTCTCAATTTATAGCATCTTGGAAAATAGCGACATACGTATTAAAAATCAAAGCACAGTCCTCGCACCCGCTAAGGTCTACAATCCATAAATTTAAACCTACTACTTATGCTTTACGGAATAAAACCAGCGCCAGGCCCAGAGTAAACACAGAACGCTTCAAGAACAGTTATATAAATAGATTATTTTTTAAATATGGTTTGGCCATATAGTTTCCTACTCTCATGTAAGCGCATCAAATTACAATTACTTCTATTATTGCTATTTCTTAATATATCATCATACCAATTGTAACATAGATAAGTACTTTACCTATGCATATTAAAGATTTATTATTATATTATTATTATTAGTAGTAGTATTATTAGTATTAGTATTATATAAGCCTTACGCTTTCTCGTTTTGGTTTCCTCGTCACTGTTTTTCATCACAACTTATATAATATTGCTTACGTTATTGTATATTGTGGCAAGCAAATAATAAAATACCAATGATGAACTGAAGTAATTCACGACTGGTTTTACTTCAACCAATCACGAGGAAAAGTAAACGCAAACGTGGATAACTAACCAATCAAATTCGAAAACAATGACCTGATTATTTTTCGACACTCAATTGAAAGTCGCTCTAGCGCACACAAGCACCGAACAAAACAGCTACCCAAAACCTGAGCCAATCACGGGAGCAAGTAAAACCCAATGGACCAATCACGAACTGAAGTAATTCGGGACTGGTTTTACTTCAACCAACACTCAATCGAAAATCGCTCTATGCATCACAAAGTGATGTGTAAACTGGTTTTATAGAGGTTTTGCACCATCACGTGACTTCCTAGCAACTGTTGCTACGCCGCCATGTTGGATGGCAGGTAGAACTAAAATGGCGTACTGTTTGACTCAGAACACGCAACTTCTTCCTCCAAGTAACGAAGACTGTGTGATAGAATCTGGCCAAAATTAAGAGACATGGAAAATACTGCAGAATATTTACATAAATCGGCTTGTCTATACTGAGATTGATATCTTTTAAGTGATCTTAGCAATGTTTTAAACTTTTAAGAGCTGCGCTCACTGACGGCTGAACTCTTTGGTCGAGTTCATGGTCATCAGTAACTGCTCCCCTCTCCTGATAGACATATTGCATCTTTCTGAATAATCAATAAAAAGCCTTTACTTATTATTTAGTTATTTAGTTTTAAGATGATCTTCGAAAACATCGAAAAGGTTTTGGTTTAGCCTTGCCGCACCGGCTCACGAACTGTCTAAAATAAGACATGACTTCAATACATGTTCAATGTGGATTAATCTCGGGAAACATGGCTGGCCTGTCGCATCCCACCACTTTCGAGATTTGACCAAAAAAAGCTTTCAGAAACTTCTTAGTTGCATTAGCCGATAAACTGAAACTGACAAGGACACTTCTTTGATTTTGTGACTGGATTCTCGGTTTGTTGTTATCAAGCAATATGCTAATTTGTCAAGCATTTGGTAATGAACACAAAACAATGGCGGGCGTCGGTGAGAATAACATAGCACACGTTTCACCAAGAATAAAAGCCCTTCATTTTTGTCTAGGTTTTAGAGGCTTTCAACGAATTATAAAACAAAAAAGGCGACGAAAGCTAGCTTCACAGCAGAAGTTTGTTCATTGTTTTGAAGGCAACCAGTTATATGTTTGCTTACTTAAGGTTACCGGATACCTTCAAAACGAAAAAGATGGGGAAAAATGTTTTTCACACAGAACTGTAGTTTTAGTAGTAGTGTCTCATATACCAAAAACTCCGTTCAAAAAAATGTTATAATGACGGAGAAATACCAAAAGGAAGTTTTTAACCGGAAGTAAAATGTTCTTTTTGATTGACAGCAGATCAATAAACATATGAAATCATTTCATATACCAATGTTTACGTTTATTGAGAAAAGTTTTTCCACACACGATTCCACAATTCCATCGGATGTTGGCCTTATATCTTACAAAAAGCAAGCAGGATGCCCTAACCCTAAACCCTTAGCTTGAAAAACAAAGAAAAAAGCAAAGCAAAACGAGGCCAAACAATGCATACGACTACAATCTCTACAATTACAACTAAAAGCCAAATAAGAGTCCTCGCAAAACCCGACAAGCGTTCGTATTTTCACTTTCAGACAGTGCCGATTGGTCCACATCTGAACATAAAGTAGAATTGATAAGAGCCAGCCGAGAGAATATTTGTTTCCAAGAAAGCTTAGATGGAAACGTAGTTTGGCGGTGACCCTGAATCGGTTGAACCACGATCTCGCTATTGCCGTGCTGTTTCAGACGTGGTGTTTCAGACGCCTGCGAATCGCTGTCTCCTCTACTAACTATGCTGGCATTCAAGGCGTCTATATAGGTGTTCACCTTGGCTTTGTCCCTCGAGGTCTTTTCGTCTTTCCCATTTTTCTAGCCTGGGAAACCAGCTGACTCTTACCGCTACCATTTTTCAAGTCACACAAAAAAGAACAAACATCGGCGCGTTGCTTTGAGCGGAAATCAACATTGGCGGGAAATCTTGACAGATAGTTGAACTGTGATGAGAAATGATTGGCCAAGAGCTTGCTAATTGTTGGAGAGGCGGGGCTTCAGATTCACGCACGACAGACGGGTATATTTTTTGAAGTGCTATTTTCTCGCTTTCGATTTTCAATCAAAATAGAGTTTTAAAAAAGCTCCCACTCAAGAGGAATTTATTCGATTTGTGCAAACTTTTCACAAAATGTCAATTGATATCTCAGCTGCAAAACCGTGTCGGGGAATTGGGAAATTCTTAAAAGAGAGCTCTTGACGACGTTTCCCGCATATCTACTCGGAATATTTTTCGCCTTTTCACGGAAAGCATGATAACTTTTGAACTAAATCGAATTTTGAAATTCCCCGACACGGTTTTGTAATACGATTCCTCTGAAATGCGACAAAGCAAACAGATTTTTAAACTTTAAAATATTTTCGCAGTCGGAACTTCTGAAAGCCATCTCACTAGATCGGAGAAACGGGATGGCGGAAAATTCGAGATTTTCAAAGAACTCAAAACTTTTTATGTATTCTTGTAGCCAATTTTATAAGCTTTAAAATGATACATGAATGATTTATCTACGATGTTTCCTCGAGGCGCTACATAATTTAGACTGGAAACGCACCCTGAAGGTATCCGGTAACCTTAAGTTGTCTCGGCCGAGAACACTAAATGGTCCTAAATGAAAGAGACACTGAAGAGAACTTATAGTTTTAGTGACTATACATCGTTTACGATGACTCAGTGCGTGTCTCCGATAGGAATAATGCTTCACGTTGGGTTCATATGCATTGTTTCCATGCTTGCATTCTCTAAAAACACCAGATAATTACTGAACATCCGACTCCGAACATTCTGAGCTACGTATACGTGAAAATAGTTCGGCGGAAGAGTAGACCAGTGGTAAGTTAGTGTAAACTTAAATTACAGGGAAACTTAGTTCAGAAACCATCGTGGTCAAACTGTTTTTCAATATTGTATTGAACTTTGCCCAAATTTAGGCCAGGGCGAATAAAGGTAGTCGACATTTCATCACTCGAACTCCCGCGCTCAGTCAAACAGTACGCCATTTTGGTTCTGCCTGCCATCCAACATGGCGGCGTAGCAACAGTTGCTAGGAAGTCACGCGATGGTGCAAAACCTCTATTACCCGAGAAAGACATTACTTTAATTCGTGAGAAATTCAAAATCAGGGGATGCAGGTTGGCGCAGTGGTAGAACACTCGCCTCTCACCGCTGCGGTCCCGGGTTCGATTCGATTCCCGGATCGGGCACCATATGTGAGTTAGGTTTGTAGGTAGTGTGTCCAAAACAGTTAATGTAGTGGGGAGTGTGTGAGGAGTAAAAGCAGGCCCCCACCAGCTTTAAGCTGTAATACTCAGCCTGCTATAACAAATAACAAATATATTTTATTTTATTTAGAAGAAAAAGACACGCAGGCAATGTAAAAGAACTAAACGCAAACTAGGGCACACTAACAACCATCTTACCAACATCCTTTCAGCCAGTATTTCCACCAATAAATCCTCAGGCAGAACACAGCTGTACAATCCATACTCCCCTCCCACGCTAGCACTAACACTCAGCCTTCGGCCCAGAGGAGCTGCATTGGGTGGGGTCCCTGGCGGGGATGGCTGCTGGACTTGTGGTAGGCCCTTCTGACCTCCAACACCCCTAGTACCGCCGATGGTCGACGTTTTGCGTCCTTCCCGCGCCATGAAGGATGGAGCACCAGTGATTGAGCCTGCTGGTGCAGTCATGGGTGTGCCCACTTGAGCACTGAGCTGTGTCACGGCCTCCACACTAAGACTACCAGGTGGTTGGGCTTGGGTGGCTTCTGCCGACTGCTCTGCTTCCTTGGCAGTTCGTGCGGCAGCTGCGCAGAGATCCTTAGCACGGCGGGCTGGAGAGAAACCAGTGTCAGTTGTGGTTATCATCAGATTTACTCACAGAGAACAGAATAGTAACATGCATGCATCAGCGCCGGGTGGTTCCTTTTAAGACCCTGCCATCTTGTTTTGTTGTAGTATTACCGCTGTACTGTATTATGAGCGCCCGTTCTACGAAGCCATGCCGACGCCCGCGCAAGGCGAAGTTCCGAGAGAGAGAAATCACTTCGTGCAATGGGCGGCCTCGTGCTGGCTTCGTAGAGCGGGCGCTCATCAGTTACAGCACAGTGGTAATACTACAACAAAACCGGATTCAAATGTTACTATTCTGCTCCATGTGATTTACTCTTTAGATACGTTATTGGAAGGAAGACACAAAATAGTCTATCCAGTAGATCGCACGACAATTGCTTATAACTTCAACATAATCACAGGAGATATCGCAAAGATTTAAAACAATTACCAAGGGAAGTAATGGAAAACAAAGGAACCATGCAGTAGCCGTGAAATAAGCTCCTAAGGGCTACGGATAAGCTTGAAAACGTTTTGCGCTTACGAAGTGCTAGACCTCAAATCGCCAGTGGCACTTAGCTTTCCAACGCGGTTAGCGAACCTTAACAACTATTGGATAACAACCGCTGTGTTCCTAGAAACGTTTGTCAAAGATTCTTGATTCAAATTGTACATGTCAGAATCCAAGAATTCAATCATCTGTTGACTTTGGAGAAGTGAAAACGATTTTAGAAGATCTGCCATACATTTTCTAACGGGACCTGAAAGAACCATAAGAGGCTGATCAAAGCCAGGACCCGGCTAATTCACAGATCGAATTGGAATTTAGCGTGTTGGTTTTTGCTGAGGGAGGAAAACCGGAGAACCCGGAGAAAAACCCTCGGAGCAAGGGCGAGATACCAACAAACTCAACTCACATATAGCGCCGCGTTCGGGGATCGAACCTGGGCCACAGAGGTCAGAGGCGAAGCGCTTAAACACTGCGCCACACCGGCTCCCCATAAATTAGGTTCTAGTTACGTGCATGTAGTGCAATGGGTTAGTACCAGACACATTGCGCATGCGCTCCCGAGTTCATTTCCTACCGCTGACTGGCACATCTGTACCGACTTTTCTCTGATCCGTATATCTTGTATAGCTTTGAATACCCTTAATTGGGATCTCCGTCAGAGATGGGGGTAAAGTTACACCTGGAAGAGCAGTCTGTTAGACTGAAGGGACCACCGACGTTAAATATAGAACTTTACTTTACAGACATGCCAAAATAAAACTGCTGTACAGTCACTCGGCGCACCTCTGTGAGGTGTTGCACTGGCAAACACAACCGCATACATGTGTACATACCAGCAGATGACGATCCCGTGGCCACAGCTTCGATCATGACGCTATCGATAGTGAGAAGAGCAGCTCCGTATTGCTTGGCCAGGGCAATAGATGTGGCAGTCTTGCCCGCCATGGGTGCTCCGTGCACTATCAAGGCAACCCCACGACGATTCCGGGCAGCCTTACCCTCGGCGGTCAGGTCGATACCAAGGTAACGGGCGATTGCTGCTGACACAGGTGTTATCTCCAGCTCTCCGACACCTAGACTGCTGACCTCTGGGGTACAACACACAGAAACGTCATCAAAATCACGCATACGAGAAGCCAACCCAGACTGACGATCTCAGTTAAAGATAAAACAGGAACTCAAATTCACAAAATGTTGTGTGGCGTGCAATAAACTAGCCTGTGTACAACCGCTGCTCAATCGGGAGAGCAAGTACTTCATGTAGCTGCACAAACTGTCCAAAACCTTTATAAAACCCTGACCCTACATTTAAAAAACACCCTAACCGTCAACAACGGGTGCTCACTAATTCAGGGTGTTTAGAGGTAGTCACTAATTTTGGATGTTTTAGAGCTACTCACTAATTAGGCTAATTTAGCCTATTGTCACAGCTACATGAAGTAGTAGCCATCGGGAGAGAGCGTCTGAGTGTTCAGAGTCAGTTATGCACAGACATTACTATGTTTAATTACCCGTATCGCATTACTGTGTTCATTCAGATATATCGACAGCCCGTCGTTCACTAACTGCCCATGGGTCTCCAAGGATGAGATATCGATAAAATCAACAGCATATCGCCTTAAAACAAATTATTTACACTGTTTCCTTTCCTAACAGCTATATGTCCTGTATTGCTTGATATTCTAGTTCTAAAATATATCTGGTTTAGAGAACATCGCGGCTACATTGTCAAGCGACGCGACGAGACATAAAATAAATTGAGTCACCGTGCGAGTTCGAATATAAACTCCGGGTAGGATTTCAACTCAAAATCCGATATCCCTTCTCGAAAAAAACAACTCTCAAGCAAAGTATTTCTGATCGCGAAATTGTTCGGGAAAAGTGATGGAGAAAAATCGTCTTTTATTTCAAAAACTTGAATAACATACCAGTTTACAAGAGTCGTTGATTTAGGCGCCGAGTTTGTGTATGTTGTTTCCGAATGCTCCTCTCTTAATATTCCAATGCAATCGTAGGCGATTTAATTGTTGCCGTGTCCCTGCCGTTATGATGTTTAATCCATTATTTTTCTGCACTTGTCGTCTATTTGTCTTGTAATTTTCAGTGTTATATGAATATGGCGTTCTAAGTTCCTCTAAGTTTTAAGGTCTCCATGTCTTGATACAAGATGATGCCCGTATTTTTTTCAACTACAGAAAACCGGAGCACACAAGAACTCAATCTAAACTCATGTCAGGAAAAAAATCCGCGGTTGGCGAGTAAACAGTGACATGTTCATTTAGCTAATCAAAGACCATAAAGTGCTGTACGTAATGAATTATGACATACCAATCAATCATATTCGTTTCCCAGAATTCGGAGAAATCTACGTGACATGGAACACGTTTAACGAACGTAAATCAAGGACGCTCTCTCCGGAGTTTTTAAGGTGAGCAGCGACTGTAAACAGGCTAGCGATAAACGTGGCAACCCAAAATAGTATTGGAATGAAGTTTTGTGAAAGGCAACCCCGCTCCACCTCCCCAAAAGTCGGAACTTCCTAAATTGCAACCTCTCTCCGACGAAGAGAGACGTTATAGGAGCACCAGTAGCAACACGTTCGCCACGGCGAGCGATTAGCATATCAGTTTATTTTATTGATGAAAAAAATATCAACGTATTGCACTCGTCCCTCAACATAGGCCAAAAGTTGTTCGGCATAATTATGGACATGACATTATTCAGTGGGGGTAGGGTGGAGAGAAATTGTGGTAAGGGTCAGGTTAATACTTAGATGTTCGAAAAAAAGGGTTATGCAGTTTAAAAAAGAGATGTGGGGGTGGGTAGCACCAGAAGTCCATCTCCCACTATAGGATTTGGCCCATCAGTTTACAGTATTTATAGAAAGCTTTTCCCGCCGTCTAGCAGCCAATCATATTTTTCGAAATTTTATCAGCAGCACCTGATTGGCTAAGAGAACGCTTGCATAATAAAGGGGAGGTATGTGAGGTGTCGTCTTCAGAGCTCGACCCAGTTTGCAAAATAAACTGTAGTGAAGGAGTTTTTATTAACCAGTATTTCCATGAAGTTTATGAAAATCAACCCGAATTGATAGTTGATTTGCTCCAAAACAAGACTCGGTTTGCCAAATTGGGCTCAAATTGCAAACCTGTACCCCGTACCGCCGCACATCTCATTTACGTCGTGTACATTAGTGCCCCCCGGAGTCCTAACTCCCGCATCTGAGCCAATGTCCGCCATCGTTTCCCCACGCGAAATTTGAGATTAGCATTTCTAAAAATAGACTACTCTGTAAACTGATGGGCCGCTACCCCAATACCAGATGGACACTTCTGGTTATGGACTTCTGATAGCACTAAAGGATCGCGAAGATGTTCACTAACCTATAAGCTTGTGGGGTCATTGGAATGTCTAGCTCCTCCTCTTCCTCCCACTTCTAATTCACATCAAATCTCTGGCTAATGTCTTAGCAGCTATCTCATAGACCCATTGCATAAATGGCGTCTAATTTAAATAGATATTGTCCTGGAGACTCTAGCCTCGTGTTCACGTTGTATCCACACAAAAGGGATTTCACATGAATGTGAGACTAAAGAGTCCTCAACAATGGTTATTTAAATTGGACGCTATTTATGCAATAGGTCTATTTGGGGGGCGGCCTTCACCTCCTCGGAACCTGGAATAGTACTGGCTATCTAAACAATAGCCTACCCTGAAACAATACAAACCCTAATCCTAAAACAATGGAATTCTTTGTCAGTGCAATCCAAATGGGGTCCAATAAAATACAAGGTTTTGAGAGGTGAAGGGCTCCTGCTATTTGGTAGAAGCAAACAGTTGAAATACAACATGTACAAACTGGTAGCTCCCTCACCATCACCATCCTCACTGGCAGCCTTGTCATCAACGCCGGGTGTAGGGGGCAAAGTAGAAATACCCGGTGCACCAGGGGTAGTCCTCTCCTCGCCATCCTCGGCTTTCTCAGCCTGTAGCTTAGCTACAGCCTCAGCTTGAGCCTTCTCTTCAGCCTCTTTCTTACGCTGCAGCTCATCATACGATTCGATCACCTCTTTGGGCAGCTTTCCGCCGGATTCCCGAGGTGGAAGAAGAATGGTGTTGTATTCATCATAGCCTTTCATAGTCCTTAACATCTGGAGGGAGTAAGGAAAGAACAGACGAATGAGGGAGGAGTATCGACGCTCACTCCACTGCAGCCAGTAATGATGCTCTACAAATCTCCTTTCAGTCTCAGTGGTTTTGGCACTTCGTTACATTCTATTAAAGGGAACCTCCACAAAAAAACAATGTTTGCTCTTAAACTTTCCTTATGGATACCTAAATCTATTGCTGTTGTTTTCCTTCAAATTCTACTTTAGATGTCACTTACAGACCGATATTCCTGTCCTGGGCGCCGCCATCTTGGATTTTATGACGTCACACGGTTGTTCCTATTGTTACACAACAAAAGGGCAATTGGTCTCTCTTTTGTTGTGTAACAATAGGAACTGTGTGACGTCATAAGATCCAAGATGGTGGCGCCCGGGATTTATGTAAAAGATACAAACACAGTAATATATTTAGGTATCCATAAGGAGAATACTGTTTTTCAGTGAAGGTTTCCTTTAAGCTAACTAGCTGTGGTTCTCATTCGCTAGTCAGCCCTATAATATCACGTCCAGTCGACCTCGTCTGCCGACACAGAGGGTGGTCACCGCCAGAGATTTAATTGAACTGAAAGATTGCTGTAATGATGTGGAGTGTGGGTGTAAATAATCCTGATCAAAAATGCTTGTTTTTAACTAATGTGAAAATGTTGAATGTCTTGACTTATTAGTTAATATGCAAGGGGATGCATCTGTAACATTAAATCATTGGATGCTTATGTAGCTATATTATATGTTTATCATTCATTTGAGCATTTGTAGCACTGTTCTTAAACTATGATTTTGCTGTGTGGTATGCAGTGTAAAACAGTAATTGGAGTTAGTGTAGAACACAACCACACAATCAACCCTATAGCTAGCTACGGCTATTTAGATGTGTATAAACTGCATTCCAGTTCCTAGCATTCACAATGCTAATTACACTCCAGTATAGAACATGAACTATATATGCATGTGTATAAACCTGATAAACTACACCCCAGTTCCTTCAGAGCATTCAAATTATTTTCAAGTGAGAGCAAGGCTGGATGCAGAATATTATTGAGTGCCATTGTTAGTTGCAGAATAATCTATCATCAATGTTGCTAGATTAATTGATTAGGGAACAGTACTTTGAATTTTCCCCTCACCTTGTGTTGATATTCAAGTTCCTTGGCATATCGAAGTATAGCTAGATTAACTGCATGGACAGTGAAAACCAGAATCCAGTACAGCGAGCAAGCCAACAGAATTTTCGATCGCAGATTCACTAGCCCGGTTTTTACTGGATAGTTCAGCACAAATTATGGCCGAGTTGTGACTATTCCGTAGCACACACTTTCCTTAGACTTTGATAAATCGTACTTGCTAACTTTTTAAACATTACTGCATTATTGGACACTCGATCGATTGTAGTTGCCAGTTTCCTGGCGTGCGCATATTGCGCCAGAACGAGGTTCTTCGACATATCCACATACGCCAAAAAATCAATTTCTTCCGCCTGGAAACGCACAGGGAGCTCGATGCAAGATGCGTTCTCCTTCGTCGAACGCAATTATATGACAATCAGTCCGAAACGCACGTTCTGATTGGTCAAGAGCCGTGTGTTATTAAAGGACACACATGGATGGCGTCACAAGCGCGCACAACCAATTTCTCAACTCGTTTTGATTTGATAGTTTCAGTTTTTAGTTTGCGATTATTATATAAAACAAACAGATTCCATTCTGCCGTGCGTCTGTCCTCTTATAGATGCACAGATGATGCCAAAACGTTACACCTCTCAACTGCGAGTATATACTTCATGGTAGTGTTTCGTTCCATATAGTCTCCCTGCATAATCATTGTCTCTACTGTTTTACAGTATTATGCAGGGAGACTATATGGAACGAAACACTACCATGAAGTATATACCCGACTGCGTCTCTTGGTGCACTTCTTTGCTCTCTTCACGTTGTGATGTCATCTGTGCATCTATAATTGACAACCGCAGAATGGAATCTATTTGTTACGTGCATTTTAGTCAACATAAAGAGGCATGAACCATTTTGAATGCGCTTTTACGGCAGACCAAAAACGTAAACAGAATAAGCTCTAACCAGGGCTGGAAATAACAGCCGACATCGGACATTGTCCGACCAAGTTTCGCAAATTTCAGACTAACTCGGACAATCATCAGGTTTGTGCACTAAAATGACTGTAATAACTGTAAATTCGATCTTGCGAGAAGTGAGCCTTCCAGCTGTGATGAACAAAATAAAGCTTGGAAGAATACACGTCCTGCTGATTGATATTACTTTTCCAGCCCCGATAGCCGCCATTTCCCCCTCAATTCGCAACAATCATTTTACCTTTTCTTCCTCCAAATACTGCTTATCAAACTCCAGCGAGTAGACTTCGATCGGGAAGTTCGACGGGTTCTTGATCACCACCTCCTTCTCATCGCCACCCGAGTGAGGGAGGACTGGGCCGAACTCAATCAGAGATGAGCTGAACTCCACCTTGGGCTCGTTGCCCTGACCTACGGCATTGATCACGTGACGGTTAACGCTCTGGGCGAGGCGTATCACCACGCGCTGGTTGTAGGTGGTCTGCAGAGTATGAATCAATGAATAACAAATCTTATAATATACTCAACAAAATATCTGGATTCTGATTGGTTAATGACGAGTGCATAAAAAGTAATATTTCAAAGCCAAGTGATTGTTTTAGACGTGGTTTCTAGGTCCAAGTACATTAATTAAATTGGATTGCAGAGAAGGTAACGGGCATTTTTTTTGGGGGGGGGGGGGGGGGGGGGGGGAGTCGGAAAAACTACGAGTACAGGTGTCACGCTACGCACACTTAAAACATCACATAAGTGATCTGGATCACCCTGCGAGTCTCTGTAGCGAGATTATATTCTTGGTTTGCATGTGACGTCATATCGGAGTAGGAGTTCTAACTCAGTCAAAACGTGTGCAAAAGAATACTTTCCCTGACCTCCTCCGTAGGCATGAACTTGACTTGCACATTGATCCTTTGCCCAGGCTGCAGAGTTCCCACTGGTGGCATCACTTCAAAATGCTTTGGTTTCGGTTTCTCGGCACGCAGTTTCTTTCGAAGATGAAGGGGAACCATCTTGTCCGACTGAAAGACAAAACAAGAGTTAGCAATGGTGGTTTGCAGATCGTTATACAACCTCTACAGGGAGGAGCAGATAAGGAGGTGCAAGAGTTGTAGTGTAAAGACATCTACCTTCTTTTTCTTCTCCTCTGGTGGTTCGGACGTCCAGTCACATCTAAAAGATGAAATTATTAAAGCATGAATGAACGAGCTACTTTCTTTGGATTCACAGGTTTTGAGCGCACGTTTGCAAGATTATAATAAAATAACACGAGGGGCTAGGATAAACGATTGAAAAACATTATTGTATGAGGCCGGCAAGACCGTGATCAGTATTGTACAGTAACCAAAACAAAAAGCTGCAATCTGAATGGGCAAAACGTCGATGGAGAGAAACGAAGTCAGACAAAGTATTTAGAAAGGCGGTAGTCAATCAAGAGGGGCTTCGTTAAGACATTTTTGTTAGGGGTTCACATGGGTCGCTGTTCCACCTACCCTGGTTCCAGAGGCTACAGTGCAGTGACCGACGTAACCGAGTGGACCTGGGGTCGATAGCCGTATGTGGCCTCTAGGCTAATTGGGCGAAAGTCTCACTTTCATGAGTACAGAATCTGTACTAGAAATCTGATTGGATGATCGCACCAACAGGTTTTGTAGGCATTCGTGATTGGTTAACGGACCTAAACCGGTACGATTTTGAACAGGGTTTCAGCTGTCACTTTAGTTTGTCTCCGTGCCGTGCAGATACTGAAGAGTTTATTTTTATATGGCGGCTGTAAACTTCGAACTGGCATGCAAGAAGGCAAGAAGTTTCGCGTCGAAAAGCTTCCCAAACGTCAACATTTTAAAAGAAGTCCAAAAAGAAGCGATTATTAGCTTTGTCAAACTACGAGATGCCATTGCTGTCCTACAAACAGGCTACGGGAAGCCTTTAATTTTTCAGCTTATTCCGATCGCAACGGCTCAGTCAAATGTAAATTTGTAAATTTGTGATTTGCGGCACAAACCTCAACTTTCGCACTTTTCGGGTTATCCTTTGAGGGGACAACAAGATCGACATGCACAACAAGCTAGAGTTCGAGTTGATTTGGTCGTGATACTCAGGAATGGACAGGATATTTCGTTGTGCTTGAGGCGAAAAGCTGGCTCTTTTCTTGGTTTGGGTTGTTTGGTGAATTCCCTTTGCATCGTTTCACTCGACAGGCAAATCCCTCTTCTTGATTTTATTTTCCTCTACCAGCAGTGTTGCAGAATTATAAGTTTCTCTGCACCTCAATAGATCTTTCAGCTAGAGAATTAAAACTTTGCAAATCAGTCGTTGCTTCAAGATTTTCAAGCTCCCGATTACATTTCGAGCAAATGATCGAAGAAATGAACTCTTCCTGAATTACTTCAATCCCAAGCAACGCCGTCGCGTCAACCTTTCGGCTACTTTCTCCTTTAGAGAAATGTTATGTCTTCGTCGACCAGAAATTGGAATATTCATAGTGCACGTCCTGCATAAGTTACACGTTGAGTAGATTTTAACTTTTTCAAAGGGGTTTTAGAAGTTATCCGTAATACGAGACAAGTAGCTGTCAAAACAGAAAATCCTGTTTGACTGAATATTTGAGCCTTTCATTAGCATATCCAACATGAAAGTGAGATTACCACCCAGTTAGCCCAGAGGCTCGTCGCTTCACGATCCGTCTCCTCATCAGTGACTCGTCGCCGACTTTCGAGCTTCTGGTAACCAGGGTATGTTCCACCCCACCCCCTCTGTGAAAATTTGCAAACTAGACCCACGCTCACATCCACACGAAATCCACTCTATTGTCATGGCTAGCCTACCTCACTGGCTGATGATTGGGGGTTCGCTGTTCCACCCCACCCCCTCTCCGTGAAAACTTGAAAAGTAGGCTCATGCCCACATAAACCCACTCTATTGTCACGTCTAGCCTACCTCACTGGCGGCCGATTAGGTGTTCGCTGTCCCACCCCACCCCCTCCCGTGAAAATTTGAAACACCCACGCTCACGTGTCACGGCTGGCCTACCTCACTGGCTGATGATTATGCAGTTGTATCGTCATCACTTTGCACTGTCCGCACTCCACCGACCCAAAGTCCAACGAGTCCGTAGAGACACCCATGTCCGGCATGGTCACTGTAGCCTTCAGCCGCAGGCCGTAGGTGGGGCCCCCAAGGGTCATTATTGGTACATGGGTGTCCACAGGGCCCAGTGGCATACTAGCAGACCTGGGATCAAAAGTGACCATAAATTCGATGCTCTCGTTGTCGGGGCTTCCTGGGAGGTTCCTGATTCTGTCTAGCTCTACGCCGAAGCCAGTGCCATGAAGACTCATGCGGTCCGGCGCGAACGAGACGGGGAAGAAGCCGTTGTTGGTGACACGGATGATGTGTGAGCGTACAGTGCCGTATACTACGTAACCAAAGTCTAGAAAATAGTTGATGAGATGGACCCTGGAAAAAAACACAAAGAAAGAAAATCAATGGAAGGGAAATACGATACATATCTTGCTCGACTAGGATTGTTAGCTGTACAGACTTCTGAGCCCAAGTTCGGGTAGCACACATCCATTTGTCGTATCCGCCATCTTGAATATAAATTTGGTGCAAAACACTGCTCAGCACCACTTTTTCTCGTTAGTTTGTTAAAAAATCGCTATGCCAGGAGCCCATTAAAACGAGAATCCATCTGTTATACATTCATGAACCAGCGTGTTTCCAGATCAAACTATTTTTAGAATCAGGTTCAACGAGAAGTCGGCTTGTGAACATTAACTTTAAAGTGCAACTAACCCCTTTTGCAAGTTTTATACATATGAATCTTTGAAAGGTTTTGAGTACTTCTGCGAAGAAATTTTTGGCTTACAGAGAATACTCTATGTTCTAGGCTTGTTTGAAATGGTGAAAATTTGACCTTTCCTGACCCATGACCGCGCAAGAAAAAGCCTGGGTCGATTCTTGATCTTACGTCACCTCATTAATGCATTATTCTCCATGGCGCCTTTCCATCACAACAACATCGATATATAGAGAATATACACAGTCTGTGAGTTGTTAGTAAAGAAAACAGTTATTTTAGAGTAAATGCTAAATATTTATTCAAATTATTGTAAAGTCGAATGAGTTGGATGACGTAAGATCAAGAATCGACCCAGGCTTTTTCTTACGCGGTCATGGGTCAGGAAAGGTCAAAATTTCACCATTTTAAACAAGCATAGAACATAGAGTATTCTCTGTAAGCCAACAATTTCTTCGCAGAAGTACTCAAAACCTTTCAAAGATTCATATGTATAAAAATTGCAAAAGGGGTTAGTTGCACTTTAAGCAACAAAGTTCTAGACAAACCAGGTCCTTATGATTTATGAAAAGATATTATTGTTATTGCGTACAATGAGAAAACCTCGCCATTGTGAAAAACATAAGCATTTTATCTGCCTTCCGCTCGGGGGTATGGGAGCTATAACCTGATCTGGGAATGTGTTGCCTCACAGACCAAGTATGGGAGATGGACGCTTCCTGGTAACGGCATGCCGTGACATTGAAATGGCTTCCCATTGTTTTAGTCTTTCTGATCCAATCAAATTACAGAGATACGGTACAGTACGATATAGTACGGTTACGGTAAGACTACGGACATGCCGTAGTTTGTCCCAGTCATACTCTATTACGTCACTTGACTGCAACTACCAGAATCCTTTTCGATTTTTTTTATTATTCAGATTTTTTAAGTCCACTGAGAATACCAAGACAATGGTCTAAATTAGAAGAACAAAAGAATCAGCGCAAAGGATTCTGGTAGTTGTACTCAACTGACGTCATAGTGCATACAACATATTGCCGACACTAGTAATGAGTAGGGGGCTGGGGCGAGTTCGGCTTCGCAAAGGTGCTTGGGATCGTTACTGAGACGGTTAAGTGCGATATTTGCCATGTGTCTTTGTTTTCTGCATTTAACTGTCCACAGTAACGATCCCAAGCACCTTTGCGAAACCGAATTCGCCCCAGCCCCCTCTCGTTTCTAAAATGTTGATGCACATGTACCATATACACACCTAATTTGTACAATAATAACTCGTTTCTCTAAAAGAGGTGTTTATGTAAGTAAACTGTAGAATTTGAAAATGAAGTTATATTTCTCTGCGTTTTGAATCTGAAAAACAACATCAAAACGAGGCTCTGTATGCATGACTGCAAAATCCCATACAAAACTCTAGACATCCCAAAGTGTTGATATGTAGGTACTCTTTGAGATGACAGCAGTCATTTTCAGGTTAGAGATTCCAGTTTGCTGATCTAAAAATCATCAGGGGTGGATAAGATGTTTTTCGGGATATGATATCCGTGCACCGGTGTACCGTTAGTGTCGTTTGCAGCCGTTCCTAGGTTCTAGCGTTTGCGTAACGACACTAAGAACGTAACGGCTGCAAAGGAGACTAGGTTAACCCGTGCACAGGACAAGCCAGTGTTCAATCGTGCCATCTTACCTGGGTTTTCTGTTCTTTGCTGTAGTCCTGGCAGTACTACCTGTCTGTAGATGAGAGACTGCCCTAGAAAGTCCCTGCTGTTCTAAAGCGTGCTGCTTGACAATCATTCTCTCTATTTCCATCTGAAGATTAAGGTCACCAACCGCCTGCAACAGAATTCAGTCCATCAGATCTTTAAACCTTACACTTAAACTCCTCTGCTACTCTGTTAAAGGGACTCTGTCAATCGATTAAACAGGTTTCTTTAAAACAAAACTACAAAAATAACACCCCGAGATAGAAGAGAAATACCATATGAACGTCATGATATGATTTTCAGCCTTTTTTTGTTTTTTTTGACAGAGGATGGCATTAAAGTGGATTACAAAATCTTATTCTAGAAACTTGATTTCAGTTACAGTGAACCGATTTCAAGTTGCTCTACATTTCTCTTAAAGGCAGCATTTTTCATCCACTCGAATCTTTGCCATCCTTCATCTCCAATTTTCTCAGTATACCTGGAAATTATACTCTGCTAATCTGAGTAGTTATAGGTCTCTTTCGTCAAGAAAACGTTTATCGTTTCGGGGTTGATAGTGCCCCCAGTTGTTGGAATCCCACTAGGTCTTTTGCAGGAAAAAGTCACGTGCTGATATAATACTTCGTTGACGATGCATTGAGCTCGTAATCCCCATGGGAAAGGCGTTGCCATGGATGCTGGATGGCAAGGTATCTTTAAAGACGCAGTTTTAGAAAGATCGACAATCGTTTGGAGGTGGAAAACAGCATTTGCAAACAGGTTTTGCTAACAACACTACCGTACAAGTGCATTAAATATATGAATTAAGATTTGTTTGCCACCCAGTACAACCACGTGCTTGCATTCCTGCAAAAGGCCCATTAGAGTTAATCCTGGATTACATTTAATTTCACCCAGGATTCCAATTTTCTATTAAGTAAAAGTTGTCTTTCTGCAATCTAAATTTACAATTAGAAATGCACTACTCAGTCTGCATCCAACACTAAATATTTTTAAAACCTGGAATAGCTTAATCGGACTTCGAACAACCGGGCCGAGTTTTATAGCTTGTGACTGTCATGTTGTACGGAGCCACACAACGCAAGGGTGTAAGTCATCTCTCTTCGACATCATGGGTTAGGTCAACAAATGGTTTTGTGACACTCACCCCACTCCACCCCTAGTAATGAAGGCATTTTAATTTGTCTCGTATACTCGGAGCATAACGCGCTTATTATGGGTCCACAGGTTTGCCTTGTGGGTTACCCCAAACATGATGTGACTACGCTCTGCAAAAGGGATACCGAGTACAAAACACTTAATCCCTGAAATTGATATTTACACTGTCCTGAAAACTGAAATCGCAATAAAAACAATTTATTTTGCAATGCAAATGTGTCCAAATTATTTGAAAGTGTATTGCGCAATAGTTCTGATGACGTCTCTTTGTTGTCCAAGCAAAACCAAGCTGGAAATTCTGCTGGAAATCTGGAAAAATACTCTATCAAAGCAACTAAAAAAAAGCAATTTTCCCGAGCCGCTTCGGCGATATTAATATTATGGAGGGCAAATTACGATCCAGAAAAACATTATTTTAAGCGCGCGTAGGCGGCGTTTGAAATTTCACATGTGAAATTACAAATTACGCGTGAAATTTCAAGTTGAAATTAGGGATTAATTTGTCCTCTATGGTATTATATAAGAAAATGACTGAGCGAAGAGGATTATATGTGATCTTGACAACTAACTGACGGCATCAAACCTATTGCGCAATGGACTTTCAAAAAATTCCTACACACTTGCGTATCAAAAGAAATAATTTTTAATGCGATTTCAGTTTTCAGGACAGTCCATAGTTAATAGAGGGAATGGTTATGAAACCCGGCAAACTTCAAAGGGGCTCCGATTTATGTTGGAAGGGGGCAAGACAAAATATTGTGCAGGGTCATAGTTCATTAGCGTCCCCTGAACGACTGAACTCACACGTTTCTATTGGCTGATTCATTAACACATTGGAATTTCTATTGTGTTTTGTGCACGGTCACGGTTGAAAAAAGCTAACAAAGACATACAACAAAGAAGGTCGCTGGGTTTCATAACCATTCCACTCTATTAACTATGGACAGTCCAAATATAATTTTGAGACCATAAGGGTATCGCTTTAACAAAGACACCCCTTCTTCGAGTTCCTCCAACAAACGTTTCATTTTAGAACGTTCAGCAAAACAATTTTCAAGTCGGTTAGCATAACATTTGCTGGTTGCAAACCCAGTGCCAAACCAAAGCGCCACGTTTCTCTGGAAACGCATCTTATATAACACTGACACAATACAGTTCAATAACAAGCTTAACAGGTGTAACTCACATGAGCGTGCGCCCTGTACGACACTTCATCCACCACCTTACAGTTTTCCTTTTCCCTTTCTAGGTTCTCTTTAGCCTCGGTGGCCAACTCTTCATACCGGACGTCGGTCTTGTCCGGTGGAAGGTCGAACATGATGCGAGGGAACACACCTTCACCACAGAGGGTTATCTTGTCCGGCTCAAAGTGGGCCACACGGACCTAATGTGGATATGATATGATTACTTTTCACACCGATGGCAGCAATAAGGTAAGAATGATCTATTAGCCTATTTTTACCCTCTGTCGCACTCAACAGTTTTGTTTATCTTAGTTGGCTTAGTTATTCGAAATTCCATTTTCAAAACTACTTTAGTATTTTAGGTTTATTCTGTGTTACCACTCGAAGGTGGACAGAGAACCTCAACACGTTTAAAGCCCCTCTATGGAGGTCTCCGAGGGTCTACGATTTATCGTCATTATCCGATAAGACGTGAAGGTCTAACCATTTGCAGTTCGATCATAAAAGCGAGTGTTGGTCTGGCAGGGGTTTTGGACCAGCGACCTCCCACACGACAGATTGGAGCTATAACCGGGGGGCGGAAACTCGCCGGTTTGATCGTCAATCAAGACGTATTTAATGAAAGATTGTATCATTGCTAATTATGACGTCATCGTTCTCTAAAAATGACGTCATTATCATGTTTCTTAAATATACTTATACTTCATACTTCATACTTTATTTATCTTTCCTTAAAAAGGCTTTTCAAAGACAAAATACAAATACAATACAACTACAGTGTACATGATAATTTGAATTACATCTATTAATTTAACCTATTTTGAGTTTGATATAATTTGCTCTTCAGCTTTCGCTTGAAACTTAAAACGTCTTTACTTAATTTCAGTTCATTATCTAGTGAGTTCCATATTTTTACTGTTCTGTAATAAAAACTTCTCTGACCACTCGCAGATTTGAATAAGGGGATTTGTAATAATTGCGAGTTTCGAGTTTCACGACCACTAATATTGAAGCGCTTCGTGAATTTAGATATTAAATAACCTGGTGCGGAATCAGTCATACATTTGAATGCCAGAGTGGCACTTCTAAAATACACTAGCTATGACCTCATTGATAACAAAAACTCATATTTCCCGCACAATACTTCATTTTAACAAATCTGGCTGTAAGTATAAATCCATGACGTAATCCGCGTACTGACTTGAACGCATGTTTTCAAATGTAGTTACCAGCGCATCTTCCAAACTGTTTTTTCTCCCCACGAACGGCACAAATCACCACTTGACCACGATATTCCTGCGTTTGCCGCTTGCTGTTTTTGGTTTCTATGTGAACGTGAAATGTTGTGAACGTTGGAATTATTTTCCATATTTATTGAGATTTATTTAGTACAGTCGAACCTCGTTAGTACGAACACCGAAGAGACGGAGCCAAGTGTCTGTATTAATAGAGGTAAAAAATATATCAATATTAGCAGGCTATGTATTTCAGCATAGCTGGTGGGGGCCTGCTTTCAACTCCACACACACTCCCCACTACATTCATACATTTTTATACATACTACTCTCAAACTCACATGTTGATTTTTTACGGAGGGAGGAAACCCTTGTGGCAAGGGAGAGGACAACACAACAAACAAACTCAACTCACATATGGCACCAAGTCCGACTCGAACTCGAGCCGCAGCGGTGAGAGGCGAGCGCTAACACACTGCGCCACCCATGTGTCCGTGTTATGCATTATGTTTTATGTATGGGGGTTTTGCCGGGACCGACAGAACTGTTCGTAATAAGGGTCTCTTTAGAGCAGATTTCGTCATATGAGTGGGACACACTACAGCACTGACTACAGCACGGTTACCGTACGACATGCCGTGACGTTGAAATGGTTTCCCATTGTTTTGTCCTGCTGATCCAATCAAATCACAGAGTTACAGTTACAGCACGCAGGGCTCGAAATAGAAATAAAATATGACCTGACATTTCTTTTTTTTGGCAGGCCATTGAGTGTTTTACATCATTTCAAGCATATTTTCACCAGCCATTCCTAAAAATTGGCTTGCTTTTTGGCCATTGGCAGGTCGCTATTTCGAGCCCTGGCACGGTAACGGACATCCCACTCATACAAAATTTGCTCTATTATAGAGGTGTCCGTAAGGAGAGGTTCGACTGTACTTTGAAGAAAACAATAATGTGATTTTCCCGTAAAGCGTGGTGCTTCAATTCTCTAATATAATATAACTTATTAACGGAAGCATCCTCACTAAGCTGTCTCAACTCTAGTCTCGATATCACCAAAGGCTTGGTTACCTTTCAAAATGGCGGTAAGAACTAGGAGTACTTCATAATTTAGCGCCCGAAAGACTCCAGCATATTTCAAGAATCGAGCACAGTTAGTGACTATAATTTACGAGGATCCTCTACAAAGGTGTTTATTCCTCGACCTAGAACAGAATTGCTGAAAAAATCCTGAGCTACAATGGCGCTAAATTATGGAACGATTTACTAAATGAAATAAGTGACTAGTGATTAATTGCCCCTCGAACCTCGGGAGGATTTGTAAAAGTCTCTCCTGCCTGCGGCGTCAGGACTTCCACAAATCCTCCCTCGGCTCGCGGGGCAATTTAATCACTTAAATACCCCTCATGCCATGGTAGCACTTATAATTTATAATACATTATTGTACTAGATTTTATTATACGGATTTTATTTCCATATCTTACTGTAATGACACGCCCCTCTTGGAAACCAGCTATAAGTTGATGGGGCTAGAGTGTATAAATAAAGTTGATCCTATCCTGTCCTATTTATAGTCCCACCACTGACCTGGAACATCTTTTCAAACATCCGAGGTACCCCAGGCAGGTACCGGACTATCAGTGCCTGTTTGCCGAGTGCTTGGATGTGGCCCTGTGCAGGAGTCACGTTAGGTGAGCCAGGAAGAGGTTTGTTACCGGAATCTACGTTGAGCACAACGAAGTCCAGACCGACCTTACCAGTATTGTGAAGTACAATCTCAGCTACGGCTATTTGATCGTACAGCTGAGGGCCATCAATAGGAAAAAGTTAACCATTAGCGCTTTCATGCTCGCGCTCATATAAAACTAGTAATACCAAGAGAGGACAACGATCAAATCCCCTTGATAACTATTGGAAATCTATTTTTAGTTTCACAACACGTGATGTAAGTTATTTGTATCTCGTTCTGGTAGGCTAGGGTCCTCGTAGCATCGTTATAAACCATTCTGTAGCACAACAGCGCCACTTTACGCCGATAAGGTGTCTTCTTTTAAATAACCAGGCTGTGTCCTGTTAATCTAAAAACAGATTTCAAATAATTATCATTGGAACAGATCCATATATGGGGGATTCGTTCTCTTATTGTTACTTAGGCTCTGTTTCCTTTGTTCTACTAAGACCAATATATCCCATATTACCCTCAAATCCCCCTTGCGTATTATCAATGCTTTAACACGTATCCCCCTTGTATATATATTATCAATGCTTTAACGCATATTCCTTGCATTTATTCCCTCACGCATCTCCTAGTAACTTAGAACTACTGACTTACTTGTTACCTACAGAAGTAACATGAAAGAAGAACATGGAAAACACAGAATTTGTATACTGGGAATGCCAAGGTGTATGCCAAGGTGTTAGATGGATATATTTTGTAATCGTGCGACTAAAGCCTGTTTGAGCTGTGGTGCATGTGTTTTCTCAAAAGTTGTTCCGATTTATTTTCATTTTGTCCCGACATATCAACGACTTCCCGGTAAGTTCCCTGAGCCTACAAATTCCCGATATTTTCTTAAGATTCTTCCCAGCACAAAAAACTGATGTTATTCCCGGTGAAGTTTAAACACCGGAAATCAACTGGGGTACTCCTGTTTGTGACGTATTTTGTATGTGCCGCGGGGGTGGGTCAGGGTTTTGAGCCCAGTTTGGGCAGGTAGGGTCAGGGTTTTGACCTGATTTGGACCGACCGGGGTATACATCCGACCGTGTTTTGAAAACAATTTAAAGAAGGAGCAATCAGGTTTTCCCCCCAAAAAGGGGGCAATCAGGGTTTTGGAGGGGGAGCTCGGATTTTGGGTCAACCAGGGTCAGGTTTTGAACCTCTGAGCCTCACATACATACCCATTTTTCATGTACCCCCCCCCCCCCCCCGGGTTTTGAACCGGCAGCTTGACTTTATCGAAGGCCAATGGAAGAAAAGTATTCTGCTAACCATCTTGATAACAGGAGGGATCTCTTTGGAAACTGATAGCCGTTATCTCCGCCCCAAACTATCAAACTAATATGCTGTCACACTGAGTCCGATCGCAAGTCCTTGTAGTACAGTGTCGTTACTGTCTCAGAAATTGAAGTTTTCTTTGGTTATTTTCTTCAGTTGTTTGCCGGTGATATTCCATAATATTGTTTCTCAGAGTGTGAAGTCAACTTTCTCTGTGAATTTTCGTTTCTCGAGAAATCGTTTACCAATGTGATCATAGTCTCTCAGATTTTGAGGAATGTGTTAATCTTCACACGTGACGTCATCGCCGCCATCTTGGTTCCAATTAACAAAAGATTCCTCGTTCGATCAACCGGATTTCTTAGTTTGATTCAACCAACATGGCCGCCACGTCTTTGTTATCTGAATCTCTGGGGATTGATTGCAAACCAGCAATTTGTGCTCTATTGGCTTGCTGTATGTCACTCGGTTTTCCGTAATATTCTTTGCCTTCGATGTCCTGTTTCGAGGCAAGGGCAAGCCAAACTACTGAAATACCGTCATATGAGCAGTGATTGACATGATTCGTACAGCTGTACCAACCAAAATTCAAGGGCTTTTCAATGACAAATTTTCGTCTTGCAGTCGTATACTTGCAGCACGCGGGGATGCTGCTATACGACATTAAGGTCGTCAACCTAACAAATGAAATTATTTAACACGTTTATTTCCTAGTTTTCCTTCTGGAAAACGTGCTGGCTCTCAAGTAGTTTTCAAGGACCTTTTAGGATTCAAGGACTTTTCCCCGGGGGGTGGGGGATGGGCACCCACGTAATACACACGTGCGGCAGTACAGGGTCCGGGTTTGAACCTAATTTCGACTTAAGGATCCAGGATTTTTGTAAAAATATGTGGAATTCTGGGTTATAGATGACTTAGAATATGGTTCAATCCCGGTTTCTGGGAAACTACCCACCCACCCCTCCCTGGATATGTATCGTTTTATTAATAATTAACCATCGAAGGTTAGGGTGAAGTGTGGGGGAGGGGTGGGGGTTGCCCAGAAACCGTGATCGATCCACCCAGGTCCAGTTCTAGACCCCATGCATGGCTGCACAAACCTACCCATTGATCATACAAGTAGCCCCTCCCCTCCCCTCCCCTCCTCCCGGATTTGTTCTCACCTGTTTTCCGTAGTCTACGACCTTCCTGTCGAAGAAGTACTGTACAAGAGAGGCCTGTCCGGTGAGAGTGATGTCATAATCAGGTCCGCCGTACACTGAACATCTAGCCACAGCTGTTGAGCTGATGTTGGCGTGGCCATAGAACGTGAACTGGATCTTCTGGAACTCCATCGAGTGGAGCGTACTGTACAGAGGGAGGATGTCGAACACCTGATGACATACAACATCAAAAGGATTTCTCATTGTTGCAGATGTATTATATAGCGATGTTCACTGCCACGTCATCCATTGTCATTAATGTGCCAACCAGAGATCCATTGGTTCCTGACACAAAGTAGCCTGCTATGCAGACGTATTTTTCACTCTCATAAATTCGAAGAAAAAAGTAACGTCTGCTTACCCGAGCGCTTAATTAGTTTCCAATATGCACAACTAATTGTGTTATGGACCAATCAGATTTTACCTTCTATATCCTGGAAAGTGACGTAATGTTAAATTTGAAAGGAATTCAGACAATACATTTGCCATTGACCAATCATAGGAGAGTGTTCACTGGCGCGCCAATTCACTATAATTCTAACAATGGCTTTGATTGGGCAGAAAAATAAAACAAACGTGCTGACGTTGTGCTTGCATATTGGAAACTAATTAAGCGCTCGGGTAAGCAGACGTTACTTTTTTTCTTCGAATTTATGAGAGTGAAAAAATACGTCTGCATAACAGGCTAGACACAAAGTGGCCTTTTGAAATCATGGTTGGCACATTCGCATAACAATTGTAATGTTTATCAACACGATATAGAGTATATTACATGGCTGCGCTCACTCGTGTATCACGACATTCACCACTCGAAGATAAAAACTGTATCTCCAAGCTGTCATCATTGTTAGAGGTGGAATAGGAAACCCGGCAAACTTCGAAGGGGCTAACAAAGGCGCTGCAATTTAGGGTGGAAGGGTGTAAGACAAAAGATTGTGCACGGTCATAGTTCATTAGCGTCCCCTGAACAACTGAACCCACACGTTTCTATTGGCGGATTGATTAACATATTCCAATATCTATTGTGTTGTGCACAGTCACGGTTAAAAAAAGCGAACAAAGACCTGTAACGAAGACGGTCGCTGGGTTTCATAACCATTCCCCTCTATTAGAGCAGATTTCGTATGAGTGGGACAAACTACGGCACTGACTACAGCACGGTTACTGTACGGCATGCCGTGACATTGTAATGGTTTCCTATTGTTTTTGTCTTTCTGATCCAATCAAATTACAGCGTTATGCATGGTACAGTAAGCTACAGTATGTACGGTTGCGGGAAGGCTACGGGAAGGCTACGGGAAGGCTACGGGAAGGCTACGGACATGCCGTAGTTTGTCCCAGTCATATGAAATCTGCTCTAATTATGCTGCCATGTAAGTTTCTGTTTACTACAGCAGATTTCGTATGAGTGGAACCAAAATATGGCATGTCCGTAGCCTTAACCGTACTGTAATTTACTGTACCGTAACTCTGTAATTTGATTGGATCAGAAAGACAAAACAATAGACCTCAATCACAATGGCCGCCTCCTCATTTGCAAAATTTGGAAGATTAATCTGTAGAGGGAAACTAATGCTACCACATAAAACAATCATATCTAAACTAGACATTGTGTTCAATTTTAGAGCAATGTGGAGAATTGCTGTTGAGTAATACGTATTTCGTGTGCAGAAAGTACATGAAAGCGAGGCTAGAAAGGCTTCCGTTGTGTTTCTCATGTAAATCTCTCTAATTTCAAATGGCTGTAACTTCATTGCTTTTTAAACTACAGCATTGAAATAGTTAAGAGTTCAATTGCTCGCTGCTGTTTCATACTGACCTCTTCAATACCAATGGTCATAGGAGAGAACTCACTATGTCCCCAGGGTCCTTCAGGTGGCTGCATAACAGCAGCCCGTTCAGCTGAAGCTGGCCGAGACCCCTCCAGCGATGGGGCAGGGCTTCCTTCAGCCGAGTCCCTGTCTTCTTCAGCTTCTTCTGCGGCCTCCACTTGCTCCTCATCCCCTACGTCACCACCGATACCTACAATGTAACGGATTTGTCGGTGGGAGACTTAGCAGAAATGCACGCACCATGCCTTAAATAGAAATTTCCGGTATAAGAGGGTTAGCCCCTCCTCTTCTCACAGCTTTGAAACTCGAAATTCAAAATCAGTCCTCTTCCTGCAATAATTTTATGGTTTAAATTAAACAAGCCATACAAAAGTGTACAGAGGGGAAGGTAGTTGTTCATTAATGACTACCAATGGTATTCTATGACTGTTTACGAACTCTGTAGCCCTTACTCTGAAGTTGACATCTATGTTTTGATTTGAATCTTGTGCGATAAGCAATCAGTAGCGAGCATTCAAGCGGAGCATCACAGAGATGTTCACTCCACAAAGGCTGAGTGACAACTGAAGGTGTCAGTGGCCTGGCCATGGCCCTTTTATATCAGAACGTCCTGTTTAAACGTGACTGGGACTTCATGTACAGGTATACGGTAAGCCATAGACTGCTAGCGGCTCTTCTTGGTGTTTTTTTCGCTCATTTGTTTTCGAATTGGGCTACCTGTGACGTGCAGTCAAAATGGGGCGAGAAAAGGGAGGGGGGGGGGGGGGGGGGGGGGGGGGGGTAAACGAATGAGCGAAAACAAATGAGCGAAAAAAAGACTACCAGGTCATGACCTACTGACTGTAATTATGTCTCCAGATACTGCAGCTGACTACGAGGTTTGCTAGCTCAAGGAATAACTTTGTCTGGCCAAACTCTATCACCTCCCTCGTCACATCGTCAAGTGTGACAATGTGGCCTTACCTTCATCTTCATCTTTGTTCTCAAAGCCGACGGTGTTATCAATAAAGCACCACTGATACTTCACGTCCATGGGACTGTGGTTAGTTACTGTCACCACCTTGGTGACCTCTGTGTCGTTCAGGATGCACCCAAAGTCAACCTGAAAAACACGAACGTTTTGGTTAACCCACTAAACAGAAGCTTGCGCACGAACAGTAAATGTTCCACTGCATTGAGGTTGGAAACCTTTTGAACCTATAATTAGAACTGGGCCGCGTCACGCAATATGGGCCCAGACGAAATAAAATGTATTTTTTTTTTAAATTGCTCTCTGTTTAGTATACATGTGGTATTATTAGAATCTGCATCGCGAGTGCCACATTGTGTTGATTTCATGAAATTGACAAGTGAAATCGAAGATAAATTTACGATATTTTTACACTGGGATTTGATCGCAATTTTGACAGACGCAAATGATTGCCTTTCATCAGACGATAATTTTAAGGTATAACTTTATGCTATTTCAGCTAGGAAGGGTACGATGACTGCAGAAAAGGCATTTTTGACCAAAAAGTGATCATCTTGTTCATCTTATTTTATTTTTTACTATGACGCAAGCAGGTATAAATGAATGTCATACATCAAAATCATCCCCTATGATAAGATTCATGCTGATCGTATTTGTAATCGGGCCTTTAATTTTGCATCTGATTTTTTTGTCACATTTAACTTTAGTATTGAAACCTATCGCGCCATTTCAAGAATACAATAAAACATTCAAACTGTTATTACGAAAGGCCATTATAAGGAATATTTAACTTAAATGTCGTCTGGCCCCTTTTTGCGTGCCGCGGCCTAATTTTCTTTACTAGTTTTCACTTGATTCGCGGCTGTAAATCATTGAATATATTCAGCTGGGGCCAAAAGTCTTGAAATACTAAATGCTTCCATAGCGCCACCTGTGCAATGTTGGTTAGAAGAGTGTAATGACTACCCATTTAACCTTTGAAAATATACCCCTGAATATACTTACGTCTTCTATTTCAAAAGTCAAGTTCGGGAAGAACACTTCTCCTTTCAGTTTCACAAAGTCCTGAAAGAAAAGAACGACAGCAAATAGAGCCAACGCTGGTGGTTTACAAACAAAGTGATATTTTGATTCACAAAACTAATCACATCAATCAGCTGTAATAGATTTATATCATTGTTATTGTGCGACTACTGTAACCACTTAGACAACGAGAACCAATCACATTGCAGAATAAAAACAAAGCATTCCAACTTGGTTTTTTTGAGCCAATCAGTGTCGATTATAAGACAATGGCAATCACGTGGATATGCTAGGATTTTTAAGTTAGGATGCTTTATTTTCGTTTTGAAGTTTGTTTAGTTCTCGTTGTCTAAGTAGCCCCGGTTACAGTAGTCAAACTGTGATTGAGTTTTGAGTGACAGACGACAAGAACCACAGGAGGCGATCCAACTGGATACCTTAGTGATGACGCAGAAAAGTAGCAATACTTTTTTCAAGCCTGGATCGCTCCATCACTGGAACCGCTCAACCGTAGAATCACCTCACGATCGGTAGTCGTTTGTTTCCAAATGATCGTTGGTCAAATTGTGGGCGTAACCAGGCTGACAGGGGAACTGCATGAACCCTCAATCAACCCAACAACTGTACAAAGATGTACTCGAAAGAAATACGTTCTGTTATTTTATTTCTCTGTGTCTATGAAGAGAAATCAATATAAGTTTTCAAGTTCGGAAAATAACCGATTATCCGCAAGTTTCCCCATATCGTCCTCCAGCTAAAAGAAAACACAATGATCCGCAATTACGAGCAGGTAGAGCAGATTTCGTATGAGTGGGACAAACTACAGCACGGTTACTGTACGGCATGCCGCGACATTGAAATGGTTTAGAGCAGATTTCGTATGAGTGGGACAAACTACAGCACGGTTACTGTACGGCATGCCGCGACATTGAAATGGTTTAGAGCAGATTTCGTATGAGTGGGACAAACTACAGCACGGTTACTGTACGGCATGCCGCGACATTGAAATGGTTTAGAGCAGATTTCGTATGAGTGGTACAAACTACAGCACGTTACTGTACGGCATGCCGCGACATTGAAATGGTTTAGAGCAGATTTCATATGAGTGGTACAAACTACAGCACGGTTACTGTACGGCATGCCGCGACATTGAAATGGTTTAGAGCAGATTTCGTATGAGTGGGACAAACTACAGCACGGTTACTGTACGGCATGCCGCGACATTGAAATGGTTTAGAGCAGATTTCATATGAGTGAGACAAACTACAGCACGGTTACTGTACGGCATGCCGCGACGTTGAAATGGTTTAGAGCAGATTTCATATGAGTGAGACAAACTACAGCACGGTTACTGTACGGCATGCCGCGACATTGAAATGGTTTAGAGCAGATTTCATATGAGTGGGACAAACTACAGCACGGTTACTGTACGGCATGCCGCGACATTGAAATGGTTTAGAGCAGATTTCATATGAGTGAGACAAACTACAGCACGGTTACTGTACGGCATGCCGCGACATTGAAATGGTTTAGAGCAGATTTCATATGAGTGGGACAAACTACAGCACGGTTACTGTACGGCATGCCGCGACATTGAAATGGTTTAGAGCAGATTTCATATGAGTGAGACAAACTACAGCACGGTTACTGTACGGCATGCCGCGACATTGAAATGGTTTCCCCATTAAAAATATATATTTAAAAAATATATTATTGTAAACTGGCTACCTGGCATTTTTAGCCCTCTAAGGTTATTTTGGGTTGCCAGTACCCCTAATCTTTTTTATCATACTATTTCTGTAAATCTTTTATATTAATTTTTGGGGTAAAATAAAGGTTGTTGTTTTTGTCCTGCTGATCCAATCAAATTAGAGACATTACAGTACAGCACGATTACAGGTAAGGCTACGGGACATGCCGTAGTTTGTCCCACTCATATGAAATGTGCTCTAGTCCAGCTTTTCAATGCCGATAAAACTAACGTCACAAATTACGAGAGTTCAGCCGTCTGTACATAGTGGAGGTTGTGAGGAACATTTTCAGATTAACTTTTCTCCGACGCGCAACAGCATAATCTAAGGCTCTTCATATACAGATTGATCCATAGAACTAAAGTTGATTTAGGATTCAGTTCCCGTTTAAGTCCAAGAGAACGAAATTACAAGGTGCACGCGTACCATTTGTGGATGCTCCTTAAAAGTCAGTTCCAGAAAGCCCTCTGATGTGCGCGTCACGCTGTCATCTTTGTAGGCTGGATCGAACTGAATGAGTACTGGTACGGTCTCGTCCACCGCTAATGAGAGTACCTATAGAGCAGCAATAACGTAAGTGCATCCATCAGACACTAGCAACAGGGTATCTAATTGACCTATATCATTATGACGTCACGGCTTGTTTATGAGGGGTACAGAATCGACATGAACAATAGAATTTTGAACTAAATCTGCTCTGCTGAGGAAAATTTAACTTCGAATTGTCTGGTTTCCAGATATCAGCTGTATCAATGTTTATCCCATAATATTTACCGTATTTGGTGGCTGTTACCGCTATTCTACGTTCTACAAAATGCATTTGATAGCTATTTCCTTTGTGTTGTTGCTGTTTTGTTCCCCTCCCACGACCGTGATCCTTAGCGTTTAAACAATAGATTGTTTTGATTTGACGTCATAATGATATAGGGCAATTGCGGGGTTCTATCAAGGATTTTTGGTTTGAGGGACGTTTCCAGGGGCCAAAGGTCCCAAAATTTCTAGGGAGTTCTAGGGCATGTTTTTTAAATTTACTGAGACGCTTTGAGATGCAATCTTGGGCATTCTTTAATGCAACATTGAAAAGGTAACACAGTTACATTGTATATTTAAATGCACAATATTCATCACGCATCAATATGCAAAGTGTTTGAAGGGAAAGGTGGTATTTTTATTGGGGGGAGGGGGTAAGCTTCACCCCAAACACCCCGGCAGATGGAGTTAGTAGTTACGCCGACTTTTGAAATAAATTTTAAATGTTAAGAATCATAGCCGAATGTATTTGATCACGTGTGTTGCATGTGCTGATCATGTGCAAGCGAATTTACTGAACTTGGAAAAAGTTTATTTTAGAGTAAGAGAGAAGTTGATAGAAAAACAACTTGTGAGAGCTAGAACGTTTGGAGAGAATAAAAAAACTGCTAAAACCCTATCTTTCGTGTGCCGAGCATGCTTGATTCTGTCGTAGGGTCTTGCTGATCACGTGCAAGTGAATTTACTGAACGTGTTGCGCAAGGTCAGGATCAACCTCGTACAAAGTGATTCCTCTTCTTGCTAAAACCAGTCTTGTTGACACAAACAATCTGATTTGGCAGTTTGAATAATGTAAGTAGTATTACCCCTCCCCTTATTGCATACCAAGGATGCCATTCAGTAACTCAGGGTACACTTACAGCCTCTGAGGATTGTCTGTTGACAGGTGCCCATCTCTCATCCTCCACCAGTAACTGGAAGGGATGCATGGTCTTGAGCTGTACATTCAGGGGGAGGGATGACACATTGTGCATCATCACCTGCTTTGTCTCCACCTCTAGGGTGCTTTCGGGGTACTGTAAATTAGAAAAGGGAAGTATTTGTCTGTCTTTAGGTGAAAATTGGCTCTGGCTTGCGTGTCTCTTCGTTCGGAGGTGTAGGCGAAAATAAAGTTTTCCTTAATGTTATTTATCATCTTATCAAAAATAGTTTATTTTTTACGCTCGAAAAAAATTACTGACTCCTAAAGATAGCCAACTTGTAGACGTAATCATAATATGGGTTCGAGTGCAATTCGGGATTAATTTGAACGAGAGTTTTTTCAAAGAGTATCAAAATTGCATGAGCCCATAGGGTGAATGCAATTTGAGCTCTTTGAAAAATCTCACAAGTTCAAAGTACATGTAATCAGAATTGCACGAGAAAGCCATAATTATGATTACTTATTAATACTATTCCTCTGCGTAATTTTATACATGTATGTGCTTTTTGTCGTGTTGTTATTCAAAGCATTTGGCTTTAGTTTTTCAACTTCGGCCAGATGAAATTGTGGAAATCTCTCTTTGTTATTGAGTCCTACATTGTTGCAAAACTTTGGAAAGACCACCGCCTCTCAGTCAATCCAATTCCTGAGTCCTGACTGCATAGATTTTGCTAACGTCTGAGCTATCACATGATTCGGCACTGGTGTTTTGCATACATATGTGTAATAACCTCTATGGACACTTAATCGGCTTGGAATACAAATTCTCGAGCTCATTAATAATTCATGAGATATTCATCCAATGGAGGGCCTGTATTTGGTCACATGCATGGGTTTTGGAACCCGGTCAAACCCTTGTTCGAAGCTTCGCCAGGTGGATGTATCTTGGCATCCAATGAAACACCAGTTCCAAACGCACTAGTGTTTGATCAGATTTCCAACTAGTGATCAATATTTCTTAATCATCATATTCATGAACCACTAACTACTTGTATACTGATAAACTACAAGTAAGGAGTGAAGAAGTAAAGAATGACATAGAAAGAAAAAGTGTGCCTCCACTGGAGTTCGAATCTCGACCCTTCCAACTGCTTGTACTAACTCTTCACGACTACACTACTGAGTATGCTAGTTGAAATCATTGCCAGCATAAATATGGAATAATTATATACAACAGTTCCAATTCGTGTTTGAAATAGTACATCACAAGGAAGGAAGAAAAGAACGAACACAGTACCTTCATAACGCAGAATTCCACTTCTCTCTGTGCGAATTCCAACAGAGGGCTGATAAATTCAGCCGTCACGTCTACCTTCATGATTTTCTCTTTGCCAGTACTGGTACCAATGATGGCGTGACATATCATACGTTCCTTTACTGACTGGGGCCTTGAAGGAGAAAAATCAATGTACGGCAAGGTGACGCTCCATGTGACGAAAGGAAACACGAATGCTATGGCTATTTGAAGGTGAAATCGGTGGAAGGTATTACAAGTTGAACAAAAAAATTACTGCAAAAACTGCACCTCTTCCATGGCATGCAACTTTTTTGTTGGAAAATAGTTGAAAGTTGGAATTTCCATGGTTTCGCACACTTCCGACGCACTTCCGCGGCGCTTCCGACGCGCTTCCGATAGATAGAAATACGTTGGAAATACCTTGGAAATTTTGTTGGAAACTCTAATTTTCATCCATTCCATGGAAGAAGTCCAGTTTTTCAAGTGAATCCTTTTAAAGCAAAATATGAAAAATCGTCAACACGGGTTTTGATGAGCCAAGTTTCAACTTTTGCAAAGTTGCAAGTGGATACGTTGTATTCGCATATACGATCAATTCAAATATGTGAAATTATCTTATTTGAATATAAATTATCCCACCTTATGTTACCATAATTATATAGCAACTGTTAAAAAAGTGTACACTCAGACAATACATCAGTTATTATGTTGGTATATAGGTTGCCCATGTACATCCCTTATTTTATTCAGTATACAATAACGTGTAATCTGTACCCTGAAGGTATCCAGTAACTTTAATTCATAGAATGATCATGTTGGTATATAGGTTGCCCATGTACATCCCTTATTTTGTTCAATACACAATAACGTGTAATCTGTACCCTGAAAGTATCCAGTAACTTTAACTCATAGAATGATCATATGTTGGTACATAGATTGCCTATGTACATCCCTTATTTTGTTCAGTATACAATAACGTGTAATCTGTACCCTGAAGTAAGTAAGATATATTTTAAACTTACGTATCCGAATAGCCCTTAAGGGTGACTTCTTGGCTCTCTCCCGGTTGTAGAACAAGTCTGTCTGGTGTCAGTGAGAACACTGGCTTGGGAGGTTCTGATGGTGGTGGTATACCCTGACAACAGAATACATGTAGTTGCACAATCAGTAAATAAAAGCACTTCATAAAAACGATTTAGAAAAGAATAAAATTACCGGCATAATTTTATATGGAGAGCCGGAGTGGCGCAAGTGTTAAGCACTTTCCCTCTCACCACTTTGATTTTGATATCTGAAAATTTAATTCTCCGACAGCTCTGCTGATAAAAAATTATTGAAATCGGTTATCGTAAAATATTATAATCGCCAAATAACTGACAGCTCGCTACGAACAAATCATATTTTGCTCAGCCTCGTCCAATGATTTATAAATAGTTAAGGACTGGAAATCTCGAATGAAATGAAAGCTCATTATACAAGAATGAAGCTTAGAACCTTAAGCTTTCGCTCTCAACTGATAACAAGGGAGTGCGAAGGTCACGTTCGCTTGCAGTCACGGACTTTCGGCCCATGTTAGTTAGGGACTGGTAATAAATTAGCAGGGGGTTGGAGAAAGGAGGAGTTCATAAATATTTGAAAGCCCAAAAATGAGGGTTCATCATAAAAAATAGGCCATTGAAAAAGGGGGTTATAGGGGAAGGGGGAAAAGAGGGGGGAGGGGCATAATATTTCATGCTTATTGTCGGGCTAGAATGATAGACTTTTAGACTTTTTGATTTCCTTCTCCCCCCCCCCCCCCCCCCTCCCCAATACACCCCTGCTAATTTATGATCAGTCCCTAAGCATCATCTTTGCCTCATTACCTGGTATCTCATGTCCTCTGGGTTGTAATCAGACCTCTTTTTGGCTCTGTACGGATGGAATCCCTCAGTTGTCCAGTAAATTTGTTGAGGCCGCCTACCATTATTGCTGAGGTGGAACACCCTTGTGCAAGGTTGACAGCTGAACTGAGGGCCCAGCCTGACTGCAGGGGCCAACGGAGGATCACTTACTATAGTGGTACCTGCACCGTGTGCCATCAGACTCACTGTCTGCACCTGGCTGTCAGTTATGTTGATTGACAGTTTGTCCTGGAATCTGAAACACATAATTACTATAGTATCAGAAGTTCATAACCAGAAGTCTATAACTGTCATACTGGGTCTTGGCCCATCAGTTTACAGGATATTTTTTTTTTTAGAAAACGATTCTCCCTAAATCAATAGACCAACGCCTAATTGCATCAGCAAATCTGATTGGTCCAAAATATAGCCTCCTCTGCAGGCAACTCCTGCTCCCCCTCCCCTGAACCTTCCAAAACTGAACCTTCTGAACTTTTTCTCTCTCTAGCTGCGAAAGTAATAACTTTAAGTGCCTCAGTGAAGGAGTGCAGGTTGGAGCCTTACCTAACGGTATCGTCAACATTAGCTGTGACTTTCAGTTGCAGGACATCCTCCGGTGAGATGACTCCCTGTGTTGGCTCGACTGAAAACAGCGCGTTTGGGCGAACCTGTAACATAATGTTAGTATCAGTAGGATTATACACTTCCCTGGCGCACTACGAAAACCACAGTACGTATTCTTTTATACATTTTCGTAGCAGAAGATATAAAGAAAAAGGAACTCTGACCCATACTGCCCCGCGCGCGCTTTCCTTAAAAAAACATCTACAAAAGTCACGTGATGGGGGCTGTACGTGTTTGACGTAAGCGGGCCGGAAAAAGCCGTTCGGCCAAGCTCGCTGAAAATGGTCACATGATTCGGTACTTATTGACTGAGTGGGACTGGGGCCAGACTGGAAATCATTTGGCTCGAGGTAGTAACGTACGGAATGAGCGCTGCAAGTTTTGTACAAAATGACCGAACATACATGTATGACCACTTAGTTTGTTTCAATAATGGCAAAACAACAAGTAAAAAATAGAGCTGGGCCGGACGGCTTTTTCCGGCCCGCTCACGTCAAACACGCCCCCATCACGTGACTGAATGGCCTTTAAAGGAAAGCATGCACGGGGCCGTATGGGTTATATGATAAAAAAACTTATTGACTGAGTTAAGTCGAGCAAGACAGGAAGAGATTTGTCTACACATGATTTTAACCATCCCACACGTGACACACGTGAGGTTCGTCAGTTTCAACACATGCTCACAGTCAATCACGTAGCTGTGCAGTTCATAGAGTAGATTTCGTATGAGTGGGGCAAACTTAACAGCACTGACTACAGCATGGCTGCCGGACGGCATGCCGTGACATTGAAATGGTTTCCCATTGTTTTTGCCCTGTGGATCCAATCAAATTACAGAAATACGGCACAGCACGGTTACGGCAAGGCTACGGACATGCCGTAGTTTGTCCCACTCATATGAAATCTGCTTTATGACAATTGCTGTAAATAACTGTGTCCCAGACAGCGAATATAAAGACCTCTCACCAAGATACATCCTCTTTAATTCAACGTTACTAAACTTACCATGGTACAAGAGAACTGCGCGGGTATGAGAGACTCATTGGACAACCTCACCACCCTAGACACATTGTTCAGCACAGGAATCGTGCCGTAGTCAATCTGTGTGGGCGTGACATGGACGACAGGGCCTTCACCGACACAGCGAACCTGTACAGCCTGTCAAGAGACAAACATAAAGAATAGCGATCAGTAACCTGTAACCAATCAACCAACCAATCAACAAACAAACAAAAGAAAAGCGTAGTCGATAACAACTTAGACTTCTTAAATGCAAAATTGATACAACTGTAATAGTACTAATTCGTAATCCTTGAAAGGAAACCAAGCCTTAGCCTCGTATGGAGGCTGGAGTTGACCCTGCACTGATACAAACCCTTTTTCTATGAATATGGATAGATTTTGATTATCATGCTAACTAGATACAAGCCATGGAGGATGGAGTTGATCCTGCACTGATACAAACCCTCTATCTATGAATATGGATAGATTTTGATTATCATGATAACTTATAGATACAAGACTGACTAACTAAGCTGAGTGAACTCCAACCTCTATGGCACCAAAGGTATAGGTATAATCTCTTCTGAATGAATAAATGAGAATGATTGATCATCCACTCCGACAAAGCTAATCCAGCATTTAGTTGATGTCGAAAAGGTTTAATACGTCACAGCTACAGAGGAGCTGTTGACTACAAATTCGCTTACATCCACGCACGCAACTCACTAAATTGTTTCACAGAGAAAAAAGCAATACATCAATATAACATGTCCTTTGCTTCGAAGGTTCTGTAAAGTGTGTGTGGTATGAAGTCCTCACCAGCGGTTGATCACTACTTCCAAATATCATAAAGTAGGCAGTAGTCCAATCTCCTCCAGGCTCTCGGCTGTGATTTGGAATGGAACTTCCTTCATCGAGTGTGGTTGTATTACTCCCTGAAGACAAATGGTGCAGTCTTTAGTTTACCATTATTATCCAGGAGTATATCCAGGTGTGCATTTGCTCAAATAACAGCACACTTAATTAGACCAGTAATTCCTAGCTCCACAGTCACATCACAAGCTATCGACTTTTAACCGGGTAACTTCAAAACAAAAGTTTTCCTCCCTCCGCAAATTAAAAACCAACACACTATAAATTCCAATTCGATCTGTGGATTAGCCGGGACCTGACTTTAATAAGCCCCAAATGCTTGTTTCTGGTCTCATTAGAAATTGAGAGTTGGCGGAAAAGATGGAGTTTGACAGGGTCCTCGTAACATTGTTAATGATTGTGTTTTCATTTCCTGACGAGCTTACAGTGCGACTACTGTAGCCAGGGTCACTTTGACAACGAGAACAAAACACATTGCGGAACGAAACCAAAGCATTCCGAAGTACAAATCCTAACATATCTACATGGTTATTTTCATCCAAAAGACTTCAAACATGGTCCACCAAATGTACCTTTTACTGGCCATGGATCGAAGCTCGAGCAAGTTGAAATGCTATTGTCTTGAACTCGATACTGATTTGCTCAAATAACCGTAATTTGGAGTGCTTTGTTTTCGTTCTGCAATGTGATTGGTTCTCGTTGTCAAGTGGTCCCAGCAACAATAAAGGGCCAAGATGGCGTTAGCGTTTTTTCCCGGGAACATTGCAAATGTTCTGACAGGTCTAAATTGGTTTTAAAGTGACGTATGTGGAACTATAATAACACCAGGAGCAGATCCATATGCCTGTCACACTTTGTGCATGTGAGCTAATAATTTAGCAGTCCTCACACTTCAGACATTGAGAAAGCTTTGACTCTCTTCAACCAATCAGAAACGAGATTGTGAGAACAAGAACAACACGTTGGCTTGTAACGACTCACCCTCGGTTCATGCTGGCATACAGGATGGGTGTTATATCATCTACAACCTGGGAGTATTCACGAGAACATACATGTAGCACACAGAGAGTTAGTAAGACAAAAGGCATATATTCAGAATGAGTCTTTCGCAGGAATACAATCACGTGGTTGTACTGGATGGCAAAAATCTGACTTCATTAAATTTTATTTAAAGGCACTTGTTCGAGAACGATAGTGTGTTATTAGCAAAACCTGTTTGTAAATGCTATTTTCCACCTCCAATCGCTTGTCGATCTTTCTAAAACAGCGTTTTGAAGTTTGTTTGCCATCAAGTGAAGCCTTTCCCATGGGTTCACGAGCTCAATTAATTTGTTATTGAAGCAATATATCATTACGTGTCTGTTTCCTGCAAAAGGCCTATTAACCACAGTGACCGCTGGATGGGAAAAAGACTGAGGCACTGTCCAAAAATATAAAAACCAGTTGGCAGTGATCACCTGAGAGAGCAGTTCATATTTGGCAGGGAGGTCTGAGTCGTTCATCAGCTGCACCGGCAGTTCATAAGGGTGGTGTAGGAAGCAGCGCCATAATCCAAGATGGGTGTGAATAGAGTGATAGGTGGAACAACACACCTGACAAATACAATGTAAACTGAATAAGACAAATAACATTATAATATAATGGGAGCATCCAAAGAATGCACGATTTCACTGGCTGCTCCCCTATGTCCTTCACAAAAAGAATGCACTTTAGAGGACTTGAAAAGCTGCTTAAATGAACTTGCATTCGGCTCGTGCATCCACAGTTTTTCAAGACCTCGAGCGTGCATTATTTTATTGTAGAACGTGGAGAACCATCTTATATTCGTTAAATATCAACGACAACTACAGGGCTGTAGATAAGAGCTAGCTGGCAGCTTGGGAACTTCGACTGCTACTCAGTGCCTAGTTTTGCCTGCTGCTTTTTACCCACCTACTCTTCAGAGTTACCATCTTCTTGAAATAATATCTACAATCCCGAACAACACTAACAACAAACTCAAAACAACCACGATAATGACAACAGCAGCAGCAGTGACAACAAACAGTGTAGAACACACGGCTCTGATTGGTTGATAGCCATGTGTTGGTCACACCACAGCAAAATGTTATGCTCCGCTGGCCGAAAGAACGAAGGCTCTCGAGTCCAAATACAGGTTTCCGAGTGCTTAAAGTTTTTTAGTAAATAATTGTATACTTTAAGTAAGCTCACAGTGAATTAAAAATTAAGAAAACTCCAACCTGTTAAAGTTTTAGGCTTAGCTTTAAAGTAGTTTTGTTGTTTTTGGCAAAACATTTCACATAATTATGTTCCTAAACTTAGAAACAGGGATGCCTTTGTTTTCTTTTAGTTTCGGCGGAAAACTGGCGGGTCGCACGCGCACGCTGGGCTCATCAAAAGCGCATGCACATGACGTTTTGCCGCTGTTTGTTGATACAGTAGAGATGCACAGATGACGTCATGTTTTGCACGAAATCTCTTCACAAGTATCCTCTTTTTAGTTCGCTAGTTATGATTCACAAGTTATACTTATAAAACACCTGCGCCTCGTGTCGTACTTCATTATTCTCGTCACGTTTTGAGGTCATCTGTAAGCGAACAGACGCACGGAAAAATGACATCTGTTTCTTACTGTGTGACTACTGTAACCACTTAGACAACGAGAACCAATCACATTGCAGAAGGAAAACAAAGCATTTCAACTACGGTTACTTGAGCCAATCAGTGTCGAGTACATGACAATAGCATTTCAACTTGCTCGAAGAGCTTCGATCTGGTAAAAGGCAAATTTAGTCGACTAGTTCTGAAGTCAAAGTCGAATGAAGGAAATCGCATAGATATGCTAGGATTTGTACTGGAATGCTTTATTTTCCTTTTGTTTAGTTGTCGTTGTCTAAGTGGCCCCGATTATTGTAGTCGCACTGTAAATACCAGACATGAGTAAGGATAACAGTAACAACCACCCCCGCGACAACTGAAATAATGTTCACTTCACTTACTTGGCAACTGTAGGGAGAGAAAGAATCTCTTCTCCAACACCTTCAATGTCCACAACCATGAAATGTCATACTTCTTTATCGTTGTTGAAACGAAGTCGACCTGAATGTAAGAACATACAGTGCATCAGCAAAACGCATTCAAGATGAGATATCAATAGGCATGTCGTTAGAACTTCAACATCTCTTCAGAGCTTTAGAAATAACATTAGAAAACTAGACTTGATTGACCTTGTCGATAGTAATTCATGTAAGGACTGTGGTACGTGTAATAGCTAATAACAACATGTAAATTCCAAATTTCTTTTTTAGACCCTGTTGATGTAAGCTAACTCACCTTATATTATTATTATTATATTTTATCTGTAGATATAAATGTATATACATAATCAAAATTAAATTAGTATTAGGAAATTTAGTATTTCTAAAATATATTTAGCATTAGCACTAATGACTAAGCCTTTATCTGTAGTCATTTAAATTATTAGAATTAACTTAGTAAAGCACTTGTACTCCGCTATAAGCCTTGACACCTAAATAAAATTGTTATTATTATTACTAAAGTTGTTATTATTATTAGACCTTCTCAATCAAAATATTGGCGCTAGGTAAAAATGGAAGCCAAAATTGGAAAGTGCGTGCCAAAATTAGCAAGTCGTGCAAGTTTCATCTTAATATCTCTAAAATTGAAGCAATTGGTTTTTTTTAAATCTCTGTAACCTGGACTGCAAGCCGTGCTGTTCAGCCTCTGTCATAAACACTGTTAAATTTTCAGATTTCAAAAACTTATAATTGCTTCAATTCAGTTTAGAGATATTACGATGAACCATGCGTCAGTTGCTAATTTTGCCTCGCTCTTTCCATTTCTGGCTTCCATTTTGAGCTAGCGCCACTGATATTTGATTGAAAAACCGCCTCCTGGTTAGCTCAGTGGTTAAGCTCCGATCTGTTGTGCGGGAGGTCGTGGGTTCAAACCCTGGTCGGACCAACACTCAGGGTCTTAAATAACTGAGTAGAAGGTGCTGCCTTTGTGAAACAACTGCAAATGGTTAGACCTTCACATCTTCTTGGATAGGACGTAAAATCGTAGGTCCACTGACGGAGGCAGGCCTACAGTAGAAGGGACCTTGAGTTCTATTGTTTGTATTCCTGTGATTAGGCTCTGATCCGGCTCTGATCCGAATGTCTCAAATCAAATCAAATCAAATCAAAAAGTTCACGTGAATGTTGATGTAAATGCCTATTGATCTCGAATGAATGGATTTATTACCTTGAAAGTGATCTACTGGACCTGGTTCCTCAAACCTCGATTAGCTAGTCCAGGACTAAAGGTGATGTTTAGTTTGATTTGCTAACTCGTGGACTACTGAACTGGGATTAAAAACTTGTTTGATGAGAAACGAGTAGTTACCGATATACAACCACTCCCATGTACACACAGTACGGAAATAGATTTCGTACCGGTATGAAACTCGCCAGTACCGGTGTCACATCGATTTTGCCCCCCCCCCCCCCCCCCCCCCCCCCCCAGTGAATTTGCTCCGGGGCAAAATCGCTAGTGAATTCGGCCCCCCGGGGCGAGATCGCTAGTGAATTCGCCCTCCCCGGGCAAAATCGGTAGTGAATTGTACTCGTAATTCTTATTGAAATAGCTCCGCCTCCGAAAATAGAGGAAGTACATGTCAACGCGCTGAATAAAAAGTATTTTTTTTAATAAATCTAAAGTATTTTTTTTATCAAATGAAGTTTAAGGACCCTACATGTATAAGCTACTATTACTACTACTGACAACAAAGATACGCGAGTCGGTAACACTCCTTTTCTTCGAAAGTCATTTCAAATTCTTGCCGGATTTGATTTCATTATACTGCTAGAAAATTGCAAAACTTACCGCCGTTTTATCTTCTCATTAGTTAATAAGCTGTTTATCAAGAAAGGTTTTCCTTAGAACTGATCTAATTACCGAATTAACAACCGCCGTTAGCTCAATTGACATAGAACAAAGCATGCGAGTCGGTAACACTCCTTTATTCGGCAAAGTTATTTCAAATAGATGGATGGATCGACGTGAGTATTACGGGTTATAAAGATCTTACATACCACGATAATTACGACAACTTTATGGTTTTCATGTTGGCTTCAAGCAAGAAATACTGACAACTAATCATTCGAAGATAATCGTAGGTGGATTGCAGAATCCCTTGTCAAGTTTCTTGTTGCACTGCTCGCGCGAATGAAAATTGCAGTGTTTACCGTAGCGTTCCGTTTACCGTAACGAATTTTGTCGAAGAAAAGTGAAGCGTGAATTTTAAAATAAAATTCAATTACATGCACATTACTCATAGCTTTTTGCCATACTATTCTCCACGTCCAATGCATTTCAGTAATAATAAGAAGGAAAACATGTATTCATAACCTTTTAAAAGGTTGGAGGGAAGCGGGGCAAAATCGCTAGAGGGGGTGAATTCACGGGGGGGGGGGGGGGGGGTTTTCATGTTGGCTTCAAGCAAGAAATACTGACAACTAATCATTCGAAGATAATCGTAGGTGGATTGCAGAATCCCTTGTCAAGTTTCTTGTTGCACTGCTCGCGCGAATGAAAATTGCAGTGTTTACCGTAGCGTTCCGTTTACCGTAACGAATTTTGTCGAAGAAAAGTGAAGCGTGAATTTTAAAATAAAATTCAATTACATGCACATTACTCATAGCTTTTTGCCATACTATTCTCCACGTCCAATGCATTTCAGTAATAATAAGAAGGAAAACATGTATTCATAACCTTTTAAAAGGTTGGAGGGAAGCGGGGCAAAATCGCTAGAGGGGGTGAATTCACGGGGGGGGTAATCGCTGGTATACCGGTACCATGTAAACACCCCCTAAAACGCAAACCTGACACTTGGACGACAACTTTGAAAACTACCAATATCTCTTTGTGTTTCTTCACCTATAAATCGCAGGGATTTGAGATAAAGATTTAAAATACCTCGCTTTCTCTTAGAAACGCGTAAGAAACAAGTATTTGTTTATCCGACTTGTCCAAGTTGTGCGTGTTGTACTCCGAATTCGCTTATTTGCGTACCTCTAACACTATGTTTACTCTAAGGAAGAAGTCTCCAGATTCATAGTGTTTTCTATTCCCTGGAGAACGTAATATAGTAAGAATCTGGAGTCTATTTCGTTAGAGTGTATTTCGTATGAGTGGGACAAACTACTAGTCGCTGACTACAGCACGGTTAACGTACGGCATGCCGTGACGTTGACATGGTTTCCCTGTTGTTTTGTCCTGCTGATCCAATCAAATTATAGAGTTATGGTAAAAAAAGTAAGTAAGTAACTTTACTTAAGTGTCAAATGTATTTAGCTTTGCAACTAATTGGGGACACTAGTCCTACGATTTTACGTCCTTATCCGAGAAGACGTGAAGGTCTGACCATTTGCAGTTCTTTCACAAAGGCAGCACCTTCTACTCACTCAGTTATTTTAAGACTCTGAGTGTTGGTCCGGCCGGGGCTTGAACCTGCGACCTCCTGCTCAACAGACCGGAGCTTAACCACTGAGCTAACCGGGAGGCGGTAAAGTTACAGCACCGTTACGGTAAGGTTCCGGCATGCCGTAGTTTGTTCCACTCATACGAAATCTACTCCACTCTGCATGAGAATACTGTACAGTAACAGGAACACCCAACGGTAAAACTTCATAAAAACAAACATTCTGATGTTTTTATAACAAATCAGATGTATTTAAACATATTTAAGGGAATTGTTTTTCAGCTGGCAGACGAACAGCTGTTCTGCAGCGCCAGCCAGCCTAAAGTTCATGAAGAATTTCTAAATTTCCCAGCTGAAATATTTAAGTGCAGAATTTGCCAGCAGCAAATAACCTGAGCTAACCTGCAGAATTCGGTATTTTTAAAAACCTGTGAAACAACAGGTACGTGCAGAATTTGCCAGCTGAGAAATATCGCTCTGTTATATTATTATTATGTAATTATATCGGACTGCAGAATTTACCAGCTGACAAATATCGCTCCGTTATATTATTATTTAGTATCAGACTGCAGAATTTGCCAGCCAAGAAATTCCAAAGTGCAGAATTTGCCAGCCGAGTGGCCCAGAAGAACAGTTATTTTGCAGAACAGTTCGTTGGGTGTTCCTGCAGTAAGGCTGAATTTTATTTTACTTTAAATTTTGCGAATATCATTAGCTTTTACTTCAAGCCAAAATTATTAAAAAGCCCATGTTTTAGGTTCATGAATCTTTAAAACTGAAGGAATGGCAAATTTCTGAAAACTCTATAATTTAACAGAGTTTCATTAGGCTGATTCTGTGAAATTTAGAGTTTTCAAAAATTTACCATTCCTTCAGTTTTAAAAATATGAACCTAAATTTTGGGCTTTTTACTAATTTTGGCTTGCTCTTTCCATTTTTGCATCCTTGTTTTTCTAGTGCCAACTTTTTTGATTGACAGGCTAAAAAGGTCACGTGACCAGGTCCTGCAAAGTGGCCATTTGGCCCTTCTAACATGGCGGCCTTGTTGGCTAGAAACAATATATTTTGTGTGTTCATCCTCGGACTGAGTTCAGTCTCAGAACAAGTACTAAGTTTGAACGTGCAAAAACAAAGGTTTATATCCTCCTGGGGCTCAACATGGCCGTGACGCTTCATTGAAAACGACCTGTTCTCTCAAAACTCCTACAATGTACCTTGATTTCCATCTCACTTTGTGGAGCAATAGTTCCTGTATATGGGGTTATATCAAACTCCCTCGGTACTGGCATGACAGTACTGCCCACGTCACTGATGTTACTATCCACCAAGCTGTCAACATAACTGACGGAGCCTTCTCTTAAGCCGCCATCAGCAGGTACTCGCAGATTGAAGGTCATTGGAATGAGGGAAGTGTTTACTAGGTTGCAGTGGCGGGTGTTCACAAAGCCTGAAAAAGGAGAAGAGAATTACGATATAAGATATTAAAGTGTCACTACGACGAAATTCGACCATTTTCTTTTCTACTTTTTGTCTTCCAAAAATTACACACAGTGTCGAAAATATCCAAATCATTGAAAAATATTACCAAAGGACCAAATTAACCTATGAGTTTTGCAGAGAGTTTACCGTCGAAATCACGTCCGCCATTACTGAAGTCTGTTCCAAATACTTTGCGATTTTAGACCAGCGGTTTGCTGTCGTGACGTAATTTTCTCAACGCGTCGCTCTTGTAAATGCATATTTCCATTCAAAACTTCGTTCTTTCCTTTCCTTTTTTGGAAAAAATAGTATTATAAACATGAACTTTACTTATAAGTTAGTGTGAACGTTTGTGTGAAACGTAGCCCCGCATGTTGTTGTGTTGAGAAAAAGACGTTACATCCGCTGGAAATTAGCTCTGTCATAGCTCTGTCATAGCCTCCTCCGCAGGCAACTCTTCGCTGGAAGCCGGATCCGAGCGGCGAAGCCACGAGGAGACTGGGGAGGAAGAGAAGGAGAAAGTTTTTTTTCCCCTTCTTCCCCTCCCCCTCCCCCCTCATTTGTTTCATCCTCAGACCCTTGCTCGTCTCTCTTATACCACAAGAAGCCCGGTTTCACATTTTTTTCTCTCGATTTTTTCCGATTCTAATTAGGAGTTGCCTGCGGAGGAGACTAGCTCTGTCACAGGAACGAGTAATGGCGGACATAAAAACTCACGGTTAGGACACCCCAAAAATAAGTCTTCCCGTCGTCATAAACGGTGTGGATAGGAAACAATATAGCAGCTTTACTGTACAAATACGCTATCTCAAAATTTGATCATAGTGGCACTTTAAAGAACACGAGGTGCCTGAAAATGTTGTTGGATAATGAAGCAATAAAAAATAACAATGAAAAAAATATTAAACAAGGACTCAGGGACCGAGTTGCAAAGTTAATCTGATACCACACCGAGGCAAACCGTCACGCGCATGCGCTTTTGATAAGCCCAGGGCGCGCACGTCTCCCCAGTTTCCCGCCGAAACTAAAAGAAAGCAGAGGCACTGAATCACCCCTGTTTCGAATTTTTGGTACGAATGTGCAATGTTTCGCAAAAACAAAATAAGAAAACTACTTAAAAGCTAACCTAAGCCTTTAACAGGTTGAAGTTTTCTTAATTACTCGGGCTGCCTGTGGCAGCACCGAGTCTTAAAATGCAAGTCGTTATTTTTGTTGGGTGTCGCAAAATTTCTGCGCATGCGTTAAAGGTCAAATTCACACCAATCAGATTGCACTGTGCTGATCACGCAACAATCGCCAGGTTAATTTATTTACATAATTTAATACAGTAAAGCAAGATGGCGGAATCCGCGAGCAACTTTCTCTGTAACTTGGAGTCTCATCTCTCACATGTAAGCCAGTTTAATGTTTTATTTAACTTCACTCATGCGAAAGCCTTCCAACAGGCTCAGGATATTGCAACTGGCGCTATTGTCGGAGCCGAAGGACCGCGTTTTTTACCCAGATGGCCAGTGCTTTTATATACGACACGTACGACGACCTGAAGCAAAGGGGCCAGGATCCGGAAAGCTAAAATTTGAAGAAATAGATATTGGAATCTATAAGCCATCGGCTCGCTGTGCTGCATTTAAAACATCCGAGAAGAACATATTATTTTGGGTGAAGGCACTTCAAGACCAATATTATGAGTCTCTTAAAAACTGTCAGAGATTTAAATTTACCGTAAGTTGGATCAGAGAGTATTGAGATCAAGTTATTTCGTTCCAGCGAGGATATTGACCTAGCGGAAACGGTACAAGCTGTCGAAGGATTTTACTTATAATCATCCACAACAGGAATAGTTATGTGCCAAGGCATGGGAAAAGATTGAGTTTCCCAGATTACAGATCAAAGTAGAGAACTTAACGAATGAAGAAACAGAGGTCACGCGCGACATGCTTGAGAAAATGAACATGTTCAACACTTTATGTTATACTAAGAAAACAAAACAAATTACAGAGCCTGCAAGTTCACAAGTCAATGAAAAACCCCAAGAGCCTGTAGTTTTGGATCAACATATCCTTGAAACTCTAAAAGCAACATACACATGAGTCAAATTCAAACCGGAAGAGACGGAATTCTTTAGATTCTTCACGACAACCCGATCCCTATTCATCAGAATACATTTTCTGTGCTAAATGACGAGAGTTTATAATTACCTGACCGACAACCCACTACTAAAGAAAGGGACCATGAAGTACGGTAGTACGGTTAATTCTCGGGTTCAAAACAATGAATATATGCCTGCTCAAATGCAGTGTGTTAAACTGTTTAAATTAAAAGGTCAACATACGAGAAAAACAAAAATATTAAATTACATATTTACTAGGGGAGCATAGAAATGTTATGAAAGTCACCGCGCTACCGGCCACTCCAAAAGACTGCTAAATTCAGCTAATAATTCTTCCCTTTGGTTATTACTAAGAGGATTTCAAATTAAAGTGTATTTCATCTTCAATCTCATGTGGCCCGAGTGAAAGCCCAGATGGGCTCTTGTTTGTAATTCACTGTGAGTTTACTAAGTGATAAAATTATTTACTAAAAAAGTTTAAGCCCTCGGAAATTTGTATTTGAAACCAGAGCCTTCATCGTTCTTTCGGCCAGCAGAGCACAACGTTTTGCCGCGGTGTGATCTGATAAGTGAGGAAATACGGAATTTGATAAGTTTTAACAACAGTCTGTCTGCTACTTAGTCGAGCTATAGCATATGTACAGACTTATAGACTCACCATAAGAGACAGTGCCAAACTTTAGTTTAGGGATGTTGAAGTGAAACGTTGGGCCAATGACTGATCCCCTAAAAGAACACACACAGATATCATGATTTAGAAGAAAACTATACAACACAATTCTATAAAACATGATATGTAGAGGAAATTGCATGAACGCCAGTGCTATACGTCATTTATGTTTATGGACACTGAGTGATATTTTGAAAATTCTGATATTTGCACGAGCTTTTAATTTGAGAACTTTCAAAATATCACTCAGTGCCTGTAAATCACGTATAGCACGAGCAGTTCATTCAAGTTTTTGTTCGTAATATACTGAAACATTTTCTGAGAGCAGGCAGGCAAGCCTAAAAGCGGAGCTCTCAATTATCTGAACTGAGGTAACTACCCGAAAAAAACGATAAATTTTATAAAGAAAACAAATTAGCTAAAAACACAAAAATAACTGGTAGAATCAAGGGAAATCAGTACAAAAGGTTTAGAAGGAAAAAAGAAGACAACGGAAAATGAAAAAGAGAAAGAAAAATATATCACTAGCTACTGGCCAAGGTTTCGATTCTGACCGCCTGGTTTCAACAGTGCAGCAGTACTTTTTCAGGCACGTTGCTCGTCGGGGTTAGGGTGGTAGCGCCCCCCCCCCCCCCCCCTGACCCTACGCCCCTGTTACATGTATAAAGATCTGACTTTAATAGTACCCTGTATCTCTTATACATGTAAGTGCTCCCACCATCACTTTTTTTTTCAATATAAGCACCCCTATTCCAATATATCATCAAAAATGCATCGAGTACCAGCTGTATACAGTTGATGGTATATTATACATGTACATGTATCTTCGTTTTGAGTAACAGCTAAGCCATTTGATTTACCAGGTATTTATTACGCGAACTAAAACCTGCATTCGTATGCTCTGCGTACCCGAAAAAATGGGTGCCTCGCATTCCGCTCGAGTGTAATTACAATCTTCGCTCTAGTACTCAATATAACACAATTGTGGGCAAAACAAAGCGTTCCAATTACTTCATTGCTCTAAAATACCATGTAAATTGTGCTTGTTGCTATTATAGTTTGCTTATGTTTAGTGTGTACACCTGTAAACATCTCATTATTGACCAACCGTTGTAACGGTCCTGTTACACGAGGCAATTTTTCTTGCAACTTGCAATGCAACGCCATTGCGAGACAAGTTGCAGAAGAAATTGCACGTGTAACACCCCTCTTTACAACTCGTCTCGCAACGAAATATTGCGAGCCAAGTTGCAGGGAAAGTAGAACGATCTATTTTTCGCAACGCTGCGCGATCGGTTGCACCGTGTAACATCCCTCTTTGCAACTTGTGTTGCAATTTTGGCAAAACAACCAATCACAATTCTCATAGCTATAGCCCAATGGGAGAAGGGAGGGGAGGTGAAATTCGCACCGCAATCCAAGATGGATTTGTTTACGTTTCCCGGCGAAGAGGTAGACAAAGAAAACAGCTTATTTGGCGTCGACGAAAATGTCATATAGACACCAGTTGACGGATGCAGAGAAGGTTGAGCTGTTGAGTGAGTTGAACAATCGTCCATGTTTTAACCACGTTGTACTGCGTCTCTTTTTATCGTTTTCTTCTTCATGCTCCAACTCAAAACATTAAAATACACATCGCTTTCCTACGGTGATCCGCGGCCATGTTGCCATTTGTTGTAATTTACTTGTTTTTTATTTATTGAGGACTTCCCGCTGAAAATTGTAACTAACTGGCGGAGGGCTTAAGTATATCGCATTGCAAGTTGCAAAGAACGTTACGTACGTCTAACACCCCACAGCAACTTGCAATGATTTTCGATCGTCAACATTGCATTGCAAGTCGCAAGAAAAATTGCCTCTTGTAACAGGACCTTAACTCAGCTACAAGGTTGCTAAAATTGATATCAATTGAATTTGTAGATTGTACCTGATGTTCAGTTTGAGCTTCTCAGGAGAGCCATCGATAGCAAATATGAACAGTTCATCAAAGTCGCCTAAGATGGGTGAACAAAAATGAACCTGTCCAAGAACAAATATATTTACTGGTTATTTAATGGTTTTCTATGGAATAATGGCAAATATTTCACGAGAAATTTGTATTATTTCGTATACGAGCCTTTAGGCTAGTCTTTTGGGAGGGAAGATTCTATCAAATACTAGGGCCAGTGTTCTCCAGACATCTTTCAGTAGGCAGTGAAATAGTACAAGTAGCCAGTACCTACGTAATTTATTCAGTCAACAAACCATAATAGTTCACACTTTCAAATTCATTCAAATTGTTCGAGTGTACACTTCTCAGAAGTCGAAAGGAAATGTTTCATTGCTTTCCAAAAAAAATTGCATCGTATTTCCTTTTTTCGGCACTATGTTTCCTTTTTTCTGCACTGCGTTTCCTTGAAATTGCATTTCCCTCAACCAATCAGAATTGAGCATTTTTTTCATGTGTATTATTAATAACGTAAACAAACCCACCAAATTCTTCATGCTTCAAGCTTGAACACAAATGGTAGTATTAGACTGAATTTACATACCTGTATAGCTTGATAGCCACCAGGTATAACAATCCCCTGGGGTGGGGTGAAGGTGAACTGTGGACCAAACAGTGTGTCTGACACCAACAGACTAAACACAGCATCTATATCACCCTTATTACCCAAAACAACCTGCAGGGAAATCACAAGTTTTAAAAAGACTGCATGTATGCAATTCCAATGTCGTATTGTTTCATATCAAATTTTATCAAAAGAAATGCAGATCCTATTTCAGTGATTTACAAACAAAATTGTGCAAAGAAATCATGAATAAACATGTAATTAAATAAAATTGTTCCATACATACATTTGTACTAGAGCAGATTTTGTATGAGTGGCACAAACTGCGGCATGTCTGTAACCGTGCTGTGTTGTAACTCTGTAATTTGATTGGATCAGCAGGACAAAAACGATGGGAAACCATTTCAACGTCATGGCATACGGTAACCGTGCTGTAGTCAGTCTCACTCATACGAAATCTGCTATATGTACATGTAAAGTATGAAAGACGGTGGCGGAAGTCAGGGTTAACTATTCACCAGGAACTATATAAAGATCAATGTAAAATTGTACGATCACTCATAAAATCCTCCAAAATGGAATTCTATGCTAACCTTATCACTGAGAATAAATCTGATCATAAAGTTCTTTTTTCCGCAATAGACCGTATGCTAAACCTTAAACCTGAAAAAAGCTATCCCACCTGTGATTCTTCAACTCAGCTCTGTAACAATTTTGTGGATTTTTTCTCAGAAAAAATAGCGACTATTAGAAATGATCTTGACTCAATACAGCTGTCTGACACCGCCCTTTCTAAATTCAATCATCTTGATAATCCCACCTTAACATGTGAATTTGCTAATTTTGAACCAACTACAGCTGAGGAGCTTAGTAACCTAATTAAAAAAATGGCTCGTAAATCATGCTCCCTGGACCCAATTCCTTCTACTCTCCTAAAGTCTTGCTTTTCGGATCTGTTACCGGTCATTGCAAACATCATAAATCTTTCCTTCGAGAGTGCTAAAGTTCCTATCCCTATGAAATTGGCAAGCATATCTCCAAGGCTGAAAAAGCAGTCACTCGACACGGAGCTCTACCCAAATTTCAGACCTGTCTCAAACCTGAGGTTCATATCCAAGGCGAATGAGAAAGTGGCAGCTACGCAACTATGGGACTATGTGAACTCAAATGGACTGAGTGAGGAGTTTCAATCTGCATATACGCAGTACCACAGCTGTGAAACTGCGTTGTTGCGTGTCCAGAACGATGTTCTTGAGGCCATTGATAAACATAACTGTGTCTTCCTATTGCTGCTGGACCTCTCCGCAGCGTTTGACACAGTGGACCACACCATTCTTTTAAAAAGACTAAATTCAAGATTTGCTGTGAGAGGAAAAGCACTTTCTTGGCTTGAGTCATATCTTGCAAATCGTTCACAGTTTGTCCAAATCGACGACGCTTCATCATCTGTGCGCCCCCTTCATTTCGGTGTGCCACAGGGCTCTGTACTGGGGCCAATATTGTACTTGCTATACACCTCTCCCCTGGGTGATATCATTCGTGAGCACGATCTATCATTTCATCTCTACGCTGATGACACACAACTATATACGTCGTTTTCTTGTAAAAACACCCATGATTTTCAAGTTGCTAAACAACGCCTTGAGAGCTGCATATCTGACATTACACTATGGATGACTGCCAATAAGCTTAAATTAAACAATGGCAAATCGGAACTTCTTCTCTTGCACTCACAATTTCGCCCAACTCCCATACTTCCATCATTGACTGTTGGCGAGAAAATTATTAGACCGACAAATAAAGCACGTAATCTCGGGGTACTTTTTGATGAAACTATGTCTTTTTCACCACATGTAAATGCTGTTGTCAAGGGTGCCTTCTACCACATTCGTAATATTGCTAAAATAAGAAAATATATTGACAAGAAAACTACAGAAGTTTTGATCCACAGTTTTGTAAGCTCAAAACTAGATTTTTGTAACTCTCTTCTTCATGGGGCCCAAGGACGTGATATAGCGAAATTGCAGTCTGCTCAAAATGCAGCTGCTCGAGTTGTGACATGTCTTCGAAAAAACGACCACATCACGGAGACTCTAAAAGAACTTCACTGGCTCCCAATCGAGTACAGAATCATTTTTAAAATAAATCTTATAATTTTTAAATCATTAAATAGTCTCGGTCCACGCTATCTTAAAAACCTTTTAACATTTTACCGACAGAAAAGACTCTTGAGGTCATCTAAAGACCACCTTCGTCTGGTTGAGCCCGCCTTTAACATGAAAACGTATGGTCAACACGCCTTCTCTACCGCGGCTCCCAGGCTCTGGAACAAGCTACCTTTAGACATCCGTGCTTCTTCCAACGTTGAAACGTTCAAGTTAAAATTAAAAACGTTTCTTTTTAAGAAGGCCTATTGCTAATTCAACATTTTTATTGCTTATTTTTAGTATTCCTGCGAATAGTCTAGAGAAATGTAATGATTTGCTTACTTCTTTTCATCAGTTATGTTAGTCACATTTTTAATTTTTAATATATATATACAGACATTTTCTGTAGAAATTCATGTAAAGCGCCTAGAACAGCAATGTATAGGCGCTATATAAACTCATTTATTATTATTATTATCATATATGTGGAAGTGACCGTCTGTTACATAAACAGCTTTATTTCCTGCACAGCTACGTACATATAATGGGACTTTTGCAGGAATGCAATCACGTGGTTGTACTGGAGGGCAAAAACTTCGGACTTCATTTACTTAAAGCCACTTGTACGAGATTGGTAGTGTTATTAACAAAACCTGTTTGTAAATGCTATTTTCCACCCCCAATTGGTCAGTCGATCTTTCTAAAACAGCATTTTAAAGATACAGGTAGCTTGCCCTCCAGCATCTATGGCAACGCCTTTCCCATGGGGATCACAAGCTCAGTTCATTCGCTAAGGATTATATCTGCACATGACTGTTTGCTGCGAAAGGCCTATTGATTACACACAGTCATACTATTAAGACACACTACTTTACACTACTCTACATACATGTATATGTCACGCAGTTTGCTTTAAGGAACTGTGCTTTTCATAAATTACAGACTGCTTGAGGTTACTTATTAACATTCCTTCCAACATGAACATAGTACATGTATATACTATATATATGGATATATAGTGTCAGCTGATTTCAGATGTGTTAATTCTTACCTCATAAGAATGCTTGGAGTTGACGAAGACATTCCCAATATCCAGGCTGTCATAGGAAAACTTTACACGAGGGCCTGTCCCCTCCCCCCTGATACGTAATGGCAGCCTAGACTCCCTTCCTGACACGTCACAGTACAAAGTCCTAGCATAGCTAAAATAAAAAAATAGAAGCTACATGTATATCAATTAACCCTGAACACTTGACCCTAATCCTCTGTACACTCCTACAATGGCCCATGAAGAGCTCTGCTCGCTCTGATACACTGTATTAACATTTGTAGTACTGAGTCTTGTGCGAACAGAGCAGTAGTTTTTGCTTTAAAAACAAATAATAAACTACAACTACGTGTTACAATTATGGTATTTTACTCATTGGGGAATTGCTTTAATTATGTCTATTAAGTGGGAAATGAGTACGTTCTCATACTTTTTCATCTCAAAAAGTATAATTTCTGCCACGTTTTTATTGTCACTAGGAGGACTGCAAGTATAGCGATTTCTATACTGGCTGTAAGCACATCCACAGAATTTGTCCCAACAAAACTGTTTTAGACTTTTCTCCACAAGAGGTAACACAAGAAGGGTTCTTACAGAAAATTACATTTTTAGATTGACTATTAAGAAGAGTAAATATCACATGGTGTCATGAGGCAATTTACCCAGAACAAAATACAGTAGGACCCCGCTATCTCGAACTCCCAAGGCACACGAAAGATAGCTCGAGTTAGCAGGGGTTCGAGTTTATAGCAGGGTAAATTATACAGTAAAACAGTGACAAAATAAAACAAATGGATATCACAACGTGTTCGAGATAGCGGGGTTTTCGAGATAACCGAGTGCAAGATAGCGAGGTTCTATTGTATATAAATTATGTACAAATTAATGTGTGAATATGAAAGGATACCTTTGGGCTTCCTGAGGCTTGAATATGACTTCAACTTCAGCTTGTGCATTTGGCCAGATGTCCCCTTCCTGCAAGATAAATTAATCCAATTACGACCTCTGGATGTACATGTAACACAAGTAAGATTAACCATGCTCTTGTTATCTTATTTTAAATACACTTGTTACCTGTAATGATTCGCCTAAGAATGATACCATTGAATGGCAAGAAATGCTTTAATATTGCTACAGCCAGTCTGCTATTGCCTTTTGCTATACAACATAGTTCTTAGGCAAGTCATTACTTAATAATGATGCTGTATATTGATATTATAGACTGCCGGATCAGAAAGCTTACCACAGGGTCAACAGAAATTATATCATCCTCAAACAGCAACTTATCCTCCTTAATCTCCTGTATAGACACATAAATACAGTTATTAGCCTTAAAAAGATCACAGCTACATTTATTAGTAGCGAAGATAACCTGCGATCTGTCTATAGGCTCTCTCTTTTCCACTAAATCAATAAATAAAAGAAGGGGAGAGAGGAAAAGGAGAGCCTGATACAAATGCTTGTTGAAACGTTTTCTGCCCCGTCACGAATCATGTCACGAATTTTGCGCAAGCCATCCAAGCCAGCTGTAATTCGACTGCGCATGACAGAAGTGACACTTTTACTATATGAACCAATTAGAATACCGTAATTCTTTTTCGACCAATCAGAAAAAAGACCAGAATTCAGTGGTATGTTTACATGTGCTATGGCAAGTATTCATATCAAGCCCTACTTTCCATTCTCCGTGCGCACTGTGAATTCATAGGAAAGGAGGGCATGATTGCAAAAATCCAGAATGTACACATACTCATATCCAATCTATACATGTACGCTCACCGTATCACTTTATATAATTTCTTTATTTCTTTAATTGTATTGTGCATCAGGTAAGAATTAAGGTTACATGACTTTTGTATAAACTCTTGTAAATATGGCTCGTTTGTTCAAGGTTTTCAGACTCCAAGTTGTATACCTTAAAGGGAAACTGAACCCTAAAATCAACCCAACGTCTACAGTATGCAAACCAGTATGTATTCGAAATAAATAAGTTATGCTATTTTATTTTTCTGTGTTGTGTGTCTATGAAGAGAAAATCCGAAAACCTCCCTCACAACCGCCGCTATGTACAGACGGCTCAAGTCTTGTCATTTGTGACCATTGGTAATTATCTATCACTGGCTGTTATTTCCATTCTTGATTTTAATAAAGATCTACAAATATATCCACCCAGATACGGGTCAGGCTGTAGATATAGGGTACCTGCATGAAACATACAGTACTGTACATGTATGTATTTTGAGGAGTCTGTATACTTTTATTGATCATATATTATTATGACAGTTTTTCACAATTTACTCTGCAATCAGATGTTTGCATACATTTATTCAAATATAATTCACCTCACATGCTTGAACAACATTTTATTTTCAATTTGATTAAACAGTTTTTAAAAGTAACTACGTGTAAGGTCAGATCATAAAGTGGGCCTGTACCTGAACCTGGTTCTTGTACTTTCTCGTGACAACAGAGAGTTGGTCTCTGATGGTGAGGTCACTCAGACACTCCTCTAGGAATGCATCCCTCTCTGTGTCTTCTTGTCTCCTCAAATCCATGTAAAACCTGACCATTTATAAGACAATCAATAGCATTGAAATTGCCTACACGTTAATTAACACTGTATGGTTTGTTAATATGTCAGTCATAATATGTGACATAAGTTTCAAAAATTGTAGGAAATTACATGACTCAGTGAAGCACACTTCGGTGTAAATACATGTATGAGCACAATAATTACACTTTAGTTCTGCTTCTTATTCCTAAAAATATCCCACCCCACAAAGATAGTTTACTTGTAAATGACATAGATGTGGTTACGTACATGTACATGTACATTGTATCACTTGTCTGGACTAAAACGAGAAGCTACATTTGTACATGTAACGAGGAATCGTTTATCATTTAATGTCAATAATTATTTATTAACCAAGGTGGTGCCAAGTGCATCACTTGACAATGAAGACATCTGCATACCCTTCAAGTGACTTAATTTACTCACATGTACATAATCATGTAGGGCCATTTTTATGAAAAGAAGTTACCGCGCGGTAGCCACAGCTTATCTAAGCCATGAACATTTGTATATATAAATGGGTCAAAAACTGAAGTTCAATTTTGCAGCCTTTGTAAGCCATGGCTTAGATACGCCACGGCTAACATACTCTTGTATAAATGGCCCTAATGTCATACAGTCACATACATGTAAGTCAATGTGTTAATTAAGTCACAGTACACGTCTGTGTACTTTAACAGTTAACCAGAGTACAATACTTGTTGTACCTGTCTTTCTGTTGGAGTTCCTCTCTTAGGGTGGCAAACTTTGTCCATTTGTAGTGAACCATTATATCACTTCTATTTGATATTGTAACAGTCCTGAAAAAACATTGTTTGAATGTCTTGTTATTCTTTATTATTGCAGCCAAAAATGGAATTAGGATATGATGCAATCTTATAACTAAAGATAGTTGTAAACATGACTTGTATTAGAGACATGGAAATTAAACCAGTCAGTGGTGTACATGTACATTATCTAGCATGCTTAATTAAGGCCTGGGCCTACATGTCCATACATGTATTTTACAGCCTAGACTAATCTTATTTCAAATGAATGTTGCACTCGAGGAGCTGTTGAAACACACAAAACATGACATGAAAGTGCAGGAAAAGGCATTTGCAAAAGTATAAAATTAATCTAAAAAAATTCCAGCTGGGAGCATATTAAGCCCCCAGACCCCCAAGAAGCAACAATTATGGGCCGGTTGTTTTGGCCTATGGATTTTTAAATCCTGGATATATGCCTCTGCCAGTAGTCCAATGAAGCTTTCTTAAATACCAACCTTTGAGTTGCACTTGTAATAAAAGTGTTTTCCATCTTGAGTGTGTTTTTATCCAGTCTGATATTGTAGTCTACTGCTGCTCCATACAGAGTGATAAAAATATCTTCTCCTGAAGAAGCAATATATCACAAACTGTTAGATTAGTGTGGGTAAAGAAATACGCACAATGTATATGACGGTACACTGCATTTTCATTGCAAACTTTTCCAAGCTAAATTATTCTCCTTAAAGATACTCCACAGTCCACTCGCACTCCAAGTTTGCCGCCATGATCATGAGCTACATTGTATGTAGCTATTCAACCATACAATGCATGGAAACATCCAGTGAAATACAGTGCAAAAGGCAAAGGTCACATGACATGACCTACGACTGGTCTTCAACAACCCTTACCTGTATCATAGAACAATACCATATTGCTAGTATGGTCCCCTGTCTGGAGTGCCTTGAACTCCACGTGAATCTGTAAACTCTCACCAATAGCCAGACGCCCACTATCAGGTGTCACACTGAATGGCTCCTCGACTGACAGTTGGAACCTCGCCTCCTTGTTGCCAACATTTCTTACGAGAAGAGTCTTTGTACTGGCACTCTGTAACAATTAAGTTTTATTAATTAAGTTTTGAATAATAATTGTGTATTGGCACAGCAAACCGGCTCACACTAATGGATAGGATTTTTCAAGGAGATATCGTAAACCGGCCATCCAAAAAAATGTGAAGATTCCATTCCTCCTATTTCTTTTAGTGGAGAAAATCCAAATGAATGTATCATGTAAAAGTACTATCAGATATTATCACTAGAATCTTCTAGAATCTCACTAGAATCTTCTATTATAGCAGGAGGCCTGTGAGTTTTATTGGAAGGAGGAGGATAGTGTGCAAAATCTATCATGAGATGTAATTGTACTGTACAATACAAATTAATAGGTTATATAATAAATTATTATTACATAGAATTACATGTCAGGGATGTACAGCACTGTTCATTACAGAAGCCAACTATACCGGTGATTATCGCCAGCAACTACACGTATGAATCATGATGATCGTCAGCTACAAAAACTTAAAGACAGTTGTACCAGCCTGGAGCTTTATTTTTATGGCAAAAAAATAGCTATGTTTAACAGTTAGCCAGCAAGTGAACTTAAAAACGTATTAATAACAGCCCTGCATGTACTGGTACAATTGTCAGTAGAGAGTTACATAATGTATGGTAAGCACCTACTGTATTAAAAACAGCATGCCTATATGGGGTAAATATTAATCACTGCATAATAATATTTAGTACAGCTGCTGTCACCTTGACAGGGGCACTTCCAAAGTTGATTTCGTCAGGAAAGTCCAGTATGGCTCTAGCACCCACTGCCTTGACAGGTACAAGGAACTTCTCCCTCTCAGTGATGCAAATCAACTCATGTGTGTAGTCCTGGATGGTTAAATGGAGAAAACGTTCAATTCTGTCAATCATTTCTAAGATCTATAGTCAAGTGGCTTTCAAAATCTTGCAGAGTAGATGGCCAACACACTAAAAGGGGTATAGACTGTAACAATATGGGGGATTGGATTCTTAACAGTCTGGAAAAAGATCATACATGTACATGTAGCTGTGCATGCATGCTGATGTCATTGCCATAATGTATCCTGAGCAGGTCGAGCCAGGCTCTTTTGAAAGTGGCCTGGAGAGTATTTTGCATTGGTAATTAATATATACCTCTTTGTTGTTTTACGCTTTGCAGTAGTAAGACTTGATCAGGTCTGATCGACATGTACAGTGTAATAGAGAATAGAGTTGTGGGTTCTATTTAATCCTTGCACGCTTAATGACCAGATCAACATTCAGGTCTTAATTTTTTAACTAATGGTGAGGACAAGGTCAGCTGCCTTAGTTTGTGAAATAGTCTCAGCCTTGAACTAAAATTAAACTCATCGGCATAAGATGAGCTTGGGATTAAGTGCCTAGAGATAGTCATGCTGGATGCGCATGTCCACACACAAGAAGGAGGTAACCCCTACCACAGTCCACCACCTGACACCTGTCACACTGACCAACCTAGTCAGTGGAATACTTACACGTACCAACCATACTTACCAATGGGCTGGAGGGGCGGGAGCAAATTTGCATAACGCAGTGAGGAATAGATCCACCACAATCTGCCAAGTTGAGCACACCAAGCCCCTGCTAAGCTTAGGGGGAGCCCCCACAGTTAAGGGTGAGACTGCTGACCAGCAATGCCTCAATTTTAACTTTGCCTAAATTACATTTATCCACATATAAACTACATGTATAATGTAGCTGTGTACAGTGCAGCTCGAAAGTAAGTGTGCAGACGCCCGCGGGCAGTCCGCGGGCAGTCCGCGAGCAGTCCTCGGGCAGACTTCAGGCAGTCTGCGGGCAAGATTCAGGCAGACATTGTAACTGAAGAAAACAATATTGTAACTGAAGAAATAAACACGTACCGAAGAAACTGTAGTCTTATACAGTAAATGTAAGTTTGCGTTCACATGTTTACCGTGCGAGATCGAGAATCCAAATATAATTCGGTAATAAATAGAATATTAGAAAAGAATTCGGTAGGCTGAGAAAAATAACAACACTGAAATATTTTCTTGCTAGATTTGGTGTGTTAAAAATTTCCATTTGAGTTATTGTGAAACACTTCGGCATCTCCATGGCATTGTGATGATCTAATTTGGCCACAAGCCAAACACAATGGTTTTTGAAGTGAGAGAATGTTTTGCCGCGTATGAGCGAGTCTATAGTCGTGAGTCTTTTCATTTAATTAGCGGCCTTAGTCAGTTTACAAACACGAACGCCAGTGTTCAAAAATAGAACACAACTCTTGAAGTGAGAAGAATATTTTGCCACGTATGAGCGAGTCTATAGTCGTGAGTCTTTTCATTTAAAGCGGCCTACAAACACGAACGGCGGTGTTCAAAAATAGAACACAACTCTCGAAGAGACACAAGAATAAACTTGTGTCAGCAGTCTAGTTGTGAGTATTTTTATTTTCAATAGTCAGTTTACAAACACGAACGCCAATGTCTGGCTTCTTCGCTTTAAAATAAAAATGCTTTCGCAAAGAAACAACGTACGTATTAATTCAAAACTCGGTAACTTCTATACGGGTAATCGAACACGAAACTCGTTAGGTGTATTGCCCGACGTCTGCCTGCGGACTGCCCGCGGACTGCCCGCGGATTTGCCCGCGTGTCTGCACACTTACTTTCAAGCAGCACTGTAAGTACATGTACATTAATTACATGTACATGTAGTTTGACCTTAATTTGCATCTTTGTTGTGCTTAAAGAAATAGCAATTAAAAATGTTCTTGAATTCATAATGTTTAATATTTAACAATGGCATCGCCCCAAGATAGAATACCGCCCCCATGGCTGGCAATCCCCACAACCCAGCCACAAGCCCCCACATTACCCCAGCACCCATACTGAATACAGAGAAAGGGAAACAAGATAAATCATTAAGGGGAGGGGAAGGGCCGGATAACAACTAGCTGGATGCAGCACACCAAACACACCCGCAGGAACCCACCGCTATAGATGCAGACCATGCATTCCACTCGAGCACACTTCTCAGGAAGTGACCACTGACTACCCTGGAAGTTGACCACAGACTGCTATGCAAACATGCTAGCCTACAGCCTAGCTTACACCCACTAACCTACCGCTAGCAATCTAGCAGTTCTAACATTAATTTACTCAGACATGCTATAAACATAATCAAGTTCTTTTCGATATACATACTTTCAAATTAAACAACATTCATTTGATATTCCAAATGTTTTTGACTATAGGCGAACATTCAGAATGATATTAAATATTTTAGTGTATTTTAGTGTTACCTTTTTCTCATCCGGGGTGAACTGGATTATAAATGTGGTGTCCATTCCTGGTGCCACCTTGTGGCCCACATCATGAGGACTAATGATCTTGAAGTACGGAGAATCTGTCTGGGTCACCTTCACAAGACGAGCAATCTGTGTAATATCATATGGTACGTAATATATAACTTTAGATTACTTTGGCAGTTTAAACCCTTTGACTACCATGCAAACCAAGCCAAAACTGGCCAAATTATGAAGCATGCCTGTAACTGAAAACATTAAATAAATTTTAATATAATTACTGCATCAAATCTTGCTGGGAATATACAATAACCTACATGTATTTGTGGCATCACAATATACATTGTACCCTGGCTGATATTTCGTCCACAGACATTACATGTATCTGATCCAAGAAGAGAATACAATGTAGTTCCCCAGAGTGAAGCTCAAGAGAAACTCTGAGCTTCAAGGATCACATAATGTCCAAGGACAAACATCAGGGCATATTTCAATGCCACGATATAAGTTATTGTTGTTATTATCCTTCAAGTATTTTCTTTGACGTGCACTTACAGTGTTACATATGCTCATAGGGGGTGTATTCCCCGATATTTCCCGTTCGCGGAGAAAAAATATTGGGTCACGTGTCTGACGCATTCAACCAAATGATAAGATGTGATATTATTTCAAGGGATGAATGACTTAAATTTATAGTACATTTTACTCTGCTGGAATAACCTACAATGTACTTTCCAAAATATCTGCTCTACTTGTAGTTAATCACCTGCATGCTATAATTAGAATTAAATATCCAAGAGTCAATTTCTGCAGGCCTTTCAATAAATTTTGGATTAAGCAGCTGTGAATGAACAGTAGGTATAGCTGTATTTTCTTTTTTCAATTACAGCTCTATTAGCTGTAGCAGACAAAAGTTTTTGCTGGCTTATACATGACTATAGATACAGTGTAGCATACTAGCCCTTACTGACAACACTGAGTCTTAAGCTACAGTATGAATAATGTAAGGAGTAAACCCTGGTGAAACTCCTTGCAGGATCCTTGAGGATCTTTCAGGATCCTGAAGGATCAGGCAAGGATCCTTGTAAGGTCAGGATCCTTGAAGGATTTGTCTAGGATCCTGATGGCCAAGATCCTTGCCAGGATCCTGTTAAGATCCTGAAGGATCGGGGAAGGATCCTTATACGGTCAGGATCCTTGAAGGATTTGCCTAGGATCCTGATGGCCAAGATCCTTGCCAGGATCCTGCCAAGATCCTGCTAAGATCCTTTCAGGATCCTGATATGATCAAGTTAATGTAGTAAGTGCAGGGTCCTTGTAAGATCCTTAAGGATTTCACCAGGATCTTGTCAGGATTGAGGCAAGATCCTGGCAGGAAACAACCGCATGGAAGGAAAGGATCCTCGACCTGTATTATGTATTTTCAGTCGTACTGCAGGTCAAGAGGGGGAAAACGACATGTCTGTAAGCCTGCCATTCGCCTGTGTAAGACGGGACTAAAAAAATCGGGTTTCAATGTCTGCACTTCGCCTTTCCTTTCGCCTGTAACAGACATGTAAAAGGTCTTTTCTAATTAAACTAATTTGTTTAACAAGTTGCACTCCTTTATCTGCTCTTGACCTTATCTGTTCGCCTGATTAAGACCTGTAAAAGACCTGCATGTATAAACTCCTGGATGTAAAATGACGCACGCAAAATAGCATAGATAATTTGTATGTTAAACAGACAAAAATAATCTGAGGAGCAGTCCAAAGTTCAATAGTTCGTTTTTATACCGTATTTAATGTAAACACTGTTGTATTTTAACAAGCTTTCCACTATTTTTTGCTTTTATTTTTGCTACATCTTTTTTTATAATTAGTCTTATACGTAATAGGTCGCGATCCACAAACTTATCATGCTTGAACTTCCTAAACTACAAATCCCGATCCGTATGCACCTAAGAAAAATCTTACCTTTATTTGATTATTAAAATATAATAGTCTGGTAGCTAAGCTCACTGTTTCGTCCCGGTGTGTTCTTTTCTTTGCCATGATCATCTTTCGGCATATCTTGAAAAGGTTCATCGGCTGCCGTCCCCAGATAGTTTAGTAGCATGTTCTTCTAGTGATGAAGTGCAGATATCTTCTGTACGGTTGTGGGAATCAGTGATTTCATAGTGAAGAGTGGGGGAAGAGTGTCAGTTTCATTGCCGGGCTGCTGAACTTTCGGGATTAAACTTTCTTTTACGTCGACCCATTATTGAACGTATTTGTAAGTACAATGCTCTTGATCCGTGTAGCGTGCCAAACGTCTTGAAACGTATACTTTGTGTGTGACCCCGGTGTGTGACCTTTCGAAGTCACTTATCACTGAACAAACATTAGTTTAATTGCTATCATGCATGCACCTATTCTAAAGTTACCAAGCTAGTATTTCTACTGACGATAAGGTTAACGTAGCCTGCGTGCAGACGTTCTCAAAACTATATGTAGCTTCTAAAGTTGTCTCAATACTAGGTTAATGTTAGAATGCTACCAAACTAAATACACTATACTTGTTTGCCTTTCATTCATGCATGCTCTGGCGCTCACGATCACGCTACAAATCAACATTTTGCAACAATTGACAATACGATATCTCCTAAGACGTGATTGGTTTGTGAGATTTGAACACTTTTATATCTACATTGGTCGTTGGAGTCTGCATATACTGTACGTAGTATATAATTTATAGCGATTGCTTTGATTACTTCGTTTGTATTAACTGCTCCGGCTAAACAGAGTACACAACGAAATTCGAAGAAGCACATTCCAGTTTTTAGTTAAACTGAAACCAAAGAATTTAACACTGTTCCATTAACGCGCGTTCCAAAGGAACAAAGAAAAGGGGGAAATTGCGACCGTGAGAGCAGAGAGAAAAAGCTGGTAAAAATTGGAGGTAAGTAAAGTTTGAGCTTTTACATGTGCCATACTTTGCAGTTTATGTAGGGAGGGGGTCCACAGAATGTTTGTGTGACCGTTGTAAGTCGAGAAATATCGCGAAGAACAAGTACATATTTTTAACGTAAACTTACAGATGTTTAAATCGTAGCGAAAATCTTAACGTTCAAAAATGTGTGCATATTCTTTGGGATCTTTCTTGAGGTTTCAGTGACCCAACATATTTCCTATAGACCTACAAATTATCTGTATAAATTGAATAGTAGTAATTATATATATTTATATTTAAATATATTTCCAAACATGTTGGCGACAGCCCTTGCGATCTACACCGCTGGAGACAATAATTATACCAGTTTCGTCTTCTAAATTACGTTTAGGCTCAAAAGCGATCGCGACAATACAATTAACAATTATTGTATATTTCCCTTCTATCTGCGCATGGTTATTATCGTGTAGTTTCTGGTATTACTCTGCTTGTTTATTGAGGCCCTTTTAGAGGGGTAGGCATGTCCCCTGTCAGAGTTTCAAAACTAGTTGTGTCGCAATCTCGGAGGGTGGGCATGTCGCTGTTGGAATTTTGTCTATTGTTTTCTTATTTCTCTCTGTCGCTCTCGCAATTTCAGACATTTTCAGACGTTCATCGTTATTTCATTTCCTTCATGTCGCTGTTTCAACGCCGTGCATGCTACAAGGGATTTCAAGTCGCGTTCCCTTTCAGGACCTGTCAATCAAAATATTGGCGCTAAAACAACATGACTTGAAAGAGAACTTGAAAGAGCGAGCCAAAAATAAGTAAAGAGGTCAATGTTTTTAAATTACAGCGATTTTCAATATCACGTTCTAATGCCGTTAATCAAGAGTATTTCAACAGCGCGACTTCCCGTACGAAACTTACCGTATTCGGAGAGCTTCATACGGCCATCGTTTGTAAATATTCTGTATGCCGTTGTAGTTATGATCGTACGATGTTATTTCAATGTTATTTGTCTGTACGATGTTCTTTATTGTACCCTATATTTCAGTGAGTTCGGCAGAACAAACCTTCTTTGTATATGGGAGTCGGCTAGCTGTTTTCTCAGACGGCTAGCTGTTTCTCAGACGGCTACCTTTGTCCGCGTACTATTGAAAATCGCTGTAAATTGTGTTTGCCCGGTGTGTTTGATATATAGTCGGGCAGTTGGCTAGCAGTACGTTGTATTCTACGTAGTTCGTGACCACTGAATCAAAGATCTTGACTCTTTCACTTTCAGGATACGTTAATGCAGCAGCACTAAAGTGGAAAGTTCCGGTAGTACCCGAACAAACACTCACGATCCTCGAAAATGAAGACAAAGATCTGAGTTAATTACGTTTTGTAAAGGATTGCAACTGCATTACTCAATTTAACCGTGTATCAGGATACATAACTTTTGTACTTGTATCTGTTATCCACTTACATGTTAAAGTTATAAAAAGAGAAGACATGTAATTAGGCTTTTCAAGTAGATGAGTTATTTAAACAAAGAAAACTGTGTTAATCAAATGTCTACAATTAATCGATCAACAACGTTTTCACGTGCATATCACATATGAAACTAGTAATATTGTGAGACTATCATATCCTGGGGAGACAATGTAGAGGTAAAAGCGCAAATAAAAAGAACTACGATTGCATTTATTATAATTAGTAAGCTTTTCAAAAGGATATTTGACAGCCGGGATCTGCAGTCAATATGACAAAGCCCAGACACAGGAAGCTGATAAGTGACCTTTATTTCAAGCCGAAATCCGATACTAAAAAGGTTTGTAACAGGTCTGTAAGGTCTGTTACAGGTATGTAAACATGTCTGTTCTTTGCCTTACGGTTGACTGTTTCTTACAGGTCTTTTATTCATCTTATTTTCACCTGATTTATACAGGCGAGCTCCCTACAACATACAGGTGAACGGCAGATCTGCCAGTTAATAAAATTTAAGGCATGTTTAAGCTAATCTACAGGTATGTTAAAGGTCAAAAACATGTCTGTAACAGGTCTGCGATTTTGGTACGGGCTGTACTGTCTTCTCAATAGCTACAATTTAACTGAATTACTCCTTCCCACTTTTACTGTCGTTTTCTTTTTTTTCTTCTTTTCTCTTTTCCTTTTCTTTGATTAACTACAGCCCTCTGCAAGTTCAATTTACGCTCTTTTTGCTACCATATTCAAATTACACTAATCACTTAGCTCAATTATTCACTTTATTTATTATATATTTATATAATTAAATACAGCAGTGGCCAACTCGAAAGCTTTGGCCTACTTTCGGTGAAAATAACTGTTTCCGGCCCCGAACGCGAATGTATAGTCTATTACCGTGACACAGCCCCTTTAAACTTAACCCAACTTTTATACAAAGGTACGAATACCCTTTTAATTACGTTCTTATTCCCATTGACCCAACATATGTTTCATCGTTTCTTCGTCTGAGTTCACTGCATGTAAAGGTGTTATTTCGGTGATTTTACAGCTCTGACGAGTTCACTACTGTTTATGTAAGGAAGTTTGAATTGTCTCTCGGCCAACCAAGAAGCATGCATGTACATGTTCAAAGGATTCGCTTTATCAGGAACGTCAACCTAAAATATGACTACATAGTACAGGAACTGTTCGTCGATCTCCTGTATAGAAAGTCCTAGCAGAGATGCCAACTCTCCGGCTTTTGGTGAGAGACTAAACGCTTTTTAGCCTCATCTCCCGCTTTAAGTCCAAATCTCCCGCTTTTTCGCAAATGAGACTTAAATAAATAAAGAAAATGCTTTTTGCCTTGGCTGTCCTTTTTGTTCATGACTCACGCACGATCATTACAAATCAGACAGATCCATACGAAGCATAACGAAGCAGTGATCTCCCGCTTTTAGAACTCAAGGGGTTGGCATCTCTGTCCTAGTCCTTGCTCACAATCCTCCGACTCTGGGAAGTTTTGTTTGGAGATTTCTGCCTTTTTTCACCGCTTTCTCCCATTGTGTACGAATTAACCTTTGACAATATCCGGGTATTATAATATACTTTCAACCAATCACGTCGCGGAGAATACCAGGTATCGTGTTCGGTAACCAATCCGATCACGGTACACACAAAGTACATACGTATAATATTTCTCGTCAACCGTCTTCTACACGTGAAGTTGGACTGTTTGCTACAAATTCTCTGTCTACTTCTATGGTTTTTAGCATTATCAAACTCTATTTCTTTAATAACAATCTTCAGGATTCCTCGAGAATCGAAGGTAAGTACAGCATTGTCAATTTCGCTCAGAAAAGTACGTCGATTACGACGTTAGAACCGATTTGAGTGTAACGTGCACCACGCAAATTTAACCACTTCTAAAGTCTCTCGAAGTTCTCGAAGTCTGCAGTATTTGGAATATGAAAGAGCACTAAGTTATTTGATTCAGTACCTCAAAACTATGATAAACAAGTGAGAGCATGTATTTATCAACTAAGTACGTCGAATGATTGCCCTACACGCGTATTAATATAAACATTGAAATCCGTTGTATTCTAATTGACCGCTTTTGCAGTCGATCTGCCAGGCAGTTTTAATATTTCCCAGGCGTTGGACATGTACATTGTAGATCTCGATTGCCCTTTCCCCATGGCCAAAGGCTCTTTGCTTTTAATAGGCTTTCTAATTATTTGGCAGTATGTATGTACATGTATGAAAGTGACGGCTAAAGTGAACAATCTGCACCGAAAAAAAGTGGTCGGTAAGTGGTCGGCCGACCACTTACCGACCACTTACCAACCACTTACCGACAACACTTGAGAACTGCAGTTTAGATGGTTTCCTCTGCCATTTATGCATTGTAACATACGCTTACTATGTTGTAGACAGTTGAATAGTGATGAAAATAGTGTACTCATTATTTTTGTCTGTTCTTCTTTGCAGCAATTTCTCAGTATTAAATGGTCACACTCAACTCCGTGAATTAGCGAACCCGACAATACTTGAGAACTGCAGTTTAGATGTTTCCTCTGTCATTTATGCATTGGAACATATGCTTACTATGTTGTAGACAGTTGGATATTGATGAAAATAGTGTACTTGTCTCTTCTTCTTTGATCTTCTTCTTTGCAGCATTCACTCCGTGAATTAGCGAACCCGCGCCATCTTGGATTACCATCTTGCCATTTAACAACACAGGCAGCCCGCAGCAAATAAACATACTGCTATCTGCTAACAGTGATCGACTTTATTCATTCATTATAGACTATAATTATTGTGCAAACTACAAGTTTGGCGTGTCGAGAAGAGGCCATTTATTATTAGCGTAAGCATGCCGCGAAGAAGATGCCATTTATTTTGTTTGTCGGCCCATCCCTTGTTGTGCAACGGTTAGGACTGGTAACAAGTGATGGCATGCGGTCAAAACAAAATGGCGTCGGGTTTACGCTTGTTCGACGCTCGTGAAGAACTATCGATGTTATTGTTGGCCCTCATTGCTGCAAGAACACTAAAGTGTTGTGAAACTATCTTTAGAAGCTTTTAAGTGTTCTTATATGGTATTTTATTTCAACTGGACCTAGTGAAGAGATGACAAACACGTAATTTTCGAGTTCGCAAGTTACCGACCACTTACCAACCACTTACCAACCACTTACCGACCACTTACCGACCACTTACCGACACAGTTTTACCGACCACTTACCAACCACTTACCGACCACTTACCGACCACTTACCGACCACTTACCGACCACTTACCGACCACTTACCGACCACTTACCGACCACTTACCGACCACTTACCGACCACTTACCGACCACTTACCGACCACTTACCGACCACTTACCGACCACTTACCGACCACTTACCGACCACTTTTTTTCGGTGCAGATTGTTCACTTTAGCCGAAAGTGACTAATCGTTTATGTTGTTGTTTTCTTGTAGGGCAAAGCAATATAGAGAAAGGGTTTCAGAGAAAGAGCTAGAAAGCTAAAACTGGAGGGAGGAGAACTAGTGCAGCTGAGTGAAAATTAAACCTTAATTTAGTTGGCCTGATTGCAGAATACCTCTTAAAGTGACTAAATACTTTAAAAGTGGTATTGTTTTTTGAAGGCAAGGGGTTCGAGCTAAAAAAACAGATGAGATTTTACAAGGGTTTGTTTGGTCCTGAATACTTCTACACAAGAATGTTGGCTGAGTTCCTGGGACAAGATTAAGTTTAACATTATATAGGATTGCTGCATACATGTATGTAGATCCATTTATATTCAAAGATTACATTACAACTGTAGGATTTATTTAATTTTAGAGGCCAGGACCACAAATGGTTCCATTTTGTGACAGTTCAACATAACCCAATTTTGTAAGACTAGTGTGATCTAATTATAACATGCAGCCAGGGTGGTGCAGTACGTGGTAAGCACTAAGCTCCACCTCTCGCCTTTGTGACCCAGAGGCAATTCTAGTTCGTAGGCACCACATGTGAGTTGCGTTTGTTGGTATTCACCCTTGCTGCAAGGGTTTTTATTCGGGTTATCCAGTTTTCCTCTATCAGAAAAACCAACATGCTAAATTCCAATTTGATCAGTGCATGGTATAGCGTAGTCCTGGCTTTGATCAGCCCCAATGGTAGTTGCAGGTCCCATTAATTTTTTTTTAACCGAACAGTGCGTGGCTGTGAGGTGTATCAGCAGATTGATCAGCCTATATAACCAGTGGAGAAGGGGAGGTGATAATTAGAATTTTATGGTAAAAGGATTCAGGGTTCATTGTTTTTTTAATGGGACACTTTGAAAATGAATAATGAATTAGCTATATATTGTAGTGTCTGGGTATTCTGCAATCTCTGCTACCTATTGCTCCTTGTGTAGTATATTTGTACTGTCAATTGAAAGATAGCAAATCCCATTGTAAATGTTGCTTTTAAATTATCTTTTGAGTTTCCAATTTTGTACTTTTTAAAAATAAACAAGATTGAGCTTTTATGAAAATAATGTTGTATTGTGTTTGCATATTTTCTCCATGCAATACTATATATAGATGGTTTGCACTCAATCCCCAGAGATTCAAAGGGCATGGCGGCCATGTTGGTGTACAGAACAAAAGAATTAAGCTAACGAATAATCTATTGTTAACTGTACACCAACATGGTGGCTAATTGACGTCACGTGCAAAGGGTCTATTATATACATGTAGCTTATATACTGTTTCGTATGTTCGGCTATTACATACATGTATGCCTCATCAATTTAATAATACATTGACATGTACTTAATCTGCTTTCTATATTAATATTATAAGCTACATTGTAGCAATGTACAACATCAGTTGCGTTACCTGTTTTCCTGACCTCCATTATTGAATGTAGAAAATGCCAGAAACAGAAAGTGCAACCCTACCTCATTTCGAAAGGATTTTTTTCAAATGAAGTCAACATAATTTTCGATTCATACAATGTAGGCACTTTAAGGGTATAAATCATAACATGACTTACCGAGTCTAGACAAGGCAAAACAACTTACATGTAAATTCTTACCCATTTCAATAGAGTTGCTCCAACATTTTAACTAAATTAGGTACATTATAACTATTTAGTTGACGTCACCTAAATTGGTTTACTGCAAAACGAATGGTAACAGCAAAATCAGGGGGGTTGAACATAAACTTCAGATGAAAATAAAACCGTTGATCCCATAAAACAGTATACTAGTCTAGATGATTCCATGACTCAATGTCTCCCCCAGACCATTAGCACATGAAATTTCAAATTAGCTGACTAACGTATGTTAACTAAATTAGTACTAAATTTAGTTTATAAACTCACTTGTCAACACCGATATTGGAGCGACTCTATATGAAATAATAATCTGCATTAAGAACATACATGTAAGTAATGTTCCACTAGTCTTGTTTATGTTTGAAACTTACAACTGAACATGATGACCAGACATAGAATGTATATTGCTTATATACACATACAGTACTGTTCGAAAAGATTGCAACAACAATTGGGGATATATCCCCGGGGAAATTTCACTTTTAAGTGAAATATCACTTCACTAAGGGAAGTGAAATTTCACTTCACCTCGTTGCAATCTTTTCGAACAGTACTGTTACAGTAGTATAGTTTTCTTGGTATTTAAAACACACATATAAATACCAATGGTGAGATGGACTATTCACAACTCTGTATTGTAGAAGTTTTCATTTTTATGACCTTAATGCTACATGATATGTATGGTATTTGTAAATGTTTAACTTCAGAATATTAGACTAACACTGAGCATTAATTTTTACACATGCAACAGGACTACCCTAACTTCTTATTAACCTTGTCCACTTGCATGGTCTTTACAGGAAAATATCAAACTGCAGGCTTAACACAGTGTACAGAAAAGACTGAGGTTCAATATTTCCCCGTAAAGACCAAGCGGACGAGGTTAATAAATCCATGTTTATCATATGGCACTATTTAAAATTGTTGTTTCTTCATTTCATTGGAAAACAAAAATATCCAACTGGAAGTATATATTTTATATCAAGTTGGTGTGCATGCATATCTTGATTACAGATTTCATGCAGGTTTTTTTCACAACACAAACCACAAAATGAACAAATTATAGTAATGATTATACCAATACCAGTAACGACAATTACATAATGATGAAAAGGATTAATAACAGTAACGATGAGCAATGATAATTATTATTAATATATTGCAAATTAAGTGAAGTGAATCTTGAATGTTGTATCTCCAATACATTAATGTTGTTAGCAATCTAAATCAAAATATTTTATAACACTACAATTTCATTACATTGATTATTAAAAACATGTACATATTATAACATAATTATTTATTCTAAAAATATCAAATTGGTTTTTTTCTTTTGATATTTAATGCCTGTTATCGATTAAGGCTGACTATAGAAGATTGACTCATGTTAAATATCATACAATGAATGTATTCAAGTGGTGCATGCGAGGAGCGATATTTGCTAATGATAGTGATAAACCAACTGCTTATATTCGATACCAAACTTTTAAAACTCATATATTTCCCTTGACTTTGTATGAGACGTAAGCAAAGAGTCAACCTTCTGATGTTATCCAAAGTGTGTTTATACTTTATTTGCATATATTAAATAAATACCACTTCGAAAAAAAACCACATCTGCTATTAAATTTTAGACAGCTATTCAAATTGACTCTTGTAGATAATCTCAAGGATTCTAAAACAATCCTCAAGGATCCTGGAGCAATCCCCAAGGATCCTGGACCAATCCCCAAGGATCCTGTAACAATCCTCAAGGATCCTGGAGCAATCCTCTCAAGGATCCTGTAAGGATCCTGTAACAATCCTCAAGGACCCTGTAAGGATCCTTAAAGATCCTCAAGGACCCTGTAAGGATCCTCAAAGACCCTGTAAGGATCCTCAAGGACCCCGTAAGGATCCTCAAGGACCCCGTAAGGATCCTCAAGGACCCCGTAAGGATCCTCAAGGACCCCGTAAGGATCCTCAAGGACCCCGTAAGGATCCTCAAGGACCCCGTAAGGATCCTCAAGGACCCCGTAAGGATCCTCAAGGACCCCGTAAGGATCCTCAAGGACCCTGTAAGGATCCTCAAAGATCCTCAAGGATCCTGTAAGGATCCTCAAGGACCCTGTAAGGATCCTCAAGGACCCTGTAAGGATCCTCAAGGACCCTGTGAGGATCCTCAAAGATCCTTAGTCTTTTCAAGGATCCTTACCAGGATCCTGAAGGATCCTGAAGGGTCCTGAAGGGACCTGGCAAAGACCCTTCAGGTTCCTTGACAAGAAATGCTAGGATCCTGCAAGGAACCGTAAAGGATCCTGGTTAGGATCCTCAAGGATCTTGGACAGGATCCTGCAAGGATCCTGCAAGGATTTTCACCAGGGAACATACTAATCCCTCACCTTATCTCCATTTCTAAGCTGCAGGGGTACTTCGTATGTCTCATGAGGTTCAAAGTTCTGGAAAACAATATCTGATGGAAATGGCTGGAACAGAGGCTCTTCTATGTCCATGTAAGTGAACTGTCCAAATCAAAATAACCCAATCAGATTTAAGCTTAAAAAATACCTAAAGTGGTAATTAATTAAATCATCTTGCATCATAATTAAGTGGTAATAATTATTAACATTAAATAATAACCAAGAATCCAGTTTGCTAACCTTGTGTAGTGTTTGTTCAGACATGTCCAGTAACTCAATTATCTGTGGCACTCGCATCTCATACGTCAACTTGAGTCTCTCCTCTGTTGTGAGCTGCATTTCTGCCATGTATGCTGATGGAGCTTGCTGCCAATTGACAAGAACATATGGTGTTCAATAATTATTTATACGTAGGATTCCCACAGTGGTACATTGTACCTTAATTTACTAATTAAAATTAAGTTTAGTACCAAAACATATTTTCCAACTTATTATACATGTACATGTAAGTAATATACCATGACATCATGAGGGAGATTATAGTTACTAAATAATACCCCACACTCCAAGGGAGGATTTGTGGAAGTCCCATTATGCCTGCACAGGTGGAGCAATTTTGTAAGTTACAATTGTAAACTAAATAAATCTCCCAAAATGGCATATGGTATTAATTATAATGTATATATTAAATTTGTAGGTCGTAACAAATATGATCTCCGAGGAAGGGAACTACGATGTACATATTCCCTCGAGTAATGCTTTTTTGTTTTTCTGTATCCCAAGAGGAAATGTACGAATTTCTCTAATTGGAAAACAAAGCACTGAATTCTCTGGAGGACTATCACGTGATCTGAATCCACCGAAAAAGATGGTGCCTGTACATTTGACCACAATCCCTCAGTGCAGCTCGAAAGTAAGTGTGCAGACGCCCGCGGACAGTCCGCGGGCAGTCCGCGGGCAGTCCGCGGGCAGTCCGCGGGCAGTCCGCGGGCAGTCCGCGGGCAGTCCGCGGGCAAGCCGCGGGCAAGCCGCGGGCAGTCCGCGGGCAGTCCGCGGGCAGTCCGCGGGCAGTCCGCGGGCAGTCCGCGGGCAGTCCGCGGGCAGTCCGCGGGCAGACTTCAGGCAGTCCGCGGGCAGACTTCAGGCAGTCCGCGGGCAGCCTTCAGGCAGTCAAGTTTCTTCCAGCTTCTATCGCACATCTACGATGTTCGAACGCAAACAAAACCTTACGCGTGTAAAATTTGTACCTGTGTATCAGGGTTAAGAATACTGGCTCAATAATATTTTCAACCAAAATACGCTTAATAGCTTCCAAAGTTTCCAACGTTGTGACAACGATAAACCCCTTCGATACAGTGCGATCTCACGGCAAATTAACAGATAACTACAGTATTGTGCTAAAGTCATGCAAACATATTACGACGAATTTCGCTCTTAATGTTCCTACGAATGCCAACGCGAATTCGAATTCATGACAAACAGTTTTACAAACGTACAGTAAGATGGTTTTGGTAAATACCCTGCGTGCCAGAGGCGTCAAAAAGTCAGGATTCTAAAATAATAGATTTGCCGTAGTTTGACGCAGTTTGACGCAGTTTGACGCAGTTAAAGAACACGTGATATCACGTGGGAATCCAAGAGTTGTCCCGGTGAGTATTTACATTTATTAAAAGTGCTTGTCTTACTCAGTTTTAATACGGATCCCAGTTTACAAACACGAAAGCCAGTGTTCTAAAATAGAACACACTCTTGAAGTGAGAGAATGTTTTGCCGCGTATGAGCGAGTCTATAGTCGTGAGTACTTTCATTTAAAGTGGCCTCAGTCAGTTTACAAACACGAACGCCAGTGTTCAAAAATAGAACAGAACTCTTGAAGTGAGAAGAATGTTTTGCCGCGTATGAGCGGGTCTATAGTCGTGAGTCTTTTCATTTAAAGCGGCCTTAGTTTACAAACACGAACGGAGGTGTTCGAAAATAGAACACAACTCTTGAAGTGAGACAAGAATAAACTTTTGCCGCGTATGAGCGAGTCTTAATAGTCGTGAGTATTTTCATTTAAAGCGGCGCTTGCCTTACTCAGTTTACAAACACGAACGGCGGTGTTCAAAAATAGAACACAACTCTCGAAAGAGACACAAGAATAAACTTGTGTCAGCAGTCTAGTCGCGAGTATTTTTATTTTCAATAGTCAGTTTACAAACACGAACGCCAATGTCTGGCTTCTTCGCTTTAAAATAAAAATGCTTTCGCAAAGAAACAACGTACGTATTAATTCAAAACTCGGTAACTTTTATACGGGTAATCGAACACGAAACTTGTTACAAATGTAGGTGTATTGCCCGAAGTCTGCCCGCGGACTGCCCGAAGGCTGCCCGCGGTCTGCCCGCGGTCTGCCCGCGGACTGCCCGCGGACTGCCCGCGGACTGCCCGCGGTCTGCCCGCGGACTGCCCGCGGCCTGCCCGCGGACTGCCCGCGGTCTGCCCGCGGACTGCCCGCGGTCTGCCCGCGGACTGCCCGCGGTCTGCCCGCGGTCTGCCCGCGGACTGCCCGCGGATTTGCCCGCATGTCTGCACACTTACTTTCGAGCAGCACTGTACATGTAATCTGAGAGAAGTTTAGTTTCCCTGCATAAACTTAATGACACTTTGCAGTTCATGGTTGCTTTCAAAATGCAAATTATTACACAACTTTTTCTTATCAAACATGTACAATGTAGTACATTGTAACTACATTGTACAGTGTTCAGAAAATAAGCACATGAAATTCCCTTAAAGTGGTGTGATGAATATGGTATACAACAGACTAAATGTCTCTGATCCATATTGACCATGCAATGGTAAATTTCACTTAAGAATCCCACATGGAAGAACCAAGACAGGTTCTTCGTGTCATAAATCGACACAGGGCACAGGGTTACATGTAGATGCAAAAGTATTACCCAGACTGTATACTTAAAACATGATTATAATAATCTGGTTTTTCAGTCAATTATTAGAGGTAAGGACTGGGTTAGGCTTAATAAACAGGGGGAGCCTAATTGAATTATTTTATGTTACCAGACTGATATGGGCCTAATGTAACCAGGGGAGATTATCAACAGGATTTTATGGCATACTGTATAATTTTTATATTTCCCTGGCAATTAAGAGAGAGTTTTGAGGTAAGCATATTAAGCAGGTTTTTTTACCTTAATTGTTTGCAAGCTGTACTCTTTTCTGAAATTAAATACATATACTTGTATGACGGCCCTATTTTCTGGGTCCGGCTGTTCAAAGCAAGGGTAACAGGTATAAAAGCAAGTATAAAAGGTGGACCAGACTGCCAGTCTGATCGAGTCAGATCAGGTTGGACTGGGTCAGACTGGGTCGGATCAGGTAAAAACAATTGTTTTCCGTAAGTCTACTTAATTCATACTTCGAAACCCTTTGGAAACATTTTGGATTTTTCAGACAGGTACAATGTATCCCGTGGCATCTAACCTCGCTTTTGCATGGGTATCAGTCGGGCTACATAATGTACATGTACCTGTGTGAAAAATCCAACATGGCTATACATGTACCAAGTGTCTGCAAAAGTTTCAAACCAGTTTTGAAGGGTTTCTAAGTATGAAGTAGAGCTACAAAGTGTGAAACTAATTGCATTAAGGTTACACAATCACCTCCTTAGCAATCTCAAATATTTTAATTTGTAGTGAAAATGATATTTGACATTGTTTTACCTGATCCGGCCTGGTCCGACCAAGTCCGACCTGGTTATTCTGACTCAGACTGGCAGTCTGGTCCGACTTTTAAACCTGTCTCATGCAGGCTTATATACCATATTTCCTTGAATAAGCACCCACCCTCTAATAAGCACCCCCTCAAATTTAGCCAAAATTTGAAATAAGTGCCCCCCTCGAACAAGCGCCCCCCTCCCCATCACTTTTCCAGTCGGGCTATTATATAAGGGGATTAAAGCCAGGGTTAATAGAGTAAAGAGATTACATGACAATTCAAGCCAACCAACATCAGTGTTTGTCTCGTTCTTTATACTTTTTGCAAGCAATGTTTAACCTAAACTATGCGATTATCAAGGAGACTACGAGAACAATATGAATGTTAATGGTACTGTTGCTTCTGGTTTGTTTTGGTTTTAGCAATAAACGCTGGTTGAATGAAATTTGAAATAAGTGCCCCCCTCGAATAAGCCCCCACCCTTTTAGCCAAATTTGACATAAGCGCCCAGGGCCCGGTTCCTGAAAGCCAGATTAGCGCTAATCCAGAGTTAATTACTATGACAACTAATATGTTTTGTTGAGAGTTAATCCAGGATTAGCGCTAATCGGGCTTTCAGGAACCGGGCCCTGGTGCTTAATCGAGGAAATACGGTAATTAATCATGCAGTCTTGGCCCCCATACACTGCCCCAACCCAGATCTGAGGACCAAATTAAATACCCTGTTGCCATTGGCATTAAGTGACATTGCAAGTTACTGGTAACGTCATGTAAATTACTAAACCACCAACAACTATTTTAGAAATCAAGTTACTGTAAAAAAATGAAAATTTCAGCAGTTTTTTACGTACAGTATTAGCTTAAGTATACCCATGCCCTGGCATGGCCATGGCCATGCAGGGAACGAGCCAGCTAGCTAGCTTAATGCCTTTTTTATAATGGGCTGCGCCATTCCCGCTTTAAAAATACATTTGTCCCTTGAAAAAATACAATAATGGTCAAATTGACCCACCGCTTCCAAAGGAAATTAAATGCCAGTTCACTCGCAAAAGGGCCAAATTGTCCCTTCTGCGTGGCTCAATTTCTGGCTCAATTATCCCGACACATTATCCCTGGCCTGTGATGCACGTACTGTCTGCACCCAAACGTCTTTATTCTTTAACGATATTCTAGAATGGCTTCCATACAATGATTTAGAACCAAGAACTTTAATAAGAACATTTAACAGCTCTAATGGCTGGTAATGATAAGATCGATGCAGACCAATAATTAATGCAGCCTTCAATTCAAGAGACAACATGACGAACAATCCACTTGATATCATACTAAAATATCCCGCTAAAATTATGTATCAGAGAACTGAATTTAGGTAATTACTCATAGGCCTCGATCATTTCCACATATTACACTTACTTTGTCATCCTCTATGCTGCTTTTTACGAGTTTGGGATTCCGAGGATGAACCACTTTGCTCTTGAAGCTGGAGACGACAGCAGTATCTCCGTACGCTTTTCTGACAGTTGACTCCACTGCGCCACGTAATTTTCCCGGCACGCGAGGCATTTTGAAGCTCCTTTTCTCTATCCAAATCCCTTTTCAAAGTCTATAGACGTTTGGTATTCATTATCAAAGCTTTATATTCCAAATGGGCCGACTTTGGCAAAACAAAATCGGCGCCATCTTTGCAAAGTAAGTTTTTGCCCGCGCGTTACTATGGATACGGGATGGTGCGCGGCGCGTAGTTTATGGTGCTATACCGCGTGCCGGCTGGATAAATATTTTTAATTTCTTTACTTTTCTTTTTTGTCTCCTTTTCCTTTTTTAAAATGTTTTTTTCCCTATTACTTTGCTCCCTCATGTAGAGAGACCAAGGTGCAATTCAAGTACTAGGGGCCGGAAGTGAATAGTGTTTGACTGCCTATGAATATGATAGGCAACTAGTTCCTGTAAAAACTAGTTTTGGTCTGCGTCGGCGGGGAAGATAAACACTGGTATGTAATCAACAACAACAACAACAATCTTTTATTGGCTCACACTATAAATTACAAGAATGATATAAAATACATTATAAGTTATAAAAGGAAAAGACAAAGGAAAATAGAATGTTTGTTTGAGCCTAGAGGCTAAGGGAACCGTGAGGTTTTCGAGTTAGCCCCTAGTAGCTATCTAAAGTTTTTTTTTTTTTATATATAAAAGAAGCAGCAAGGAAGAGGAAACTAAAGTCGATTGAGGTATGCTAACCGCCGTGGAAAGCGAGTAGCAGCTGACGTTCCGAGCGCTAGCCCTTCGTCAGAGCCTATGAATACATTGCGTCTCCCTGTCCCCAAAACGAACCCTAACCGTCACAAAACGAGTTCTCAAGTATTTAGAGCTGAGGGTTCACAAGTAAACGGTGAACTAGTACTAATGATTGCAGTATTTTTGTTATCACAATCCGACACATGACTTCCGGCCCCGAGTATTTGAATCAAGCCGAGACGAATATCTCTTTTCTATAATTTTCTATTTTTTTTGCAGTCGTTTCTTGATCTAATTCTTAGCGTTTTAATGTTACGTTTTGTTTCTTGCTTGCATTCAGTATAATAGGGCTTATCTGGAGGACTTATATTAAAGGTGTTTATCACTGACCTGTTTAGCCCCTCCTTGACAGTAGTTGTTGTTTGTTATATTGTTATTTTTCCTTGTATATCATCCACTGTCAGAAGCTTAATAAAACAAATTAAATAAAACATAAATATAAGAGTGCTGGTGTTATACCGCGTGCCGGCTGAATAAATAACGGTGGTTTTTTTTACTCCAAGATTATGACTTGCTGCAAGAGAGCTTGATTGCTTGTATTTTAGATAAGCAAAAGGCTTCTAAGAGACAAATATGATTTTTTTCAAATATTAATAGTGACAATTTTAACGAAGACCTACTGAATATAGCTGGGAGGAATGTGTCACGGATGGTGCACACATTGATGATGTGTACGAGAAATGGTTCAATTGCTTTCGTTCTATAATTGAAAAACATATTCCTTGTAAGACAGTAGTCATACGCCCACGTGATAAGCCTTGGATGGTTTCTAAAGTAAGAAACGCAATTCGCAAACGAAACAGACTTTTAAAATCCAATTCTAAGAAAAAGACAAGTTTGTCTTGGCAAAGGTATAAAAAGCAGAGAAATCATCGATGCAAAAACCTTGTATTATCATAACTGACTAAATAGCCAATTATCTGAGTCATCAATAGGCCCCCAAAAAATGGTGGAGTCTTATTAAATCACTTTTTAATAACAAAACTCATATATCTATACCAGTTATTCAAGAGGGAACTGAATTTATATTTGATTCAAAAAGAAAAGCTGAATTATTCAACGAATATTTCCGCGCCAGCCAGGCTACGGTTGATGATCTCGGCCACCCATTACCTGCAATGTAAAGTTAATGGAGAAGGTTGACGTATCAAAGGCATGCGGGCACGATGGTATTGGAAACAAAATAATAAAAATATGTCGTCTAGGTATTTTAGAATCATTCACACATCTAATTAATTTAAGTTTTTTTACTGGGAAAATATCCTAGCGAATGGAAAAAAGCTAACGTAATTCCTCTATTTAAAAAAGAAAATCGTCAATTTAAAGTTAATTATCGTCCTGTTTCACTTCTTGTTTCTATTTCTAAGATACCAGAAAAAAATAGTATTTACCAGACTTTACGAATTTCTAGTAGATATCGGATTTCTCGCTTAGTCGTTTTCAATCTGGTTTCCGACCTGGTGATAGCACTGTTTACCAACTTATTCTCATTACTCATAAGATTTATGAGGCTTTAGAAAAGGGAAAAGAGATACGTATGGTTTTCCTTGATATAAGTAAGGCGTTTGATAGAGTATGGCATAAGGATTTAATTTACAAACTAGAAAATCTAGGAGTTAAAGATCCTCTTTTAAGTTGTTTCGCAGCTATCTAAGTTTCAGAAAACAAAGAGTAGTTATTGAAGGGCAAAGCTCGAATTGGTTAAATATTGATGCCGGTGTTCCACAGGTTCTGTACTTGGGCCATTGCTCTTTCTCGTTTACATTAATGATCTAAGTACAAACGTTTCATCCAACTGTTTTATTTATGCTGACGATACGTCACTATTTGATGTAGTAGATGATCCATCTATTTCTGGTGTAAAATTAAACAAAGATCTCAATACTATTAACATGTGGTGTAAGCAGTGGCTGATGACTATGAACCCTAGCAAATGTGAATGCATCACATTTTCAGTAAAGCAATTTAAAATAATTCATCCTACACTTTACTTGGATCATATTGCGTTAAGTGAAGTGGACTCTTATACTCATTTGGGACTAACTCTGTCGGCTAATTTCTCTTGGAGTAACCATAAAATTATTCTTGGCGTACATCAGAAAGCTAGTAAATGTATGAATACAAGCTCAACAGATCCACTCTTATTTCCCTGTACAAAAGCCTTATTAGACCATTAATGGAGTATGCAGATGTTATATGGGATGGGTGTAATGAAGGAGAAGCTAATCTTTTAGAATGTGTTCAGTGTGAATCAGCTAGGATCGCTACTGGAGCTATGAAGGGAACTAATAGAAAGCCACTGTTAAATGAATTATGCTGGGAGGATATGGTAACTAGAAGATTTCTACATAAATTAATTTTATTTTATAAAATAGTTTTAAAAACTCGTATACGCCGTCCTACCTTCGTGAGCTTTTACCTGTAAAAGTAAGTCAAAGATCAAGATATGCATTACGATCAAATGAAAATTTTACGCTAATTTCTACGCGTACCGAGCGCTTTAAGAAATCGTTTTTCCCATCAACAATACTATCATGAAATAATTTGGATATTGCTACACGTTCTGTCGAACCTCTGTCTTTATTCAAAACTAGATTACGTAATACTTTCTGTGGGAATAAATATAACAAAATTTATAACGTTTCCTTGAGTCGATATGGCTCGATTTTACACACCAGATTGCGATTAAATCATTGCGCTCTCAATGCGCACCTATATATAATTAATTGTAAACCCTCTCCTTTCTGCGATTGTACATGGGAAACGATTGAAACTGTCCAACATTATTTTCTATATTGCCCCCGATATGCCGCCCAGCGTCAGCAATTAGTTTCCTTCTCTGCACAATTACTCCATTCCAGATGGTTAAGTTTATCAGATTCACAAAAAAATCATATTTTTTTACACGGCTCAGAACAGATTGGCAATGAAGAAAACTATGATCTAATGTGTAATAATGTTCAGTCATTCATATTGAAAACCAAACGATTTAACAACTGATCAGACAATTACCTGATGAAAATAGTAGCAGACCATTGACTTATGATTTAGTATTTGTTGTCTTTTGTTTACGCACTTTGTTAATACACTTTGTTAATATATTTGTTTATGCTTGTCATTATAATCACTGTTAATTTAGTTAAATATTAATATTACTATAATGCACTCTCCACTATTTATGTAAACAATACAGACATAATCTCCCTCGATGAGCTTTGCCCTTGGAGAAATTGTCGAGAACAAGAGTGTGTTAAAGCCTAGGCTTAACCTCATAAGTAGAACGATAGAAGTTCCTTGAGATAAAATTCAACGTCTTGCTTGCCTTACTTGACACATGGTCACAGTGCTTATTGGAACGAAGATCTGAGGACAGGATAACTCCAAGATAAGGGTGAGAGTCAGTTTTCTTAAAAGCCTTCCCATCCAGGAAATAGGTGGTAATAATTGGAGACTGGCTGCGCGAGATATGAAGCGCATTGTGAAGCATTTCTCACAATTGAATCGCATTTGCCATTTCTTGGCCCATAATGATAGGGTATGAAGGTCAGTTTGAAGCACTTCAGGAGAGAGTGCAGAAGACAGCTGGAGATATATAATGCAGTCATCAGCAAAAAGACGGATCTGAGAGGATACCTTGAGGGAGGTCATCAATGAACAAAATAAAGAATAGGGGTCCAAGTAAGGACTGTGGTACACCGTTCGCCTCGTTTTCACTGTAGTTTTAAAAGAGTGTAAACAAAACAAGCTGAGGAGCTCGGCGTTCCGCACGTTGTAACCCTGTAACTACTCTGCATTGTAACCAGTTGTATCCAGAATGTGCTGCACTCTTGTAAGACCAATTTACTAGGACCCAGCCTCTCTCAAACGAAGAGCACACGGCGGCCAAACGATATGCTCCGCTGGCCGACGTTTTACGCTGCCGTCAATCATATCAACGACCGGCCACCGAATATTTACGAGCGATGGCCGTGTGAAGCTCTCCGATCCTGTAAATCCGCGATGTTGAAATATTTCCCACGGCCATTGCTCATAAATATTCGGTGGTCGTCGTAGTTATGATTGACGGCAGCGAAAAATACAAAACGTTGGTCGACATTTGAGTTCTCAGCTAGTCCGCATACTATTGAAAATCGTCGCAAGGTGATGTCACATTCGATGAGTTTTAACGACGATTTTTCGTTCAACATGGCGCGCTGGACGATTTTTAACATAATCTTCGTTGCGGCAACATGTTGCAAGTTTATGAATTCAAATGGTAAAAGTCATTTTAGTAAATCAAATGAATGATTTTATTCAACTACATATTTTTGAAGGCTAAAAGTTGGGAGTTGGTTTGAATATTTTCAGGGGGGTCCCGCACGAAGGACTTTTCCCACTTGCAGCGCGCCAAATTTACCGGTTGATTTTTCAACCGGAGGCTAGGCGTGGCTTATGACATACTAAGATTTGCCCAATCACAAAGCGTCAATTATTCAGGCATTGTATGTTGACGTGTCAAGTCAGTCGACCGTGGATGTGGTATTTACAATTTGATTGTACTCAGAAAGAGTTTGTCAAAGGCGCAAAATGTAAGCTCCGCCCCTGAAACGTGTTTTCGCGTCAATACATAATCCCCCGATTCAATTTCCTGCAAGTGAAACAAGTCGAACTCGCCTCTCGCTTCGATTCTCGCGCTCGATTTTTGACCCAGTAATCGCTCACCCAGTGACTCAGCGAGTTCGATTGGAGCAAGTCTAATGAGTGCGGGGTGATGAGTGCCTACGGAACTAGAACACGTACAAAACTCTTGATTATTGAACTGGAACACTTACAACACTCTAGGTTATTCAACTGGAACACTTATAGAACTGGTGACGTAATGTAGTTCTATAAGTGTTCGAGTTCGATAATCAAGAGTTTAGTATTGTCGTTTATAGAGGTCATCACGTGGAATAATCTATCGCACCAGATTGGCTCTCGCTCTAATTGAATAATATATATATATATTTAGTATAAACCAACTAGTGAACTATTACAAATCCTGCATTCTGATTGGCTACCCTACTATAGGTCTATTTGTGATAGCTCATTCGGGCTGCGGGTCTAATTGTTAAATAGGAAAGCCTATGAGCGGAGCTCCCAATAATTAAATACGAAGAGATGTGCATGTGCAGTTGAGGTGCACGCCCATATGTAACGGGAAATGTAATGCGTGCGTGCAGACGTAATTATGAAAAATAAATTATGCACGTGCAGATGAATTGCACGCGCACATGTAACTGAAAAGGTGAGGGCATACGCGAAGATGTAACGGAAATTAAAGTGGGAAATTGAATGTTTTACGCATTACGGCAAAAAGTTACACTGATCATTGAGATAACTTAGAAAATCATAGAATCCCATAAACGGAGGATTGAATTTAAAGGACAGAACGGCTTTAAAAGCCATACAATATCGAGCTCGGAAACCTCACGTGTTCCTATGAGCCTGTGCTCATAGCCATATTAGTCCAACAATGGTGTAATACCACAGGGAGCCCAGGCTCAAAACATGAGGATTTGTATGAAACTTTATCGCTAGTATATAAAGCTTATTGTCATTTTCCATCAGCTATATATACTAGCGATAAAGTTTCATATATGAATCCTCATGTTGTGAGCCTGGGCTCCCTGTGGTAATACATGTTCATTGCCTAGTAAACCGAGCGCAGGCAAATCAGCACATGGAGTAGCTATATTGTGGGTAAAGGAGGGAAGACATAAAGAGCAGCTTTCGTAAAATATATGTCGCCGCGACATTGAATGTTTTTTTCCCCCATTGTCCATCTGATGCAATCGCAATCACAGGCAGCCCAAGCTAATGATTTGTACAAGGAAATATTTTTTAGGTAGAAAAAGGAGAGATCTGAGAAATATCGTCTAAACAGGCTAAAATCGTTAGAAAACCAAAGATCAATCACCTTAACAACACACAGGTAATATTTCATGACTTTATTGACCATTTTAGTACAGTTTCTGATTTTTCTAAAAAATCCCATACATTCCTTGTACAAATCATTAGCTTGGGCTGCCTGTAATCGCAATATGCAGACTACGGGACAATTAACAAATGGGTTGACAAGAACGCAGTGTAGCTTATACGTCCCATTGTTAATCAAAAGCTTTTAATTTTAGCTTGGAATAATGTTTACTTGATTATTATACTTTCATTTGTTCAATAGGTCCTAAACATTATGGCTGCAACAAGATCACAGGCTCAATGAAAATAAGGCAAAATTAAATACAACCACGTCACTCTGTAACAACCTCGAGAAAGAAAATTTCGGTTTTCAAATATGGTATTTAGAGCAAAAAACAGAATCCAATTTCTGTTACTAAAAGACACCTCCATAATAGATCGATGTTAATGAAAGTCTAAGGAAAACTAAAGGAAGATTCAACTTCTTCAGTTCTGTTCTGTAAAATTTTTCATAGCTAGTTCCCTTTACTTAATTTCCTTTCCTTTCATTTTACTAGCAACAACCGTGGTACGTTTCACTCTTTCAGTGCAAGCTCAACCTGTGTTAATTATCTACTGTAATTTCCCCCACTTGGTTTGCGCACAACTGCCGTTTCCTTCGGATTTTCTTGAATATCCTAAAGATACCTTCTCGAAAATCCTTGTTGAGAAACCCATATAGTGCCCAGTTACTTGCAGAGTTCAAAAACACTAGCCATTTCACGATGAAGTTGAAATAGTACCGATATGTGAGCTCCAGCCCGGTCTCTTCCAAAGCTCCGTCAATGGCATGAAACGCAAAAAATGGCAAACAACAAATTGTGAAAGTGCCGACCAAAAGACCAAGTGTAAGTATACTTTTTTTCGCTCTTATAGCTGGAGAACTTCTCCTCTCTAGATTTGCCTCCGCGGAAGAATTCACAGTCGTGCATATAATTCGCCTTGCGTGTTCTCGGGATATTTTGAAGATTTTTGTGTAGGCAAAAAGACAAATTCCATATGGGAAAAGAATATTTAGAACAAGCAATGGAGCAGCATATGCTACTGACGCGGAGAGCTCTTTACAAATCGCTGAACCATCCGGCTGTTGCCATATGAAATAGGTATAGATTCCGGTGAAAAAACCGTAGATCCATAAAGAACTTAGAACGAGGAGAGTTGTCCGTGTGATGCCGGCTGAGAAGTCAATGAGTGGTCGTGTTAAAGATAAGTATCGTTCAATACTGATCGCGCAAAGACTGCAAACGGATAACGTACCCAAAGCCGTGAAGAGAGAATCCCACATCTTACAAACTTGAGTACTGAATGGCCAAATCGGAGAGTGAACCAAATAAAGTACTTCTATCGGCATAACAGAAATCGCTAGGAGGAGATCGGCTGTTACGAGGCTCAGGAAAAATATATTTGAGCGATTTCTGAGCGATGGTTTGGCGTAAAACGCTCCGAAGACGAGCAAATCGCCTAGAATTGTTATCATCATTAAAATAGGAATTATACATTGTCCAATAATCAACATCCCAACGAAGGAAGAGAGCGCTGATTTGACTTGTTTTCAATGACGTTGAACTTATAATTTTCTTGCCGGACTCCGCGGACAGTTTAGGCATTAACTGGTCTGTGCTTTTGGGTTTTCGGCATGGAAGAAGTGTATTCAGGCAGTTTGGTGTTACCTGTAGTTCGGCGTTAAATTAACTGTCCCCAAAGAAAGACAGTTCTGTTCTTTCACTTCAAATTAAGCAAAGCATATATGACAGCAAAGTCATAAATGAACCGGAAAGTGAATCTGGAAATGAATTTTGTTCAGTGAAGTTTCGTCCCTACTCACTGTCAGTCTCTCGAAGTAGTCAAAACGGGAGTTTCGATCCAAAAGCTCAAAGTACTTACGAAACTCGAACAGTAATAACTCTTTGATTCGACGTTTTTAAACCAACACAGCAAGCTACCAATTTAGTCCCCGGTAAACATATAGCCACCCTAGGTTAACACATATGGCGCATTTTATTTATATTAGTCAGAAAATAGTGATAATAAAAACAAATAATAACGACACTTCTAACTGAAGCCCTTAAATTGTGAAATATTTTCTTGTTATTATGGATTTCGGTTCAGTAAAACGTAATATTCTATTCCAAAAACGTGGTTAAATTTTGGGTGGTCGAATCTGTCTCAGGGAGAATTAGAAATGGCCAATTTTAATTAGTGGGTATTATATTAATAACGGTTTGACGACACTGTGTTATGTAAACACGACAATGTTTTTTATGCTATACTTTGCATCTTTAGTATTTCACAATTCCATCTCATAAAAGGAATTAAATGAAATTCAAAAACTCATGAATAATTAATGAAGCAAAAACAAAGGGAATCATGACTGTGAATACATTTTCACCGTGATAAAATTTCATCCTAATTTACATAAACTTTTAGCTTGGATTTTCTCGGCCAAAATAAGTCGTATCGCCAAAATAATTGAAAAAAAGGTCTCTTTACCCTCTTTACGTGTGAATGTTTTTGAAGTCGTTTAATAAACTCGCAGCAAATTTTGGGCCTTTATTAGTGAATTTCTAATTAGGATGAAACTTTATATAAAATTTCATCCTACTAAAAATTATTTTCTTTATGTCATTCCCTTGAGATGTGCGTCTCTTCGCCCTCGAATGTTTAAACTTGATAAAACACTGCTGTTCGTGTTTTAAACAGTACATAATATGTTTCTGTACCACGGGAGCTAACAGTTCTAACAAAGTCTGTTTCGGGAGCCGCAGCAAAATGTTGCCAGGAATCTAAATAAAATGTCGGGAATCCGCGGGAGATTCATGGAATTTACCGGAAATTCATTGACACTACAAACATTATATTCTGAAGAAATTTATTTGGAACTGTGATAAAAAAATTGGAGATGAACTGAAAATATATCGGGACAACTTTTCAGTAGAAAACATGTCAGCTGTCAGTAAGTTGATCTTCCTCGTCACTCGTTTGTTTGACTTTTATTTCCGTGGTCTGTCTTTTAATTAAATTTAGGTAGAGGTAATTTTAGGCAGCTAACTTTTGGAATCCGATCAGTATTTGTAAGACCTGGTATCTTAAAAGGGCTACCGAATGGTAGATTCGAACATTGGCGAGCAGGCGAGCATCTTGTTTTACGGCGAGCACGAACAATTTTATTTTATCACAGCTGCGAGCAACCGTTCTATAAAAAAACATAGGGCCCCTAAGGGCAACTCGCGGATGGTGAGTGAGCTATTTTGTGTTCTGTTATTGTGGACGTTGTTGGCAGAGCCTATATGTGTGTAGTGTGTGACGAGATTAGTTTCGTTGAATGCCTGTGTAGCGGCTAAAGGTAGCATACAGAGAGCGTCAGCCTTGCAGTCTTCGTATATGTTAGGGCATTAGTCTGCTGCCATATATTCTGTCTGTTTTCAATTCTAAAAACAATCACACAATATGTTTTTGCAAACCCAGCAAGGCATATATATATATTTTATTTTATTTTTTTCCAGTACGTATTACAATTTGATTTTACAAAAATGGACGCAACTATAAACACAATGGGAGTCTTTTCATGAGCTGAGGGGATTCTCGTAGAGCTGTGACGACAACCAAGGTTGGATCTTAACGCACTTTATTACTGGTCTCAATGACTGGCAACTTACAGGAGTATTGGCTGGTCATGAAGAATCAGGGACTCGCCATGACTTCTGTTTCTTCGACTATTTTACAAGATATTAGTTCTGTATTTATGTCATTTACAAACAATGGTCTCTGTGGTGAACAGATGTCTTTGACCAGAATAATTATTAAACAACGCAGGTGTCTTTACTGATGGACTCCTATTGTAGGTGGGGTCGTGGCCTGCTCAAAACAAAATTGACCTTGAAAGAAAACTGTTCCAGACGATCGACAACGTAAATAAGATATGTCAAAGGTGAAACTTGAAATCAAATATCATAGTTTGAGCGTAAAATATTATACGAGTCTTTAGATATGTTCCATAGAAATCCAACTTGAAGTTGGTAACTAATTTGCATTGACGGAAAGTTCAATGGGTTTGGTACCTGACAAAGTACGGAACTGTAATTAGAAATACTCAAATCTTATTGGCTTGTTGTCGGGATCGCTTGGTACCGATAGCTTAATATATAATCAATACTTAATTAGTTCCCTGTAACAAACAGGTTATTGGAAAATGAGTTCTATTCAATGTTGTCAATGGATCGAAAGCGACCTCAGTAAATACAGGCTCGTGACCAAACGAGTTTAACAAAAGAACGATTCACTTAAAGGAACTCAACTTTGGATGCATTGAGCGTGGACTAAAACTAGAACTTGTTAATTTATTATATGTTTCTCCTAGAGTAGGATTTTGTCTAAAATCGTAAGATCCTTTTCCTTAACACATAATATAGACAAGGATTACATAACGTAAACAAAAAAAAGTGACAAAGATACATCAATCAGAAACTAAGAGGCTGTTTCTATTTACATAAATAAACTTAATTTATTTATATATTATTCAGATGCTTTTGGGTGGTAAGTAACTGCCTTTATAAGGGGTCAATTACAGAATGGCAGCAAGGCAGAATGAGATAGGAAAACCATTTATTCAACTGGCCGAAACCGGAAATGCTTATTTGCCGTCGCTATTAATAGGATATTAAAGGTCAAATTGGGATCATACAGGATTATATTACTAGCGATAAACGGCTGAAATGGCACATTTTCTTCACTGAATTTCAAGTGAGAAGTCTGTAGTTATAGTAGAACTACTCGAAATAATTTTATTTATGCACCATCATCTAGCTAGATGGCCGGTACAAGTTGCGTATAAATGTTGGCCTGGGAATTCGGAAACGTCAAGCGATTTGAATCGGTATTATTGTAGTAACAGGAACACCCAACGGTAAAACTTCATAAAAACAAACATTCTGATGTTTTTATAACAAATCAGATGTATTTAAACATATTTAAGGGAATTGTTTTTCAGCTGGCAGACGAACAGCTGTTCTGCAGCGCCAGCCAGCCTAAAGTTCATGAAGAATTTCTAAATTTCCCAGCTGAAATATTTAAGTGCAGAATTTGCCAGCAGCAAAAATATTTTTTTATAACCTGCAGAATTCGGTATTTTTAAAAACCTGTGAAACAACAGGTACGTGCAGAATTTGCCAGCTGAGAAATATCGCTCTGTTATATTATTATTATGTAATTATATCGGACTGCAGAATTTACCAGCTGACAAATATCGCTCCGTTATATTATTATTTAGTATCAGACTGCAGAATTTGCCAGCCAAGAAATTCCAAAGTGCAGAATTTGCCAGCCGAGTGGCCCAGAAGAACAGTTATTTTGCAGAACAGTTCGTTGGGTGTTCCTGTAGTAAATTAGATGGCTCAGCCGGCCACTAGCAAAATTTCAATTTGGTACAGATTTAGCAGTTTCTGGTCCCGAAACGTAGCTATCCTGAATCGCTTGATATCCTAGTCGTAAAAAAGCTCCAGATAGGACACATGCAACTCCGGGAATTATATATAAGTCAGTTAGTATATGTTTCTAATGGCTGTGTGGCGTTTAAAGTTCGTAATTTTTACAGCTAGTGGAATTACCGACGTTTCACGCATGGAACAAATGCATGGAACATCAGGTATGTTATTTACTGTAGCAAACTGATCACGGAAACTGAAACTTGCTCAACGGCAAATTTAAAAACTCTAGGAATAGTAAAAGTCTTAAAATGAGACCCGTGCGTGCGCTCAAGGAAACTCTCGACTTGGTTAAAAAGATGCTTGTATACTAATCCTAGCAATCCTGTTTACAAGGGAAATGATCTGGCAAATTCAAGCACGCCACTTTACACTTTCAGCCACTTTACAAAACAAATATGCACACCCTAAGAACGTCGTCTTACCTTACCTATGGAACAGCACCACAGGAGCACCTGTTGTCCTCAAACATTTTTTATCGAGAAGACGCAATACAAAAAGGAGAAAATTCACTTCAAGTCGAGTGCTTTATTATTTAAATCATAGTGCGAGTCGTGGCTTAGATAAGACACTAGATATCTGCATATTCGGTGACATCGAACAGAATCTAGGGCCAGGAAAAGTGCCGACACATATCACGGGTTCAAATTCAAACAGCACTGAAAACAGAAATCTTAGAAAACTGCCATGTATCGACCTCTCCCCAAAGGGCCTCCGTATTTGCCACTGGAACATACGCTCACTTAATTACGAGAAATTCGATGAAATAAAACTACTGCTATGTAATCCTGAAACTCACCTAGACATCCTCATTATTACTGAAACATGGCTGAATCCATCTCATTTTGACTGAGAACAACATTCCCAAATACCGAATCGAAGGTAAGGATAGAGTAGACAGTCCTGCAGGAGGCGTTCTAGCATTTATTTCAGATCAAATAACCTACACACGGGCCCTGAAGCATGAGTCCAACGAGTCGAGCTTCTTTACCTTGAAGTCCAATCTCGTACCCAGATCCCATTTGTTTCTTACTGCGCATGCTCGACGAAAAAATAGGGCTCTGGAATAATCTGATTCCGGAAGTCCGCGAATCACGGACTTTCGTTGACTCTGCGCATGCTTATCATTACGTCACCCTGAGAAGTAATTTCTCGCACAGCGCCTCAGGCCTAGGTTTTGGTTTGGATGTGGACGTTCACCCGGTATCTTGATAGTGATCTTTTGCTTGCTAGTGTCAGGGCAAGCCTTAGGGAGTCTCTTTCATCTTCTGCCGTTTTTAGGTTGGATTTTAAGGCTTTATTTTCATGCATTTGGCTCGTCTTTCTTTATCGTGCGATGGATATCAGATATATATCACAGATTCCTGAGTGCACAAGAGGATTCATGGGGATCGAAAACTCGTTGAAATCGCCTTACCTGAGCCAGATGACCACACAAACAGCAACTGAATACACGGTAGAAGGAAGTCAAGGCATTTTTACTTACGATTCTCTCGTATTTTAGCTCCTTGAAAGCTGGAGTTCGTTACATTCCGATACAAACGCTTATATTTAAGCGATCAGCGCCTGTTCACAAGTTTACGAAATCGGAAAACGCCACTTCTGCCTATAGAGCACTTACGTACGAACATTGTTGTTAATATGGGAATGTATAGTATTACCTATCTGTTACGGTAAATCCCTCGGCTATATCCAGTTGAGTTCGATTTTCGAATTCTGAGAATTCGTGTATTGTGTGCGATGTGTGTGTGGGTGCGATGGTGTGTGTTTGCAATGTGTGTGCGATGTGTGGGTGCAATGAAGTGATATGAACTCCCGAGTGGATACAAGCAAATATCTAAAAATCCCTGATTTTTTTAGCGGCATCCATTTAGGTGAAATCCAACGGTTTTTAGCGTTTAGATAACCCGGCCCTAATTTCCAATGCCTTTGTCCAAGTAAATCAACCCTCCAGAAATGCTTTATGTTTGACTTCCGGTGAAATTGCATTGTTCAGAACAGCCAATCAGATTATACGAAAATCGGATTATTCCAGAGCCCTATTTTTTCGTTGAGCATGCGCAGTAAGAAACAAATGGGGTCTGGGTACGAGATTGCTTGAAGTCCTTCCCTACAAGTCGAACTGTCCACTACTCCTTGCTGGGGTTTACCGCCCACCAGACACTACCAAGGCCCACAACGAGCAGCTTGAAGTCATTGTTGAACATCTTTACTCTCGTAACAAAGAAACGCTTCTCCTTGGAGACTTCAACTTGGACACTTTGGAAAATAACAAGGGGTATCGAAAGCACCGCTTAATCAAAGCTCTATCCAGAATGGGTTTCACACAATTAATCAACGAACCTACTCGTCCGCAAAGCAAAATTTGTCTGGACCACGTCTATACTCTACCCATCCACAGCATATTGTCACAACCAAAGTCTGCAATATCGGCCTTTCTGACCACCTACCAGTTTGTGTTGTAGTATGAGAGGCACCGAATTACCCCCTTTTTTGGTGCGCTATGTTAATTTTTGGTGCGCTCTCATTAATTCAATGACGTCACGGTTCTATTGTCTTAGACTCATGAATAAAATGTGGCGCTCTCATGAATAAAGTGCGGCGCTATGCTAATTTTTAAGGTGCTCATGAATAAAGTGTGGCGCTCTCATGAATAAAATGTGGCGCTCTCATTAATAAAATGCGGCGCGCTCATGAATATCTATTGTTCCTTTGGATGAGGTCATCGATCTATTCGGGCATGTTTGGACAAAGCCTATTGTTTGGAGGCATGTTTGGGCAAAGCCTATTGTTTGGAGCAGCTATAAAGCTAGAACCGATCGGCCCTGAATCCATTCGAAGTTGAATGAAAAAAGTAATAAATATCTCGCAATATCTAAACCCCTTTGTAGCGTAAATAGTAAGAACAAACTACTCGTGATAGGCTCTAAACTCTCTTTATTATTTTCCTTTACAGGTAATAACTCATAAGATAATTGTATACAAAATCCACTATGATTCATTAGAGAAATTTTGCTATTGTCCTTATGGATTAACGATAACTGAAGAGCCTATTGTTTGGAGGAAAACTCTTGTGATGCAAATTCTTCTCTAAAACTGAACTATAATTACCATACGAATATAAACAAACCACCAGATAATTAAACAAAGTTTATTCAATCTCAAAAACACCAATTTTAACAACAGTTCGTTTTCCTTATCCTCGCGGAGTTGATAACTTTCTTATTTCTCAGTTCTTGGGTTGATATAATGTACCGTGTTACAAGATTACACTGATTTATGTTTTATTGATTTTTTCTTGTTGACAAATGCTACAGACAGTTGTGTTTTTACCGAGGAGAGAAAAAATAATGACCAAGGTAGTCTAGTCTAAAAACTATACTTCAGCTATCATTTTCTAGTCCAGTCTAGAAATGTTTAATCTAGGTAGTCTAGTCTAAAATGTCGTTCTAGACTACAAATATCTAATCTAGAAACTAACAACACTCACAAGCCCTGAACGCCCGCCGCCCGTCAACGCCTCCCCCTCCTCCTCCTCCTCCCTCCCTCCTCCTCCCCCCTCCTCCTCCTCCTCCTCCCTCCTCCTCCTCCTCCTCCTCCTCCTCCTCCTCCTCCCTCCTCCTCCTCCTCCCTCCTCCTTCTCCTCCTCCTCCTCCCTCCTCCTCCTCCTCCTCCTCCTCCTCCCTCCTCCTCCCTCCTCCCTCCTCCACCTCCTCCTCCTCCTCCTCCTCCTCCTCCCACCTCCTCCCTCACCGCTACCCCAAAGCTCAAAACAAACTATGATTTTTTTTCTTGTTGACAAATGAAATGCTGCTTGCTTATATTAGAACGATGACATGAGGAAGAATATTTTTAAAGACATTTATTAATAGAAATCGACTAAATAAAACTTATTTCTGAAAGGTACAAATGTATTATTCATCGCGGAATCACTCTGTTCCGGAATAGGTTGTTTTTGGAATTGTTTATTCAACAATAATTTTCGGTGGTGAATTGCAGCCTCGGTCGCTTCTTGCCATCCATAATCTTCCGTGTTCATCAAGTTTTGTTTTGTTTCCAAGATGTTTTGGAAATCAGGATCTTTTCTTAAGCTGTGAATCCATTTCATATCTTCGAACAACACTTCTCTTAGGTCTTTTCTATAGGTAGGAACCAAAGCGTTACTGGCTTTGATTTCAGCAACTTCATGACTATCCCCATCGTGTTCATACTTTTGAACCAACGCTTCCCAAACTTCCTGGTGCCGTTCTTTAGCTTCGTTACGAATTCTTTCCCAAACATCATCTTCTCCGTCATAACTATCATCAGTGGAGTCCGTGCTCTCCTGAGAATCAGAGCTTTGATAAGAATCTTCAGTCATTTCATCATCTGAGGTGGAACGATTAGCAGCCATCGTTTATATCTTTACTCTTCAAGGATCGGGAGTATAATGTCAGACCCTTAAAAGTTTCCAACTTTATAGAAAACAAATTGCCGTGGTCACTACGTTCAACAAATGTCGATTAGCTGATTTAGCTAAGGTCTCTCAGTTAGATCAACATTATAAGTAGGATTCCTAACCAACATATTTTCCATTATCAACAACTGGATTTACATTCCTCGACAAAAACTTTCTTTTTTGAAGTTTTGCTTCTTGTAAATATGGTTTTCGTTCTTGAGTTGATAACCTATGGACTTGTACGAAGTGGTTGGATAATTTAACAAGATACTTTGAGCCACAATTAGGTACAGGGCAGTTTTTCAAAGTCCGATTTTCCATGTTCACTCGTTGAAAGTTAGTATCAAATAGCACAAATCTACTTGATCGTCCCTTTTGTCCCCTTTCGTCCCGTTTGTCTCCATTTGTCCCGCATAAAAAAAGAAAAAAAGCGGGACAAGAGGGACAAAAGGGACGAAAGGGCCTACTGACAAGAGACGTGTCCACATTCGGATATAGGTATCTCCATTTATCCCTTCAAAAAAGAAAGTTTTTGTCGAGGAATGTAAATCCAGTTGTTGATAATGGAAAATATGTTGGAAGATTGGGAAGCGTTGGTTCAAAAGTATGAACACGATGGGGATAGTCATGAAGTTGCTGAAATCAAAGCCAGTAACGCTTTGGTTCCTACCTATAGAAAAGACCTAAGAGAAGTGTTGTTCGAAGATATGAAATGGATTCACAGCTTCAGAAAAGATCCTGATTTCCAAAACATCTTGGAAACAAAACAAAACTTGATGAACACGGAAGATTATGGAAGGCAAGAAGCGACCGAGGCTGCAATTCACCACCGAAAATTCTTGTTGAATAAACAATTCCAAAAACAACCTATTCCGGAACAGAGTGATTCCGCGATGAATAATACATTTGTACCATTTAGAAATAAGTTTTATTAAGTCGATTTCTATTAATAAATGTCTTTAAAATTATTCTTCCTCTTGTCATCGTTTTAATATAAGCAATCAGCAAGCAGCATTTAATTCGTCAACAAGAAAAAAAATCATAGTTTGTTTTGAGCTTTGGGGTAGCGGTGAGGGAGGAGGAGGAGGTGGGAGGAGGAGGAGGAGGTGGAGGAGGGAGGAGGGAGGAGGGAGGAGGAGGGAGGAGGAGGAGGAGGAGGAGGAAGGAGGAGGAGGAGGCGGAGGAGGCGGAGGAGGAGAAGGAGGAGGAGGAGGGAGGAGGAGGAGGAGGAGGGAGGAGAAGGAGGAGGAGGGAGGAGGTAAAAACACAACTGTCTGTAGCATTTGTCAACAAGAAAAAATCAATAAAACATAAATCAGTGTAATCTTGTAACACGGTACATTATATCAACCCAAGAACTGAGAAATAAGAAAGTTATCAACTCCGCGAGGATAAGGAAAACGAACTGTTGTTAAAATTGGTGTTTTTGAGATTGAATAAACTTTGTTTAATTATCTGGTGGTTTGTTTATATTCGTATGGTAATTATAGTTCAGTTTTAGAGAAGAATTTGCATCACAAGAGTTTTCCTCCAAACAATAGTTATCGTTAATCCATAAGGACAATAGCAAAATTTCTCTAATGAATCATAGTGGATTTTGTATACAATTATCTTATGAGTTATTACCTGTAAAGGAAATTTAGAGCCTGTAAAGGCAAGTTTAGAGCCTATCACGAGTAGTTTGTTCTTACTATTTACGCTACAAAGGGGTTTAGATATTGCGAGATATTTATCACTTTTTTCATTCAACTTCGAATGGATTCAGGGCCGATCGGTTCTAGCTTTATAGCTGCTGCAAACAATAGGCTTTGCCCAAACATGCCTCCAAACAATAGGCTTTGCCCAAACATGCCAGAATAGATCGATGACCTCATCCAAAGGAACAATAGATATTCATGAGCGCGCCGCATTTTATTCATGAGAGCGCCACATTTTATTCATGAGCGCCACACTTTATTCATGACCGTCTTAAAAATTAGCATAGCGCCGCACTTTATTCATGAGAGCGCCACATTTTATTCATGAGTCTAAGACAATAGAACCGTGACGTCATTGAATTAATGAGAGCGCACCAAAAATTAACATAGCGCACCAAAAAAGGGGGTAATTCGGTGCCTCTCATACTGCTAACGTGGAGGCCTTCCAGAAAGATTTGGAACAAACCCCATGGAACGTCCCCGATACCTTTGATGACCCTGATGACGCCCTAGACTACTTTAACCAAGCTTTTTTGAACGTTGCAGACTCTTATGCTCCGCGAGTACAGAAACATGTCAGACACAAATGTCAACCCCCTTGGATGATCGATGACCGAATTCGCACCAAGATCTTCACCCGCGACAATCTGTTGAGAAAGGCAAGAAATTCAAACGACCTCTTTCACTGGATGGAGTACAAAAAATCCCGTAACGCCGCATTCAGAGCTCAGCGAGACGCTAAAAGACGGTACTTCTTTGATGCTTTTGAAAACAGTTCCACCTCAAACGAAATCTGGAAACATCTTAAAAACGTGACTGGATATGCGAAGAAACCTCCAGTATGAAAGATCAAAATCGACAGTGACATCACTAGTGACCCAGCCACCATAGCCGACACCTTCAACGAATTTTTTTTTGTATCTGTTGCATCTACTTACAGATCTTCGGACACTAAGAACATATCGAATGATCTTGAGAAATTGAACACCTTCGTCAAATCTAAACTTCCTGCAGACAACTCCTCTTTTGATATCCAAAAAATATCACCTGAATTCGTGGTTAAGCACCTCAGTAAACTCGATGTGAACAACGCAACAAGTCTTGATGAAATTAGCGCTAAGCTGTTGCGAGCTGTAGCCCCGGCCATCGCATCGCCCCTGGCTAAGATAATGAACATGGCCATACGTACAGGAAAATTCCCTTTACCTTGGAAACTGGCCAGAGTTAGTCCAGTGTTCAAAGCCGGCGATCCTTTAAATGTGAAAAACTATCGACCAATAAGTATCCTACCCGTAATCACCAAGATACTTGAAAGACACGTTCACACAAAAGAACTGTACCTTTAAAATGCATTTTAGTCCATTTAATTTCAGAAATTTATGATTTAACGGTTGATGAGTTGTCAGTATGAAAAACAGAAAATACTAAAGTGGGGAAAGCAAATTGCATCTGAGCAATAGAATTGTGCCTATCTCTTGCGCGGACTGTTACTTAAATGTCCCTGAACAAACAAAGAAAACCGACTGAGGTGATCATGGATTAATGTCTAGACTGTCACAATTCATCATTCGGAAAACAATTAGACTACTCGCTCTGAATTTCTAACGGGACCTGGAACAACCATAGAGGCTGATCAAAGCCAGGACCCGGCTAATTCACAGATCGAACTGGAATTTAGCGAGTTAATTGGTTTTTGCTGAGGTAGGAAAACCCTCGGAGCAAGGGCGAGATACCAACAAACTCAAATCACATATGGCGCCGCGTCCGGGAATCGAACCTGGGCCACAGAGGTGAGGGGCGAAGCGCTTAACTACTGCGCCACCCCCGCTCCTCGTCAACTATCAGCCAATAGAAACTTCGAGCTCATAGTTTAATTGTTAAATAGTGTCGATAATACCATTTTCATTTTATGTTTTTCGCGCGCAAGGGTTTGTGGGTAAAAGTATAAGCTTGCTACCATCTTTTCAGTAAAGGTGGATTGCTTGAAAATGGGGTTGAATCGCTAACTAAACTGTACACATTACAATGGCAATTTATCAGCCACGTTTCTCGTTTGTTTCCATTGTTAATATGCTAAACATGCATGTTTAAATCTCTCCTATGTCTATTATTGTCTTTCTAATCACAGTGGGTAAACACAGTATCTTTTTAAAACAGGTGTAGTTCTTTTTAGAAACGCGTTTGTTACCTGTAGTCACCCTGACGAGTTGCTAGCTAAAGAAAAATTCACCGCGCACCAAGCTGAATCAATAATAGTCAGTTCTCAAAACGTTGACAGTTGTCAAAATGCTTTTTTTACTAAAGTAAAAGCTTTTACTATCAAATCTGGAAATTAATGTGTTTAACTAAAGAGAAGTCTAAAAAGTTGCAGATTTTTCTCAGTAGAAAATGGTTAGAGATGCAACGTTCGTAGTGCATGTTTTGAGCGATATATTATAGTTTATAAACTCGACAATATGGCTACTTCCAGTACTCCGTTTAAGAATGGCACAAAGCTCAACTCGACGCTAGTCAATATTGAAGGACGAATGGCAAAAGATACTGGTTTCACAGCTTTTGCTATCTGTGTTGTAATTATGTCTTTGTTGATAACGATAACGGGAGACATCGCAGTCTACTTGGCTTTCTCTCTCAGCAGGAACGTTAGAACAAGGGTCAATGTTTTTTTTCTTTCTCTAACAACAGCAGATATCCTCCTGGCTATATCTGTGATGCCACTCGAGGTACTAAAGCTCATTGATGATACGATGTGGCCATTCAACGTCGGTGCCTGCAAAGTCTGGAACTCGCTCTTTGTTATTTTTGGAACTGCTTCGGTTTGTAGCCTAACTGCTATAAGTATCGAGAGGTACTTGGCTATATCTCGTCCACTTCGTCACAACGTGAATTCAATATCAAAAACAATCTTGGGGAGTGTTTTGATACTTTGGTTCTATGCACTGTCTAGCGGAGTGTTTAGCTACTTTTCTTCGACTTTAGCCTCTGGGTCGCAATTTTGTCCTGGATTTTCCATTCATCGTCTGCAATTCGCGATACCGTTACTCATCATGAACATATTTCTCCCTTTTGTAATTTGTGTAGTCGTGTACCTTAAGATTTTTCGCATCTCTGTAGCCCACTCGTACAAAATTGGTTTACTTTGTGGAATGACATGGGACAATGCTGCCGGAAATGCCGCTTTTTTTAAGGAACGAAAGACGGCAAAAACAGTTAGTTTACTATTAGGGGTGTTTGCTCTTTGCTCCATGCCATTTTTCATCTTCCACATTGTGGATATTTCATACGGGGAACAGTTGCATTACAGACTCTATGCCAGTGATGTTGTGAAGTTGCTGTGTTATGTAAACTGTGCATGCAATTGGGCGTTGTACGGGTTTCTAGATCGTGATTTCAGAGATGCATTGTTCGCCGTGTTTAATAAGGTAAAAGAAACCATATTATGGACTGATACTCGAAACAGAGTCACACCCTTTAACTAGAGACAAGAATTGATCATTTATCAATACTTTTTCTTTTGAAACACTATTAGAAAATTACAGCCATAAATAGTTGCTTGCTTGAAAATTGCTAATATTGGTCCAAACGGATGGATCTAGTTGTTTGGACTATGTAAATGATCACGATTCTTTTGATAAATCAATTAACCCGGATTCATTTTCAGTTTTGTGTATGAACATTATCGAGTCCTATAAGAATCGCTAACAAATCTCTCTAAGAGCAGCTTGCAAGAAAGGTCGGTTGTACATTCGTAAGAATAGCTGTCAAAAATGAGGTGATACCAGAAATTATTTAGACCGAGACTTTAGCTATATTTTTGTAGTGTGTAACTGTAGTTGTAGTAATTAAAACAAGTAAATAACGTCTGATAATACGTTGTGTGTGTTTAGTTACAATGTAACAAGTATTAGTAAAATCCCTCTGTAATGTCCTAACACCCACGTCCACCGGTTATTACATGATTTTCAACAAAATCATAAAACTGATTTAATTAGAAATTCCAGTAAGAGAAGATGATAACTCTAATAAGTCTTGTTTCGGGAGAACAGCTATTTTTCCCGGGAATCTAAAGAAAATGTAGGGAACCGAGAGACACGAGGAATTTAGCGGGAAATCATTGAGACTACTAAAATTTCTTCGGGAAATGCACAGCTTAACTGGGATTGTATAAAACAATTGGAGACGAACTGAAAATAAAGTGGCCGGGACACCGGACCGTTCGAGCCGAACTAGTCACTGCTCAAACAAGTTTTCAATTGTTAGATATGTCACCTCAGTCAGTTCCACCTCTAATTGTATCTAAAATGTGAAATACGTTCCTTTTTGAAGAGACGATTTATTTATTTATTTATTTGCGCTTTGCCACACATAGAATACATACATTAACAATGTATATATATATTATAGCTCCTTAACTTTGGTTTTGTTGAGCATGCACTCTTTTTCAGATTGTACCATTGCTGTTTGCATTAATGCTGGCCCACTACTCTGTAGTTTGAGCACTTTGGCATGGTACAGTGAACCTTTTAAACTGCCTTGTTGCAAGCTTGCTTGCTTCATAGCTAAGGTTCAGTCTGAAATCTATGTTCTGCACTGATGAGCTCACAAAGAGCGAAACAGTACTGTCTGCATATTGAGTATATATATATATATATATATATATATATATATATACACCCGATCAAAAAAAAGATGACACTCCAGATTATATATCTATATTCCCATGTGTGTGTTTGTTTTTCCTGAGAAAGCAATACCATAGGGATCGGTACGAGTACAATGCGCAAACAATCGCTTTGTTTAGTGCGAAATGTTTAGGACCCTGCATGGCTATGTGTCTAGTTGGGGCCGAATCAATACAATATAAAAGAAAATTTTGGCTTTCAAAATAATATTTCAAAATCAAACGAGTGTTGTTCGAATTGCCCTTACTTTCCCGAGAAGTTTCCTTTTTATTGTAGCAAAATCGGTTAAATAAATCCTGCATGAGATATAAATTGAAAATCACAAAATGGTAGAATGTAATTTCGTTTCTTAATCGGGACGCTTGAAAATTCTCAATACTCCGTATTAATTACAAACAATTTTGCCTCTTATACCGTTATATTAATTAAGAAATCACTAAAATAAATTGCTCAGAATCGCAGATATGATAGATCTGTGAAACAAAAATGTGTTGCTTACTTCAAACTTTAAAAACAAAACCTTTGGGTGGCATGACCACTAAACAAAAAGCGGCCGCGATTCTTGTCAGATGAAGAAATAATCGTCCGAAAGAATGAAAAATCCGCGCGTGTTATCGGCAAAAAGACACTAGTTTAAACAGTTTCCTCGGTAAAGCACGCGACTGAGACATTTACTTTGAGTTAAAGTTTTATAGCGAAATTTCTGCCGCCTTTGTTCACTGGAAACTACCGAAGTAGCAATATTAGATCCTATTTTAGCTGCTTAACCTAAAAAATTACGTAGTTTTGCTTGAATTCTAGCGCGGAAATCAATTTTTACTCAGACCAGTGAGCGATGATCGATTTCACTTCAGTCTCTAGTTCTACAATTCAGTACTTTTTAAAAGAGAACTGATCCAACATTATGTTCAGATGAGAAAGAAATCATGTTGCTTTTGTAACAGTGGTATCGCCGGAAACTCTCGGATATAAGACATCCACAAGAACATATTTTTCAAGAAAAAAATAAATTATTTGGATGTTAAAAAAATTATATCTCGCTCACGTTCTATCCAACTGAAGCGAAGGAAGGCAAACATTTCAACATGACCTTTAAAAAAAGGGTAGAAATTTCGATAAACAACCGCGCGTGCTCTACTGAATAAACTACTGTAGAAATTTATTTTGATTATCAAACAGTAATGTTTCGAAGTCTGCTAATATTTTTGGGACTCATAAGATGAGCAAATTTTTTTTTTATCAGCACGGTAATTCCTGCACTTGACGAGATTGGCGGCCGCGTTTTGTTTAGGTCGAATTATGCTTTTCAAGCGTTCCGAGCACGTGAGTGACTAAACCCCCTAATGATTTGGCATCGCAATTCTTTTCTAAAAACCATTCTTAAGGCAAAGTTTTTCTAAGCGAACTGGTACTTCATTAAATTTGTTTAAAGCCCCAAGAGAAGATCAAACAATGTGAAAAAATGCTGCGCTTTAAAAACTTTCTTTTATTTGTAATGTTTGTGAATTTCAAACCCTCTGGCGCTAAGAAAGATTGTGAGGTATTTAGGCACTAAACGAAGCGATTGTTTGCGCATTGTACTCGTACCGATCCCTATGGTATTGCTTTCCCAGGTAACAACAAAGACACATATGGGGATATATATATTCTGGAGTGTCATCTTTTTTTTGATCGGGTATATATATATATATATATATACAGCCGCGTGCAAAAATTCTGACCCCCCATGAAAATTATATACTTATATACTTATATCGGTTGCATCATGGGTAATCCAAAAATGTGCTTTTCAGTCATTTTTCTAACAAAAAATATACCAGGTAGGATTGAAAAATGTACGAATAAAACATTTTTAGATCATATGGGTCTATCAGTTAAAGAAAACAAGTGCTATTTTCAGTTTTAGTTGTACTAATTTATTCCATGCGTTTGCCACTGGGTCCGGTCGACCGAAACGCTGCTATGACTTCAAGGAACTCACTATATTCTGAACTTTACTTTCTCCACGTCACACTAGCTAGGTTTATTCTATTTCCCTAAATGAGGCTGAAGTATTCACTAAATTGCATTCAAACCTTGGAGCCTAAGTTTAAGTTTATTATCAATTTGAAACACGTTCTATTTTATCTTATGGCAGTTCCACCAGTCGTTTGCAATTCTGCCAAACAAACTGAACCAAATTCAACACTTCAAAGCCAAACGCAGCTAAAACATTGTTGCCGTTATGAAGTCTGCAAAAGAGCTAAAATTTCACTGGGAACACACCAGTTTTCTTTTGCGTTTTTTTTTTTGCGACGTAATTATTTCGCATATGAAGTATTGATCAAACATATTTTATTTTATTCAGAATTGAATGCGGGCGGTTTTCGTTTTGATGTCGCGATGCATATTTGATTATATTCTGACATATCTTGCAGTTAACGACGTTAGAACTCTACGCGAGATAAATTTTAAGTTATATAAAGTGGTTAAGATTTAATCAAACTGTGTATCAGTTGATTTATTTTATTACTAAAAAATATCTTTGAATGATTGTCGGGAATACCAATAAATTTACAACCTAGTGAGGCCAAAGTAAATAATAGGCTAGGTTTACTTATGAATAAGTCTCAATGTGAGTTTAACTGACGACCAATTGTAAAATTTATGTAACACGCAGGAGAAATTATTTTTACACAAGACCAAACCATTTAATTCTGGTCCATAATTTAAACAGATTAAAACAACTTCGGTTCTGATCTTTCTTTCCTTTCCAATAACTAAATGCGATTTTTACAACCGCATTGCGGACTTCATAAAAAAATGTTCTTAGCTACGCTGTGTTTAATTAATTTGGTTGAATATAATGTTTGGCAGAATCGCACACATCGAACTACCATAATATAGAACGTGTTTCACATTGGGTTTGAAATCAATTTAGTGAATACTTCAGCCTCATTCAGGGCAATAGGGTAAACCAAGCTAGTGCGACGTGGAGAAATTAAAGTTCAGAATACAGTGAGTTCCTTGAAGTCATAGCAGCGTTTCGGTCCACCGGACCCAATGGCAAACGCATGGAATAAATTAGTACAACTAAAACTGAAAATAAAACTTGTTGTCTTCAACGGATGGGCCCATAAGTTTCGAAAAATGTTTAACTCGTACATTTTTCAATCCTACCTGATATATTTTTTGTTAGAAAAATGTCTGAAAAGCACATTTTTGGGTTACCCATGATGCAACCGATATAAGTATATAAGTATATAATTTTCATGGGGGGTCAGAATTTTTGAAAACGGCTGTATATATATATATATATATATATATATATATATATATAAAGAATTGAAGTTCGTGAATACATGATACAATTGATATAGTGGCGAGGAGGTCTCAGGAAACCATCAGGCTTGTAGCGAGGAGGCCTCCTCGAGATAGAATGAAAAGTTAAATAAAAAGGACAGCGTAGGCGCGTCATGACCGATTCAGTATGTAACAACAGGAGAGAAAAAATAACTATCTTTGTAGAAAATTGAACAGTCCTTTTTTGAAGCAAATTAAGGTAGTGTAATTTGTGACAGAAGAGGGCAGCGAGTTCCATACTTTTGGACCTTGGTATAAAATAGTAAATTGCTTAATATTGGTACGACATGCATGAGGTCGATAATTAGATGCCAATCTGGTGTTAAAGTTGTGCACTTGATCATTTGTTGTAAATAAATGGTGAAAAGACTGAGGCAAGAGTTGATGGTGGTATGAGAACATAAATTTACCGATTTGAAATGAGTTAAGTTTGAAGATGTCAAGTATATTTAAAGCAGTATGCGCCCGAAATTCAGAATTGGTCAGGGCAAGCACAGCGCGTTTCTGCAAAAGAAATATCCTGTTAAGGTTTGTAACATAAGTTGAGGACCATACTGTATTGCAGTAACTTAGGTAAGGGTAAATTAAAGTGTAATATAGAGAAAGTTTAGTTTTAGTGGATAAGTAAAATCGTGACCTATAAATTATTCCAACAGACTTAGATACCTTTTTACATACATGACTAATGTGATCCTTCCATGTCAGACTTTCATCGATATATACTCCTAGAAATTTGGCTACATGTACCTGTTTGAGCAATTGGTTATTGAATAAAAGAGTCACATTACGTTGATGGTCTTTTGTTTTGATTTAAAAATTACATAGTTAGTCTTCTTAATATTAACATATAATTTATTACTTTTCATCCAGGTGTCAATATGTTGCACCTCGTCATTTAACACAGAAACGAACTGGTTAACATCTGAATGAGAATAGAATACGCTGGTATCATCAGCAAAAAGCAAAGGTTCTGACAATTTTGCAGCATTTGGCAGGTCATTTATATATAAAATAAAAAAACAATGGCCCCAGGATGGAACACCACATTTTACTGTTTGGCTGGCGGAACAGACATCGTTAAACTGTACAAATTGTTTGCGATCTGAGAAGTAGCTTTTGATCCACTCTAAGGCCAAACCACGAATGCCGTAGTGTTCTAGTTTGGAAAACAAAATGTGATGGTCAAAGGTATCGAAAGCTTTTGAGAGATCTAAAAAAACGCCAACAGTAATTTCGTTACGGTCAATGGAAGATGCAATTTTGTTGATGAGATGAATGAGTGAAAGTGAGGTCGAATGTTTTTACGGAATCCAAATTGGATACAATACAAAATTTCAAGACGTTCGAAAAATTTAATTAAACGGTTGTGCATGACCTTTTCGAAAAATTTAGAGAAACAAGGTAGAAGAGAAATCGGTCGGTAATTAGTAAAAAGATGCGGATCATCAGCTTTAAAAATTGGGATAAGTTTGGCAATTTTTAAGTTTTCAGGAAAAATTCCTTGTGTTAACGAAAGATTGATAATAAACTTTAAGGGTTCTGAAATGAGATCAAAATATTTTTTAATAACATGCATGGAGACATTATCATTCCCAGGGGCTTTCCCTGGTTTGAACAGCTTACAGATTTCTTCTAATTCACATGCAGCTACATTGGTAAGCTTTAGGATGATAGATTCGTTGACATTGTTGGCTAAAAAGGAGCGAAAAGAATGTCTAACCGTAGGAATTTTACTGGCTAAATTAGGTCCAATGTTAGTTAAATACTTGCAGAATTTGTCAGCAATATCAGTTGGGTCGGATATTTCTTTATCATCGCAATTGAAGGTTGAAGGCAGCGAGGTCTTTTTTATACGATTGTTAATGACTTCGTTTATTAGTTTCCAAGCCTTTCTTTGAGGTCATATTTTGCCTTATCAAATCTGTTGTCATAGTAGTCACGCTTGGCGGTTCTGATTAGGTGATTGAGTTTGTTCTTGTAGGTCTTGTAATGCATTTCACGCATGGGATTAGGCGCTTTCATAAATTATTCTTTTTTCTGACGGAGTTCAATAAACCTTTTGTAATCCAAGGAGTAATTGGCCTTGTGTCACGCTTCCGCTTAGTTACTTTTAAAGGAAAGCACATGCCATAGATTCTAGAATATTCTGATAAGAAAGTATTATAAGATATGCTAGGGCCTTGGTCAGATAAAGTATTAGACCAATTAACCTGGGAAAGGTTGGAACGGAATTTTGTCATGTTAGTTTCACTGAAGTCGCGCATGGCTGTGTTCTGCTGACGATTACAGGGGTACAGGGGTATCTTGAGCAAATTTGTTTGATTTTGACTTGGTTTGACAGGCTTTTAAAGAAATGTAAGTGATTTTACTATTAAAGCTGGACAATTAGAAATAAAAACGCTCAGTAAGATGACGATGTGTTGGACAGTATATCTGACTGTTCCCTAAAATTTGTTATCTTATAAGCCTGTAAGCCCAAATATTTAATCATTACTATCGATTCTACATCAAGTAAATAGTTGAATTGTAAAATATTTCTTGATTTGAGTTCTGCATCTATCAGTGTTGATGTCATAGGAGGCCTCATTGCTGGCAGATATTTTTTTCTCCACATCCATGTTATATTTGGGCCTTCTATCAGGGATTTTACCAAATATTTTGTATAAGTCAGAAATAGTTTCCTTCACAAGGCCAAGGGGAAAGAAATGCTTTTGGTAGCATATTGGAAATAGAAACCTCTATAACACATAGACGCAACACTCAAATCAAGAAATATTTTAATCTTCACCCACTTCATTGTGATGTGGAATCCATTTTAATGATAAAAACGTTTGAGCTTAAGCCTAGTCATTTTTGAACTCGAAAAAGAGTCCCCCACATTAGAGCTCCAAATTTTCTCCTCCCACCTCCCCCTCCCCCTCCGATGCAGACGTTTTGTCCCTCTTGGTGTGGGAGGGAGGGAACGTATTAAGGCATGGGTCTCAAACTATTTCAATGCGCCGCAAATCAAGAGGAGGTGGTCTATCTCTTGGTGCTTGTTAGATATAGTCTCGGCACTTTTACAGATTCGATAAAGTTAAAACCTTAATACCTTTTTGGAGGAGTTTCCATGGAAACGTGTAATGTGACCTTTGAACTCTAATTTTAAGGAAAACTGGGAAAAGCCTCTTGGAGAATGGTAGAAGTCGTTAATATAATGGGTATTTTCATGCAAGTAAATCAAAGTTAGTGCACACTTTGCTGTTCCAATTTGAAAAGTTGGTTATTTTAAGGGGAAGGCAATTTAAGGCAAGTGTGAAATTTGATATCCTCAAGTTTCCACCCAATTAACAAACATTCCAGTACTAACCAACTTTCCAAATTGGAACACCGAAGTGTGCACTAACCTTGATTCACTTGCATGAAAATACCTACTATATATATCAATTAACAACTTTTACCGTTCTCCAGGAGGCTTTTCACAATTTTCCTTAAAATTAAAGTTCAAAGGTTTGTTTCAGTTTTCTTTATTTTATATGTCACTCTAGCTGTTACTACACGGATAATTACAATTTCGAAGAGTATGATAAGCATTTAGGAGGAGGATACATAAAAGATAGTATTAAATATGGTAGTAACAGGAGGAGAGTGTGCAGTGGTTAAATGAGCCGAAGCTTTCGAGTTAACCACTGCCACAGGAGAAAGTAAAATACAGGTTAAAGATATATAGAACTGCGGTTGACTTAATTAAGCCTCGATTAAGCTCCTATTAGGATTAGCAAAATTATCTAGGAAAGAATAGGATACCAAATTTTTAAAGCGAATATATTAAACTAATTAACTAGTAATATTATCAACAAACACTAATTTGTAACACATAACTAGGGCAATTGTGATTTGAGAAGATATATTTTATAATGTTTAGACACCTAATTTCTGTGGGGATCGATTGCCAGATTTTGAAAGTAGTCATGCCATATAGTTAGTTTTGGTTTGCGGTCTATAGAAATTCGTATTCTTAGCATACCTGGTATTCTGATTATGAATTTCAGATATTAAGGTGAGACATATCTGTAGAAGACATTTGGTATGTTTGAACTAATAGTATAAATTTTGTGGCTAAATGTTGAGATTCGGAGCTTAAATATATTGTGTTAAAATTTCTAGAAGATTTAAGTAAGAGATAGCACTCTCTCTGCTATGGGCAAAGAATATGCTACGAATGCATTTGTTATGTTTAGTTTTAAGTTTAGTCATTTGAGTTTTATAAGTATTTCTCCAGCTCATGATTCAATATTGTAGATAAGGGTAAATCAATGTGTAATAAAGTTGTTTCAACATTTGAAAGTCAAGATAATGTCTTAGTTTATTAATAATTCCCAGGTTTTTAGATATTTTGTTATTAATAAGGCAGATCTGGGGTCCCCAGTTTAAATGTTTATCAATATAATCAGTATTTAATGTAGTCCTTCTGTTCAATATCTGGTAAGCTAATAGTAAATCTTTTTCTAGCTAGGTGATGAAAGTAGCATATAATGGTTTTTTGTAAAATTAACAGATAGTTTGTTAGTATCACAATACTCTAAAAGATGTTTAAATTCTTCATTTATGACTGACTATAATTCATTTGTGTTATTACAAGAATAGAATATGGTAGTGTCGTCTGCAAAAATTCTGAAAGAAACTTTACATGAACAGTTAAGCATATCATTAATATACAAAAGAAATAGTAGTGGACCTAGTATTGATCCTTAAGGAACACCACAGATAGTATTTAACAAACTTGACTTAACTTCATCAATTTGTACATATTGTGTTCTGTCCGATAGATAGTTTGCAAAGCAGTGATATGGGGTCCCACGAATTCCATATTTGTGTAGCTTCTTTAATATTATGATGTACAGTATCGAAAGCTTTTGAAAGGTCAAGAAATACGCCACAAGTAATTTTTTTATTGTCAATATTCATCCTGAGCTGGTCTGTAAGTTCGAGAATTGCTTGCTCGGTAGAGTGGCCTTTTCTAAATCCAAACTGGTACCTAAAGAGTATATATATTGTGTTTTTCTAAAAAAAAAAGTTGGTTGTAGACAAGTCTTTCAAGTACTTTTGCAAATGGGGAAAGTGTCTCAGTGTAATTACCAGCATCAGTAACTGAACCATTTTTATATATAGGGGTAATTCTAGATACTTTAAGTATATCAGGTACTATACCAGTTGCAATAGATTCATTATAGATATCAGTAAATGGGATAAATCCTAATAAATAAAGTTATACCATGGTAGCCTCGGATTCTTTTGTTCTCCGAGGCACATTTAAAGCACTAATTTTCCCTGATGGCATTGCATATTTCTAAATTTCCCCTGCATGCGTAATGAGGGAAAATTAGAAGAGAATGCAGGCTGGAAGTGAGAAGGTCAAAAGCATCAACTCCTGCTCCCCTCTGGCACGACTAGCCCTACGCTCCCGGATGAAAAATACTGAATCCAAACTGACCTGTCTTCATCATAACCTTCAATGTAATACATGTGGGATGACCTATTTCAATCTGCATATTCTTCTCTTAATTTCTCAAACCCGCTTCTTCCATGTGGGATACTTAAAATCATAAACGTGACGTAATTAAAATCCATTCATGCTCTTTGAATATTTAGTCAACCGCATAATTACATTGTATTTTAGTGTTATTCTTCTCAAAAACAACACGCTTTTCCCCAGGGGAAGCCAGGGTCGTTTAATCAATGGCGCTCAGTCAAGCATTAAACAAAACGTTTTCGAAAGCAACTCGACTGCGACGTCTTTAGTTTCGGCAGAGAAAACTAAACTTCTCAGAGATTTGTTCCATTCCTCGGCGATCATGGCCGAAGCGGCCTCGGGACTTTTACAAATCTTCCCTCGGCTCTCGGGGCAATTTAAATCACCAATACCCCTCATGCCATGGTATAACTTATAATTTGACTAGCCAAACTAATTAGCTTATTGGGAATATTAATTGAGGCCTTTGGAAGCTGTCACAAAAATGTGTTAAAGTTGTGACTTTATCAAATCTGTCAAAGTGTCAAGACTATACCTCACAAGCAGTAGTATAGTCGGAGTCAGATAAATACCACTTTTTCTTGCACAACAAAACTCAAACTAGCGACCACTAAAATCGAAAATATTCTTGCACAAGGGGCGTCATAAAGTGAATTCAGAAATCCACTTCATGACGCCCCTTGTGCAAGAATATTTTCGATTTTAGTGGTCACTAGTTTGAGTTTTCTTGCACAAGAAAAAGTTGTATTTATCTGACTCCGACTATACTACTAGGGGTAACTAAGGGTCATTCAAAGTGTCACTAGACATTCTTGTACGTAAAATCCAACTTGATAATCCTATTAGAGATATGATTACATATAGTTATATCGACATCGATTGCTTGTACATAAAATCCAACTTGATAATCCTATTAGAGATATAATTACATATAGTTATATCGCTGCAACGTCCTTACACATAAAATCCAAATTTGGAGTATCTGTTAAAGCTATCCTAACACATAGTTATATCGAAGGGAGAATGGTGAGACCACGTAGTGAACCACTTCCACGGAGTCTAGCTCGAGAGGCAGGTGCTATTCTAGAGGAGAGAGATGGAATGCTTGAGGGGATGGAGATAGGTCGCCGTACTATCCGATGGCGCTTCTTCCAAGGTGTGGCAGGAGATTTGACCCCTAGGATCATGGAAAAGCTAGTTGCAAAGGTAAACACCAGCTTCTATCTGCGCTACAGCTACACCTATCGCATTCGCAATGTCAATGACGGACGCGTGATACTATTCTCCAAGACTGTCCCAGGCTCTCCATGGGTGAACATCCTAGAAGATGCAGAAGAGTGGGTCAATAGCAAGGAGACAGCTCGTTTGAATCCCGACAACATCAATCGACCAAATACCCAATGGGCCTTCATTCGTTGGATATATGTGGATGTTAAAGTTGTGATCGATCGTCAGCTTCTGTTGGGAACAGGTCCACTGCCCCAATGGCTTCGCTATAAGAGAGGAATACTTGCCCTTGATCGATATGGCGACAACCTATGTCTTTGGCGCTGCCTTGCCATGCATGAAGGAGCAAGAGTAGATAGGTGTTGCGTCAAAGCTCGAAAACTTGCCCAGCACTTCTATCGCCTGACAGCGCTCACACAAGACGTTCCCAGAACTTCCTTAGACCAGCTGGAGGAAGTCGAGTTGCACTTTAGAATCGGCATTCGGGTGTATGAACCCACGGAGGATGGCGCTTGGCATCTGACGCGACATGCAGCTCACTACAAGCATACGATGACGATTGGGATATACGAAGGACATGCCTTCTACATCAAGAACATCGACAAGATAGGGAGTGTCTACGTATGCAACGATTGTAAGCAACGGTTCACAAAAGCCTCGAACCTTCACCGCCATGCAGATCGTTGCAGGCGTGGCGAAACGAAGATTGTTTGCCCCGGAAAAGTAATTACAGTACCCCAGTCGGCATACGAAAAAGCCTTCTGGCCAGAGAGCACAGCCAGCAAAGTCGCTCTATGCTGGTTGGAACGCGAAACCAAAAGGATTGGACAACACATTCATCATGCAGCTTGTGGGCATGGTGGAGAGCATTGGATAGAAGGAGCGCCGGTCGACGGCTACGAACCTATTTCGAAAACCATCTTTCAATTTCATGGATGCTATTTCCATGGCTGCCCGAAATGCTTCCCTAGGGAAAGGAGGCTCTATCTCAAGACCTGCGAAAGAACGGCAAAGCTACAAGGAGCTGGTTATACAGTAGTGGAAGCTTGGGGCTGCTCCACAAAGAAGAAGAACAAACCGATCCCCACACCAACACAAACTGTCTACCCCCACTTCATAGTTTACGATTTCGAAGCCTATCTCGATACAACGAAAGGAAGACAACCAACAGACCACCTGACCATCGAAAACGTCCATGTCCCAATATCAGTATCAATTGCCGACACGTACGATCGAAAGCCCACCCACATCTGTCGACGCAATCCAAAAGAACTCATCGAAGCCTTCGTCGAAGAACTCCAGCAAAGAGCAGAGACAATCCAAGAAGTCGTTGTGGAACAGTTCTGCCCCAAGACACCTGAATTCTCTTTTGACACCCTACCAAAGAAACAACAAGCGAAGATCGATGAATGGATCAGCCAAGTTCCAGTAGTGGGATTCAACTCTGGCAGGTACGATCTTAATCTGATCAGGGAGCACTTCGTAGGAATCATTGCCGACACCTGTTCAAAGATCCTGGTAGCAAAGAAAGCCAATTCCACTATGTTCCTATTGACCCCAGATTTCCGTTTCCTTGATGTGATCAACTACCTTGGACCCGGAACTTCTTATGAACGTTGGGTCGCTGCCTATGGCTGTGAGTTGCAAAAGAGTTTCTTCCCATATGAGTGGTTCGATTCTCCAGACAAGTTGGATCACATTGGATTACCAGACTATCCAGAGTGGGGTTCGAAGTTGAAAAGAGAACATCTACTATCTATGTCAGAGTTCGAAGACTGTGAGTGCACCTTTCTCGACAAAGGAATGAAAACCTTTGCAGACTGGCTACGATACTACAACGACCTAGATGTAGTTCCATTCCTAGAGGCACTCGAAAAGATGCGAGATTTCTATCACGAGAAAGGAGTAGACATGCTGAAAGACGCAGTGTCCATCCCAGGAGTCTCACTACAGTTCCTGCTTCGAGGTAGTGTAGAAAGGGGAGCTGAGATGTACGCTCCAAGTAAGGAAGCCTACCGCATGCTGAAAGACGCTGTAGTGGGAGGTCCAAGCATAGTGTTCACCAGACTCCACGAAGCGGGAAAAACTAAGATTCGTAGTCATCAGGGAGGAACTAAGACTTGTCGTAAGATTCTTGGATACGATGCCAACGCCCTATATCTTTCTACCATGGAATTCGAAATGCCTTGTGGAAAAGAAAAGGTTGTGCACTATGACGATCCAGGTCCAGCCACCAAAGGATTCGTTGAATGTCTACTTGGTGGAACGTGGTTTGGATATGCAGAAGTAGACATCGAGATACCAAAGAAATTGTGGAAGGAATTTGAGGAGATGCCCCCCTTCTTCTACAACAAGAAAATCCCCAAAGAAGCAATCCCTCCAGAAATGATAGCCTACCTTGAGAAGACTGGTAGAAAGCTCAGCGAGGAAAAGAAGTTAGTTGGAAGTCTCTCTGGAAAGAAGTTGCTACTCTATGCTCCTCTTCTACTTTGGTATGTAGATCACGGCGCAGTGATCACTGCTGTCTACCGCACGATAGATTACGAACCCAAAGAAATCTTCGGATGGTTCGTGGACCAAGTCACTGAGGCGCGACGCCTGGGAGATGAAGACAAAGGTGAGGCTTTGCTGGCAGATGTGTTCAAGCTACTAGGAAACAGCGCCTATGGAAAGTTGCTCGAAGACTTGGGACGCCAAACAAAGGTCACCTATACAAAAGATGAGAAGGTTGTGGACAAGGCATTGCGAAGTGTTTGGTTCGAAGACCTGGAAGAGATTGGTGATGCATATGAACTAGAGAGTAGGAAAGACCAGATCCGAATCAAACGGCCTTTCCAAGTAGGTATCGCTGTGTACCAGCTCGCAAAGCTGCGTATGCTTGAGTTCTACTATGACTTCATCGACAAGTACATTGATCGCAATGATTTCGAATATATACAGATGGACACAGACAGTGCCTACATTGCCATCTCAGGAAATAGCCTCGATGAGGTTGTAAGACCGGAACTGCGAGAAGATTTCGAAGCCGAAAGGAATGAATGGCTAGCTTGGGACGAATGGAGCAGTCGTACACCAGGACTCTTCAAACTCGAATTCGAAGGACATCGCGCCATTGCCCTATGCTCGAAAGCCTACTACGTCGATACAGGTGGCAGCAAGAAGTATTCCGCTAAAGGTATGTCTAGACGGCACAACGACATTTCGTGGGATCGATTCAAAGAAACCCTCCAGGGTAGTATCGACGTAGCGAATAACCGAGGCTTCCGCCTATTGCCAGAAGGTGTGGTAACCTACGACCAATGGAAGCTTGGGTTATCGGCTTACTACGACAAAAGACGAGTTCTTCCCGATGGAATCCACACCGAGCCAATAGAGTACGCTGTCTAGCGTCTAGGTACAAACAGAATTCCTTTTGGTGGTAGTTCCGTATCCCTAGGAACGACTTGTAGCTCTTCACGAACGAATCCACGTTTGGGTGCATCCTTCTTCCCTTCTCGCTTCGCAAGGTAGTACAGCACAGGCTGTCCCGAAGATACTACACTTCGCGAAATGGTGTATATCTGCAAACTCCACACAGGATCAGTAGCTCTACGTTTTTCACCTCCTTCCAATTCTCCTGGTGCGTAAAGATATCGAACTAGAACGTCGAATGGTAGACGCTCTTCTCTCAATCCAACGGTGCGCGAATACGTAGGAGTCTTCAGATCTACTTGTTGCGCCACTACAGAATTCGAAGGCTCTTTACCAGTCAACCTAGTCACCTCACTGTTCATGGCTTTGATAACCATTGGTAAACGAACTACCCATTCTCTACTACGCTCATCTGATCCTTCCGAAGTAAGTACCATCTCTTGTGCATATTGATATCCAAACAATCTCTCAGCTAGAGTCCTATTTGCTCTTTCAACAAAACTTTGCGCTCTATGATTACCAGCCTCACCTCGTTGAACTTTCGTACCATGTAGTTCTAGCGTTTCAGACATACGTCCCATGAATTCTCTACCAGGATCTACTTGCAACGTCTTTGGCCATTCGAGTGGACTACGTTTATAGATTCGTTCGAATGCCGCAGAAACTTCACCACTATCTTTAGATGCCAAAGGTTCGGCTTCTTTGTATCGAGAAGCTACATCGATTACCACTAATGCATACTTATATAGTTTCCTTCCACGTCCAGGACGATCGTGTGGTAGAAATATCAAATCAGCTTGGTGGACTTCATTTGGTTTCGATACAGTCCAATGTGGTCGTGGAATGTGTTTTGGTGGTGGTAGATATATTTGCCACATAGATTGCTTTTCCAACCAACTCCTAGCCACGTCTTCTGATGCTTTCGCTGCTACCGATAGCTTGCCAATTGCAGAGTGACCTTTCCAATAGCCCATAGGCCCATAGAAGATATTCGCAAGTTTAGAATCCATCATACATCTATACGTCCCAACCTTCAACAGATGAAAAAAAAAGGAAGAATAAAGAAAGTCGTTGCGTGACCCTCTTCATTCTTCCTTTTTTCCGTTTTTTTTTTTTAGTAGTAGCTTAGTAGCTTAGTAGTAGCTAGTAGTAGCTTAGGGGTAGCTTACTAGTAACTTAGTAGTAGCTAGTAGTAGCTTAGGGGGTAGCTTACTAGTAACTTAGTAGTAGCTTAAGGGTAGCTAGTAGTAGCTAAGGGTAGCTAGTAGTAGCTTACTAGTAGCTAGTAGTAGCTTACTAGTAGTACCTAGTACGTTTCTATATCCATTTACTAATAGCGTATCCAACGCCTAACATTCCACCACCAACGTAGAGCAACTCACCAGTCTTCTGATTGTTTGAGGGTTTGTAGTAGTCAGATAAGCGGGGTTCTTTCATCTCTTTGAGCCGTTTTAGCTCTTTACGTAACTTATCGGATCGCACTAAGGCTTCGTTGGTATCTCTTTGAGCGTTGTATGCGTCACGTTCAAGACCTTCCTGCTCTTGTGCATGGTCGTATCGTCTTTGACGTTCGATTCTATAGGCTTTCGTTTCGCTTGCTAGTTTTTCGATGGCCCTATTGTGTCTCTCTCGTTCTGCATCCATATCACCCTTTCCAATCATTCTAGCTAGTATGCCACCACCAGTAAATGCCGTTGCATTCAATATAGCCCCGAGGATGGCCATTCCAATTGCTGCCGCCATTACGGTTTGGGTTTGGGCTTTTCTTTCTCAAGTTGTTTCTCAAGATATTCCTTTGCGTATAAGCTACCAAGTATCACGGCAGTCCACTTTGCGTAATTCACTAGGGAAGAAGAAGGATCGCTAAGCATAGATTCCTTGGTAGTCTTTTTTACGATCCACCCAATACCAGCAGCGAGTCCAACGATTTTGACTGCATCGGTTGCCGTCTTCGTCAATTCCTTCTCCATCTAGATATATACTACTATGGTCTCGAGTCTTTAAGTGTTACTCCATGTCTAGTGCCGTTGGCTTTGCCGGAGCTGCAGGTTGTATCGTGCTAATGGCGGCAACACGCTTATTGCCATCTACATACTTCTTGTACGCAAAGTACGTGCCAAACAATGTAGCGCCAGTACCGATGACTGCGAGGATAGTCAGGTTTTCGAACCGACCTTTCTCTACGTCAGTTTCTTTGGACGGTTCATTTTCACGTTCTATCTCCATCTTTTGAGCTTCTTTTGCACGGGCAGTGACCTTCTCCCAAGCTAATTTTCCTGCTGCAACACGCTTTGGATTTTTTCCTTTCTTAGTTGGTACAGTCGTTGGAGGATTCGCAGTTATCTGATCCGTCTGTCCTTCCATCTTGATTCGATATAGTAGGTATATGTGGAGGTTCAACAGTTGTTCCAGGAATGACTACGTGACCAGATATGTGGAATAGGACGCTAGCTAGAGCTACAAGGCGACCTGCTTTGAGTGATAGTAGGCCAGTTGCAGCACTGATTTCGTTGCGGACTAGAGGGTCTTCTTGTAGGTCCTTGATCAGGGCTTCTTGAGAATCTATTGGTACTAGGTAGGCAACTAGGCGGGTAGCTAGACGCGTCACACCGTCGACTAAGCCTTTTGTTACTTGCTGAGCTAGGACGGCCTGATACCTCCTATACAATTTGTCTACCTCTTTCTCGGGAAGCCTAGAGATGTCCCCTAGGGAAAAGTTCTTACCTAAGTATTCTTTCGTTACGCCTGTTGCGGCTAAGATCGAAAGTGATTCGCGATTGTCTGACGTAACGTCTAGATCGGTTGGTGGTGGGCCTGTTACATCCTCACCGAATATCTCGAGTATTTCTTTACTATCCATGATAATATGTTATAGATGCTGGGAGCTCTAACACTACCTCGAAAGGATGGCGTAGACAGAAGCACATGCGAGCGAACTTATGGGATCCGAGTATCGTTCGTAACTCTTTGCATTCTTGCGAGCCTCCATAATCCTCAAATATCCTTTTGCCATCTACAACCGATGCTGTATGGAACGCTACTACTATAGCTACGTTCTCGCGGAAAGGTTTACATATGCTCGTTAGTTGTTGGGACAGCACCCAAACGGAAAGCCCTATGTGTCGTGCAGAAAAGGCTAAGTCCACTAGCTTTTCAGTTCGTTTCTTGACGTCCTTCGATGCGGCGCAATCATCGAGAATCAATAGAGTATTGGTACCTGACCAAAACGTTGCGCAAATACTCAAAGTAGCATCAATGGCATCTTGTGGTGGCGATATGACGAAGAAATGAGGATCTCGATTTGCGAATCCACGATAAGTTTTGTTGTGGGCATACGTAGGACAAATCAGTACTATGTAATCGAACTTACCACGAAATGCTCCACGAAGTTGTTCTATGAGAAACGCAGTCTTCCCACAATTCGTTGGACCAACTATGAGTGCGTTGAACGGTACGTGCTCTACGAGAGAATCCATCAGTATAATATACTCTGCAGAGATCTGTTCAATATCGTGACCTGAGCATCCGCAAGGACATAGATGTGCATTTTCACATTTCCACTTCCCTTAGCAGTTCTATGTATGCGAATGTCGATGTCCTTTCCACTGCCGGTTTGTGCCAAGCCATCACCATGAACGGTGGAATCTTTTGCTGTGCGACAATCGATTAGAATAGAGAATCTATTTTCAAAGAACTTCTTTGGAGTCATAGAAGTATTGGGTGTACCAAACCAGCTTCTTGCAGCCTCCCAGAAATCTAGGGGAAGCATGCCACTTGGAAAGAGTCTGTTGGGAATCCCATTGACATCTACTTCTACCTTCAAGATATCTGGATTCGAGAATGCTTCACTATCTCGCGTGCCAATGGTAGGTGGATCTATGAATAGTAGAAGTAGTCCAGCAAAGGATCGTCGTGGAACATTAACGTTTTGAGATATCAAAGTATCGGACGTTTTAGCGATATCTACTGTTTTGAAGTGAACAGCGTAGTTGTATAGGAATGCAGTACCTATTTCATATTTGTGAAGTGCATTACTAGCCAGCGTTTCGTTCCTGATTGCTTCGTATTCTAGTTGGATGTTGGTAAGTTGGTACGTACCTATCTTCGTCGTATCCGATCCAATTACTACCTCGTTGGCAGCCGCTAGAGTCAACTCGAATGTAATTATATTTTCTAAGGCATGTGGATATAGAACTCCCTGTTGTGTCAGAATGTCAACATCTAATGGAATCCTATACTTGGAACCACATGCAGCTAGGAGCGCGTTGTCTGCAGCAACAGAAGTACTTGCGTCACCAGCTTTCGATCGTAGCTTATTCAAGTTCTCTGATTGAATGCCTTGTTGTATTCTAGACTCTCTCTCCTGCGTAGATAGGTATACATCGGAGTATGTTTGTAGGAGGTCTGGCCTGACAAGGTCTTCTACTGTTTCAGCTCCCATCCTACAGATTCTACGCATGACCAAACAGCGTCCAACGTTCGAAACGACTCTGTTATTCGCATGTCCACCAGATAGTACGATGTCGCCCAATAGCGCTAAGCTACCAGGTACTAGTACTACATCTTCTGCTAGCTTTGGAACTTCTACGTATAGAGTCTCACCTGGATTGGCAGACGATCGAGTGAAAGTCTTCCTATACAAGTCTCGCGGAGCCTTGAGTGCATGAGGCTCTCTTCGTACTTGTGTGGGATCCAACTTTGATGAGATCATGTTGAATATAACTATATATATAGATATGTTTAACATGGCCTCTGAGGGTAGGTCCGATGAAAGAACTGATGAAGGTGGAGACTACGATAAAGATGATACTATCAATGTGGATGAGGAGTGGGATGCAATATTTCCAGAAGAGTCAGGAGAAATGGTCCCAATGAAAACCAGACGCAACTACGGCAAAGAAGGTGCTAGACCAAAGAATCAGGAAACCTCGTTTTCTAGAGAAGATGATGAGTACTTCGATGAACTCTTCGACTCGGAAGGCTCGAACGTTTCTAAAAATGAAAAAATCCTGGAGAGGCTGGAGAAAGAGAAAATCCCAAAGTATACCGATCGAAGTGTGATCTTCAAACAGGGTTTATCGGAAAATGCAAGACAGGATATGTTCGAGACTGTCTGGGAAAAATACCACGATGTGGGAATTCGAGGTATGCTTGAGATTGCAACCATGTCTGATGGTAGAGTCTTTATCAAAGAGTATGGAAGTAAAGAAAAAGCTATTCCTTTGACCACCACGAAAGGTGAGTTATATAAGAAGATGGGAAAAGGTCTCAAAAGAGTCTTAGGACCTTCGAGGGAAGAAATGTTAAAAGAAGTCATAGTAGCTCAAAACCAATTGAGTGAGAGGGTCGAACAAAATGAAGGAATACTCAAAGACCCTACGTCTACCGAAACTCAGAAAGAAAACGCTACTAATGAAATAAAGACCGATCAGGAGGAGCAAGCAGTCCTAGAGCAAATAGCAGAAGCTCTAGTAGAACGGATGTCACTTAGGGATCGTATAAGAATCATCTTTAAGAAGTATGGGGTCAGTATAATTAGCGTGGTAGTTGCGGTAAGTACTGTGATCGGCGTAATAGTTTCCAATCTGACGAAGACAGTTTCCGCGATAGTACCGGGATTTGGAGATGCTGCCAAAGCAGCTGCTAAAACAACTGTCAAAGGTTTAAGAGCAATAGGCAAAAAGTTAGAGGAGATTCTACCTAAGATGATTGGACCAATTGTGAGTCTCATATTCAGTATGGCTGCTGACGTTGTTGGAGTCTTAGCAAACAACCTTTGGTTGTTAATCGTAGCAGCAGTGGTCTTCGTAGTGGAGCAATACAAACGCCGTTAACGAAACAACGTCCATACGATTCCAGCTGCAGCAATGGATGTCACTGCGAGATTAATCTCATGTTGTGAGACGACAGCCTTTACCTTTACCTTTGCCTTTGCCTTTGCCTTTGCCTTTGCCTTTGGTACAGGAACTTGTTTCTCGAGAGGCTGTACCGATTTCTTATCTGACGGTCCTTCCATAAGAAGAGGTTGGTGTCCTTTGACTTCTACATTGATGGCGTTAGTGCCTAGCACCATATCTTTCGTAGCTTTCGGGATTGGATTCTTATAGCCATCTTTCTTACCAAGATAGTACTCTAGATTGCTTGGCAAAAGTCGCACATCTACAGCTATTGCTAAATCGAGCCTCTTATGCGTCCTCGTTATAGCAGTAAGATAGTTATTGTAGCTCACCACTAAATCGTTTTCGAGAATAGCACCTTCGACTAAACTCTTAAACTTTTCTTTGACGTTATGGCTATGTATGATGGAGTCGTTCAGATCTGCTTGTGCACCAAGTATGCAATGTCCAAAAGCCTCGACAGATCTAGTCAACCTACCCAATCCAACATCTGTCAAACCCTTTCCGATTGGTGGCATGAACCAATTGTATTGTTTACCGTTGTTATTGCCAATGTACGCTAAAGAAAACTGATAGACCGTACGACTCTCCTCAGGAAACTTAAAGTCACCACCAGGCCACTTAGCAGAGAACGAAGTATTATGTGCATACTTCTCCGTATAGTTCACCATTTTTCCATGAGAGTTTACGTAGACGTCTCCTAAGCCATTCCACCGAAAGTCTGGTGTTCGAGATATACCGAATTCGATGCACAATTTCTCAAGAGCTGATTTGTTATAGAGGTTATCCCTTTGCTTGAAATGAGATTCACCAGGTAAAGGAACTCCATGAGTACCACCAAGTTCACGTAGAATTCTTCGTATCGTGAAATATACGTGGAATCGTAGGAACCCTTGAACGACTGGTGGATACGTTTTGAAAGTGGGGTCAAACAACGACACTCCACATCCGGAAGTTGCACACCACGTTGCAAAATTAAGTTGTTGAGGCCAGTAGTGGAAATCCGGACCAGCCAACCAATGCTGGGACTCCTTTTTTGTCGTATGCTTTACAACGATCTCCTTGAATATATTTGGAACGCCTACTTTGAAATCATCCTTTGAGGTGATATGTATCTGTAGATTAGTGAGATCAATATCTTGTGCCGGTTCAGTAGAAGGAACTGCTGTAATGGGATATTTCACACTCATGTCTAGTATCAACGTAGATGGGAAACCACCAACCATTCCCTGCAATGCATTGTCGATGCGGCTTTGAGTGACTGCAGATAACTTTGAGACATCATCGCCGTAAACGATATAGCTAGAATCTCCATCTCGAAACCAAATACTCGTCGAATATTTGCCTGGATCGTTCACTTCCGTAGAGACATAGAACTTGTGAAGATCTGCCTGTGGATATTTCTTCTTGAACTTCGCTAATAGATTTGCATTCAACGTTGTGACCTTTTCATTTTCATCGGCAAGGAGTGCTGTCTGCTCAGATTTCGAAAGCCTTGGTCCACCCTTGGCAATCTCTACCTTGTCCTTGGCAGATAGACCATCGTACCAATCGTCTTTGTCTGGTACAACGAGAGGCATCTTATATGTTGAAGCTATACGTATATATAGTTATACCTTCAACATATAAGATGGTTCTCTTATATATCACCACAACATTGGCCGACCATACTGTCTACTTCGACAACCCTATTCTCATACAGAATGTTTCACTAGTCGAGGTCACTATTGAGAATAGTTGGTGGAACCTAGAAGAGCCAGGGAGCTTTCATTGGAATGTCAATGGTGTGATGTTTCCATACCGAATTTCTAAGGGAAACCATACTATGGGGAGCCTTCGACACTTCTTTACGCCTGCAGTTAGTGCTGACATCATAAGAATCGAGAAACCCCCTCATAGGAGGGCTTGGAAACTAGATGTCAAGCAATCGATCCTACTTAGTGGAAACCTCTGCAAACTGATGGGTATTAATCAAGATGGGAGCGCTAAGCAACTAGAAGTAGGTTCGCACGAAGTGTCCATCCAAGATGGAATCGATATAGTGTACATCTGCTGCGACGTTGTGGATTCCAGATTCTCGATTCAAGATGGAAAGCAATCTAAAGTCCTAAGTAGAATACATATCCGAGGCGATAGATTTATGAAAACGACGTATGCCTCACTACGACCTCTAGATGTCAAAGCTCTAGGTACGATACGAAGCAGTCTTCGTCTGACAATTCTCGATGAGAAAGGCAATCTGATAGACTTTCGTGGTCGACCTATACGATACGTGTTGAAGCTTGAGTAAGCTATACGTATAACGTACAATGGAAGGCGATTCGATTCAACCGTTTCCCTCAGCACCAAGTATCTATCCACAGATCGTTAGTGACACTGGAAAGAACTTTAGACTGCAAACGATCCGAGACACGCTTTCGGACATAGAAGTTCAAGAAAGGCACTACGAAGGTGTGCGCAAGAAATATGCACGTTCTCAAGGAATAGTTCATGGCATCGCCGTGGTAACTGGAGGTCTATCTGTGATCTTATCTGGATCTGGATTGGGCGCAGCGTTGACTGGGGTTGGAATAGTGATTGGTCTACCACTTGGAGTTATTGGTGGGCTATGTGGATTAATTTCAGCATCTACGACCCTTGGAGCTAAGAAGTTAGGAATGAAGGTTTCTAAGCATGAAAAGACAACTATGTTAGCAAAAGCGAAAATCAATACGATTCGCGATCTAGTATCGAAGGCACTACGTGATGAAAACATATCCGACTCTGAATACAGTCTCATCCTGAACGAAGCGAATAAGTATGAGATCATGAGATCTGAAATTCGTCGCAAGGCTTCCATAGGTGAAAAAAGCATTCGAGCCGAACTCAAGCAAGAAGTGCAAAAGGAAATGCGAGAAAAACTTGGAATGTAAGAATCAACGTTTCCTATGAAAGGAACGAACATGGCTCTCACTTTCACTTCACTAAGTCCTACTGCTAGTTAGCCCATGCTTAGTGTAGATTGATTCAAAGTAGGAATGGTAAGAAGACAACTCCTTGACAAAACGCTTGACTGAATTTCCAAATACGTCACATCGTTCGACGACCTCGTTAAGAGACATAGACGATCCTAAACGATGTAGCACCTCGTAACTTGCTCCAACGACTTTCGTCTTAATTACCGATCTGCCTACATTGTTTTCTATTGCCATAGTAACCACCTCGTGGACTATTTGTTGAGCGTCTATAAGTACTCCTTGAGGATCGAGCTGTAGGAAAGTCGTTGCAATGTGAGGAACTATGCGCTCGGCATTCAAGTCTACATTGATCTCATCGTCGTCACACAGAGAACGTATAAAGACCTCTCCTCTATGGATGCCTTTGTTGCTTAGTTGCATGAAGCGAGCAACCTCACCTTTAGATCTGACGAATCCACATTGTATGCATGCATGGTAGAGTAGAGCAGCTAGAATATGTCTCTTAGCATCGCTACGCTTGGGATGAACTTTCATTACTTGGATAAATGCGTCGGCTACGATTCCTAAAGTGTTCGTAGGGAACGATAGGTCACAACTTTGTTTGTAAATAGTGTTGTATGCTCGTAGTTCTTGTAGGAGCGTTTGTCGTTGTAGTTCCGTGTTATCGCTTTGCTTTGGTTTTGCTCGGTCTAGATCACTTTGATACTGAAATCCATCCGGACCTACTATACGCAGTCGAGTAGTAATGATGTCGATCTTAGTTTCTTCACATGGTTCAACCTCGGAAACAAGACCACAGGTGGGACATACGAATTCCGTTCCTTGTATTTCAAAGGGGCAGAGACAATCAGGACATGTTTCACTGACGTTAATATGTTCCACTTGTGGTTTGATATTCAGGCTTCTACAAATTCCAGGACCAAACAAGCTGACTAGCTCGTCCATGATACAACTATAGATGTTTATATGTTTAAATAAAAATAAATAAAAAAAGAATGAAGAGGGCCACGCAACGACCTTCTTCATTCTTCTTTTTTTCTTTTTTCGTGGCTATTCCTAAGCGTCCTTCTCGTTCCTCAAGGCAGCCAACACCTCGTTGAGCGCATGGTTGAGAGACTCTCCAAGACCTTCCACTGGTTCCAGCACTCTTGGTTCTGCGGGCAATGCTACCTCCGGTTCCACCATGTTTGGCTCCTCCTTTCTTGGATCCTCTAGCTTCTTGCTGGACTTCTTAGCGCGTCTTATATAGACACCGGAAGACTTCACCTTGATGGTGAGACGGTCGCATCCTGAGCAAAGCTCGTAATCAGTACGACATCCTTTACCGCACTTCGAGCATGGTACATATGGGGCACAGCCTTTTGAGATTTGGTAGTTGTGCTGGGAACAGAACTTTGTTGTCTTCGAAATCTTCTTTGTGCATTTCGTGTCCTTCCCTCTCATCAACCAATCACAAGTTATTACGGCGGCGGCAGCTACGTTCGACATGTTTGATCTGTATGGCGTTAATGTGTACTAAGATGACAACGTAAACTAGTATTGTGGAATAAAGAATATATACTAATACCATTTGGTGGCAATATACAGTATAGTAATCATTCCTTTAACATATACTTCAAGTTTTGGATTTTTAGGTGTAAGAATATCTAGTGATCCTTTGGGTGATGTTGAATTGCTTTTCGAACCACTCAATCACCTCACGATGGCGCCCTTCGTAGGCAGTTTGTAGAGCATGCCAAGTTTCTGGTCTTTCCAGCGATGTGAGCTGGAAGCGCTCGATAAGCCACTTAATTATTTCGAGATGGCCATTCATAGAGGCGTTCTCTATAATGTTGAAAACGTATCCAAATTTATCTACTTCCAAAAAACCATCCATAGGGTCGTAATTATATGTATATCCCCTATCTATGGTAAGCTGGAAGTGGTCGATGAACCATTTTACTATTTCAAGGTGACCATTCGTAGAGGCCTTGTTCAGAGCACAACAAGCAAGTTCACCCTCTATGGTAAGCTGGAAGTAATTGATAAGCCATTTAACGACGTCGAGGTTGCCACGTCCACTAAAACGAGCTAGGGGGCCTGAACAGTCTTCCTCTTTGGGGACGCCGAACTTTTTGACCAAGCCGTCTCGATCGGCGTCGTCGTGGGTGGACTCAAGACCTAGTGTGAGTACTCGCGTGCGGAACTCCTTGTCCGTGTTCTCGTAGCGCGAGAGAGCTGCGGCATCTTTTAGGCGTTTCGATGTCCTTGAGATGCTTGCGAATGACCAAGGATCTGCATGCTCTACGATCTTAGTCAGAATTTCTAGAGGGAGGCACGATATATAATCCATAGTGGAAGAGATCGATATAACTATATGTAATCATATCTCTAATAGGATTATCAAGTTGGATTTTACGTACAAGAATGTCTAGTGACACTTTGAATGACCCTTAGTTACCCCTAGTAGTATAGTCGGAGTCAGATAAATACCACTTTTTCTTGTGCAAGAAAACTCAAACTAGTGACCACTAAAATCGAAAATATTCTTGCACAAGGGGCGTCATGAAGTGGATTTCTGAATTCACTTTATGACGCCCCTTGTGCAAGAATATTTTCGATTTTAGTGGTCGCTAGTTTGAGTTTTGTTGTGCAAGAAAAAGTGGTATTTATCTGACTCCGACTATACTACTCAAGCACAAAGAGATAGACCACCCCCTCTAGATTTGCGGCGGCCATATTGGAGACCCATGCCTTAACTTCCCTGAGATCACCACACAAGAAGTCTGCATCGGAGGCTACTGTCTGCCCAGGTGTTATACGAAAATTGAACCATCTGACCTGAAGGATTCCTGTGGTATGAGTAGAGATAGAAGAACCTGGGACTTGCCTGCGGAGGAGGCTAATTAGGCCGACCGTATGAAACAATAGCCTTAATTACAAATTACAATAACTGCACGTGAAAATGCACGCAGCCGTCTACGTTTTGCTCATCGTCTGCAAAGCACAACATGAAAACCATTACGTTTTATGTTTCATATATAGAGAATGTGCACGTCAAAATGTAAATCACGCAGTCCTTCGTTCGGCGTGAAGGGACTAAACTGGGGAAACTGGGAGACCCGCGCGCGACCAGCTCGTCAAAAGCGCATGCGCATGACGTTGTGCCGCTGTGTGGGAGCCGAGCAACTAGACATGGACACCAGTCGGCGACTCTGTAGTGGCTACACATACAATTAACCAGTCGGCGACCTGTGAGGCCGCCAAAAAACCTGTTGGCATCTCCTACGTGCGCGGTTACACATGCAACTGTCGTCGTTTCGGCGGATAGCCAAAATCAGTCGGGATCGGTGAAAAACCGGCGGCGACCAGTTGTGGGTTCCATTTTGGGGGAACAGGAGCGGTCACACGTGCAACTAATTCGTCTGAGATCGTGCACATGAAATAACAGACTCCCGACGGTTTAGATGTATGTGTATACAATAGACCAGTTCGCGGTAAATTCCGATATTTTGAATTCCGCGTGAAAATTTACAGACAATGTATGGAAAACTGAAAACACGCTTCCCAGCACAACTACGTCCCTCAAATTTCGATCAGTTAATCTTTTACCTGGTATTTTAAGTGTGTATCTGAAGAATATTTCAGAAAATCGATTTTACGGATTTTATTTGGCATCGGATTCCCATACAAACACTGTATTTCGCGCCATGTTTGCACCCCTTTCAAAATGTCGGAATTTACCGCGAACTGGTCTATTGTTTGAGACGCCGATATTTTTTTTGATTACTATAAGGCGTTATTACGAGATGCCTGTGGTCTTAACCCAGTAGCGCTTACCCTAGCCTGCGTCGCATCCGAACTGAACCCCGCCCTTGCTTTGAACAACCGAGCCGTGGATTCTTTAAATTCAAGGGAAAAGTTAAAAGTTTTGAAATACTCCCGCGTATAAATACATTTTGCTTAGAAAATATTTGCATTGCTACATTGAGTAGAACAGGCTTACTGAAAAGAATAGAACCATGCAGTGATCTGAAATAACAGAACACATATTAAACGTCCACTCTAGATACCGGTATGTTTATTATGCACTGAACATCAACTTTCCGAACGATTATTGATTACAGTTTACTTTAGTCACTCTAATCCATAATTCCTCGGAATCTCTGTCACACCCTACATCGGCCCTCTTCGGCCTTGTTCGCCAAGGGGTTTCTTCTTTGAACAATAGGTCTCGACAGCACTACACAAAGCGTCCAGGCGGCTGTTTCGCACACCGACGATAGGCCCTTTGCAGCTAACAGTCACGTGCTGATATACTTCATTATAACGAATGAATTGAGCTCGTGATCCCCATGAGAAAGGCGTTGCCATGGACGCTGAATGGCAAGCTATTTTTGTTTTTAACTAAAAACAATTTAGCCGACTAGGACATGCATGGACGACCTCTCATTTTTTCTCTCTCTACTTTTTATGTTTTGTTTCTCTTCTTTTTACCTGTGAACCCTGGAACCCTAGCCCTAAAACCTCGGATCGTCGCTTACTTGGGAACTTGTTTTTGAAGTGGTTAGGTTACGTTTTATGGTTCGGGTTAGGGTTTGTGTTAGATATTGGGTTTGGAGTCTATTGCGCGATTAGTGTCATTAGGAGCGCGTCTAGTCCAATATGGCCCGGCGCTCTAGTTTCAGCTGCATAATGCCTAAAAACTTAGGGTACTAGTGAATGCCGCCTATAGTACCGCATACCATATTAATACTGAGCAGTTCGGGAGTTTGGTCTTTCGCTGCTGCATTTAAATCCAGGGAAAACACGAAAACGAGGCTAGTCAATAACCTTAGTACCATTTTATAGTATCTTATATTCTTTAATATGGTAGCATTAAACTGTTATTTACTGCTCTCTATACCTTTCTTGTAACTGATTCGTCATTTTGGAAGTAGGGTCAACGTGAATCCGTCAGTGACGTTGGCCTGGAGCCCCTGGAGCCCACCTTAGCGCCAGCAGATTGAACCAAACCGTGCGACCCTTTGTAGCCTGGCTTCAAGTGAGCATCCCTTTGGTGAATGAAAGAAACCGTCAGGACAACCACGAGTAGGATCTTGGCGTTCATTTTGAAGAAGTGCGGTCTTGGTTTCTCCTCCTTGCAATTGACTTATATATCATTATGACGTCAAATCAAAACAATCTATTGTTTAAACGCTAAGGATCACGGTCGTGGGAGGGGGACAAAACAGCAACAACACAAAGGAAATCGCTATCAAATGCATTTTATAGAACGTAGAATAGCGGTAACAGCCACCAAATAGGTAAATATTGTGGGATAAACATTGATACAGCTGATATCTGGAAACCAGACAATTCGAAGTTAAATTTTCCTCAGCAAAGCAGATTTAGTTCAAAATTCTATTGTTCAAGTCGATTCTGTCCCCTTATAAACAAGCCGTGACGTCATAATGATATAGGGTAATTGCGAGTTGTCAGAGTTGTGTCAGCCGGCTTATCTGGAGCTCTCCGTTTTTAAAGCGATCCAACAGCTCTCCTATATAAAAGAGACCACTATTGATCTATTACCATCCTGTGATACAAAAACAGTGCACCTAAATTGAGAAATAAATATTAAGTAATGAGAGATTTCCTTCAACGAATTGTTCTTCGAGTACCCAGTTTAGCCAGTTAACTGTCTTGTTTACAATACATTAGTGCAGCGAATTATAAAGTTCGCGGCAACCGAAAATAGTATGGCAAAATATTCCCGGCCTACGAATTTGTTAGTAGTCTAGAACATAAACAAGAATTTTCTAGCCCAAGTAACTTCATGTTGCAAAGTTTTGTGGAGGTACGAATTTTTTAGGGGTTCTTTTTTCCTTTAGGCAATTCTTTTCGGTGACCTCCATTTGCTAAAGGTTTATTCTTTCGGATTTTAGATGTCAGAATTTCTTAGAGAATGAAAATGTGTTCTCGAAAACTTTAGGTGGCTGCTTCACTAAATGATTTGTGATAATCTGTGTGTTTTTCCCCATTCCAACCAATGTTTTTTCCGGATCGTTCTGACTCTATTGATCAGACGAAAACGTACGAATATTTTAGGGGAAGGCTCTTACTCTATTGATCAGACGAATATGCACGAATATTTTAGGGGAAACCTTTTAGTCTCCCTTTTCTTCTATAATTTTCTAGGGATTGAAAACAAATTTGTTAGCAAGTATTTCATAAAAAAATTTTATAGGGAATTTTTTTTCAAATCCGAAAGTTTACTTACTCTCCCGGACAGCTTTTTAACCGAAAACTTATTTGGGTGCCCTTGCAGTCAGTTCGCATAAATGGAAAGCGCCCTAAGTTTGAGCATTACGAGTATTGCTGATTTTCCTACATTACTACTAGTTTTACTAAAAGCAGTTTGGATTCTTGTAAAGAGCTTACATCTTCTGCATGAAGTGAAAACAATTTTCTTATCAAATATATCTCCATCTGCAAATTAATTTAAACGTTTCTACTTACTGGACAAAGAAACCAGACAACTCGTTAATTGGCTCTTAAAACGTCTTTGTTCCGCTCGTTAAAGAGTTTGATTGCAATCTGTTGCAAACAAAAAGGAGTCTTTATAAAGCTACTGCAATCTAGAAAATAATAGTAGCTTGATTTTTCTTTGGAATTTATACTCCTATCCTAATTTATTCTTGTGTCGACTGATTGTAGTCAATAGACAAAAACGGACCTAAGAAATCTGGAAATCAGACCTGAACCGCAACTCGCAGGAGAAAGGAACCAAGACTGCACTTGTTCAGAATGAACACCAAGATATTGGTTATACTCGTCGTTGTTCTGGCCGCTTCTTTTATTCACCAAAGCGATGCTATGCTGAACTGGTTGGAAGATGGCGCAATCAACCCAAAATTTCGTGAGATGAATCAGGTGAGGCCAACGCCATGGATTCATGTTTGAATTGGAAATTATTCTCAAAGATAGAAAGAGAAGCAGCTTTCTGTTTCTGTGTATTACTTGTCACGACGCTGGATTGCTTATAGCTCCCTCCCCCCATGAATTTCAGGTGGGAATGTGCCGTCCGGATCTCAAAACTCTGACCCTATTTCAGATCAAATTATAGGATTTTCCATACCCTTTTTCAGACCTGTATTGTATGTCATAACAAGATAAATTATATGAAAATGTGCAGTCTTATAATTCCCGGTCAAGATCATACCCTATCGCAATGAGAGTAATAATGCGAAAATTATTTTAGACTGAAACAGCTCGAAAACTGTTTGGGCGGCACAAACCCGTATAGCGTATGTATAGGAGTACCCCCCCCCCCCCCGGGCTTTAGCCAAGGCGGTGCTTTTTACCTTAACGTCATACAATTTGCACAGAACGAGATAAATAAATAACAGTTATATAAATAAATGAATAACAAATGAAATAGACAAATATAGTTATGTACAACTATTTGCGGTTAGGATTGCTCGGAAGGAGCTAACTGATTTGAAAGAATTTCGGAATTTGACAACTTATTCCAGTCTACAACTGTTGTAGGAAAGAAATAAAATTTGTAGATGTTAATCGTTAAGCTAAAGATCGGTTTTACGCCTGGTACAGTTTCCAAAAATGTTACGTAGTTATATAAATTATTGGGGTTTAATTATAGCAATGATATTGTTCAGTATTTTAAGTGTACAGCTAATCATGGTCTAACATGTCCTATCCCCATAAGGTCATATGTTTGAAATAATATAGACAATCCGTGACTAGATGTGTATTCGCTGATACAGTCAATGTTAATCATTATACGCAAACGAGGAAACTTATTACTGATAATGTTTATTGGATGCGCAAACGAGCGGGAAGGAAGAAAATGTCCCTATAATGGGCTATACGGGGAGGCTCTGGGGGTATATAAAAGGTAGGGATTTCACGAGTTGAAGTATAGAAAAGGGTAGGGAAAACTGTCATTTAGGTATTTAAAAGGGCCTTTCAAAATATCTTGAACAGACGCGCGCACCTAACGGGATGCAATGTTTCTACTGTGGGTATGTGAAAGGGTTACCTTTTCTGTCAAAAATGGTATATAAAAGGGTTTGGACTTCGGAGCGGAGCCTCCCCGTATAAAACTTTATTTGAAACTAAAACCGTACAAAATACACACGAAAAAGATGACTGAACACCTTGCATGTTTAACTCACTGTATGATATAATAATAATAATGTCTTTATTTCTCAATCGGTAAAATACACACCGAGTCTTACAGTAATATAATAATACAACAAATATAATATAAATATCATAATACAAGTTATAGTAAGTGTAATAATTGTCTAATTAATTTAAAGGGCCAATTTCTATCTGAAGATTAATCTATTTACAACTGAACGAGTTCTTGAAGTGAGAGGTGTTTATTTTAGGCCAAAGGGAGGATTGTTTTCTGAGGTTCTTGGAAGAAGGTTTAATTTTAGGCATAAGCTGAGTCAGAGGGTGATTAGAATTATTGCGAACTTTTGGGAAAATCTGTCTGTCACACCTCTGAAGATATTCGGTGAAATCATCAGGTCGGAATTATACCTATCGTGTTTAAATGTCCAAGTTCTATTTTAAGTACGTTTATTTTATTATTTACACAGATTACAAACAGCCGTCTTGATGCTTTCGTTGATGACGCGATCAAGCCCGAAGATGGCTGATGAAGGGCGTGACGAAGATTCCGAGGAATTATTGATTAGCCTGACTAAAGTAACCTGTAATCAATAATAAATCTTGGTGACACAATCACAGCTTACTTTCCAGTTGGCTCCGTTTCCTTTGTTATTTCAGGTGGTTATATGTGCTATTGCATTCCCAAGCGTGTCAAAGACGGTAGCGGCATTGATATTTCAAAGGGAAGAGCGGGCCTAATGAACTACTACACTAATTGTCAACAACTGTAAACAAATGATCTTTATTGTTCTCTTTAATAATCTCTTAATATTCCCCTTAATAATCCCCCGGCCGAAATAATATCCCCGGGCAAAATTGGCAGAGATGAAATCAAAATATGTAGAGTGATTTTACTCAACCCATGAAAATAATGTAACTATTAAATAAAATGTAATAGTCAAATAGAGATAAAAGAAAACAAGTGTATTAGGTAATAGTCGCCTTTGTACGCTAAACTCTATTTCACGGGTTAAGTAAAATCACTCTAATTACAAAGTAGAAAAATATAGTACTACAACAACATCTAAAGCAAAATCATTGCGTGTTTAAATAGTTTCTTACATTTTAAACACAACTTTACTGACTTTACTTGCTCAGTTTTTCGTCGTTCCTAGACCTTTTCTTGTCAACCGCTTCATTTGGGGATCTAGAGCATCTTGGAAAACCTTATAGACCCATTCCAAAAATGGCGTCCAATTTAAAAAGCTATTGTCCTGGTAACGTGAACACGAGGCTAGTCAGTCCACACAAAAGCTTTTGAACGTGTAAGCGAGGCTAGTCAGTCCTAAACAATAGTTAATTAAATTGGACGCCATTTTTCGAATGGGTCTATATTTGGGACTTTTGAATATTTCTAGTGCAGCCACGCCATTGTCCCTCAGATGTCTTTGTGTCCCCCCCCCCCCAACACATGCATAGTTGATATAAAGTGTTCGGCGAATATTCTCCCCCTCCTCTCGCGAACTTCGTATACAAATTTGCTCAGCCAAAAGCATAGTTCAAAGTCACACAAAGTATGAACAGCACTGGCTAATGGGGCGAAAGAAAATTGATCACTAGAGCTATGTTGAAGAGCGTTGCGCTCTGTAGCCCATTCATTCCAAACATTCAGAGTCCAATTAGTTACTTCACAGGTAGCCCAAGCTAATGATTTTTACAAGGAATGTATGGAAATTTTTAGAAAAAATCTAAAACTGTACTAAAATGACCAATAAAGTCATGAAATCTTACCGGTGTGTTGTGAAGTTTTTCCTCTTCATCACTGATGTGTTTATTTCTGGTTTGAGGCACTTCTGGGGTTTTCCCCATCCCCTATATAAATATTGAGAAGGCGGGAAACACGAGACGTCATTAGTCCATGTGGCGACTCTTTGAAGCCTCTTAATTCTTCGAAAATCCAAACTTTCAGCATTTTACCTCCAGGAACCCTTTTTCACATTCCTCTAGCACTCATTTAATCGATCCATCGCTTATTTTCTCACTTTGTAAGTAGTCAAATTCGACGTTTTCTGCAGCTAACCTTGCATGTACCGATGCACGGTTCCGGCAACTTAGCCTTAGTTCATGGGCTGCCTGTGCTTCGTTGAACGGCTTTTCTTCCGGAGCAGTGACGAACGAGTGCCGAAGGTATCCGACACCTCGTGTTTCTCGAGGATATTCGGAGTACGAAGTCATTGCTGAACGGTGGAATCAATCTCCTCGAAAAAACACGATTATGCAACCATCTTCACCGTACAATTTGCTTCAGACAAACTAGACGATCTCATCAATTATAGTAATCTTCCTCACAAAATTTACAGACTTCTGTCTCCGAAGTGGGTCGCTTGAATAAATCCAAAGAAAGAAAATTGTGTCCGTCGATAATCCGAAGCCGTTCGCAAAAAATCGCAACCCGGGACCGGAAATGCGGACGTAAAGGAAAGCAATTCCGGTTTCTAAAAATAACTTTAGTCAGATTAAGATATCCCAGCCAACGCCCAGAGACTCTGTCTTTATTTTCTCTTGGTTTGACAGTAATAAGATCGGAAATATAACTAGGTGCAAGTCCATAGAGAGCTTTAAAAGTGATAAACATCATTTTAAAATAAATGCGGAACTTGAATGGCCAGCAATGCATGTCTAACAACAGAGGTGTGATATGACAAACCTTAGGCGCACGGTAAACAAGCCTAGCAGCGGCGTTCTGAACTCTCTGAAGTTTACACAGTTGTGAACTATATAGGTAATCCATAGAGCAACCCGTTAAGTGATCGATACGGCTAGTTACAAAGGCATGCATGAATAAGTGTTTCTCTAATGTCTCTAGTAAGATATTTCCTAATGCGACGGATGTTATATAAGTTGTAAAATGCTGCTTCACATATTTTGGTGATGTGTGAGACCACTGACATATTGCAGTCCAACTAGGAGCCGATCGGAAGGTCTGCACAAGCGCTGGCGCCTAAACCTAAGCGGCATCACCTACAAATAGGCTAGTGCCAATAATTCAAAATTCAGTTTTCTCGTCGTTAATCATGAGTTTGTCATTAATCATCCGTTGCCTTAGATCGACGATGCAGGCTTCCGTAGCAGCAATTGCGGCAGATTGAGTAACAACAACAACATTTTATTTCGTACCTCTAAATATTAAATACAAAATTGAATCAAAGAAAGAGGAATGATTCAAAAATTATGGTACAGGCTACACTGCATAGTCAAAGGACTAATCTAGCAGGTAGCACTTACAAAGTGTATTAAACTGAAAATGGTTGGTAGAATAAGATTAATTTTAGGTTATAAAATTGAACATACTGTAATTATGTAGATACATAAACAGTACAGGATACAATTAAAGAAAAACATTCAAGTAAACGTTGCGAATAATTATGAAAAAGTATATTAAAACATTAACACTACATTCAGAATAAGACAAGCACAGGGGACCTAGAAAGTACAAGATATAGGGTATATTTATACTAATTGCGAACAGTTTTAATATTTGTCTAGTAGACTTTCTTTGATCTTATATTTAAACTGTGGCTTTTTCAGATCTTTGAGCGATATATCAATAGCATTCCAATTTTTTACACCCTGGAAACGAATGGAAAATTTAACATAATTTGTTCTCACTGAAGGAGAGTAGAATGATTGTTTTGAGGATAGCCTAGTGTTATAATTATGAACTTTATTAATTATTGTGAAAAAGTTATCAAAAGCTGACGGGAGTGACCTTGTATAGTATTCATATACATAAATAGGGAGTTATATAATTGAACTAAATCAACAAATTTAACAATATTAAGTTTTTTGAACAGAGAACTAGTCGGTCCATTATAACTTGAGAAAGTAATAATCCTTATTGCTTTTTTTTGCTTTCAGCTCGAGTTTGTAAATCGGATAAAGATCGGCCGCTCATTCTTTATCTAACACATAACATATTTCCACTCATAATATGATGTTCTATGGAGTTAAAGAATATATTGTCAATCACGGTTGAGTGAATATCACCAGGCTTGAAAGCTAGGTAAAGCGTTTCATCGGCGTATATTCGTAGCAATGTACCTCTGGTAAATGATGGCCAACTATTTCAAATAACTTTCTCGTATAAATAGAAAATAAAACCTGCTTACATCTTCCAGAAAAGTACGTATGGCATGAACCAGGCCATAGTAGGGGTATAGAATGGTCCCTCAAAAAATCGTGAGTCTCGGCAAAATTCAAGCAAGAGTCTCGGATTTTGAAACAAGGGTCTCGGCGTCTCGGCGAATCTCGGATTTGACCATTCTATACTGACCCCTCATAGTATCAAACGCAGCACTTAAATCAAGGAAGACTAACAGAATTACATACTGCTGGTTCATATTCATAAGAATGTCGTTCCTTACTCTGAGGAGGGCAGTTTCCGTACTGTGGAATTGACGATAAGCTGACTGTAAATCAGGAAAAAGGCCGCGGAAATTCATATGATAACGAGTTTGATTAGCAACAGCTTTCTCAGTTAACTTAGACAGAAAGGGTAAATTACTGATTGGACGAAAGTTCTTAAAAATATTAGACTTTTAATTTTAAGCGTCGGATAAACCAGCGCTTCCTTCCATTCATCAGCAAAATGACCGTCCCTCATGCAGGGACACCAAGTTCATCCAAACAACAACAAACAACAACAACAACAACACACTTATTTCGAATTATATTTCTAATTTTAAATTAAATTTACATTTATTTGTATTAAGCAGACAAAACTGTATAATAAAAGGGAGTATAAGTGTCTAGAGGCTAATTTAACTGGTAGGTTTTCTAGTTAGCCTCTAGACGTCAGTGTATAAGTAAATTTGAATTTATGAAACTATGTCATGAAAAAAGAATTAGGACAAGAGAAATGATAAAACCAAATGAATTAGATAGTTAAGTATGTTTGTATTGTTCAGCCAGTAAATAATTCTTAAGCTGTTTTGGAAAAGAGAAACAGTCCTTAACCAGCTGGGTAGACACAGGATCATTAGGGCAAGATCGTAATGAATTCTTTGACATGGTCAGAAGTTGGAAATGTATAAATGTTCTGATCTAGAATTCGAAAACAAAGCACGGAATCCTCCGGAGAGCTGCCACGTGATCTGAAATAGGGAACAAAGAGGCGAGCTGAGTCAGTCTATGGATGGAGGATATTTATTCTGAAATAAAACGATAAACAAATCACACAATCGCACGGAGAATCACTAGAGTTTGCAGGGATTCTTGCCTGATGAAGATCCGAGATATAGATTATCTTGCCCGCTGTAATTAAGCCCTTGTTTACATGAAGCAGATTGATTGGTCGATCCGATCGAAAACTTGAGCCGCCTGAGATTTTCGATTCAACCCTTTAGATTTTCTTTATGGTATTTACATGAAGCGGGTTGAAATGTCATCAATCTGATCGACTTCAAATCTCACGTCAACTGGCCCTAAAGCAAGAAGCTTCATGTACGTAAGAAGCTTCATGTACGTAAACACGTCAAGTGGATTGAGTTTTCGATCCGCTTCATTCTGAAACTTGACAATCTTCTAGTAATTCCTTACAATTAAAGACAGGGTTGTGTTATATAATTAATATAAAGCAATTGAACTCAATCTCTGGACTACTAGATCAGATACAAACAAGTTTCATGAATTTCGTTTAACCTCCACTCATTAAAGCTTCGAAATGAAAGAGACCAATTTCGATCTTTGTTTAACACGTCCAACGGACAACTGGTGGTTCCCATTGATTTCCATGCCAAGACAAAGAGTAAAATCACTTTGCACGCAACTTTCAAAGATCAAGATGACCGTAATCAGGAATTCATCAACAATTACATATTTGAACGAATGATGTCACTAAATAATCAGTTGTCATTAAGTTAAAAGTGATATGAAAATATTATTTTTAAAATAGGAGTGATGCCTGAGGTGAAAATCACGTCGTAATTCAATGCATCTTTATCTCAATATGTTATCAAAACATTAAAATTTACTGCAATATATGCTTAATGAACTGCAAATAATACAATTTATTACATCCCGCTCATCGAATGGTAATTAATGATGATGAAATCGCATTACTGCTGCTACAATCTAGAACTGATACCTTGCTTGTTCTTTCTCAATTTAGCTTTTTGTGTCGAAGGATGGGAGTAGATCAATAGCGATATCATTACTATATAGTGTTAATTGACGGCATAAAAACGGACCTGAGAGAGCTGGAAATCATACCTGAACCAAGAGCTCCAGATATAAGCCTGACACAACTCACAAGGAGGACAAACCAAGACCGCACTTCTTCAAAATGAACACCAAGATAGTGATTGTACTCGTCGTTGTCCTGGCCGCCGCTTCTCACTGCATTCGCCAAAGAGATGCTGTTTATGGTGGTCTTCGTGATGCGTTTGTTAGGCGTGATATGAATCAGGTGAGGCTAGCGCTATAAACGCTATGGATTCGTATGTTTTAATAAGAAAGCATTATAAAATTACAAAAACAAGAAGTAGGACTGAAATGATAAAGGCGTGTTTTGAAATAACCGATGACAATCCGCGAACAGAAAAAGATGGCGACTTCTACTTGTTTGTACCCACAATTATTTGTGCGCGAAAAACCTTAAATCCGTTATAAAAATGAGGTAGCGAGGTTTTAAATCTTAAAAACAAGTCAGTACAAGTGCTATTATGAATACACGTGTTATTCTGAAAGTGTTAGTTTCGCAAGGGATTGTGGTCAAATATCCAAGTAAAAGTAAGTAAGTAAGTAAACTTTATTTAAGTGTCAAATGTATTTAGCTTTGCAACTAATTGGGGACACTAGTTCCACGATTTTACGTCCTTATCCGAGAAGACGTGCAGTTGTTTCACAAAGGCAGCACCTTCTACTCAGTTATTTTAAGACCCTGAGTATTGGTCCGGCCGGGGTTTGAACCCGCGACCTCCCGCTCAACAGACCGGAGCTTAACCACTGAGCTAACCATCTTTTTCCGTAGTGTCTAACTACGTTATCTAAAAGGAAGTGAGTGCTGCCTTTTATTGTATGCATTTAGAATTATTTAGAAGGAAGGATATCATGTGACGTAGCCTGCGAAAACAACCACCCCTATTCGCGGGCCGAACCGAGCCCTTCCTTTCTCTCTCTCTTCTCTCTCGGCTCCAACTCCCTCTCTTTTCCTCACCTGCCACAGGGAGCCCATAATCTGATTTCTTCGAAAATTAGAGATGCCTGCGGAGGAGGCTAATGGTTCTGAAAGTTAAGCATTTTTGGATTAGTAACAACAGATCTATGAAGTACGTATAAGGACCGCATCCACGCGTGAAAATGCACAATGAACAGCAGTATATTAAATGATACGAACCTCTTGCTCGACACTCGAAGAAGGCCGCCAAACGCAAAAGAAAGATTCCTCCAAAAGAATGATGGTTCCTAATTCCATTTTTGTGTCCTTGCGCATGGCCACAATGCGGCAATGCGCAGCAACTAGTAGTCCATCTTTTTAAAAAGGTCAAATGTTTTTGAATGAGATCCGGTTAAGTTAGTGAAATATAGAAAATTCATATACAATTTAATTGGATGTACGATTATTGCGTTTAACTGACTAGCAACATTTGTAATGAAACCAAAGTTACTGAGGGATTCTGTTTCGTTTGTCGCGTGTTTAGTCCTTTTTTCATTTAGTTTCTTCACTTTAACTTTTCCCCTAAATATACCGTAACTTTGCTGTGTATTTTAATTTTTGATACTGCACGGGGAGTGTTCTCATTGGCTAACAAGTCACATTCAGTAGAGTTCCCCTAAATATACCGTAGCTTTGCTGTGCATTTAAATTTTTGATACTGCACGGGGAGTGTTCTCATTGGCTAACAAGTCACATTCAGTAGAGTTCACAAGCCAGGAATTAAACTCAATCATGTCTTAATGTTCAATTTCTATTTTGAAGGTTGTTTAATTTCTTTACACAGCGAAACATCCGCCTGAACGCTTTGTGTAGTGCTGTCACGAGCTACTGTTCAGCGAAAAGCTCCATCCTGGATCATGCAAGCAAGCCCACAACGAAGATGGTTGATGAAGGGAATTACGAAAATTCCGGCGAAACAGATTAGACTGTAATCAATAATCATTCGGGAAGTTGATCTGCATAATAATAAACGTACCAGGAACGGCCGATATCAATGCGTGTTCTGTTATTTTATATCAATTTTTTTTATCGTAGCAGTGAATTTCATTCTCGACTTGACAATGCAATCAATTTCATATGTAAAGTATGCGAATACGCCTTAGCTCAACGTTTCAGTGAAAGTGCCATCCTGTTCCCAGAAGTCGAGGAGACACTGGGAACGAGGATGTGCAGGTGCTAAAGAGGCGTATTTTCGTGCAGATTCCTTCACACAAGAACGACTCTCCCACCCGATTCTCTAGCTCCCTGCTAACCGGAATACATGTTCTATCAAAGATGTTCACTCTCTCCGACTCCCGAAATGGTAACGCCATCGATTACAAACTTCGCTTCACCCCAATATGCACAGACACCATATATAGACTGAGCGAATCCAAATAAGACGAGTGTTTTGCTGGGGTCTTCCTATAAAATAGCCACAACATTGGTACAATATTGGTATACCATTGGTACAGCATCGGTACACCATAATGGTACAATTAACATAGGTACAACATTGGTACAACATAGGTACAGCATTGGTACAACATAGGTACAGCATTGGTACAGCACTGGTACAACATAGGTACAACATAGGTACAACATAGGTACAACATTGGTACAGCAATGGTACAACATAGGTACAACATAGGTACAACATAGGTACAACATAGGCACAACATTGGTACAACATAGGTAAATTTAAATTTCATGCATCTGTCTATCTGTATGCTGTCTATCTGTATGTGTTTGTTCCAACGATCCGATTGGTCGAAAAATATCCTCCATTTCAGCTAGTTGGTTGGTCAAACAAACTCAAAAACTTTCGCCCACCATTGGGGTGCGCATTGAAATGAATGGCTTACCTGTTATTCACTTTTCGGTGGCGCTGATATTTTACCGTACATGGTTCGGTTCGGTAGTGGTTCGATCCATGAGTATTCGCACCAGTCCCTTCCAAAGCGAGCCGGTATAGCGTATAAATAAGACGCCACTAAGTAATTCTGCCCAGTTCACGTAACTAGCGTCTCTTGTTTCATCCGCATCATGGCTGAAAACCAACCCCATCAAGTTCTCGCAGCCGCAGGAGTTCAAGCTGCTCAGGCCTTGTTGAACCCAGTCCACCTGGTCCTGCTCCTCCAGCTCAGTTGGAGTGTATTTATTTATTAGTTTTATACTCCTTTTTATACTCCCGCCGAGAATGTCTTGTCCCTGACCCTTTTAATGAGTAGTTTTCGTCTTTCGTTTAATTCCTCGGTAGTTCTCTTCGCCCTTGCCGTTAGCCTTATCCCACTTCGGTAGTTCACTTCCCTTAGTACCCCTTCCCTATTATTGCTGGGGTGCACGTGACGTCATCGCCGCCATCTTGGTTCCTTTAACAAAATATTCCTTGTTAACTTCTCTTGTTAGTTCATCCAACATGGCGGCCACGTCTTTGTTATTTGAATCTCTGTGGATTGATTGCACACCACTAATTCGCGCGTTGTGCTATAGCATCCCTTGCCTTTCTGCCATTCAGTTATTTTCGGTGTATGTGCTATCCTCCATTCGTTCACGTGTAGTGTGTCTTCCACTCCCTCACTTCGGCATCCGTCAGGCTTTATAGGCTACCTTTCAAATATTCCAGTAGGACTGTGTAGCCGTGGGTCTGAGCAGACGATATCTAGCTTAGCCTATGTATTAGAACTGTGCAGCCGAAGTATGTGTTCGGGCTTTGCAGCCCACAGGGAGCCCAAGCGTAGTTTCTGTGTTATCAGTGTAATATATGAAATTGTAAAAATAAAGATTGACTATCGTCTTTAAACTGTGTCTGGTACTCTGGTTGTTATTTATGTCAGTTTTGAAGTTTTCCTAAAAATAATTCTCCCCTTCATAATGAAAGGAAAAGGTGGAGAGTTCATCTCGAAAATCGATTCCAGCAATCACAACAAGCTCCGCAAAATGACAAATTTTACCAAGAAATTCGCGTCGAATCGAGCTCAAACTTATGCAGCACACAGTACGATAATTATCTTACCTTTGTATGCATATAAAACGATAACATCACAGCTACACAGCAAGAAAAGCCTGAACAAACTCAGCTTAAATTTTCTCATAGCAGCCATTTTGAATGCGATTCTCCCAAATCGGTGGCGTTGGCGCGGTCGTTCCTGGAGCCAAGGAACATAATTGATTACCACAGGAAGGAGTAGCGGAATTGGCCTTTTGCAGCTAACAGTCACGTGCTGATATAATACTTCGTTAACGAATGAATTGAGGTCGTAATCCCCATGGGAAAGGCGTTGCCATGGATGCTGGATGGCAAGCCATCTTTAAAAACGCTGTTTTAGAATGATCGACAATCGATTGGAGGTGAAAAATAGCCTTTACAAACAGGTTTTGCTAATAGCACTACCGATTTCGTACAAGTGCCGTTAAATATATGAATTAAGATTAGGCAATAGAATACAACACAATACAATTCAATACAACAATAGAACGCAACACAATACAATAGAATACAATTTGGTAGCAATTCGTGTCGTTTTACATGAAGGGATGGCCTAAGATTGTTTTGCCATCCAGCACAGGCCTGTACAATCACGTGAATGCCAAACTGAAATTATACTTTATAGCGTTACGGAATGTATATAAGTGGGTGCCGCAGAATGTTGTTATGTAAAGTAATCCCATTGGGATTACCGTTGAGGGTGTATATTAAAAGAGGAGTGATTCATATGTAAGAATCAATCGAAGGCGTTTCTCTACTTTGATACCTAATTTCTTTAGGACATATGTTAAGAATAGAAGAAATATACTGACTACACTATGTATACGAAGTCCAAGGATTACGGCAAAGCTGACACAACGTAAGATTTTATATTGAATGTTACAATATTTCGGCTGGCAAAACCAGCCTTCTTCAGGTACTAGATGTAACAGGTCTAGGTTGACTTTAATTTATTGGCCAACATTATATACTGCTATAATTATACGTGTCCGACAAGTATCAATAAACGAGATGCCCGCCCCTTATCTATCTGTTGGTGTTTAATGCAGTTTAGCTATACAGTGTTTTATGCTCGTTTCAGTGGGATAAGAGCATAGACCCATTCGAAAAATGGCGTTGAATTTAAAAAGCTATTGTCCTGGTAACGTGAACACGAGGCTAGTCAGTCCACACAAAAGCTTTTGAACGTGTAAGCGAGGCTATAGTTAGTCCTAAACAATAGTTAGTACTGACAAATTCACATTTTTTACCAACCAGCCAGAAAGTTTAGCTGAGTTTGTTTGGGCTTTGCTTCGTGTGTAGCTGTGATGTTATCGTTTTATATGCATACAAAGGTAAGATAATTATCGTACTGTGTGCTGCGTAAGTTTAAGCTCGATTCGACGCGAATTTCTTGGTAAAATTTGTCATTTTGTGGAGCTTGTTGTGATTGCTGGAATCGATTTTCGAGATGAACTCTCCACCCTTTCATTCGTTATGAAGGGGAGAATTTTTTTAGGAAAACTTCAAAACTAACATAAATAACGACCAGACACAGTTTAAAGACGATGTTCAAACTTTATTTTTACAATTTCATATATTACACTGATAACACAGAAACAACGCTTTGGATCCCTGTGCACTTGCTTGCTTCATTTGTTCCAATTGTTCGGTGATGTTTCATGTTCATGGGCTGGTGACCTCTTTGTTTATTATTCCGTTCGCTCGCTTGCGCTAGCTCCTTTGTCCTTTTGTCATTTATTTTCTTTTCTACACTTTGCCTTCTCCCATGGTAGCCTGAAAGGGTGTTTGATGCCCTAGCCGTATTACTGGCTCTCAGGCTACCATCCCTTGTAGGGCGGGTTCTCTTGTTTCTACGTAATATACTTGCCTTATTTTTCTTAGTCGTTTTTGTTTTGACACTGTCGCAAAGGTTGAGAGGACATTGAAGTCTATGGCCCCCTTGGCAGACGCCCAATCCAGCCAGTTACCGCACCCAGGTCCTACCCGCCCTCGCAACTGCTACTCTTGCGGGCAGCCCGGCCATGTTGCATCACGCTGCTATAGGAGAGCCCGGCCCTACAATTACCCGCTCCATCTCATGTCGCCACGCCCTTATAAGAAGTACTAGCCTCTGGGTGCGCACCTCTATGGTTTGTGTAACGGTCTACGTGTAGTCTCGCTCTTGTCAATTCCTTCAATAAACTATTTGTCGTTACAATATATAGTCTCCTGTCTTTCGCTTATTTGTAGCCCCTGCCGCGCACGCTCCCTTCCTTGTGTCTAGGCTTTTAGGCTTCAGTGCTTGTTCTGACTTTCGTATCTATAGACCCTTTGCACGTGACGTCATAGCCGCCATGTTGGTGTACAGTTAACAATAGATTATTCGTTAGCTTCCTTTGTTCTGTACACCAACATGGCCGCCATGCCCTTTGTCATTTGAATCTCTGGGGATTGAGTGCAAACCATCTATTAGCCCGCATTTCATGTTTTTCGTTCAGCCTCGTCATCTTCCATCCATATTGCGCTATTTCACACCTTTCTCGCGTTTGCCCAGTCGGCCGTTGATAATTTCACTTCCATGCTTACTTTCGGTTCAGAATTTGAACCGCTCGGCTCTGATTGGATAATCTACTCTTTATGATGTAACGGTAATTTTCATTGGCTTATCAATGGCCCAGCAAAACCGGTTTGACGTATTTGCTGGACCATTGATTTCACTTAAAATTACCGTTACATCATAATGAGCAGATTATCCAATCAGAGCCGAGATTTTAATTCTGAATCGAAACTCAACATGGAAGTGAGATTCTCAACGGCCGAGGCCAGAGGCCCTTCTCTTCTAGACCTCTCGTCTCTTTTGTAGTAGTTTCTCGTAGCTAGTAGTTCTCCTAGCGAGGGCCTCTGGGACCAGGGTACAGTACAGTCTGAACTATCATTATCATTATAATTATGATCACAGGGGCGTAGCCAGCATTTTACATAGGGAGGGACACTCCACCACTCGCACTGAAGAACTCACGAATTTTGTGACTGCAGTACTCTTACATAGAGAACACGGTCTTTCGCACCAATCTCGTCTATTCAGGTACATCTCAGTTTTCAGTCACCAACCTTTTCCAGTAAGACTGTCCAGTAAGACTTAGCTTATTAGGTGCGTTTCTGTGACGCTACTTTTCAGTTTCGTTTTTTTTAACGAAAGGGGGGCCGAACCTACGACCCTGGATCGCAATAATGACACTGGACATTTACAACAAATAAGATTTGCTTGCGTATAGCAGAAAATCAACGAACAAATGCATAGTACATATAAACACACAATTATTTTAACTTCACCTTCATGGCAGATGTATACATTTTGCACAGTCATGCAGCACTCAGACAAGACACTATTCAGTTTTCCTTGGATTGAATTTAGTTTAGCTTTGTTCAGCACTTCTCACTCAGTTGTATAGTATTAAGCAGTATATTTGAGATATAATCGACAAATGAATACTGTCCTATAGGGCTCAAATGCAGCAATATAAACCTTTTTCTCCCGTTTCCGTGGGTTTATTGCAGCAGAAATACAGCATCAATTATTTTTCCTAGTACGGCAGGGGCATGGGCACATGATCACTACAATCTGATTGGTTAACAGCGCCAATTCACCCACGAGTCACTCAGTGTCCCGTGCGGTGTCGAATCTGATTGGTTAACAGCGCCAATTCACCCACGAGTCACTCAGTGTCCCGTGCGGTGTCGAATCTGATTGGTTAACAGCGCCAATTCACCCACGAGTCACTCAGTGTCCCGTGCGGTGTCGAATCTGATTGGTTAACAGCGCCAATTCACCCACGAGTCACTCAGTGTCCCGTGCGGTGTCGAATCTGATTGGTTGACCCTGCCAACTCGCAACACGACAAATAAAAAGCAAACATAAATCGACCGGAAACATGACTCAGGCCCAGCCTACGCTGGCCCGAGTAACAAGAATTATTTTTTAGCTTTGAGACAGTAAAGAGCACCTCATATTTATTTTGTTAACACAAAATTTAATATCGATTCTACATTAAGAGAATAGTTGAATGGCAGCATATTTCTTGAGTGTTGCATCTCAGTGATGAGTTAGAGGTTTTTATCTCCAAAATGCTAATGAATTGAATGTGACGTCTATTCTAACAAATAGAGTTCTCAAGATATAAACATTGCTTTTGTATGTTGGCACCTTGTTTGTGCAACCATTATATTCTTTTAAAACGTCTCCGCTGGAGGAAAGCTCCAACGATTCACCACCTGCTTGGCATAAAGCTGCTTTTAGAACCTATATAACACCGCCAAATGCCGATATGTTTTCGCACTTGGTTACAGTTTTACATTTTATATGTCACAAACATCACTTTTAGTATGATATTTGCTAGCTTTTGTCGCAGATTAATTTTCTTTGGACTACAACTTAATCTTATCAGTTTACGGGTATTACCGAGAACGCTTAAACGGTAAGTAATCGTAAATCTGTATCAACATTTTTCATCAGTCTCGTTCTTAGCTCCTAAAGCCAATTTTGATAATACGAAATTCCTTTAAATATTGTTTACCCACATGGGACTTCATGTTTGCATAAGTTTTTAAGTCTGAGAAACTGATAAACGCCATCAAACGGCTCCTCAAGTCGACACAAGTCAATGCAAGTTTCCGACTTGTGTTTCGTTTGGCAATCCACTTACATGGATTTGCGATGACTTGCAATGTCTTGCGCTAGCTTTGATCGAGCTCAAATTCGCACGCAAATCGACGCAAGTTTTTCATCATTTAGCCACCCAACGCCCGGGGGGGAGGGGGGGTACTTACATGAAAAAATGGGTATAGTATGTATGTGAGGCCAAGAGGCTCAAACCCTGACCCTGTTTGACCCAAAATCCGAGCTCCAAAACCCTGATTGCCCCCTTTTTGGGGGTAAAAAACCCTGATGCCTAAACAATACTGAACCCCGACCCTGACTGCACCCACATTAAACTCAAATCCTGACCCTGATCTGCCAAAATCAGGGCAAAACCCTGACCCTACCTGCCCAAAATGAGTTCAAAACCCTGACCCACCCCCGCGGCACATACATGATACGTCACAAACAGGAGTACCCCCCCCCCCCCCCCCCCCGGGACCCCACGTTAGTTGACTGCAAGTTGAAAGTGTAAAGAAACACACTTACTGATCAATGAAATATGTGAAATTTATGGAGGATTTTAACTAAACAATATGGAAATGGTTTTTACTGCTAAACTTGCGTTAACTTGCGACCTAACTTGCGAGTCCGTTTGATTTCGAAACTTGCGTTGACTTGTGTCGACTTGCGAGTCTGTATGATGTTTGGCCAAGGCTGTTCGGAATCTATTCTTAGGCAAACGTGAGTGTTTAAACTGCTACACACAACAGGATTTGGCAGCAATTCAGAGTTACATGGTCTCTACCCCTCGCCTTCAATAGTTTTAACGAAATAGTTTTGTACTAAACAGCGCTGGGGTCGGCCAGGAGCCCATTACCTGGAGCGTGCATCTCCCAGATTAGGTCTCAGTGTCCAACAGCAGAACAGATGATGTAGCTATTTTTAGCTTTGTGTTTTCCGCGAGAAGAAACAAAGGCCGTCACTTTTAACCAATCAGGATGCACTGAAAATTGTAATTAACACGGTTCAAAATACTAAAGTGCAAGAGAACAAAAGACAACGTAATCGCATACCAGAACTTCGCGACTATAAATAGCCACATCGTCTACTGTGCTGTGGGCGCTACTCATCACATAGGTACGCTACCCATCACATAGGTACGCTACCCATCACATAGGTACGCTACCCATCACATAGGTACGCTACCCATCACATAGGTACGCTACCCATCACATAGGTACGCTACCCATCACATAGGTACGCTCCTGGTAATGGCACCTGGGTCGGCAAAAAGGGAATTGCATGGAAGGAAGTTAAAATGCTTTCTCGATTATTTTCGTAATGGTTCCTGCTCTATTCACATAAAAGAGAGAAAAGAAGCAATAACGAGTGTCATATTAAACCTGAAAACGTTGTGGCATGACATCATTCTGTTTTTTTTGCTTATAACAATTTAAATTGTGTTGTTCAAGTATGTGCCAGTAACTGAAGTCTTTTAAATAAATTATTCAGCTTACTCTTGGATGAAAACATGTTTCATTTCGATGCTATGAATATTTCCCAGTGAAAATTTGACGCATGCGCGTCTCATGACAGTGGACCTCTAAATAAACAAACTTCTTCTTCTTGTCTCACTTTGCCAATTAACAATCAGCCCATTTTAATTTCAAGTATTGGGCAGCAGTGTTGGTCACTTAAGCATATATCTTTACACCTTCACCGTTCCTGGAAATCCTCCAGAAAATTCAGCTGACAGGAGTAATAGCCCAACATCCATACTTATCAACTGAAAACCTGTTCCTTTTGACTATCGTCATGGCTTTATTACGTTTCATCATGAGGGGGGGGGGCAAAAAAGATTCGTGCCCACATGTACAGTCTACTAAACACCGAATGAAGTACCAGTGTATACTGTGCAAGAGAAACCTAATTTCGCAAAATCAAAATCACCAGCTTTGTCAAATGCCGGATTCTAACTTCTATGTAATCGGTTTACTCTGGCTATCTATCACTGACGTCTTGGTACGGAGTTGAGCAACCTCGCTCCCAGGCTCTTTTCCAAGGAGAAACTACGGAAGCAAAGTCAAACTTTCCCGATTACAGATGCTGTCGACTCAAACACGGAAATCTGCTAGAAATAGCATTTCTGAGGTTTAGTAGGGGCGCCTCAAACTTAGCATGTAGATGCGAGCTTGGGAAGTTTAGCTTAAAATCCAATTGCCAAACTGATAGCAAAAATTCTGGGTAAGACTTCTTGCTCTTGACAATAACTCGCTGCTCTCAAAAGCTTATACGGAATGACAAGTACCAATGATAATGAGACTTGGGCACAAAAAATACGCAATATTTTATATAAGTATGGTTTTGGGGAAATTTGGTTGCTCGGCAACTCAAATCCTGAACTCAAGGTGTTTCCAAAGGTATTTCTCAACAGAGCCAGAGATATGGAAAGACAAGAATGCTTCTCTAGATTGTTCGACGACAATAGAACTAACTCTAACCAGCAAAACAAATTAAGAACCTTTCGGACCTTTAAAACAGAGGTCGCGCTAGAGGATTATCTCTTACAAATAAAGAACATAAAAACCGAATTTCACTAATAAGCAATAATAAGCAATCATAAGCAATCATAATTTAATGATTGAAAAGGGGAGACATGGACGCCCTTGCATATGCATTACCCTACCCCCCGAAGAGAGGCGGTGTCGACCTTTTTGTACCATTGAAAAGGAAGATGAAAAATATTTTCTCACCAATTGTGGATTTTACACTGACCTAAATAGGCAATTGACTAAAGATCTGAGAGAACAGAACAACCTCCAATTTCAACACTTAACTGCTGACAAGCAATTTAGGCTACTAATAAATCCACCAAGAAAATGAATGAAAACGAATATATTTATGATTGCTTCCAAACGAGAAAAAAGGCACTGCCTTAGATAACTAGCTTTTCGTTTTTATTCAGTCTACTATATTATTGGACTCCCACTCATGTAAAAGTATTTTTACAAAGTGCCAACAAACAATCGCTGTCTGTCTGTCTATCTCCAATTACCACCCCCCCCCCCCCCCCCCAACCCATAAATAATGACCACCTAAACCTAATTTCCGGGCGCTGCCATCTTTGATCTTTCGACATCATCTATATACAATAGGGGAAACGTCGAAAGATCCTGAAATTGAAATGCGATTTATGGACAAGACTGAAATCGTGCCATTAGTGACATCTAATGTACGATTTACAGGAAACAAACACAGCATTAAATTTAGGCATCCAGCATAACAAACATTCATGAGGCATCTATTTTACCTGCCAAAGTGCTACTGTAGGTTCTGTTCTAATACAATTCCTTCACTGAGCAGAGCAGCATTCACTACCTGTTAGGTATACCTGTAATAATAATAAATGACGTGCATGAAGCAACGTGAATTAAATTATACCGCTACAAACGTAAAGTTCTCGTAATCCACCGACCGAGAAAGATGGCGGCTGTACATTTGACCACAATTCCTTGCGAACCTAACACGGTCAAATAATACGTAGAAATCATCTAATAGAATCCCGTCAACAGTGGATTGGCAACATCATTTGTACTTGCTTGTTTTTAAGATTCGCGATTTCATAACGGATTTAAACGTTTTTCGCGAGCAAAGGATTGTGGGTAAAGGTACAAGCCGCCATATTTTTCGGTACGGTGGATTGCACATGCGTTGGTACGTTTCACTACGGTTTATTTTCGTTGTGTTGAATTTTGGTTTTGGTTTTAGTTTTTGGTTTTAATCTTCCTGGTACTTGGAATGTACGAATATGTGCAAAGTACCTTTATTGGTCCTGCGAGCGGCATACTACAAACTTTTGTGGCTTAACTGAATGACTTGTTTAATACTTCTAATGACATGTCTTTTAAAAGGCACAATACTTGAGAAACATATACATTGCTTTTTGTTGATTTAGCCGGAGTCCTATTTCTCACGAGGATTTGAAAGCGGACGAATGACAAGCGTTGGGTAAGTAAAACAAGAGCTATCCCTAGAATTTAATGTAATAACACGCCGGGCACGAATAACCGTAAAAACGGCCGGGTTGAGTGTAACATAAAACGTAAAAGTAACGCCATTTCCTTACTTCTACTCTAAATTTGACGAAATGTTGGCAGGTTGGTAACAAAGTAAGACTACATTTTTCGGGACAATTGTTTCTGTATTGTGACGTTGTTGTGACGTCATAAGGGATACCTCCTTTTTTGGTGAAAATTAACCTTTAAAACAAGTTTCAAAAATATTACGTCATCAGAAAGCTTTTATGAAATATATTAATTTGCCGAAAATTTGAACTTTCTACGATAAACATATTCAAAGTTATGGACGATTTACTGTTTTTATGACGTCATTATTAGTGACGTCATACTTCAAGCTTAAATCAGATTGCCGACTATAAAAATATTATTAAAGAGAATACTATGACTTGTAAGTGTTAGCCAAATGCATTTCATTGATAAAATTCCAAAAACATTGAACTGGCTATTTTCTGAGGGTACACAAATATATTAATGACGTCATAATGACGTATACAAAAAATGGGGCTTCAATTCTAAGCTGTTATACTCAAAAAATCAAAATTCTAAAAAGAACACGTTGTTATTACTAAAGAGATCTATTATTGTGCAAATTATGATGTACCAGTATTTCGAACTGTAAAAGTTAAAACAAGCGACATTTTCATAAATGGTTTTATGCTATTTATTTCCCGCCAATTTTTGGCGGGAAAATTACCAAAATTCAAACTTTAATAACTTTCGTTTACTTCAACCGATCGATATCGGGTTTTCGATTATTTCATTCTCATGAACATGAGATTTTAAAAAGATATAATAAAACGTTTTTAGAGGTAATACAAATTTAGTAGAAACCTATTAGAACCCAAACATCCTAAAATATGGTAACGTTACTGATTTGGATGTGATCTGTGCTGTACTGGGGTTCAGATTATGTATAATCAGATTAAGTTTCCACGCTGGGTCCCAGTCCCTACCCGTTATAAAGTGGCCAATAAAACAACTGCAAAAAGATACAAAGAAGTATTGAAATTAGTAAGTGTACGGGCCGCACTTTAAGACAACAGTAGTAATTAATTGTGTTATTGCTTTTCGTCTAGTTATAGTGCTAAGACAGCCGCTGCTCGCGTATTCACCACAGTACTTTTGTTTTTTGTTTTTGGAATCTTAATGGTCTCTGTACGCAGCCTTCAATGAAGTGCAATCATATATGATGTTATATGGAACCAAGGTACGTCTGTTGCGTCAAACCACAGGCAGCCTAAGGTTATGTTATGGCTGAATCGCTAATATAGTTTGTGTTGATTTCTTATCGTACAAAAATAAAGGTAATAAAATAATGTTTTGCAATAAATGTACCTGTCATTTTCCTGTGTCCTTGACTATACTCTGCTGTTTTGGGCTAGTTTGGATCGGTTTTAGAGGGTTTTTGATTTTTGAGATCTCTCTAAAACCGATCCAAACTAGTGCAAAACAGCAGAGAACTGAGAGAATAGTCAAGGACACAAGAAAAGGACACTCAGGTTCCCACATTTATTGCAAAACATTATTTTATTACCTTTATTTGTGTACCGATAAGAAATCAGTACAAACTCTATGAAAAAATCCAGAAAAATTCTAATAAACTAAGCGAACCTTCAACTGCAAAATGAATGAAGCGAATTTAAAATAACCTACATGTACAATCCCAATGAGAAATAGCATAAAAACTACACAAACGTGGCCAAAAAGCGCATTCAACTGTAATCCTCCCTTAACTACAATATTTAACCATGACATACAGGTAGCCACTTTAGACAACTCATATGTGGACCGATTGGTACTGCGAAAGAACTCCAACGTGAACGAAGGTAGATTCGCTAAAAGATGCTCAAACATATGTAGTTTTAAGATAACCCATCAAATAGTTTCTTTCGCGCGTGATTAGTTGAATGCGTCATGTGACCCGACCAATAAATATACCGGGCCCTGTGAGCGGAGCGCTCGTCAAAGAAAATATTTGAAGGATAATAACAACAATAACCTACATTGTGGCATCGAAATATGTCCTGATATTTGTCCGTGGATACTATAGCTGATCCTCGAAGGTCTCTTCTCGGATCAGATAATCGATCCGCGGACGAAATATCAGGGCATGTTTCGACGTCACAAATAGGTTTCTATTATTTTTATACACCACTGTGAGCACAGCGCGTGCAAGGCTCCCGTAAAAGGAAAAACATGAAAAAATGATAAAGACAATAACCTATGTGGCGTTAAACTATGAACTGATCAGTTGTCAGTCGGGACATTTCTGTGATACCTCCTTATCTTCTATACCGCCTTATGTCATGCTGATGATAATAATACATTTGCTACTGCTTTTGAATATCTTGTATAGTCTTAGATCTTGTGCATCCTTGATATCCTGTTAGTATTCTGTGTGTAATTTGAACTCGTACACGTAAATATTATTGTCTCCACGAACTACTCTAACATGCAAGTTTCCCGTTTTTCTTCCTTTTTACCATATTTTTGTTTGTAATTCGTAGTGTTTATAATACATATCCCCGCATAGAGTGGTCCTGTCTAGATAACCCTAAGGTTTGTTTTCAGGACCTATACCACAGTCTATTATTTGGAATCTGATATACATTCAAGATACTGTACTTGTTGAGGAAAAGTTGGTACGAAAGCGCTAAACAAGAAGACATGCATGATAACAATGTTGTATTTGATCTATTTTTTTAGATTATATTAATATTTGTTTAGGTGAACATCACGTTGACTTATTATAATAAAAAAATATTGCATGTTGTAATAATGAAAAACGAGATAACCTTAGTATATTCCTGTGTTGAACTTTAATTATTTATTTTTTCTTGCCTTTTGAATTTTTTTTTTCTAATGGAAAACATTACTAGAGTAGAGAAATTTATATATATATTTTTTCACGTGACTTTTAAGACACATTTTCTGTCAATTAACATATCTATGACAGTACTTTTAAAATTAGTTTATCTAATATTACAGAGCTTGACGATAGATAAAATGATTATAAACGTGTGGCCTGCAAAGCCAAAAATTTGACTTATTTTCGCGAATATAAACATAAGGAACAGTGTCATGTCGTTTTATAATAATTTCTATCAAGAGAACGTATTATTCTGTCCGTGTCTCCCCTCACGTGTATATACTGCAATATCACATTAAATTTAATGTTGTGCGTTGAACCTTTTCCGTGTCAATTTCAAGGATCTGAAACTCCTTGCCGAATTATAATAAGAAAGAACAATCTTAATAAACACTTTTAGGAAAGCTCTCTTTCTCTTTCAATATTTTTCGCAGTCAATAAGGACATTGAACATTTTTTATCCTATTAAATGTAGTCTAGTTTTTATAGTTTTAACCATTTTTTCTCTATATATATTCTATATATACTTTTTATCGCTTTGCTATGCATGCACTTCGTTGTCATTTTATTGCATTTGAATTTCGAATTTGTAGGAAGGCCACAAGTTATTCAGTGTACACTGTTAGCTAGGTGCCACCCTTGTACAATAAAGTTGATTATTATTATTATTATTATCCATACCGAATTATAATCTCAGCAAATAACAAAAATGTGCTCTCAATACAGTCAGAACACGTTGTTTACTGTGAACCCTGGAGCCTTAGCCCTAAGTAAAACCTCGTTTAACGGAGAACTTGTGGTTGTGGATTGGGTTGGGGTTCATGTGGGGTTGGGGTTGGGGGTTAGGGTCAATATTGGGGTTAGGGTTAGAGCAGGGTCGATTTAGGGTCGATGAGAGGTCAATGCAGGGTCGATGTGGAGTCGATGTAGGGTTGATGTGATGCATATCCAAGGAGGAGGAGAGGAGGAGGGAAAGGAGGAGGAGGAGGGAGGAAAAGGAGGGAGGAGGAGGAGGGAGGATGCGGGCGTGTGCCCGGGGGAGGAGGAGTGAAATGATACTGGCGGTGGGTGACGGGAGTTGCGGGAGTTGCGGGCGGCGAGTGTGAGTCAGATTCTCAATGCTCTCAGCAAAGAGTCGAAAGTTCTCAGGATAGCGTTTCCTCTCCTAGCAAAAGTGACGAAGAATTAAAAAAGAATATCACTGGTTACGCTTACAAGATGAAGCCATCCCCAATAACTATTATCCTCATTAATTATTCATTGAAGCCTTTCTAGCATCAGCAATTCTCTACATTGCTCTAAAACTGAACACAATTACTAGTTTTAATGTGATCGTTTACTGTGGCAGCATTAGTAGTGCATTAGTTTCCCTCTACAGATTAATCTGCCAAATTATGCAAATTAGGAGGCGGTCATTATAAAGGAGGTGTATGCAGGGAAGGTTTTTCTTCATGCCTCTGGCATGAGAGGAAACGCTATCTCGGGACCACGCTCGGGACCACGCTCGGGAGCACGCTCGGGATCACGCTCGGGACCACGCTTGGGACCACGCTCGGGTCTCGTTTCTTAAACCGAAGCTCAAGATTGCTCACTTAAACATCCAATCAATGAAGAATAGGAATCACCTCATTCAAGCGAGAGAACTAGTTGCAGATACAGAACTCGATATTTTAACAGTGTCCGAAACATGGTTTAACACTACTGTTACAAATGCTGAAGTTGGGCTAGAAGGCTATAAATTATTCAGACTCGACGCGGCCGGTATGCGTATATTTGAAAAATAATATCAATGGAATAGTACTAAAGAACCTAACTAAAATTTCCGACACAGGCTTACATCAGCTATGGCTACAAGTACAAAACAAGAAAACTAAGTCTGTAATTGTCTGTGTCTCCTACAGGCCTCCAAACTGTCCTCTTAGCTGCTTCAACGATGACCTTATACCTAGCTATAGTGATGCCCTAATTCATGGAAAACTCATCATCATTATGGGCAATCTAAATTGTAATCTCCTCAGTTCAGGATGTGATCACAAAGCTATTGATGATTTCTGTAGTAGTCTAAACTTATCTCAAGCTATAACCGAGCCCACCAGAATTACTGATAAATCTACTTCACTCATTGACGTTATCGGATAAAGATCTCGTTGAAGAAAGTGGCGTCGTCAACGTGTGTATCAGTGACCATTTCCTTGTTTACTGCACGTTAAACTTAAAAGTACCCAAGCCACCAACTATAACTCTGACCTTTTCTCGGATGCCGTCTCCCAAGTCTCATGTGATAGTTTATTTAACGTCACAGAGGTGAATCAGAAACTATCTATCTTCAATAAATCATTTTTAGATGTTGTTAACAGTCATGCGCCTATGAAAACAGTGAAAATACGTAACCGCTCGGCTATATTTGTTAACAAGGAAATCAAGGACAGTACGAGAAGTAGAGACCGCCTACATAAACGTTTTAGTATCACTCGCGATCCTACTGATGTACTGATTGGATATCTTACAGAAATGCAAGGAATACAGTTAAAGTTAAATTAAAACAGGCCGAGTCTGAGCACATACAGGAGGAGATCAATACACACAAGAACAATACTGGCTCCATGTGGAAGGTAATCCGCAAATGTCTCCCCTGCAAGCTCTCCACAAGACCACTCTATACCAAAGATACTAAAGTAGTAGCTAGAGAATTCAATGAGTTCTTTACTCCGTGGGTCAGAGAGCCGCTGCAGCTGCCAATCAGCTATTGTCCAACGTTAACAGTACCATGCAATACAGAGATCCCCACCCACACTCCGGTATATGCTGAAGCTGAACCGCTCTTCTACTTCAAACCAGTGTCATACAGCGAGTTACATAATATAATTATGTTGATGCCATCGAATAAAGCACCCGGACCGGATAAGATTTCCATTCGGGTCATCAAGGACTCCTTACTGCACATCTTACCTGCGTTAACTGACATCATCAACTGTTCCCTGGTGACTTCTACTTACCCTGAAAATTGGAAGCAAGCTGAGGTTATACCACTGCTAAAGGAGGGCGATCATGAAGATCCTACGAACAACCGGTCATTATCACTCTTACCAGTCGTTTCTAAAATCTGCGAGAAAGTAGCACTGATTCAGTTTTCTGACTATCTATCACAGCACAAACGTCTTAACGTTCATCAAAGCGAAAACCGCCAGTACCACTCCACTGAGACACTCAATATCTATACATGTACTACAGATTCAGTCCTTAGTGCAATGGACCAAAAAAAGGTGACCACACTTGTTCTACTGGACCTGTCTAAGGCGTTTGACAGTATTAACCATCGGATTCTACTGCGCCAGCTTCAAGGGGTAGGCGTCTCTCTAGTCGCTTCCAAATGGTTCGAGAGTTATCTTTCCGGAAGGGGACAAGCTGTTCGTATTGGTCCCAGTGTCTCTAGCTCACTTCCATTGCGGAATGGTGTCCCACAAGGAGCTATTTTGTCACTATTGCTGTTCAACATCTACATAAATGACCTCCCTTCCATCGCCCGTCATTGCTTACTTAAGTCGCACGTTGATGACTCTATTCATATCATTCCCAAGAAGTGGTATGGAAGACAGCACCCAGAAACTCGTGGAAGCCGGATCTGCATAGAGTTGGAAAATGGTGCTGTGATAACAGCTTACTCATCAACCCCCCGGGGGGGGGGGGGGGGTACTCCTGTTTGTGACGTATTATGTATGTGCCGCCCGGGTGGGTCAGGGTTTTGAGCTCAGTTTGGGTAGGTAGGGTCAGGGTTTTGACCTGATTTGGGCAGATCAGGATAAGGATTTGAGTATAATTTGGGTGCAGTCAGGGTCGGGGTTCAGTATTTTTTAGGCAGTTCATTTTTTTAAGCTACTATGTCAAAAAAAGACATTCTGTTGCCGCATATTGATCGCCTGCCCACATGCAAGCACTGAGGTTCCCATACATCGTGACGCCGCTAATTCGTACTTCAGTACAAGTTTATCTATGTACTTCATCTGCTGATTTGTTTACCCAATGCCATGTCCCGACTTGAAATGTTCCGTATTTTGCATGAAATCCCGGTACGTGGTATACCGGCCAGGATATATATCCGACCGTGTTTTGAAAACAATTTAAATCAGGTTTGTTTTCCCCAAATGGGGGCAATCAGGGTTTTGGAGCTCGGATTGGGTCAAACAGGGTCAGGGTTTGAGCCTCTTGGCCTCACATACATACCCATTTTTCATGTAAGTACCCCCCCCCCCCCCCCCCCCGGGTCATCAACGCAGACAAGACCAAGCTATTACATCTAGGCACTCGACAGATGCTGAAGCAGACGCCCCTGGATATACATGTAGAACTCTTAGGAAAGCAGTTAACTCCAGTATCTTCAGCTAAAGACTTGGGCGTGATTATTGACACCAATCTAACTTATGATGCCCATGTCACAAAATTTGTCTCATCATGTATGGCGAGTTTGTGTCAAATCAACAGAGTAAAACACTTATTCAATTCCGAAACTCTAAATACGATTGTTAATGCCCTTGTTCTAAGCAAACTCTTTTATTGTTCATCGGTTAGGGCTAATACCTCCGATAAGAACTTCAAGAAACTGCAACTTGTGCAGAATTTCTCAGCCAGAATAATATGTGGCGCACGCAAATTTGACCATATCACACCTATATTGCGCAACCTTCAATGGCTACCGGTTAAAGAAACTGTTAATCTCAGAAACACTTTATTGACCTTTAAATGCTTAAATGGGCTTTCGCCATCCTACTTATCGGATAAGTTTTGCAAGAGATCCAGTATACACCAGCGCAATACTCGAAATTGCGGTGACCTTAACATTCCTAAATGTAACTCAGCATCCGGTCAGAGGTCCTTTAGTTACAGAGGTGTTAAGATCTGGAATGCCTTAGATAGTACACTTAAAGCGTCAACTTCAGTTCCTCAATTTAAGAGAGCTCTTAAGTCTAAGTTACTAGCTTTTTATTACGACTGAATTCAATGTCACCGTAGTGTTTAATCTTTGATATGATAGTTTTTACGCAATTTTATCGATAAGTATTTTAACAAATTTATAGTCTCTCCTAGTTTAACTTATTTTAATTTATTTGTAAATATATGTTGAAAAGCCCTTCTGGGAACTTATATTAAAGATATGTATGTATATGTATGTATGGCTCTGGTTTCATGTTTATTTAAGATACAGCGGTAATTTTTGTGAAGAATATAATTTTAAAACTCGTGGCACTCTTTTGCTGCGGTCGACTCTCGGAGGGGGTTGTTACATACATTCAGCCTTTATTAGCCCCCTTAATATCGTTGCTACAAATGTTCAATGTTCATAGACTCATATTTTTTCAAGTTGCCTTCAAGTTGCCTTCTTGATTATAATCGTTCCAGTTAGTTAGATCTTCTCCTTTTTCATAGATTTGGTGGTCGTCCGCGTACATGGATAAGTTGGAGTTCAGATTATAAATCAGATCATTTTGAAATATGTTCCAGAGGAGTGGTCCTAGGGCAGGCGCCTTGAGGACAGCCACGGCTTACTCGCTTCCAAGAACTAGTCAGAGATCCGATCCTTATTGGCTCTGTCGAGGCGATCACACAAGTAAATACGTAAACTGTTAATAAAAGTATTCATTTTTAAGCGCAAATTCTATATGGATATATTCAATGGCGTTACCTTGAAAGTCATAGGTACTTGCTGGACTTCATCCTCGGAAAATTTAATTTGGAAACATCCTCTCAGAGTAACGAGTTACGTTTCATTCTAAAGTTTAAGAACTTCATGAATGTGAAGCAGATTTTGCTGAAGAACGCTCCCAGCAATGATTTATGAAATACTGTACATGTACATAGATGTAATTTAAGACTTGACAAATGTGTTTCAACTTGTATATATATGACTAATGGTGCAATAAAACATGATGTTATATATAATCCCAAGCCGATTTTCAGTCTCAAGAACGCAGGAAATGGAAAATCGTTGCAAAACGTCCTTTTTTCTGGCGTAAATTAACAAAACACGCATGACTCCCACATAAACCGTTTCTGGTATGTTTATTATTATGCATTGAACATCATCTTCACGTAAGTACCAAGTTTACTTTAGTTAGTCTAATATATATTTCCTTGGAAGTTTCGTCCCGTCATCAGCTTGCTCGCATCATTGCGGAGGGATCTTTTCTCTGAACAGTAGGTTTCGACAGCACTGCACAAAGCGTCAAGGCGACTGTCTCGCTGAGTAAATATAATAAACATACTTTATGAATAGAAATTGAACATAAATGACATATGTAGAGGAAATCGCATGAACTGCTCATGCTATACATGATTTAGAGAGGGTCTGAATGGGGTTAACTGATCACTACTGACAAACGGCCTTAAGATAACTGACAAATGACGATCTTTTTACTGACAACTGACAACCGAAAAATAACTGACAACTGACAAATTTGGTTTTTGTGGTCGGGTCAAACATTGTAACTTTTCTCTAGTAATGATTAACTAGGGCTAACTGACAACTGACAAATGGCCAACATTTGAACTGACATGTAGAACCCCCCCCCCCCCACCCACCCCCCAATTCAGACCCTCTTTAGAGGGTGTAAAGGATGTGATGTAAAGTCACGTGGTAAGCTGTAGTGCTAAATGTGCACGCCCTACGAGGGAAAGAGAAAAATCTCTGACCCAAGTGGGACTCGAACCCAACGACCTCCAGGTTACATGTCTGGCGCTCTACCAACTGAGCTATCAAGTCAGATGAGAGCAATAGTGGGTATTGGTGCGTTTTTATGGTCACGGCGATTATATATGTATATGTAGTTATGATAGGAAATCATGTTTGCCGCGTAGCACTATATAGTAAGTGTAAAGGATGTGATGTAAAGTCACGTGGTAAGCTGTAGTGCTAAATGTGCACGCCCTACGAGGGAAAGAGAAAAATCTCTGACCCAAGTGGGACTCGAACCCAACGACCTCCAGGTTACATGTCTGGCGCTCTACCAACTGAGCTATCAAGTCAGATGAGAGCAATAGTGGGTATTGGTGCGTTTTTATGGTCACGGCGATTATATATGTATATGTAGTTATGATAGGAAATCATGTTTGCCGCGTAGCACTATATAGTAAGTGTAAAGGATGTGATGTAAAGTCACGTGGTAAGCTGTAGTGCTAAATGTGCACGCCCTACGAGGGAAAGAGAAAAATCTCTGACCCAAGTGGGACTCGAACCCAACGACCTCCAGGTTACATGTCTGGCGCTCTACCAACTGAGCTCTACCTCTTTAGAGGCACTGAGTGATTTTGATCTTGAAAGTTCTCAGTAAATGCACGAGCCTTTGGGCGAGTATGATTTGAGAGGCTTTCAAGAGTATCACTCAGTGCTCATAACTCACGTATATCACGAGCATCTCATGCGACTTTTTGTTTATAATATACTGAGCAAACATTTGCTGAGAGCGTGCAACTCTATAACCTTTTCAGTTATGCACTCGTTGTTGACCAATCGGCAGAATCCATATATTTGTAGACGAAATCACATGAACGTGAGATTGGTGCAGACTATCATAAGGTACGGAGATCAGTTCTATTAACTCGTTATGGACCAATCAGAATTCATATATTTGGAAAGGTTTCGTTCCGGAATGACACTCGATGCGGTATCATGTAAACGAGGTATGAGTTTACATTCTGGTACGAGATGAGTGGCCGAGTTGACTGGGACGGGTAGCGCATGCGTGTTGGTAGGTAAAATTCATCCAAACTGCAAACTCGCTGGCTAGTAATAGTGAGGGCTCAAATGATCCTCCTTGTCACTTCGAACGGTATGAAATTCATTCCGTATCACGACTCCCATGTAAATACGGATCGACATGAGATTTCGTTCCGGAATGAAACTCTGTCCAGTATCATGTAAACAACCCCTTAGGAACAACAATGAAACAACTCCTAACCAATCGTACATTAAACATATACACCTACTGTCATACCGTAAAGTTCCCAAAGTAATGACCGCTCGAATGTAGCGATAACATTTGATAGTTGTTAATAAATCGCGAAAGTATAGCGACCCCAATGTTGACTTTACCTATATGAAATATCGTATTTTTATAAACCTCGACAAGCGTTGTATACGGATCAGCATAAGGATTGCAGTAGTCTTCTGACATTTTATTGTTATATTTTCTTCTTCTTGCTGATTAAGATCTGTTTTTGATCCAACGTCTGACAGGATTGATTGTACACGGTTTTTGCGGTGGTTTTCAATCCTTAACGTTATAGACCCATTCGAAAAATGGCGTCCAATTTAAAAAGCTATTGTCCTGGTAACGTGAACACGAGGCTAGTCAGTACACACAAAAACTTTTGATCGTGTAAGCGAGGCTAGTTAGTACTAAACAATAGTTAATTAAATTGGACGCCATTTTTCGAATGGGTCTATATATCTGATATATATCATTCTGCATGTGTACTATGCCGCTTGTAATGGAATCTATAATTATATCAAATGTGGAATACAAAGGAAACCGCATGGACAGAACAAACACATTGTTAGAGTTTCTGCCACATTAAACCCCTAATACATAAGACACATATATAACGTTCAATTGTGCGTGTGTTTTCATGTTTGACACGGTTTTAATATGTTGGGATAGCTAATGGCCGATATGCGGTAAGCGTTTTAATAGCTCCTCGAAAGTAGCGACTCCCTGAAACGACAGTAGAAGGCTGCTATAAAACCGAAAGTAACGAGCCTAAAAAAATGACAAACGACATTCCCAGACCGAAATCATTGGATTGTGGTTATATAGCTGTACATGTGCATGCAAAACGGATAAACTACAGTGTAATTTGAAAATCGCAGTGGACAATAATATTCGTTTTAAAGTTTTGACCCCAAACAAACGATTTCACCAGACTTTCAGCTACAATAACCACAATTCATTGAACGAATAACCGGATGAGAACTGAGTTTTTGTTTTTCACTGAAGATCTTAGCTCATTTGAAAGCATTTCACCTTTAAAAAAAAGTACTTAGAATACTAGTTAGACACTGTAAGACATGAGCTTTATCTGTAAATTGTTATTTCAAAACACGCTTTATCATTTTCCTACCTCTTTTCTTTGTACCTTTATAATGTTCTCGAGTCAGAAGATATGAATCCATAGATAGTGTTGGACTCACCTTGTTCACATCACGCCTACCATGTGGGCTAGGAAGGCCAGCCGAAAAAGCATCGCTTTGGTGAATGAAAGAAGCGGCCAGAACGACGACGAGTACGATCACTATCTTGGTGTTCATTTTGAAGAAGTGCGGTCTTGGTTTGTCCTCCTTGCGAGTTGTGTCAGTCTTAGCTGAAGCTCTTGGGTAAATTCTGATGTCCAGCTCCGCTCTCGGGTCCGTTTTTATCCCTTCCATGCATTGACGACACACCATTCTTCGATTCACAAAAGTCTAATTAAGAAATGTTATCACCCCAAAGAAATCGAAATCTACTCTTATCAGTTCTAAATTGTGGCGGCAATATTGAGAGATCCCCATCGATAACAAATTGTCCTTCCATGATCGAGCGGGTTAAGGAGTCTTTAATCAATAATGTTTAAAGTTCATTTGTTGAAAATCCATCTCGATTAGCCTCTGCATTTAGGGTGCCCCGAATTCATTTGTAAAGATTATATATATATATATATATATTGTCGGTGTTATTATATCTAGTGTCTATCTATTGAAAATTAATTCAGTCATAATATCATAATTTCACTTGATGTAAACACCCACAGGTTTTTAATATTAACTCAAATAAATTGATTGATCGATTGATCGCGATTGATTGATCGATTGATTGATTGGTTGATTGATTGTGCAGTAGTGCGACTGTGCGAGAGCTGATTGGGTGCGATGGCCTATCAAAGTCATTGCGTACAAAAGTCTACATATCGATTACGGGTGACCTGACTTCCGGTATGGCTGCATTACTAACTCGAAAACACACGGTTTTGGGAGCTATTTCAATTCATAACAATTCGTAACTTCTGCTTACCCTCGAATCTAAATTAACCAACATCTAATCTGCGACTGGAAACAGTTTGGAGGGATTATGTTAAGATTTAGAAAGGAAAAAATTGAATTTTCTTACGCTTGTTGGAGTTAAATTTTACAAGGTGTTACTGGTTTAAGAACCACCAAAAAGAGAAATTAAACTGGGTTTAGCTTGAATACGCATGCGTGAACTGACTTTCAAATAGGACAATAAATTTCCAGCATTTCATGCATAGAACGTTGAGGTTTCTCGAGTTTAGAGTATGGTTAATCGCTTCTAAACTTCCATTTCGTACTATTTTTCTTGTGTTGACTTTTAATTGGTATGGCGGGAGCTGCAGTATTAATAGAATATATTTTCGAGCGGTCCAAACGAAAGTAGAGAATTCTCCTTCGTATTCGTTACGACTTACGGACTATCAACAAGTGTAAAGTCACATTATAAACTTGTAATGCCATTGAAGTCGTTCTCTGTCTCAAATAAAATCGCATTTACCACAAAGCAATCACCAATACCAAATGTCCTCTTCTGTTCGTCAGCTTTGGCATTGAACACCAAGCTTGAATCTTCTCTTGAAGCAAAGGGTCAGAATGCAGTGAAGTAGATTGTCAGGCCTGGAAGATTTTTACACCCGGCGCATTTCATCGAGTATGAAGTACTGGATGGAATACTAGATTGATACCATCCATATGTGCCTTAGTTACCTAGACTAGCAGCTTTTAAGAAAAATAATAAACACAGTATTTTTGATCTGCTACTCAAAGCTAATGACGTTATATATCAAAAACAAGTTCGAGTTTTTGACCGTGGTATTAAAGCACAAGAAAGTAAACGAATGTCGAGGGGCGCAGTGTTTTGTTACCACGGTCAAACACGCAGAACGAGTTTTTGATATAACTTCACAAACAATTCCTGTATTCATGATTCATTAGGAAGTATTGTTTGCCTAGGCTTGTCATTCTTATTTCTGTTTGGTAATTTAGTAGTGCAGTAGATAGGTGGAAGGTTCGAGACATATTACGTACTACGCTGATTTTTATTTCCATCTTTTCCTTCACTCAGTTCTTTTCGTGTTTAGTTAACATTCAAGTCAGTCTTGATCAGTGTTTGAACTTATCGGAGCAATCTTGATCTGGCGTTTCATTGGACATCAAGATTCATCTGTCATTTGATTGGACATCAAGACTTATCTGTCATTTCATTGGACATCAAGATTTATCTGTCATTTGATTGGACATCAAGATTCATCTGTCATTTGATTGGACATCAAGATACCGCCTCAGATCTTCATGTGGAGTTTCATCGTGTATCAAGGTACATGCCCCTGACCAAAATCGGATTACCTGATTGGTTTTTACAATCATTAATTATTCATGAGTTTGAGAAGATATCTTGAAGTCTCCCAGTTATCAGCGAATTTAAATAATGTAACTGTTCATATTTCACATATTTTACTTATATAATTATTTATATATATACACTCACATAAATTTACAACCTTTTCTGTTGATTTCCTTTCTCCTTTTCTCAATACCTTTATCTTATATTATTTGTTCTTAACATTTCTACTGCTTATTTATATCTTTATACGTCAGACAGATCTGTGCTATAATTATTAATTAATTAAGTTTATTCTATTATATTGGTTTTTCTTTCCCCGCCTCGATTAATTTAACAATTTGCGGGTGGAAGTTTCGTTGCTTCTCTCTATTGAAATACACTCTTGTCTTGTTCTTATCGGCGTCTCGTCAAGGATATCCGTTGACTGTTTCTCCTTTGACGTTTATGGCTTTCGAAATCGCAGCATCTCAGCCAGGTTAGAAGAGAAGAACCTCACCCTAACTCAACTACAAGAACCCGATAACTGAACTAGTGAAATTTGAATAGTAAATATATTTGGGTTAGAAATCATAGATATTAAAAACATTGTTGCTTTAGAGTACAACGGAGGTTTTACCCGCCTCTCGGTTAGCTCAGCGGTTAAGCTCCGGTCTGTCGTGCAGGAAGTCGATGGTTCAAACCCCTGCTGGACCAACACTCGCCTTTGTGATCGAACTGCAAATGGTTAGACCTTCACGTCTTCTCGGATAAGGACGATAAATCGTAGGCCCTCGGAGGCCTCCATAGAGGGGCTTTAAACCTGTTGGGGTTCTCCGTCCACCTTCGAGTTGTAAAACAGAATAAATCCTAAAATCCTAAAAAGCACTCAAACTAAAACACTAGAAGCCTCGATAAATCTATATCCTATCTATATCCTAAATCTAATTTTTGACTTATTTTGGTTCTATTGCGTTTCAATAGTTACGTTTGAGATTTAAAAGTAATTTACAGAATTCGCGTCCGTGTGTATCGAAGATCCTCAAGTGTCATGTGGTTTTTTGACCCCCACGAAGATTTCAGCTTTTACCTTCCTCCCTTTACTAAGATTTATTAATTTTCAATGATAACTGAAGGCTTTGTCGATATTGACTTTCTTAATTGTTTAAGTGTCTGTCTGTTGAGTGGGAGGTCGACGGTTCAACCCCCGGCCGGACGAACACTAGCACTCAGGGTCTTAAACTAACTGAGTATAAGGTGCTGCCTTTGTGAAACAAAGCTACAAATGGTTGGACCTTCACGTCTTCTCGGATAAGGACGTTAAAACGTAGGCCCATCAGTGGATGAAGAGCCACCTTGTGGATATGCCACTGATTAATTCCATTATTATTATTATTATTATTATAAAGCTGAAATTAGGAAACCGAAGATAAAGCCTTTCCTGGTTAGTACCTGGTATAGGCCACCTAATTCTTCAATTGATCTTTTCCTTAATTATGAGTCTATCTTAGAGAACATTGAAGCTCTAGATATTGAGTCGCATATTGTAGGTGATTTTAACTGTAACGTTTCTTCCGCTTTCCCTTACGGGCACACTTCAAAGTTACTTGAGCTCTGTGAACTAATCAATGAATGTACTCGTGTGACTAAGAGCTCAGCTACTCTGATATTTTTTTCCCTCACAAATGAACCTAGTAAGTTTTAACCTCAGGTGTATCACGCCTTGCAAAATTGGCATGAGCGATCATAGCCTGATATATACGGGCCCAGAAAGCTTGTATCTTCCTCAGTCAAGCCAAACGTTACCAAGCTTAGGAGTTATAAGCATTTTGAAATGCAGCGTTTCCTAGATGCATGACATTGCCCAAGCTCCATGGGATCAAATTGAGTCTTATTATGACCCCATGCAGGCTTGGCAGCTGTGGAAATATATGTTCTTAGAAATTGCTAACTGGCACGCCCCTATTACTGGTCCAAACGGGTTAGGAATTCGGCTGCTCCCTGGCTAACAGCTGACATCAAAAGCCTAATTCATGAGAGAGACAGACTGAAACGAATAGCTGTAATTAAAAATGCCGAATGCAACTGGACGGCTAGATTTGCTCCAAGTCGAACTCGCTGAGTCGCTGGGTAAGCGATTACTGCGTCAAAAATCGAGCGCGAGAATCGAAGTGCGGGGGGCTAAGAAGGACTTTGAGAAAGTCTACTGGACAGCTTACAGACATGCTAGGAATCAAGTAAATATGGCTATAAAAACTGTAGCAAGGCTCACTACTACATTAATATATTTTCCACAAATACCAGTAATATGCGCAGAACTTGGAGTGGAATTAATTTATAATTTTGTTTAAGAAGGATAGGTCCTGCGTTGAGCCTACCAAATTGGTAGTAAATGATGCTGATATACAAAACCCTGTTGATATTAGCAATGATTTTAATGATCATATATTAATATTGGGCCTAAGTTGGCCTATGCAGTTCCATCTCCAAATTCTGGTTTTATAAATTATATTAATCGAGTGAGTTCCACTTTTGAGTTAAGAAATCTATCTCAGACCGAAGTACTTGAAATAATGAGTAAATTGCAGACTAACAAGGCCAGTGGCCTTGATGCTATTCCCGCAAGCCTCTTCAAGGCTAGCGGCAGCTTTACGTCTACATCTTTAACGCATATTTTTAATCTGTCTCTTGATACTGGCATTTTACCTTCTGACTAAAAAAATGCTAGAGTATCTCCAATATTTAAAGATGATTCCAAGACAGACCCTAATAATTATCGTCCTATTTCTGTGCTTCCAGTTGTAATCAAGGTATTTGAGAGAGTTATATTTAATCAGTTCTATGATTACCTATAAACTGAAAATAATATATTGGCAAAGTTCCAGTCAGGTTTTAGGCCTTTGCATTCAACTGTAACAGCTCTTTTAGACGCCACAAATGAATGGTTTCTAAATATTGACAATGGCTTAATAAACGCAGTCTTGTTTCTCGACCTTAAAAAGGCTTTTGATACTATTGATCACAATATTCTCATAACAAAATTAAAATGATATGGGGTTCAACCGAAAGCATTGGCATGGTTCACAAATTACCTTACAAATCGCACGCAAATGACACGAGTACACGGAATTTTGTCAGATTCTTGCACTGTCAAGTGTGGTATTCCACATAGATCTATTCTTGGTCCTCTGTTATATATAAATGACTTGCCCAACTGTAATATCATCTAGCGTACGTATGTATGCAGATGACACGAGTTTTACATATGCCTCGGATGACCAAGAAGAGATCCTACTATTAATGAACCGTGATCTTGAAACCGTTCATGAATGGTTAAATGCCAATAAGCTTAGTTTAAATGTAACTAAAACTAAATACATGCTATTATTATACGACTTGGCGTTTTCGAGTGCAAATACGGGCTAAAACGAGTGCAAATATGAGACGGTATTACACGGGTCACAAACCGGTTTGCACAGGTTTATTCAACACTTAAAAGGTTTTGTAAGCGCGCGAGCCAATCGAAATGGGGCTGTTTGAGTAACAGCCAATCAGCTTTTAGCGCGCGAAAAAAACTTTTCAGTGCGCGCCCGCCCCCGACATTGGGCTGAGAGATTTCTTCTCTCGAGATTTCTTCTCTCAAGATTTTCTTCAAACAGAGCAGTAAGGTAAGCGAAAACAAACATGTTTTGTTCGTGTTAGCTGTCGTATAATAAACAATTTATTACACGAAGAGTTGTGTAATACGGCTGGGAATTTTTACTCGTCAATTTTATTTTTTCTCGCCTTTCAGGCTCGAAAAAATAAAACTGACTCGTAAAAATACCCAGCCGTATTACACAACTTTCCGTGTAATAAGCTCTTTTTACGGACTCGACAAAAAATAGCATCATTGCCAAGTAATCTTAATATAAATCTAGATGGAAAGCAAATTGAAAGAAAGAGTTCATTCGAGTGCCTCGTCGTTAATATTGATGAGCACCTTACATGGGAGGCTCATGTAAACTATATATATATCTAAGAAAATTGCCAAGGTGCTTGGTGTACTACGCAGGCTGAAACCATACCTTCCTGAAGCTATCCTAATAACAATTTACAAATCGTTAAGTTTACCTCAATTGGATTACTGTAGTGAGGTATGGGGTAGGCTGGGAAAAACACTGTCAGTTAAACTCCAAAAATTGCAAAATAGAGCTGCCAGGTTCATCACTAGTTCAAATTACGATATCAGATCTGATCACATTTTAGCTGAACTGGGTTGGAAGAAGCTATATGAGAGACATGGTTTACAGATGCACTCATGATAGCGTGCCAGACTATCTTAGTAACATTTTTACACAAACAAACTCTATCCACTAATACAATCTTAGAAATTCGGATTCAGCTCTGTTTGTACCGAGACCAAATAGCGAGGCAGGGAAAAGGAGCTTTTCCTATAGGGGTGCAGTGCTGTGGAATTCATTTCCTCGAGCGTGTCAAGGTACACTGACCTATACTAAATTTATTTATTTATTTACTTACTTCGGCCATAATAGAAAATGCAAAATAGAATAAAGTAAAATATACAACAAACAAAACACAGAGGCCAGGAGAACCAACACAGCGTTAGCCAATTACATTGGTTTCCTATGAACAATAAAATTACAATAAATGATCTAATTACAATACTTATTTCAACCTAAAAGCAGCATTTGAGAGGTGCGGTTAACTGTCTTGCCTGGTGACATTTCAGACATACAGACTTCCAAGACCTAAGGTTCTCGATGTCAAATACAGAAGTGATGGCAGACACGTAATATTTAAATAGTAATGATCTAAACTTAGGTAAAGAGATATCTGATTTACGCAGTTCGTGTGGAAGTGTATTCCAAGTTCGGGAAGCTCTTATAAAATAACTATTTTGGTAACACAGGGTCTTGACATTAGGAATCTGATAAGTAATAAGATTAAGTGAGTTATCCATCGAACGTAGAGAGATGCTTAAATTCACCCTGTTTACAAGCTTTGGCAAAACATCTGGAGCTAAGGTTACTAAACCGTGTTTTGCCTTATACAACTGAGAAAATGAGGTCAAGGTATTCATACCAGTAACATAAAGGTAAAAGCTTTAGAGTTAAGAGTCTAGATTTGAAGGAGATGTCTGTTTGGAAGGGCAACAGGAGAATAAACTTAGTAGCCCTCCTTTGTGTTCTTTCTATATCCTGCGTCAGTTCGACAGTTTGTGGGCTCCATACTTGTGAGGCATAGGCAAGGTTCGACCTAACCAGGGACAAGTACAGACATCGACGGGCGCTAGTACTTCAGACTTTGACGGCAGAGCGTCTGAGTAGGCCAAGCAACTGGTTCGCCTTGGTGATCTGTTGACGAATGTGAATGGACCATGTAAGGTCGGTACCAACGGTCACGCCTAGGTCTTTTTCGCTAGGAACGTGGTCCAAAACTTGACCATCAATGGTATAGTTAGCCAATAGGGGACTGCGTTTCCTGGTAATGGTTAAAACTTTACATTTCTTCGCATTGAACTTCAGCCGCCAAGAGCGTGCCCAGGTCGCCAAATTAAATACCTCACCCTGAAGAATGGAGATGTCTGCTGCAGATTCCACTACCGAGAAGCATTTGGTGTCGTCAGCAAACATTGTGACCTCGACGGAGGACGAGATGATCGATAATGGGAGGTCATTGACATAGATCAAGAACAGAAGGGGTCCTAGAATACAACCTTGAGGAACACCGGAAGTGACTGGAAGCGTGTTCGACATGGCGCCATGAACTGTTACACGCTGCAGGCGACCAGAGAGGTAGTTCTTGAACCAGTCTAGCACTCCACCTGTGATACCAAATCGGCTAAGTTTGCGCAAGAATAGTTTGTGGTCAACTGTGTCAAAGGCTTTAGAGATGTCGAAGTAAAGGACGTCGGTTTGTTTGCCCAAGTCCAGGTTTTGACCAATGCGATGGAGGACTGTCAGTAGCTGAGCGGTACAGGATTTGCCTTTAAGGAAGCCGTACTGAGCTTCAGAGATCATATTTTGAAGGTGGTCTATCAGACGATTGTAAATACAACGCTCCAGTACTTTAGCGACTATGCACATCAAGGAAATGGGTCTGTAGTTTTCTACATAACTCTTATTTCCTTTCTTGTGGAGAGGGGTGATGTTGGCAAGTTTCCATTCAGTAGGGAGAGTTCCAAGCTTGAGTGACTTGTTAAACAGGTGAGTGATGGAGTATGAAATACTTGACGCGCATTCCTTTAGTAGGCGGGCAGATATGTTATAAGGTCCCATAGCTTTGTTTGGATTTAAAGACTTTAACACTTTAGATACTTCACTGGGTAGTAAGATTATCTCCGAGACAGTGACATTAGTTATAGGTGAGTCAGGCGTCCATTCGTCATCGGTAGTTTTGGAATACACGGAGTTGAAATAGCGATTGAAAAGACTGGCTATATTTTTGGGAGTACTGGCACCGACACGAGCTGAATCTGCGTTGGTGGAAGCTATCGTGACTTCTTGAGGGACGCTACTAGACTTCGTTGATGTCTTGAAGTTAAGAACGACCAGAAACGCTTAGGATTTGATTGCAGGGTAGAGCTCAACGAACCCAAAAAATGGTCCCTGCTGGCTTTTATTAGTTTCTTTGCACATGAACGCAGATGTCTGTACTTTTCGCGTAAAGCATCAGAATTGATATCCTGAAGCTTCCGACGCAGGATACTGCTATTTAACCAGGGTAAGGTATGACATGAAAGCGTTGCAATAGTTATATATGTAGGATAATTTATTATAGTTTTATCAATTTTATCGCTTTTTTACAGTATAAGTATTTAATATTTAGAATACGTTTTTAGCTATATTGTAATTTATATATTAGACACGGCTCTCTGGAAGAGCATGAATTGTATGAAAAGACTCCGTGGGTAAATAAAGAGATACATACATACACATAATGTATGCGACCACCTGATATTAGGATTGCGTGTTTAGTTATATCATGCTAAGCTAACATTGTTATGGTAGGCCTTAACACAAGGATAAGATGATATTAAGGGGATAATATTGTCACGTGACCTATTCCCGAGGAGAAGGAGGAGGAGGGGGGGGGGGGGGGGAACTCCCTGAAATGACTGAACTGACGGGATCGCTCGGCGCTCCTTTTATGGGTAAAAATCCCTGTAACCGTACCTTTTAGGAGGTCATGTTGGCACGAGTTACATGTAGTTGCGCAACTCCACTCGTACTTTTATGAATTTTAATTTATGCATACCTTTTAGGGGTCATTTTCAAAATAACCTCCGAGCACCACCGTCATTTTGGTGCCGGAGTGTACACGGCAATGGCACGACATGACTTCAAACAGCGTGCTACTGCCGTGTCGACACTCAATAGACCATTTTCTCAAGTTTGCGCACGCAACAGGCTTGACGGGCCGGTAAATACTTCACGTGGGAATCACGTAGTGGTTTCCTATAACCCTCCCTATTATTTCAACCAATACTAAATCCAAGCTTTTTTGCTCTGACGAAGGGCTAACGCTCGAAACGTCAGCTGCTACTCGCTTTCCACGGCGGTTAGCATACCTCAATCGACTTTAGTTGATTACATACCAGTCTAAATCCAAGCTGCCTACATGAAGTATTTCTTGGCGGGCCATGAGTTTTGTTAGCTTTTGTTAGACTCGTTCTGATGCGACAGCCTTTGTTATTCAAATTATCGGCTATTGTTCAACAATTGGAGGCTATTGTTCAAAAAGCGATTTGGCGGGCCAATATTGCGTGCGCAAACCTGAGAAAATGGTCTATTCTTACATTATAATAATCAAGATGTTTTATTTTTATTTACTTATTTTAATATTTAAAAGTCCGACTTTTTCGATGTCTCGGAAACGTTAACCAAGTCGTAATCGTTGGTGAATTCTCGATTACGGGTAAATTTGATCTTTATTTGTAAATTGCGTGCAAACTGATTTTACATTTTGTCTTGGAGTGGAAATCAATGAGAATCACAATCTATTCCTTATGCTTAGCCAATAACTATTGACACCGAACACATGTACACCGACAACGTTAACGTGGTCGCGACGCCAAATTTATTATTATCATAAATTGTTATTTCGGATCGAATTTACCATCAGTCACGAATATAGGGAACGCTAGCTTCCTCCGCACGCAGCTCCTTCTCGGTCACAAAGTCTCAGCTCAATTCCTGGGGTCTGGAAACAAGGAGGGGTGGGGGGATGACTGAAAGGACTGATAAACTCTTTTTCTTCGATCATTTGTTCTCTGAATCAGTGTTCATCTGAGAAAAACTCTGTAGATGCGATTAAGATCTTGGACAAGAATGATCAAAGGTAAAAATAATTTATAGCTAGGTAAAATTAATTAATATTAAATCAAATTATGAATGTTTTTTTTTATTCAATTACTTAAAGTTTCTTTTATTTACATTTGAAGGATAAAACTCGGGGGTTGGTTTGAATATTTCAGGGGAGTACGTCACTGATTAGTTAAGCATGAACTACTGAATAACCGAGAGTTCTCTAAGTGTTCTAGTTCAGTAGCACGGCAGCTCATCGATAACTAATTAGCCTCGCACTCCCCTGAAATATTCAAAGCTTCCCCCGACTTCTTTCAGCTTGATGGATCGTGGTTTATAGAGGTCATCACATCGTATAATCCATCGCACTGATTGAATATTAATGAATATTAATTTACTGCACAATCAATCAATCAATTAAGCCATTTACTTGAGTCAATAGTAAATAAATCTATGGGTTTACACAAAGTGAAATTGAGATAATGATTTAGATTACATTAAATAGACAATATACATATATAATAATATAATTAGGAGCACATTACCTAGCTGTACAATATAATAATACTCACTGTTGAATTCAGCGCATCCTTATAGAAGTAGGATACAATAAATAATATCGTACTTGCAGTCTTCGTATCCATCTTTATAATCCCACCGACTTTTGAGAAAAAAGCAAATATCGTTCCTTCACATGCAATGCCAGAACGTGGCATGTGTCCTACAAACTTTAAGGCTGTCAACTTAATTCTATCACATGCAGCCCACCAACAATTTTACCACAGCATCGCGCCTGAATTGCATAGCATAATCGAGATGGATGACACACAAATCAACTATAAACAGAATAAATGGTTAATTGATTAAGCGGACTCCTTAACCCGCTCGATCATGGAATGACAATTTATTGTTGATGGAAATCTCTCATTACTGCCGCCAAAATCTAGAGTTGATAAGAGTAACTTGCTATTTCTTTGGAGTAATATTCATTTCTTAATTGGACTTTTGTAAGTCGAACGGATGGTAGTAGATCAATCATGGCGGTCTCATTACTAGTGTCGTCAATGGAAGGGATAAAAACGGACCCGCTGGGAGCGGAACTGGAAATCAGACTTTTCCCAAGAACCTCAGCTAAGCCTGACACAACTTGCAAGGAGGACAAACCAAGACCGCACTTCTTCAAAATGAACACCAAGATAGGAATCGTACTCGTCGTTGTCCTGGCCGTTTCTTTCTTTCTTTCACCAAAGCAATGCTTTTTCGGCTGGTCTTCCTTTACACCCGTATGGTAGGCGTGATGTGAATGAGGTAAGGCGAAGCTTGTTATGGATTCGTATCTTTTGACTCGAAAACATTACAAAGTTACAAAGTTAAGGTATAGGTCATGAGAAAGGCGTGTTTTGAAATGAATGAAAACAATTTGCAGGTAGTACGTCGAAGCGTACAATGTCTATATAAATGTTTTCGGAAATCAATCTCGTACACAGACCCCATTTCTTTCCGAAAGTTACTGCGCATGCTCGACGAAAAAATAGGGAATAATCCGATCCGGAAGTCCGCGAATCACGGACTTCCGGTGACTCTGCGCATGCTTATCATTACGTCAGAGATCGAACCCGACTAGGTTTTTAATAGCAGGGAGGTGGTTTTAGTTGGATTTGGAAGTTCGCCCGGTAGTTTGATAGAAATATTTTGTTTGCTAGTGTTGGTTCGGATTTTACGGCTTTATTTTCATGCATCAGGCTCGTGTTTGTTTATCGTTCGGCCTCGGTGATTCATCAGACATCCGATTCATACACAAGAGGATTCACAGGGATCGAAAACTCGCTGAAATCGCCTTACCTGAGTCCGATAACCATACACACACCAACTGAACGTCAAGGCATTTTTATCATAAATGGTTCGTATTTTAGCTCCTTGAAGGCTTGAGTTCGTTGCATTCCCATTAGCCCAACAAAGCGCCTGAGTTTGACAATATTTCTATGAATTTTTTTGATAAAATTTTACGACCATTAACGGAAATTACAAATTTGTCTTTAAGCACTGGATCGTTGCCTGATGCTACACGCATGGCAAATCGATCACTGCGAAGCGAGCCAAATTATATATAAACCAGCACATTTTGTTTAATTGGCTGTCAAATTTAACGAAATTTTCGTATGTTAATATTAAAATTAAATAACGTCTTTAGGATCAAGCACGTTTGTATATTGACGTTATTGTGACGTCATAACGAACGACTCCTTTTAAGGTCAAATTCTGCGTTACCTATACGTTTGAAACAAAGCATGTTATCACAACAACATAAATATGTGTTTTTGATTGCCGCAATTTTAAAGTCTCTACGATAAATATATGCTGAGTTATTAAGATCTGAAGATTCCTGTGACGTCACATTTTCTGACGTCATGGGTCTGACATCAGTCATGCTTTATTTCTAAATTGAAGAAACATAAAAAGACCATATTGCGGCTATTCAATGTACAGTAAGTACATTTCCTCTTTAAAGCCCGAAAAATACTTGAATAGTTATTTTTAAAATAGAAAATATTTAAGCAAACTGACCGTGAACAAAAATCCTGCAAAATACGTTGAACCCGAAGTGAGGACCTATGCAGCCAAAAGTATAAACAATTAAGAATGAAAAGTCCGAAGACTACAGCAAAGCTGATATACAACGTAAAATTCTAACACAAAGCACTACGGTTAGCTAGGCCTGACACGAAAAGCGCTCGTACTAGACTGCAGCCATAGACAGATGTTTCGTTCTTATTAGAACTCGTCAGTATGGCATAGCAAACAGTACGTGGGCTTCGGTGCCACTGCACTACCGACCCGAACTGCGCTAAGAAGCATCTAGTTACGAGCTGACCAACGGGGTCGTTTAGTTGTTATTCCTAAGTCAGCGTTACAACAGAGCTCGAAACAGATGCATTAAACAAACAATTTGTTTTGAACTGACCAAAGTTTGAAAAATGCGATTTTGTTTCGTTTGTCGCTTGCTTAGTCCTTTTTTCATTGAGTGTCTTCACTTTTCCCTAAGTATACCGTAGCTTTGCCCCGTGCATTGTGGATTATACCCTTTCAATTTCTATTTTTAATAAATGATGTTTATTTTCTTTACACAGCGAAACATTCGCCTGGACGCTTTGTGTATTGCTGTCAAGTCCTTCTGTTCAGCAAAAAGCTGAATCTTGGGCGTGATGAAGATTAGACTGATCAATAATCATTCGGGAAGATGATGTTCATAATAATAAACATACCAGGAACAGTATATATAGTGGGAATCATGCGTATTCTGTTGTTGTATGTCTAGTAAGAGTGATTTTTGTATTGTAGTACGCAACCAGACCGAAATGGAGTATGGGTACGAGGTCAATTTTGCCGATTTAAAGGCGCTGTCATGGTTCTGCGCATGTCTGGAAACAATGCTCGATTGGTGGCTGCTAATTGGATTCAACTGAAACAGTTAAAGTCCCCACCATTAATGCTTGAAAACTATATCTACGCACAGTTTGTTAATCATTTTTGCATATTTCCTTTGATTTCATCCATCCCACACGTGTGCTGGGGTCTATGGGTTATAATAGGAACCCATTAGCAGGAGCGTCCATCTTCCCCATTGGTAAGTTCCCAGCACAGGAGTACGGATGTGGCTATATTTAGAATTGCATTTCGCGCGAAATAAAAAAAAGGCCATGTTGTCTTAGCCAATCAGATAGCTATTCGTCACTTCTCATTATTATTCATTATCATTCCTCTCACTTTCAACGCGGGAATTCGAATTCTAAATATAGCCACATCTACTCCTGTGCTGGGGGCGCAGTCCATGGCATAGGAACTCTCCTGGTAATTCACTCTTTTCACCTGGTGGCCATCTTGGATTCAAAGCGAGGCAATCCTATGTTTTTGCCAGGTTAGCGTCGTTTTGACTATCCCTCACTACGAGGCTGACCTGGCAAAAACAAAGGATTGCCTCGCTTTGAATCCAAGATGGCCACCAGGTGAAAAGAGTGAATGGGCTCCTGGTTATAAAGGTTTATATTTCGAATATGGCAGTGTGACGTCAAAGAAGGCATTTACTTTAGTTTCTTTCTCCTTGTGAATGAAACTCGTTTCTGATTTAGTCAAAATACTTCGTAAAATCTGATACATTAAAGATCATTTATCTCTACGAGAAGCACTGAACCTCTCGAGACCTGTATTCTGATTGCACCCATAATACTATTAATACTTCTATTGTTTTTGTACTGCACTTTCCAAAGGTTAGGGTGTTTTCTATTGTTGGGTAGGCCAATTCGAGAAGTTCCACCCGACCCATCCCTACCAGCTTTTGTAAAGAAATGATGCCTTCTTTGACGTCAACATTACCATATTCGAAATATAAACCTTTATAACTCGTAGCCGCAAGACTAAAATCAAGAAATATTCTACTACTCACCTATTGACTATGTAGAATCGATATTAATGATATAAAATTTGACAAGCAATCAACTGAAGAACAGAAGGCAGGGCTTCAGAATTACTAGAATTTAAATATGCTCTTATTCCCATAATACGGGTAGGCTAGAAACAAAGAGGCCTTTTACAGGAAACTTTCACGTGCCGATAGCATCCAATTTAAATAACCATCGTTTAGGAATCTTTAGTCTCATTCATGTGAAAACAAAGATCATTTCAGTATAGAGCTACCATTATCTGGAATAATTTAGATGAAAATCTGAAGATAATAACGTCTCTGGGTAAATTTAAGAAAGAACTAAAAAGGGCAATGTTGGATTTTTTTTAGCTATCTCAGTCTGATCGAATCACATCCCTATCATAGCATTTTAATTATAACACGATTTTTATTTATTTATTTATTTATACATTTAGATATTTTAAAACTATATACTATTGGATGTTGAAAAGCCCCTTGG